>CM042009.1:158613382-159330882 GCA_023525715.1 Cichorium intybus | reverse complement strand
ATCACACATAGAATAATTAATAGCACTCCCTTTTGACTTAAAACTACATAGTTTTTAATACACATTATTTATCTTTTAAAAACTAGTTTTCCTAATTTTAATCTAACTTCTCGGTGTAGACAAGTACAATTGATTGAACACTAAAGAAAAATAGAGAAAATATATGTGGGTCTCGATGGAGATTAAAAGGATTCAAATATTAAAATTGAAAAAATTACAAGGGGAACACACATTTTAAATTTCTCCGTAATTTCCTATTGTTTTGTATAGTTATAACTAATATATTTTGCATATTTTATTATGTGCACCGATGCACTAAAAGCGTGATTTTGGAAACAAATGGTAAGATAAAAGTGAGAAAATGTGGTTTTAAATTATCTTTGAATCAAAACTATGCATTTTCGTTATAATTATATATCTAAGTTTACATGCACAACAATCACATATTTATTAACTTTATATATATATATATATATATATATATATATATATATATATATATATATATATATATATATATATATATATATATATATATATATATATATATATATATATATATATATATATATATATATATATATGTTTGTGTGTGTGTATGTGTGTATATGTGTGTATATTACATGCCTAACAGAACAAACCTCATTAAAATCAAAGATAATTTTTTCTCCAACTTACATGTTATAAACGAGGAGATGAAAAACTCAAACGTTATAAAATGACCATCAGTGAACAACTTTTTTGGATTTTGAATACAATTCGAAAACATGGATGCCGAAAAAGTGCAAATCTTTGTTCGCTTGGAATCATTAATTCTAGCAAAATATAGTTTTATAAGAGCGGTTTTATTTATTTAGAATAAGTAACCCAATTCTAACTTTTTACAATCTGAATACAATTCGAAAACTTAGACTCAAAGAGGAAGCACAAAACGTTTTTGTTCAGAATCACCACTTCTAATAAAATATAAGTTATTATATATGTTACAAGGACAGTGATTCATTTTATAACAAAAAATCAAATATCATATTATTTGTGTCATAACACATAAGATGGTAACTCTATCACCAATTAAATTGTCCTTGAAATATGAAAACCAACTTAACAGAACTTGAAACTATCCATGAAGCGGATCGCTTCAAGTTGTCGTAATTCCTTTAGATATCCATCAAATTGTTTTACGAATTCAATAAAACGTGTGACACAAAGATGAACTTGATTTATATGTAATTATTTTATCATAATTGGAGAGTTTACTCATGTACCTTCATAATAGTGGATACCCACAAGCGGCGTCCATAGTTATTGGTGCCAATGATGGTAGAGAGTGGTTTAGTTCGAACCTTCTGCCATAACCAGAGGTGGTAGCCGATGGTGATCATAAACGATAATGGCACCAATATCATGTCAAGATAGCACTTCCTCCATTCCATTGTTGTATGTATCTCTAGAATCGTTCTCGGTCTTATTTATCTAGTCTCATAAGAGAAGTTATGTATATATATAGATATAGAATGAGTGTGTCAATGAACAAAGACGGTGTTGAACGCAAGGTTCAATCATAAAAAGCATACCATAAAGTAAATTAAAAAAGGGACACCATTTTGATCATAACTCGCAAACACTATGACTTAATCATGCAACGAGAGTTTGTTTTCTTCTCAAACTTTTTAGACTTGCTTTATTATATAAAACATTGTATTATATCGCCCATGCTTTTAGATATATTTACTAACATGTATACCTTAAGTTTTTACTTTTATAAGCATCACTTCTGGACGTCTTGATGACCAACACATGAAGGTAAATAACAACGTACCTCTCTATGGGCATATATGTACGGCCCCATAATGAGAATGTGTGGGCATTTACACTCTTTGCAGTTACCAAAAGGAAACAATTGAAAATATAGTTTTTCAGGATTTATATTATTGTGAATTGGCCTCCAGTATTTGTTAATTTATGGATAGTGATTGGTATTTTTTTAGTAAATTAGAATTTATAGTTTCATTTAATTCATTTATATTTGATATTTTTAATATCATTTTTTATTTCACTTAGGTTTTTTTTGTCTGTCTATGGGCAATTGGGCATACACTTTGATGGATGTGGTTGTAAAATAATCATTAAGATTACAAGTTTGCCCCCAAAGTTGCTTGAGAAAAACGATAATCAAATATCACATGTTTAGGGGGTAGTAGGTTTGTTACACATTTCATGGGTCGTTTTCTTTTCTTCTTTAAGGAAAAAAATTATGAAAGTGATTATTATGAAATAATTCTATACGTTACATATCAAACAATACATGTGATACAAATTCAAACAATTATTGCATGCAATGTGTATAAAATTGTTTAGATTACAGATTTTATAACACAAAAATGAATGAAAAGTTGAAAATCTTCAAATGCACGTTCTTAAAAAGAGGGAATATTTATAGAAGAAAAAACAAAGTAATTTACTACTTTATATATAGACTAAACGCCACAAAATTTAGGTACTAGTTATGACATTAGATCATATGAAAATCATAAATATTATGTGAATGCAAGAATAATTCTGAAATGATTATCAAAACTTTATTAAAATAAAAGGATTTATTTATGGATAACTTGATTTGTACAATTGAAATTATTCATTCTTAATATAACCTAATAACCTTACTAGTTAAACATATAATAACCTAATCTTACTAGTTAAACATACAAGAGAAATTGTTTTTGTTCCTACATTTTATTCTAACTAATCTTACTACCCAAGTTAAATTGTGACATGTGTATTATTAAGCTATTATTAGTTTTATTAAATGTGACACTTGTCATAATTTCACATGGGTAGGAATAAAGGTAGGAATAAAATGTAGGAATCAATACAATCACTCTACATATAAATATTAGTACTGCATTAATTGTGTCAAAAAATATATTAACTATTAATAAATTAAAAGATATAACAATTTAATCATTACAAAATGAACTAAAAAGTCTTTGTCAATTAAATGGTCAAGTACGTTAGGTTTATTGTATTTTTACTCTAATACATTATTAAAAGGGTTCGTAACAACAACAAAAATCATATAGGACGATTTTGAGAGTTAACAAATAATTTACTCGTAATGGCATAGTTAGTAATAATGGAAAAGTGGAAGAGCAAAACAAAGATGAGGAGACCGGAGTGTGCTCTGACTCTGCATGAGTCGACACACCAAAACCTATGAAAGGTCAAGCCACACCACCAGTGATCCGACATTTTCTAATTTGTCCACAAATAAATCACTATAAATAATATTTCCCCACTGCATCAGCCTTTATCCCCGAAGTTCCTTTTGTATTCACAATCAGTCCTTTAAGTATTACTCATCAACACAAACTATCTACAAGTTCCATAATTAACCAAACATACTAGATTAAATAATTAATACATTTAACACCACTCCATTGAAGTACATCTCCAATGTATCTGTTGCATAGATACCCACCCACCATTTATGATGATGATGAAATGCTTGATCTTTTAAGTTCTAATAAAAACTTCATCAAAGAATTTTTCTTTGTAAATGACATCGACATCTCTAAGTAAGCGTCCACATGGTTCACGACATGTCAAAGGGCGTTCCATTTGTGTTACCAACTTGGAAACAAAATGGATACATTCACAATACTTTGATGGCCTCTAGCAATAACTCTTTTATAAATTGTAAAAATATCATGTGTTATATGTTTCTAAATGGAATGTCCCAAGAATTTTGTAAGTTGCAAGTTATACATACTTAGTTGGAACTGCGATGATCACAATATTTAGCTACTACGGCTTTGGTTTGATGTTCAAACATGATTCATCGCATCCACTTCTCACATTCACTCCTGAAATCTAAAACAAGAAGTCTGGAATGTAAAATTCGATTAATGTTTTGAATTACAAAAGTGAGTCATTTAACTTTTTATTTTCAATAAGTAATGACAAAATAAAGGTAGTCACAATTATTAGTATAAACAATCCAAAAGGATGGCATTGAGTGAAAATAAGCTCAATAAAAGTTGAAAAGTTAATAAACTCGATGACTTTGTATATTTTTAAAAGACACAAAAATGACGTTAATTAAGAAAGTAAATAAATTTCAATGGTTACATAATCATTTAACACCAAATGAGAGATGAAACAATTGCATGATATAAAATATGCATCTTACGAAGAAAGGCTAACCCAATTAACAAAAAGTATAATCGATGAGACTTTTTCCTTCAATGGCAGATATTGAAATGGATAAAGTGGATGTAAACAGATCATATATGCATGGTGGTTTTGAGGAGGGTGTGCGACCGCACAGGGTCCATGTCACTAATTAATCGCTAATCTCTTGGAATCCGTTGCTAATAACTTGCAATCAATCGCTAATCCCTTGCGAAATTCCATCAATAATCTCATAATATTCCGTCACTAGTCCCTCGCAAATTCCATCACTAAAAGTTTTAAGGCCTTTTTAACACTTCTTAGCATTAATGAAATATATATATATATATATATATATATATATATATATATATATATATATATATATATATATATATATATATATGATACTATATAAAGCATATATAATTTACAACACTTTAAAGCACAAAGTCTTAATTTTAAGACTTTTGGTACAAGCCTTCATAGCCTTCTTCAAAATGCACGGAGGAATGACCACATGCTTGCTTTATATGCATACTGTAGAGATTGACACCTTTTCAAATCACAGCAAGTTTTCAATTTTGAATTTTGGAATTGTGTTCAAAATTTTGAACTTTACAATCCTGTAAAAATGCAGGAGATCATCTTGGCTGTTGCTTTATTTTAATTCAATCTGAACCCTTAAATAAATAAGTAATCATTGCCAACAAAATTCCACCAATAAAAATGCATCTTAAAATGTATAAATAGAGACTCTCCTTCCCAAACATCTTTACTCTTCCCCCTTCTGTGTCTACCTCCACAAATTATGTGGAGGCCTCTCACCAAACCAAATAGTGCTTGACCAGTCCTTGAAGTGTTAATGCAGCTTGCACATTTTGTATGGATCAGCCTCTATTTCTCCATTTAACGTTTTTCTGTGGCAAATAGGCATAGTTTAGTTTAAAATCATGTATTTACGAAATAAATGTATTTTATATTTGTACTTTTTTATTATATTAACATTTTATTATTTGCATACTAAATAAATATTAAAAACATGTCTTTTTGCAGGATGATGCAATTGTTTGTTTTTTAGTCTGTTTCCAGGTTGCTGTAATTGTTGGTTATTTTTGATATATTAAGTTTTATTGTTTCTACTGTTTACAGGTATATGATTGAATATATAAAATCAATGGTTCTAGCTGACAAAAATTCATTTTGAATTTATTAACAGAATTACAGCAATCTGGATCTATTATGTTACCATACAATATTTGAAACCCAAAGTGATAATTTTAACTTGTAAACATTGGTTAGTTGTTGCAACCACAGTTTTACAAAAAACCTACTAAATTATGTCTTATATAAAAGCAAGAAATAGCAACATACTTTTTATTTATTTGAGTTGCTGCACCAAATACCTGAGAAAAAAATTATGTCAAATGAAGACTGTAACAGCATCCAATACCTGAGAAAAAAACCTACTGACATAAACCGTTAGTGTTTTGACAATACATATGAAAATTAACATAATATTTACAGAAAGGAAAAGCATGAACACAGCTTGGCGGTTTGGTTTCAGATAGTACTATGTAAAATTATTGGGTCCTTTTAACATGTGCAGTTGACCAAATTCACCTAATGTCAAACGATATGCAAAGATCATAAATAAATATCAAGTACAAGTAGTTACAATCTAAGTACCTTAGGTTTATACAATCCAATACTTTCAGTGGATCATAAATCCCAACAGAACTTGCGAGTAATAATTTCAACACATTAAAATACATATCAGAACAAATCAATACCAGATTATCAAAATCAATAATTATCACAAAGCAAAGCAAATTTCAGAACAAATCAAAATCAATAATTATCACAAATCAAAGCAAATTTCTGAACTTACACACTTGAAAATTAGAAGCCCGAAAACGACGTCTGACATTTTTATCATCCAACACTTGAATCTCAAACGTGAAATATTTCTTCATATTTTTCACAATCATAACCAAAAATGGCAGCTTTATACCAAGTGTAATGTATGTTGACTGGACATTTGACCCAACAATTTCAAGAATGTTTGACTGTATGTCTTCATCTGGTGTACGTTTGACCTGTCCATTCACAACTAAAATACAAAAAAACATAAAAATGAATACATTTCAGGACTTAAGAAAATGTTTTCTTAGCATCATATATATTGTCCAGATAAGATTTATTCTTCCTATTGAGAACAATGGATGTTGATTGTCGGATCTGTAGCATCGAGATTGTAATTTGAAGAAAAATGAGATCGGATCGGATCTGTAGCAATAGCATCGATAGTTGATAAACAAAAAACATCGAGAATGTAATTTGATAAACTAGGATCGGATCTAAAACCAAAAACCTATTGTCGGATCTATAGTTGATAAACAAATGCATCTAGATCGGATCTGTAACACCAGAAGCTCGGTTGAAGCCATAACATAAACTCCCTTGAAGCTCGGTTGATTATTATCGGAGAAGTTAATAATCAAATCGTCTGTCGGAGGCTTTGGTCGGAGAACCATCTGTGGAGGCGGGAGGAGAACCGGAGAAGGAGATGGCCGTGATCTGCCGGAAGCGGAGCCGGTGGTCTTAACGGGATCTGTCGGTGAAGCTTTAACCAGTCATCCGATCCAAAAAGCCATCTCCGATCGGAGAAGAAGAAGGAGGTGTGGAAGGGAGACTTGATCGGCGGTGAAGAGTATTTTCCCTGGAAATCCCCTTGGGGGCTGGGTTTGCCCGCTTTGCGGAGCTCGAACTCGGGGTCACCTGTGAAATATTCGGGTGAGGCTTCCAACTTAATCGTTTGCCGTTTCCAAAAAAAAAGTAGCATGCATTAAATATACATTTTCAATCACACATTTACCGGTTACTTTTATTTGATCCGTTTCTTTTAAACTAACATCTCATATGATAAAACGTAACTCCAGCTTATTATTTATAAATGAAAAAGTGGAAATTGGGTATGCATGCACTTTCAAATAAAAGGGATGGTAATGTTGTTGATGTTTGTATAGAGTTAGACAAAGGGATCTTTAGTTAGATCTTGGTTTAATCATCTTTTGACATATACGTTGGGTAATTACTTTATACTCTACTTCTTTTACACTTGATTATATATTATAAGGTAACAATACTCCTAACAGTAAAATGTGCACTAATCACAAAATAATCAGGGAGTGTTACAAGAATATATTTCCAAATTATTTTAATTCTATATTAAAAAATATGTTTTTATATACATACACCAAATCTAGCTTAACATTTTATTACAAAATATATTTTTATTGGGTCTAATGAACTTTAAGTTTTACAAAAATATATATATAAATTTATTCAATTATAAAACAATCTAAAGTTATGTTATTTTTGAATATTCAAATTTAAAAAAAATGTATCTATTATTCTACAAATTCTCTAAAACAATCTTTCAGTGAACCATAAATCCCAACCGAACTTGCGACCCGTAAGTATTATCATTTGTGGGAAATCAATTTACTTTAAGTAAAATAACCAAATAAATAGAATCTAATTCAACATCGTTCTTTTAGCTTTAACCCAAAACTACATACCAAAATAGAGCTTTAACTCAAAGTTTTTACTAAAAGGACTATACTAGAGTAAATCTTACATTATCCTTACCACATCGAAATAAAAGAAAAACCCTCTTATTGTTTAAACTACCAACTTTATTTTTTTCCAATTTTAGTCCGACTTCGATATAGAATTTTACTTAGTCTCATTATTCTGTTAATAACATTGTATATATAATAATTCTTTTTGACTTTCATTTACTGTTTAAAATTTTGAAAGTTTCATAAATTTGAATAATTTTAAAACTTTGAAAATTTGAAATTTTCGAAAATCGGAATAATTTGAATAATTTGAAAAGTCTGAAAATTTGAATGATTTTGAAAATTTTGAAAATTTTGAATTATTTGAAAATTTGAATAATTTGAAAAGATTAAAATTTTGAATAATTTGAAAAGTTTTATAAGTTTTAAAATTGAATAATTTTAAATGTTTGAAAATTTTGAAAAATTTGAATGATTTTGAAAAGTTTATATAATTTAAAATTTTTGAAATTTGAAAATTTGAAAATTTTCGAAATTTGAAAATTTTATAATTTTGAATAATTTGAAAAGTTTGAAAATTTAGGAAATTTTAATAATTTGAAAATTTTGAAAAATTGAAATTTTCAGAAATCTAAATAATTTGAATAATTTGAAAAAGCTGAAAATTTGAATGATTTTGAAAAGTTTTGAAAAGTCTGAAAATTTGATGCCTACGTGTGTGTGTGTGTGTTGAAAACCTTGAATCAAACCCTTATAACGTAATATGTGAGTATATGAGTCAGACACAAAAAGGAGAGGGGCATTTTGGTCAAGTCTGGAAACAGGGGCATTTTGGTCAAGTCTGGATCAATGTATAATGTCTGAGGCAAGCCAAAGAAGGATCTGGGAATCATGAGTGAGACGCAAACATGAACGGGGCAATTTGGTAAAGTCTGGAATTTGATGAAATTAAAGAAAAACTACAATTTGCATTTGTGGTCTTTTATATTTTTTTATATCATCCTACTAAGTATTGACTAACTATAGCAATTACAAGGTTATTGTGTAAAATAAAATGTTGAATCCCAAATTAAAATGTACATTTGTATGCTCGTTTTCACAACACTGTAGTGGATGTTTGATCAACTAATTAAAGCATTGCCCAATTTTGTATTTAGTAATAATTATGTTAATAATTATTACGTCGTCTAATTATAATGAATTGTCATTAGTCTAATTACCCTTAAAAATATCGAGTTGACTATATTAAATATAATCAAATATATTTCAATACTTTATTATTAGTAATAGAAATAATGAATATGATAAATTTTAATTGAATTAGAAAATTTTGAACTCATAATTTAATATTAACTTTGATGTTTAAGCTTTTAAACATACTTTTAGAACGTAGAATAAAAATTGTCCTTTATAGTTGAGCGTTCCGCACAAAAAACATGAACCTTTAATTGAATCAAAAATCAAATCAAAGAAAGGTTCACTTAACCAATATGAAAATTAAAGAAAAAACAACTTAACTCTTTGCTAATGTAATGTGTGTTCAAAATGATATCCTTACACAACTTACAAGAACCTATTAGCCAGAAGTAAATTATCCGCTTAATATACAACTTACCAAACCGAACTACCTGAAAACCAAATAACTCATATACAAAGGAAACTAACCGTGTAAAATAAAATTATCACCAAACCTTGCTCCCCCCTCTCCCAAACCAATGAGCTCCCCCTCCCCCAAACCAATCCGATTACATAAAATTCTCAGGGTTAACTCACTGTGGTTCCAAATGTTATTTTACTCATTTATGACAAGATCAATTCTTGAACAGGATCGAAAAAACCCGAACCGAAACAGAAAAATAAAATTCATACAATCGAAACCGAATTGCTTAATCGTTTTCGAGACGGTTCCGGTTTACAACATAACAGATACGTTTCGCCGCTAGAAACAGAAACATACTTATATTTGCATACCGAAAATTATTCGTCGAAATGAAACTAATGTTCACCGCCGATAGTAATTAATCGCCAAAAAGAAACTATTCTCCGCCGCCGCATTGCGCGGGTACGCAGCTAGTATATATATATATATATATATATATATATATATATATATATATATATATATATATATATATATATATATATATATATATATATAAGTGGCCATTTTTACTTTTCGTACAAGGTTTTCAAAATCAACGAAACACTTCTGCAGCATAATAGGGTCATACAAATTTTCTGACATCGTTTGCACGTTGCATATATGAAATTTTTTAAATGAAAAATTTTTAACATTCATGTTCATGAAACACAGGTTCAAACAAAACTAGCTAAATTCATCGGTCACACAAACAAAACTAGCTGATTTGGTAATTTATTATCACTTTTATTAAAAAAAAAAAAAAAATTTAGCGGCATGCCCTCAAAGGTTCAATTTTGTGGTATTTGAGTTTGAATTATGTTCATTTTGAATTATTTTATACCAAATGATTTTTATTATATCACCTCAATAGTGGTTTTTTTTAAACTATTTATATGTATGATATGAATGAATCCTAATGATTCTGTATGTTTTCATGAATCGTCTATTTTGAATTTGTTTTAAAGCCTTCGGCTTTAAAATATCATGTTCTATAGCATGCTTACCGGTGATCAATGTTTAACAATAAAAAAACAATATAACTAAAACAACAAAACATTATTTCATATATAGTTGTATCTTTTAAAAGATTATCATTGATTATCATAAAATAATTATGAAAACAACCACATGGCCTTTATGAATAGTGCTATTCCAACGTTTGTGACTTTAAACTTTAAAGTATATAAATGAAAATTAATTGCTTTCTATTGGTCCGATTAACAAAAAGTTAATTCTCAGATAACATTTAATTACGTGTTTATATATTTTTAATTAATATGTATGATAATGAGAAATTGTATTAGAATTTATGGCATAGGACTCGGCATAAATGATGACAATAATAGTCTACTAATTGATCGAATATCATATTTTCCTTTTAACAATATAAATTTGGAAGACAAAAACAACAAAAGAGTCCTATCACAACTTTACAAGTCGTAAGGGATAATGACTTGGTAGGATAATAAATTTTTAAAATTGTTCATATTTTGCCAATAAAATTATTTTTGTGTTTGATTTACCCATTAATTTTTTAAAATTGTTTACATTTAGTCACTTCTGTTTTTTTGTACACATATAACCATTAAACTTATTTTTTGTGTACATATATGACCAATAACTTAAAAGTCGTTTGTGGACAAAAAAAAGACATAAATGACTAAATATAAATAATTTAAAAAATACATAGGTAAATCAAGCACAAAAATAAGTTAAGTCACCAAACGTGGGCAAAAAAAAAAACATAAGTGACTAAATGTGTACACGGGACAAAGTTTATTACTCTTACCAATCATTATCTCTAGAGTAAATTACGCAGATGGTCCCTGTGGTTTGGGATAATTTGCACATTTGGTCCTTAATTCTTTTTTTTTAACTCGGACCATCCCTATTTCTTGTTTTTGTTGCGCTTTTGGTCCCTTCCAGACATAAAAAGTCTATTTTGCCCTTAATAGTTTATTTTTTTATTTTTTGTTTATTGTTTATTAATTTTAAATTCAAAAAGAAAGAAAAATAATAGATCAATCCCACCCCAATTCTCGGACACACTCTCACTCTACACTGAAAAGAACACAAATCGACAGCATATCTCGTCATCCTTCCTCTCGCCGGAAAACGCCATCGCCGATAAACACATTGCCTTGGTTGGAACATATCCCCTTTCTAGACGGATTCTCAAACCCTACAAGCACAGTCCTCCGCAGTTCTCTCTCCCACAACAACTCCACCAAGTTGTAAAATTACTGAAACGAAATGAGAGGAATTGCAAATGGATCCGGAGTCCCTTTTCTTCATGTAGGCGAATTTATTTGATACTTTTTCAACCGCTTTCATTTTCCCAATCCAAATTAAAAACAAGAGAAAATGTTTTACCAGATTATGCTTTTGAACTTTTGGAAAGAGATACTCCCGTTCATCCCTAAGTCAGAAAAATTTAAAGATGAAGACATGATTGATCATTGTCTCGATATTCTTGTTCTTAGTGATACTATGGTCGTTGCAGCTCATAACGAGGAAGCTAATGTCGTTCTTTTCCGCCACACGCAAGCTCAAAATCCCGCCTACCTGAACCGTTAAAAGCACTTCTAATTGTTCATCTTTTGCTTGATTATCTCAAACATTATGAATAATTTAGATATCTGATTAAAGAAAACCTTTCTAATAGAACGTCGCTCAAATAACAAGCAACCAGTCGCCGCCTTCCGTTGTTGTAGATGGCTTGAAAAACTCAATTTCAGGTGGTTCCCATGCGTGTGGAGGACAATCGGATACTAGAATCGTCAAATAGAAGTGAATCAGTCAACCGGATAGTAGAATCGCCAAATTAAAGATGTAATCGGAAAGACGACGAGGTACAAGTCCTTCTGTTTTCGTCATTGTATCCTTCCTTCCTCGCTACCCAGATAAACAACTGCCCACCGATCCCTTCATCTCCTCACTTCCTATACTTCAAAAAAAAGGTATATCACCATTTTGGGTATTTGATAGTCACCGATTTGAGCGAAAATTTAATGGCGTGGGAAGAAGAAGAGTTTTCACTTAATTGTGTTCTTTAGCCTAAAGGGAATGGTTGCCTATGAGACCATCGTCATCGCGTGCCATGTAGGATCCACGTAGGATGCCTACGAAATGGATTTTCTATGCCTATGAAATGGAATGGATGCCTATGAAACCTTTTTTTTTTTGATTTTTTTAATTGTCACATTTAGTTTTAAAATAAACAAAACTAAAATAAAAATAAACAACAAACTAAAAATAAAACATTTCATTTCACATAAAAACTTAAATTTCAATGACATAAAAATAAAACAACATACAACGGATAATTTAAAAACTACGAATTTAAAAAAACGACACACAATACGAATAATTTTAAACCTATAAAATTTAAAAAACGACACATCCAACGCAAACCCGCTTCACCTCCATCCTACAAATTATATTTTTCCTTGATACTCCGCATCACCTCCATCGCCGCTTCGTACATGTCACCCGGCAAATGGCTAACGTCGGCAAAAAACAATTTCATGTCGGACCGGCGCTCTTTGTCCGCATTCACAACCTTCGAGTATTCGATGTGTTCTTGTAAAGTTGTAAGCAAACCCGAAAACTCCGTCCTAATTTGTTGAATCTCGTCGAAACCACATGTAACTGACGAGTGTGAGGAATCCGCTTTTGCCTTGCCTTTCCGCTTCGCGATATCTCGACCCATCGGACGAGTTGGTCGTTCGACCTCAAGTATGTCGTAGTTATCATTGTTGAGATCCACTCCTATATGCGCATCGGATGTATCGTGATACGACCCGCTTTCGTCGGTTTTGCTTCGTTTGTTCTTATTATGGTTTCCGCCCTTCCATTTTTCTTTGTCTTTCACAAGGTTCCAAACGTGCAAAAATTTGAACGGCTTCAACATATCATTTTGGAACATATAGCTAGCACGTTCCAAAATCGTCGCGTCGCTAGCCCCGCTAGACCATTGCGCCTTCAATTTTTTTACGATCTCGTTGAAATGCAACACCTCCCTATTCATATTCGCCCACTTGGTGGTGCATTGGTCTTGAGTTCGGTAATCATCTCCTAGGTCCATGCCGACTCGAAAGCGGTTCGTGATGCGAAACCAAAACTTGTCGCGCCCTTGGTCTTTACGGTGGATGCGTCCTCCGATATGTCGAGCCACGACCGTGCCAACTCCATCTCCTCCTCGAGAGTCTATAACTTGTTCTTCGCCCTCCCTTGGGGTTTCTCGACCGATGCTTTTGCCTTCCCTTTTCCTTTTTTTTCGTTGGATCGGCATCTCCTCTGGTTCGCCTTCCGCTTCCTCGACCGATATGGGTGCGCTTGGGGTTTTGTGGAGTTTGTGGAGATGGCGTTTGGTATTGAGTGTTGAATTGTGGAAATGGGGTAAAATTTTGTTGCATCATTTGCAGATTGAATTGTGGAAATGGCTGTTGCGAGGGCATCGGGAATTGGTAGTATAAACTAAACGGATTTGGCGTTTCAAATTGCGGACGGTATGGTGGTGGGGATGACGGATCGAACCCAAAGAAATTTGGGTTTTTGTTGTTTGGGTTTTGAGCCATGTAGATGAAAGAGTAAAATATATGTAAATTCTTTTGGTTGTGGTTTGCTAAAATCTGTTTAAATGAAGCAGAAGGTGTGTGTGTGTGTGTGTGTGTGTGTGTGTGTATATATATATATATATATATATATATATATATATATATATATATATATATATATATATATATATATGTGTGTGTGTGTGTGTGTGTGTGTAGGTAAATATTTTAAAAGTTAATTTTTTTTATTTACCAACGGATATTTCCAATGTTCATATTTCATTTCCAACGGCTCGATTCCATCTACGTGAACATGCCGATAGGCTATGCCGCTGAGCTATGCCGATGAGACGGTATGGTCGATGCCGCCGGCATCGAGTGCCCGACGGCATCCATTCACCCATTCTGTGTAGTCTTAGGGTTAGGATTTGGTGGGTAGGGAACCGGAAAAAGGCAGAAGTGGAAGGACGGTGGAGATATATATATATATATATATATATATATATATATATATATATATATATATATATATATATATATATATATATATATATATATATATATTAGATTTAGTTTTAAATATAATTAATGATTAATTAATTAGTTAGTTAAAATAATAAATATATAATAAAGTAGTTAAAAAGAAATAAAAAGGGTAATATAGTCAATTAAGGTCTGGTAGGGACCAAGCGCACAACAAAATCACATAATAGAGACTGTCCGAGTTAAAAAAAATTAGGGACCAAACGCGCAAATTACCCCAAACCATAGGGATGATTCATGTAATTTACTCTTATCTCTAATAGGAAAGGTAAATAGGGAACAAATCAAGTAGGTATGAGAAGAAAATGAAACTATAGCCAAAGCATGTTCTATAAGGCTATCCAATGTGGAGAGTGTGGGTGCGGTGAAAGCCATTTACTTTACGGGGAATACCGCCTCCCCCCCCCCACTCCCCCTCCCCCTTCTTTATTGAGAGGTAGGGGTGCAAACGAGCCGAGCCGAGCCCGATCCTGGCCAAGCTCGGCTCGGGCTCGTTAAGAAATATACAGGGCTCGGCTCCTTACGAGCTTTATGGACCCAAGCTCGGCTCGGGCTCGTTAAGAAATATACAGGCTCGGTTCGGGCTCGGGCTCGGCCCGTTTAATTCTTAAGTGAGGGAAAGTAAGGGATGAACATTTCCAGTGGCGCGGGGAGGAGTGAGGATTTCTAACGTGTCAGAGAAAAAGTGAGGGTGGGAAAAAGTCATAACGAAGGGGAAAGGGGGTTCGCGAAGATTGCAACATGGGATCTAGCAAGGTCGGTATCAAGGACTCCCTACCTACCACTCCCCTCCCCTCCCCGATACCGTCAAACTTCAAGCCTACATAGTGTGTCTATGTAGTTCATCTCTTGTATTTTTCTTTCTTTTTTGATCGTTTACAGTTATATTTTTTTATTTGATAAAAATCTTATATCATCAATAAATATCTGACATCATTCACAAAACCTTCTAACTCATTTTATACGCTTCTTTGAATATCCTACAACATTCTCCAAACTATAAAAATGTTAAGTTGAAGAAGTTACATGTGTTGGATTAGGTGTCTAAGCCATGACTTTATATTTATATGTATCTTGTTGATTGAAGCAAAGTCCATTTGGGTTGCCCTCATAGCTGGAGGTTAGGATAGAGTTCAGTAGAGTAAAAGGTTGATTTATTAATTGTTTAATAAATCAATAGAATTAATTAAATGGTTTATTAATATATTTAAGTGTTAATATATTAATTAGAAACTATAATAGTTAATTGAGATTTAATCTAGAATTAATTGGATTTAATTTAGTGATTAAATTAATTAATTAAAAGTGCAGGGACTGGTTTGAATTTATTCAATAGTTGAATAACTGGCAAGCCAGTAGCCAGGGGCCAAAGTTGGCGCCAATATGGAGGGAACTCCATAGTTGGCGAAACCCTAATTAGGGTTAAGGAAAGCCTTGTCCAAATGGTTAACAGGCTTGCCCATTTGGAGGCTCCTTAGGGTTTCAGATGTAACCCTTGGAGGCTATAAAAGGAGGCACCTGGCCACCGAAAACTTGCGCCACTTTTGAACCAGAATTACTCTGCTGGACTGTCTTCTCCATTGCTTGGGTGTGACTTCATTTGAGGCAGGATCTCTTTGCTGCTGGCTTCAAGAACAAGATCAAAAGGTTGGTTATTCTTCATTTGATCTTTAGAAATAATTGTTGGCTTTAGGATTTTAGTTTATTATCTTCATAGAAGAAAACATAGATCTTTCTAGGGTTGCATGTGAACCATAAGAAATTATTTGTTCATTGTTTGCTAGAAAACCCTTCAGTGGTATCAGAGCATAGGCTTGTTTTCTTATGAATTGATATAAACTGCTTGAATGATTATTGCCTTGAGTGTTTTTGCCAAAAACTCTCTTGGAATGGCCTTAATTTCGTGGCCTAGGCTAGGGTTTCCTAACCCTAGCCGCCACCCTCTTTATTCCCCCTTATTTGCTTGATTTACTTGCCTTTTATAAGTAGGTTGTTATTTTTGGTAACTGTATCTAATAAATAACTGGAACTCTTATTTGTTGGCTTGTATTTTTCGAAAATTGTGGGGCCCTAGATAGTAAAATTAATTTGATTAATTTCATAAAATCTATCTTAGATTTAATTAGTTTAATTAACTGTTAATTAAAAGATCAATTAAATCAACTTAAAGAATTAATTTAAATTTTCAAAAAACTTGTTTAAAATTTGCGAAAATTATAATTAAATTAATTCTAAAATATTTTAATAAGATTAAAATATATCTTATATATTTATGATTAAAAGTTAATATTTATATATAAGATAAATTGGTTAGTCTTACCGCAAGTAGGCCTTATTCACAAAACTGTCCTATAAAGAGGGTATAAGGCGACTGCCTATAAAATGGCAGTCTAATGGGTATCCACTCTTACCCACCGCTCTCCTGGTCAGTCAAGTGTCGTTAGCCGAACGGGTTTGATAGAACCGCTAAGCCTCTTAAAAGTATAATGCTATAATTGAAAGTACTAGAACCTTAAACAAAACCCAATCTAGTTACTTTAGGATAAAAATGTGAATTGGTGCTAATCCATGGAATTGCACATTGCACTTTGTGGAACGTTGGTGGAGCGTGTGTGGTTTACCGGCACGCCAACTGGGGTCCGCAAAGACTTGCAATGGGTTTCTCGATTTTGTCATTATTAACGGAGCGTGTGTGGTTAACCGACACGTTAATTAGAGATGGCAATTGACTTCGAGAGTACCGAGCGAATTTGCATGGTTATTCACACCCGGTTTGTGATCCTCGGCATCCCAGTCACAAACAGTGGGGCACATCCGAGACTAAACATGCCATTGAATAGTTCAATGTATCTCAACAGATCTAGGAATTTCATAAGATGAAATTGATAAGTGTATTACCTACCTTAATGACCATTATGTTGTGATTACGGCATCCCTCTTCACACCATAGTTGGGGCATTTTGGGTCCTAGCCTTAATAAATAATATATTGGGTAATTATTTAAAAGGATTAATTAAACTAATAAAATTTTGTTTATTGTAGATGTCTGAATCAAGTGTCTATCCTCCTCCCTCTCCTCCTTCACCCATTTTTGAGAGCATCAGAAAGCACCTGCTAAATATGGAAAGGATGAATGGCCTTAACTGTAAGGAATGGCTTCGCAATTGGAGACGGGTTCTCGTCATTGCTGGCAAGTCTCATCTCACCGAGTATCCGATCCCGGTTCCACCAGAACAAGTCATCATAAAGAGTTCTTATTATGAGCGTAACTTCTTAGTTGAAGAATCTGAAAAGATTCGTGACCTCATGCTATTGACCATTGACCCCGAGTTCCACATGGATTTTGAATCCTTGGGGCCATATGAGTTAATGCAATCGGTTGAGGAAATGTTCCAAAAACCAGTCGAAGAGGAACGAGCTAGGATCTTCAAAAGACTTGCAGAGTGTAAGTTAAAAGAAGGAAGTAGCATCGATTCGCATGTTCTTCAGATTGAAGCGTACATAGGCGAATTGTACAAACTTGGTTATTCCATGAGTCAGGAGTCGAGTGTTAACACTCTACTCACTTCAGTGACCAGTAAGTACGATCTGTTCATTCAGACGTATAGAAAGGAAGACCAGAAAAAGACCTTTATGGAAATGCGTCCACTGTTGATTTTATACGAGTCACTCTTGGATAGGCATAGTGATGTGTTTTCAAACATACATATAAAATACCCAGAAACGGCACCAAAAGACTTGGTGTGTTACGAGCGTATATATGATTGTAGCAAATGATTTTTTCACATTAGTTTTATATTTATGAACAGGGAAATACCATGTATGAATAGAACAACACAATTAGGCAAGTGTACCTAATCGGTTGTAGTATAGTAATGGTAAATCCGGGTTGTCGAACCCAAGGAAAAACGGATATTTTTAAGTTAAGAAAATCAATTATTAATTAACAATTATTCAAGCAAACAGTAATTAAAAGGGGGGAGTTTGAGAAAATGCATTGACTCGTGTCAAGAGACAACGCAAAAAGTTATTAAAAACGGGAATTATAAATATAAATTACAAAACATAAAAGTAAACATTTATACTTAGATTCGATTCAACCATCTAGTTATGTTTGATATGCTATTAGTGCAATGGATATTGAAAGCTAAATATCGATTTTTAGAGTGATTAGATGTTTTGGTCCAACTACCTAATCCTATGATTATAAGGTCATTAATGACAATGGTCATGCAATTACATTTTCCAAATAATCATGTATTGGTTCGTATCATACAAGATTCATTCGAGTTTTTGATCTCAATGGTCATGAAAATCAAAATGGTTTGTACAGATTGGTCCTCTAATACAAACTTGTCATACACATATAAGTTTCTACCTTCGTGACTTAACCCTAGGATTTGGTCCATCACTAGTCATATCTGCCTAATGGTCATAGCACAATTATGATAAAAGTCATATAGTCAGATTGGTCCTCTAGACTAAAATAACTCAGCAATAAGTCCAAAAGGAAGGTTCCTTAACATATATGATAGTCAAAATGAATTATGCAAGATAAAATATAAAACGTTCAATATCCGATAAATAACAATCAAATCATAACTAGATAGTATTCAAATCTAAGTAATGAATAATGCAGATAACAAATATAACATGATCTGAAGAATACGGCCTAGGAAATCATAGTAGAATGCTAAACATATATAAAGCAAACCGAATGAAGTCCCGGCCGAACATTCTTCAAGCTCTCGATTCCATCCGCACCATACCAGTTGGCATACTGCCGAGTTTGAGGTTTGTATCGTGTTTCTGGAGGTGTAGATGTGAAGGTTGATGTGTGAGTGTACCAAAACAGCAAGAGAAAGCCTCAATTTATAGTTGCTGTCCAGGCCCGTCGCGTCGCGATCCTATAGGGGGTCGCGTCGCGATCTCATGCGTAGTGCTCTTTTGCGCTGGCCACTATCCCGACTCAGTGGACTGTAGTTGGTGGGTCGGGTCGCGATCCTAGAGGTGATCGGGTCGCGATCGCATCGGGTCGCGATTTAAAGATTTTTTCGCGATCGTTTGTTCAGCAACATGTCACGCGATCATCACTCGTCGCGTCGCGACCCTATAGGGGATCGCGTCGCGATCGTAGCTGTTCCTGCCATTCACTCCTTTTGTTCACAATAAGGCTCGTATTCAGCTCCTTCTTTATCCGCAAAGCTATTTTTCCTGTGTTTTGGTAATTCAAACGTATAAGTACCTTTTATCTTGATATCATACCAAAAACACGTGTTTAGGCACTCGATATTGCCCGAAATTTATGTATAAATGAGGCAATATCAAAATACCCTACACTTGGACTTTGCTTGTCCTCAAGTAAACTACAATTTAAAACCAAGCCGAGAAGCTTGATGTCTAAACAACTTTCCATACGCTATCACAGATCTAGCGTTTATTACCGATGTTAAGAATAATGAATTAAGAATAAACATAGTAGATTATACCTAGCCCTATGTACATATTTCTAACTTTTCAAAACTTTACATAAACTCTCTTTCTATAAACGACAAGTCTTTAGATTGATAAATACTCATTTTTACATAACATCGAATACACCCTTTAAAGATTCTTCCACCTCAAGACTTTTTGTCAAATTTCCCATATTAAAAATCATGCTGGACTAAATTTATCAAGTTTAGTTATTATTTCCATTTTTCCGCACCTTTGAAACTCGTGACTTTCGATGGAACTCTTGATTACAAATTTTCGACTCAAGATTGTACAGAGTCTACTAATTCAAATTCCAAAGGCCACTAAGTAAATTTCATGACTTTCGATGACACCCATGTAGCGAGCTTTCTACAATATTATCCCAAACCAGTTGGTTTTAGGTAATAAGGTGCATAAATGCCAGAAGGCCACCCATTTTATGTCTACTTGCTGGAATGTCAAAGGCCACTGATTGAATTTTCCTTTCTGAGTCTCAATCTTATGGTATAACATTACTTGACTTCTGGTTTTTAGCACATCAGATTTCTTGAGAATTTTTCTCATTTTAAGTTCATTTATCGAGGCTTATCTTCCTCAATTTTAGTAACAGCATATAATTCGTGCTTTTTGCAAGTAGGGAAACTGACTCAATCTGTTTTGGCAAAAACTCAATTTTTAACAACTGATAAATCTTCAACGGGTCTATTTTATTATTTATGCAAAACATTTTGCAACTACCAAGCTGAAAACTTGTCCTCTATAGAACTAAATTTTATATAAAACAATGAAAAACTAAAAATACATACATAAAATTAAATGTAACCTACGAATTTATTTTCAAAACATTTTTCTTAACAAATTTTTTTTAGCGTTCAATTTTGGAATAGATGTTTAAGATAAAAAATTTAACTTGGCTCAGTTAATTATTGCAGTATGACGTTCTTACCCTACACTTATATTATACAATAATTCAATTGTATTATATAATTCAAAACAGTAAAGGGAGAAAAATGGAACAGACTCCCCTTGGGTACCGGTAGACGTCATATATGAGGCTCTTTCCACACAAAAGAATTCGTTGAATATGCTGCCAACATTGAATCTTAGCAAATCTGCATACACATCACTCAGACAAATATTATTTACACACAAATAAACACACAAAAATTAAATAAATAAAAGTAATAACAATAAAAGAAAAATATCACTCATTTTATGCTCCTTGAAGTTTCAAATTCGTGGCTACTGGGTTGCGGTAGTGATGTGTTGTCCTGGCTGTGTGACTTTTGACCGTCGTCAGTATCGCTGCCTCCACTATAAAGAAGCGTCCCCCTTCTCAGTAGTGACTGATTTTTAGCCTAAAAAACCATGTATCATCATGTACGACCAGCATCTGCCTCGGGTGTTTACGCGTCATGCACGTTTACGTGTTGCGTAAATTGAAGTTGTCTCTTTCTCAACGCGATCCGGATTGTCGACGTGTCACGTCCGGATGGCATACATGTCGCATTGCGTGAGAAAAAAAAACTTCAAACTTTTGTCACTTCATTTTTCCCGAGATATTCACCCTACACTTAAAATATGCTTAAGGTGTGCAAATATCTATTTTATGATTAGTGATATGTCAATCAAAACAATAAAAATACATAACACACAAAAACAAATTTAAAATCACACAAATATTAACTAATAATTTAATTTTCTATACAAAAAAAAATAAAACCGAATTCCCCGGCAACGGCGCCAAAAACTTGATGTGTTTTCAAACATACATATAAAATACCCAGAAACAGCACCAAAAGACTTGGTGTGTTACGAGCGTATATATGATTGTAGCAAATGATTTTTTCACATTAGTTTTATATTTATGAACAGGGAAATACCATGTATGAATAGAACAACACAATTAGGCAAGTGTACCTAATCGGTTGTAGTATAGTAATGGTAAATCCGGGTTGTCGAACCCAAGGAAAAAGGGATATTTTTAAGTTAAGAAAATCAATTATTAATTAACAATTATTCAAGCAAACAGTAATTAAAAGGGGGGAGTTTGAGAAAATGCATTGACTCGTGTCAAGAGACAACGCAAAAAGTTATTAAAAACGGGAATTATAAATATAAATTACAAAACATAAAAGTAAACATTTATACTTAGATTCAATTCAACCATCTAGTTATGTTTGATATGCTATTAGTGCAATGGATATTGAAAGCTAAATATCGATTTCTAGAGTGATTAGATGTTTTGGTCCAACTACCTAATCCTATGATTATAAGGTCATTAATGGCAATGGTCATGCAATTACATTTTCCAAATAATCATGTATTGGTTCGTATCATACAAGATTCATTCGAGTTTTTGATCTCAATGGTCATGAAAATCAAAATGGTTTGTACAGATTGGTCCTCTAATACAAACTTGTCATACACATATAAGTTTCTACCTTCGTGACTTAACCCTAGGATTTGGTCCATCAGTAGTCATATCTGCCTAATGGTCATAGCACAGTTATGATAAAAGTCATATAGTCAGATTGGTCCTCTAGACTAAAATAACTCAGCAATAAGTCCAAAAGGAAGGTTCCTTAACATATATGATAGTCAAAATGAATTATGCAAGATAAAATATAAAACGTTCACTATCTGATAAATAACAATCAAATCATAACTAGATAGTATTCAAATCTAAGTAATGAATAATGCAGATAACAAATATAACATGATCTGAAGAATACGGCCTAGGAAATCATAGTAGAATGCTAAACATATATAAAGCAAACCGAATGAAGTCCCGGCCGAACATTCTTCAAGCTCTCGATTCCATCCGCACCATACCAGTTGGCATACTGCCGAGTTTGAGGTTTGTATCGTGTTTCTGGAGGTGTAGATGTGAAGGTTGATGTGTGAGTGTACCAAAACAGCAAGAGAAAGCCTCAATTTATAGTTTCTGTCCAGGCCCGTCGCGTCGCGATCCTATAGGGGGTCGCGTCGCGATCTCATGCGTAGTGCTCTTTTGCGCTGGCCACTATCCCGACTCAGTGGACTGTAGTTGGTGGGTCGGGTCGCGATCCTAGAGGTGATCGGGTCGCGATTTAAAGATTTTTTCGCGATCGTTTGGTCAGCAACATGTCACGCGATCATCACTCGTCGCGTCGCGACCCTATAGGGGATCGCGTCGCGATCGTAGCTGTTCCTGCCATTCACTCCTTTTGTTCACAATAAGGCTCGTATTCAGCTCCTTCTTTATCCGCAAAGCTATTTTTCCTGTGTTTTGGTAATTCAAACGTATAAGTACCTTTTATCTTGATATCATACCAAAAACACGTGTATAGGCACTTAATATTGCCCGAAATTTATGTATAAATGAGGCAATATCACATAGCTCCAATGGTTCAGCTACTTCTGGATTAAGTCCAGTGAAAAGACGCAGCAAGAAACGATCCAGATCGTCTGGACATGTCTTAAACTGGGAATCCACAAAATCGGATACAGTCGCGGAAAGATTGGAAGACGCTCTAAGGTCAAAATCTTTTGAAAGCTCAGGTATATCTAAAAACCTCAAAACTCATGTTCCATAATTCCTTGATGCATAATGTGATAGTCACATTTTGGTTTGTATGCAGGGAATAAGTAGGGTACGGGACATTGGCGCATAGGAGCACATTTGGATTGGATTTCCGGCTCATGCAGTTTTGAAGTTTAGTTAGATATTGAAATATTGTTATTAGCTTTTAGATGCATAAGACATTGTCTATCATATAGTACACTGTTCAAGGATTTTTTTGTTTTAATAAAATTGTCGTTTTTTCTTTTAACACTTGTTATTTGAAATTATCATTGAAATGTTATATGAATGTGTTGAATGCATGATTAGTAATAACTTGAATGTTGAATGCATCCAAAGTGTTTGGATTTTAGGAATTGTGTCCCTTATGATTGTTAAATGTTATAAGAATCGATTCAACCAAATGTCCAGTTGGACAGGACTTTGGAATCACTTGACTTAGGGTCACTTGATGAGTTGAAGAAATGAATCAACCAAAGATCCAGTTGGACAGGACTTTGGAATCATTTGACTTAGAGTCAGATGATGATTAAGTTCTTTATAAAGCACATGTGGGAAGAAATGAATCACCCAAAGATCCAAAGGATAGGATTTTGGAATCAGTTGACTTAGAGTAAACTGAAAAGTACAAGTCCTGAACAAAATTAACAAAGTTATAAATTTACATAGAGATGTAAAAGAGATTGGGATTAGGAGCAACGAACACATCAGTTGCTATGTATTGCTCGAATCTCCAAATAAAACACAATTTTTTGTACTTCGCGATATTTGTCATTCAGAATGACGAATATGGCTATGCTTATCAGAATAAGCGATTGAATTGAAACCTTGAACAGTTCAAGGACTTTAAAAGAAGTACAAGATCCACAGAACCTGAGTGACAACATAAACTGGGAAAATGTTTCACAGTTATTCTCTTCCAAGAACATTAATAGTTATAATGTGTCTTAGGGAAGATGATGGAGCATTGGTCGAAACAGTTCGATCCTCGATGTATGAGATACATTGCCAATTAGTTTCCAATAAATTAAACACTAAACCAGTCATACCATATAAACCATATTCCAACCACATCTTTGACTAAGTAGGTTTTACAGACACTGTCTGAAATGTAAAGCTGCGATTGTCCCACTTGACACGGTTATGGACTATTCACAAAATCCAGAGCTTATGGCACATTTTGAGAATCCAAACCTTTCTGACATCTTAATGGATTTCTTTCAACTCTTTCTCAAAATCCACTCCTTTGGCATATTTTGAGAATCTGAATATCCTTTCTTGCGAGATGCCCGCGGGAAATCCCGGGCCCATGTACCTTTATACTGGCATGTTCTTTGTGATTCCTTATTAGTGTGCCGGTGATCCACACGCGCTCCACTAACGACTTGCATTGTACAGTATCCTTTCGGATTTCATCTTCTATTGAGAGTGCTTCTCTCGGAGTCAATTACTTGACTCTGAGTATCGTCTCACTCAACCAGATGTTCTGAAGGTACATTTCTGTCCATGTTGGTTTCTTTTGATGATTACTTCCACTGGTTTTAAGACCAGTTGTAAAATCAATCAAACTGTCACACAGACTGCATCTCATCCTAAGGTTCTCTTAATTGGCAGCAACCGGGCTCACCAATGCTTCCAAGTAGTCGGATTGCTAATTCGTACCAACTGTAGTGTTTTACCACCAATCGATATGTCACCCCGATCATAACTACTTATGATGGTGATCAGTACTACTGGTCAAGAGAAGATAATGTCAGAATTTAAAACAAAAATCTGATTTCTGCTTTAAGCCTAGTGATGACTAAAGGTTATTTCACATGGCTAATCCTGAACTCATTCAGGACTGTCCCGACTCCCACTGTTTCCTTAGAACATGAGTTCTTTCTAAAAGAGCTCTTTCTCTTCCAGGTACAGCGGGATAGCCAGTGAAACGACATTTCCGATTAGGTGTCTAAGCCATGACTTTATATTTATATTTATCTTGTTGATTGAAGCAAAGTCCATTTGGGTTGCCCTCATAGCTGGAGGTTAGGATAGAGTTCAGTAGAGTAAAAGGTTGATTTATTAATTGTTTAATAAATCAATAGAATTAATTAAATGGTTTATTAATATATTTAAGTGTTAATATATTAATTAGAAACTATAATAGTTAATTGAGATTTAATCTAGAATTAATTGGATTTAATTTAGTGATTAAATTAATTAATTAAAAGTGCAGGGACTGGTTTGAATTTATTCAATAGTTGAATAACTGGCAAGCCAGTAGCCAGGGGCCAAAGTTGGCGCCAATATGGAGGGAACTCCATAGTTGGCGAAACCCTAATTAGGGTTAAGGAAAGCCTTGTCCAAATGGTTAACAGGCTTGCCCATTTGGAGGCTCCTTAGGGTTTCAGATGTAACCCTTGGAGGCTATAAAAGGAGGCACCTGGCCACCGAAAACTTGCGCCACTTTTGAACCAGAATTACTCTGCTGGACTGTCTTCTCCATTGCTTGGGTGTGACTTCATTTGAGGCAGGATCTCTTTGCTGCTGGCTTCAAGAACAAGATCAAAAGGTTGGTTATTCTTCATTTGATCTTTAGAAATAATTGTTGGCTTTAGGATTTTAGTTTATTATCTTCATAGAAGAAAACATAGATCTGTCTAGGGTTGCATGTGAACCATAAGAAATTATTTGTTCATTGTTTGCTAGAAAACCCTTCAACATTGACCAACATTTGAGTCAAATTTTCTAAAGTTTGGTTTGGGAGAAACGAGCGACATTTTTTGGAATCGAGTTCTAGCATTTCTAATAAACCAAATGGGACCTAATGATCCTACTGTCTATCACATAAATTCAAAGTAAATGGACATCAAAAAGAAAATCACCAACTTCGACGACATCTACAACATTAAACTTCGTAGTGGTCAAACCGAAGCATACGCAATTTAGGTGACACATGTTGAATATAGAAACACTTGTCATAGATCATCTACTCATGAAGCGGTATAGGCAATTGTTAAAGATCATCCTTTTGAACATTTTGGTCTTGTTGTTTTTTAACTGTTGTAATATTTTTTAAGTGTTGTAATGGTTTTTAAATATTTTAATATTTTTAATGAAATACGATTTTAGCCTTGTTAATTTTAAATTTTTTATATTTTATGAAGTATTTATATATTTGTGAACAAGTTTTTATCTACTTAACTTATTTTAGAGTAAATTTCATTATTGGTCTCGTGCTTTGCAAAAACTGATAGGTTCATGACAATTTTCAGAAGTGTATTAAACATGTACCTGCGGTTTCAAAAAGGTGCAACTTTGGTCCTCTTTAAACAATACATTCAATTTTCTTCATTTTCTCCCCCCAAGCGTGCACCTCACATGAAGGTATTTCGGTCTTTTTACATGTTACCGCTATTTATGCCATCAATTGAGATTGGACATGACATAATTAGTCCATTTGCCAACTGTGGTCATCATTTCCAGTAAACCCCTTTGGTATTCTTCTGTACTTGTAAGTTTGTAACTCGATCAACAAAACCCAAGATTTACAGTGGTAAGGTTTACATAGCAGGAATGGTTTTGATGTTGTAGTATGTCTAGTCTCGATCAACGAAAACTAATGTAAAGAAAGTATATGGTATGTTTATATAGAAAAGACCAATACTTCAATATCATACTATTAATGTTCTTCTTGTTTCCTTAATAATCTCATGATCTGATGCATATAGTTTATGCTTAACAATGTCATGTTGTCGTTTGTATTTAGTTCTTTTTGTTTCCTTAACAATGGCATGTTATTAACGTTCTTCTTGTTTGCTTAACAGTGTCATGTTTCTGTTTGTATTTGGTTTATGCAGAAGGAATAGACAACTACTTCACATTAACAATCCATCATAGTCGAATGTTCACAAAGTTCCATAGAAGGTACTACCTTGGTAGCAAAGTCGACTACTTAGATTTTGTTGACATTGATCTCTTTTTAGTTCATGAGCTAGATGCAGTGCTCCAAGAGTTAGGGTATGCAGATGGCCAAACAATGTATTACCACTTCGTTATACCTTAAACGGATTTAAACTAAGGCTTGCTACCTCTACAGAATAACGTAGGTGTCCTCAAATAGGAGTGTATTTTACCAATAACAAAGTAATTTATGTTTATATTGATTATGGGCATATAAGGGTTCATGTGCACACCTACTTCATCACTCCTTTAAAAGTGTTAATGGAAGAGTTAGTGATGAGCCAGAGTAATCGCTGAAAGTTAATGAGAAAAATGCTGGGTCTTGTTGTCGAAAGTTAGATTTGAATATCTCAAATCTCAAACTAACATTGAAGCACAATATTCTTGTATGACATTGTATAGTATGGACCCATTTCTAAGTCCATTCAAGTGGTTGTTGAAGAGGTCCAGAGGTGGCAACTATATACACGACACGAAAATAAATGGTTTGGGTTGAGTTTTCTAACTCGCCAACCAACCAGCCCATTTATTATATGTGTCGTGTTCAGATTGGTATTTGGTTTACGGGTCACCCGCCAACACGTTTAATATATTGCATTTAAAAATAAAATATTTAATATTTTTAATTAAATTTTCTATTGATTTAGATTTACCGATTTACCTTTATTCTTTAGGTTTAGGTCTTTGAGTCTTTCCCCAATTACGCCTTAGTCCCTTACTCCCTTTGGTGAGCATATCATTGTCGTTTTTGACAGAAATCGTGAGGACTTGAACAAAGGCTTTACTCTTAATCTTTGGATGCTCTAGTTGAATTGAAATGTGGTTTTTAGTTTTCTAGTGGATGTGTTTTGTGGAATTTGGATGTATTAATAGGTTTTTTTGGGAATTTTACAGTCAGGATTCGGGTTCGTACCAAAAGAGACATCTCAGTTAATAGAGTTATATCGGATGAGGCAAGATTGTTGATCTGATCACTAAGTTAATGTCTCGGATTAAGTAAGATCATCATGTTGAGTCCATATGCATTAGATTTGCAAACGATTTGGCCTTGAGTGAGGTTAGTGTGGTTTGATTTGTATTGGGAACTTAAGCAATGTAAACTCTATCTGATTTGAAGATTATTATGTGGAGAACATAATATATGCATAAAGGCAGTCATTTCATGAGTTTATCATTATGTTCCAATTTCACATATTTTATTGACTTCCTGGATAATTAAATTATTATTTAAAACGTCCATAGCCGGTCATACTTTTTGGAGTAAGTATTGATTCAAAATTAAGATAAGGAATTGGTGGATTATACTTAGAGATGGACATATCATAGAGATGTACTAATTCTCATGTGTACTTAATAGGGATTAAGTATTGGAGTAACTCGCACCTAGAGATTACTTCATGAAATCTGTCACGAGTAATTCTAAGATGATAATATCTTATATTCTTCAAGCGGAGATGCATTGATGCAGTTTGTTGTGCCTTGGTTTTCTCCAACGTTGTTTGTAATTGGTAGCCATAATAAACATAAACCAATCTAACATCTACCATGTTAATTTGTTATATGTGGTCCACCTATTTGATTTTATTACCCTTGTTAAGCAACTCTTTGGTCATCACATATATTTATAAACGGTTTATTCGATCCTTGCATGTATGCATGTTAACAACCAAACCATGTACATACATCGTCATGATTAATAAAACCTTAAATGTTAAATATATCATCTAGCATGTTATAACATACCATTCATGGTCAGCATCAATATCAAACTAATACACATTTAAATAAACATCTATAAGATCATATTTTTGTATAGGCCCAAATTGGCCCTGCCAAGCCTCTAACATATAATACTTGAAAGCGATAATAAACTAAATGGGTAACGAATTTTTGCTTTTGTCCATATTTAAGTAATCATGTTTATTTTGTACACTTTTACTCACTAAACTTATTGTGACCGTTTATAAAAAGGTAATATGACCCACGATTGTATGTTGCAGCTGATTTGGGCATTAACGTGTATTATATGGCATTAACTTAAATTACGTGGCAATGGTCTTATATAACGTGGCAATAACATCATTTTAAGGGATTTATGGTTTAATTAAAAGATACATTACACCACCCCAACCGATTACGGCTTCGAACGTTCGTGCATCTAAACCCCGTCTCACAAACAATCGACCTCACCTTAAGTGAATCGACCCGATCGGTAATGTCATAGGGTTCATCCCTCATTGTGGATATCCACTATAACGGTGTGTTCTCCCCCAAACTGTTCATTTATTTCAACGCAGACAAAGCCTTGTTACGGGATGTCGACTTCGGTGGGATGGTTTTTGCAGAGTTCTTAAGTTTCCTTCCAAAGCTTACAAAGACTAAATGTAGGAACGTCTACTGCTGTCTACCACGTGAAAGGTTGAGTGAAGGGTTAGGGAAAATTCAAAATGAAGTAGATCACAAAAAGTTTATTGAGGTCGGTAATGGAAGTCAGGAAAAAAGAATCAATGTCTACCTTGATCACCACAATGAACCCTTATTCGATTGTATTAAAATGCAAGACCCTGATGAGGTTGAAGAAGATGATGATCAATCTAGGTTTTCTAATGCAATTACACCTGACCATGAAGAGGATGAGGTGGTGTCAATCTCGAAACCACTTGATGATTAATTTCTGAATGCTCTGCGTACTAGTTGAAATCGGCATAAATAAAATAGAGGAAGAAGTTGATGTGAAATCGGTTTATCCTCTCCACGATCTAACCCAAGAATGGGACAAGATGGTCCATATCTTAGGTATGAAGTTTTTTTATCCTAGTGAGCTTTAAAATGTACCGAGTAATTATGTTGTAAAAAATGGATACAACTTATGGTATGAAACAATTGATAAGGATAGGTTGTTAGCAAAAATATGGCAAAGGTATAACACATAAATGTCCATTTAGACTGTGGGACACTGGGATGAAGGATGAACATTCTTTTCAAATTAAGTAACTGAGAGATATTCACAATTGCTCCAAGACATTTAAACTTGGATCAATCGTGAGTTATCGGTGGGTTGGGAAACATTTTGTCAACGATATCTTGGAAAGACCAAAAATGAGCTTAAGGAAAATGAAAGCCTAATTTCTAAAAAGTTTAATATAAATGTTAGTTTAAGGCAGTGTAGAAATGCAAAAAGAGTGCATTGTGTGAGATTGAAGGTACTGTGGTTGAACACTATGGAAGGTTGTGGGATTATGGTGAAGATATTAGGAGGTCTAACCCAGGGTCTACGGTTAGAATGGATTTTGATATTATGTCCAACTGTATATTTTTCAAAATATTATGTCTGATTCAAAGGAGTTAGGGATGGTTGGATAGAAGGATGTAGAAAGGTAATTAAGATAGATGAATGCTTATTGAAAGGCATTTGCAAGGGCAAGTTCTTGCAGCAGTAGGTCGAGATGTGAATAACCAAATCTACCTTATCGCATGGGATGTAGTAAATGTTGAGAATAAAGCTACTTGGAAGTGGTTTCTTGACATTCTCATGGATGACATTGGAGGAGGCAATGGCGGTGGGCTTACTATCATTTCATATTGACATAAGGTATTATTTTATATGCCTTTAACTTTTTAATAACACTTAGTTTTTCATTCACCAAACATGTTACATTTTTACAGGGTTTGATAGAAGCTGTGAAAGAAAGGGTGCCTGAAGCCGAGTATAGACAATGTGCTAGGCACATCTATGCTAATTTCAGGAAGAAGTTTGATGGTGAACATTATAGGAAACTGTTTTGGGCTGCTGTTTACAGTACCACTATACAATAATTTTAGTCAGCTATGGACGAAATTAAGCAAATAGACCCCACAGCATATGATCATCTTATGGAAAGGGACCCGAAATCCTGGTCAAGGGCTTTCTTTGAAGAAGGTAAGAACTATGATGCTATGGAAAATGGTGTGTGTGAAAGTTTCAATGGTGCAATCAAGGATGTCAGAAGAAAGTCGATCATCACAATGCTAGAGGACATGAAGATAAGGCAAAGGTAAAATATTCTTGTATTTTTAATTTACATTTCTTATTATTGGAGGATTTGTTGTTTTTAATATGGTTTTTTTGACAGATTTTGAGCTGTTTACCCAAGTGGCTATCAACAGTTTGAAAGTGAGATTAGGCAACGATGCATCTGGTGTGGATCTAATTTGAAATCTTCACTCTTACCCCAATTTGCTTTTTAAAGATATACATTTACATCAAACTTGCAAGACTGGCATATGAACAAAAACCCTTGATCGCAAACCTAGGAACACGTCGAGATCATAAGAACATTCCAAATTAAAAGGGAGCCGTTGCACATCGCACTAAGTCAAACAAGACAATATCAAAACACAACTAGTATCCTCGTGAGCTTAATATTCCAATCAAAACCTCGATTTTGTTTGCTTTTTCTTGTTTTTTATATAAAAAGAAACAACCATACACCCTTCGACACTTGGACTTGTAACCAAACTGGCAAAAACATCACAAAGCCGGCCTTCATTCATAAACAGCTAATCATCCAAACGACTTCGTCAATGTCACCTTCTCAATCTCAAATGTCTTCATCTCCACCTCCCTCAATATTTCAGCCTCCACCTTTCGGTTCCTCCTCCTCCTCTCTCCACCTCCGACCACCATGAACTCAAAAATTTGGCTCGTGGTTCACGTCTTATTCGTGTTTTCCACAACTGTGTTATCTGACGACACCGACATCACGAACCTCATCGCGTTCAAGAACTCACTCGGAAACCCTAAACCGCTAACCGACTGGAACCCGGATGTTGAACCGTGCAACCTAGATAAAGAAAATTGGACCGGGATTATCTGCGGGAAAGACGGGAGTGTGTTTGGATTACAGCTCGAGAATATGGGGTTAACAGGGACGATCAACATGGACATTTTGGCTGAAATATCAAGCATTCGAACCCTGAGTTTCGCGAACAACAACTTTGGAGGGGTGATGCCTGATGTGAAGAAGATTGTGCTTTTGAGGAATATTTATTTATCGAATAATAATTTTTCGGGTGTGATTGGGGACGATGCATTTGCTGGAATGAATTCGATGAAGAAAGTTGAACTTCAGAATAATAAATTTAGTGGTCGGATTCCAGGATCGCTTACGGGGTTGAGCATTCTTGTTGATTTGCAGATGCAGGATAATGAGTTTGAAGGAGAGATACCGGATTTTGAACAGACAGGCTTGAAGGTGAATTTTGCGAACAACAAGCTTACTGGACCAATACCACGTGGGCTCAAGAACCAGGATGCAAGCTCGTTTGCAGGTAAGTGTCTCTCGTTTTCACATTGTTTTTAACTTTTGCCAACAAACTTCAATTACAATGACAAAATTAGCAATATTGGATGAAAATTTTTAACACAGTTGCCCTTATTATTATTATATAATAACCACAAGGTCCACTAACAAATTACTATTTGCTATGAAATTTTGTTTCTCGGTCTCACAAAAAAAAATATTAACGCGTGTATATATATATATATATATATATATATATATATATATATATATATATATATATATATATATATATATATATATATATATATATATATATATATATATATATATATATATATATATATATGGTTAAGTTCGTATAAGACCATTATATTTCGTGAGACCGGAAAAGGCATTCGTATACACTCATTTTGGGTGTAAAACAAAAAAAAATAAAAAATGTAAAATAAATGAAAAAATATATTTATTTATTATTTTGGTCATTTTTTTTATTAAAAAAATAAAAAAATTTAGCCTTTTTTTTTCATATTCTAGTAGAATATTATTACACTATTCTGTTAAAATATTCAACATTACAGTGAAATTTGTTTTTATTTTTCCATGTTTTTTTTCGATTTTTTTTTATTTTTTTAGATAGAATAAATAGCAAAAACTAGTAGAAATTTTTTTTTTTTTATTTTGAAAATTCTCATTATTTTAGCTTATTTTATTTTTTATTTTTTTTTATCTACAAAATGAGTGGCTAGGATTGAATCTCACCGTCTCACAAAATTTTGCATGGTCTCATTTGAACTAATATATATATATATATATATATATATATATATATATATATATATATATATATATATATATATATATATATATATATATATATATATATATCAAAATACCTTCAATAGTATTTTTGCAAAAATCATGATTTTAATCCAAAAAATAATATTAAGTATTTGTTGTAGGATCTTTATAAAATGAATCTCATAGCAACAAGAAGTTTTGTAGTGAAAATTTGGTGTTTTAGGTTGGGATAAATTTTCGGAAACAAAAAAGTGATGTAAAAATAAGAAAATTCTGAAAAATTGTCTTCGATGGTAAATAATCTTGCAGCAAATTGTAATTCCGCAGTAGGTCCGGTGATAATTAGAGGTTATTTGTGGAAAAGAGACAAAAAAAATAGTTACTTTGTCGGTGGTCTTCTATATGATATGTGTAAGGAACGATATAGTTGGACTTTATTTTTCTTGGTTTGTTAACAAGAATATAGTGTAGTCTATTAAGAAATGCATTTTGAATAAATTCGATTCAAACGGATGCTCCTTCGCTATAAAGTAAATGTAACATTATTTTTATTCAAATTACTAAAAAGTTGGAAAGATTTTGATCTCAGACTAGCACCAACTACATATCAAAAGGTTTGAAAGTGCGCACGTTGCTCTTAATTTGTGCGAGTCAAATTCTTTCATATCAATTATTTATTATAAATGTCATTAAATGTTGTTATAAACGGTGGTATTTTAGTAAATTCGTAGAGTTAGATAATTTGTTTTAAAATAAAAGTCACAAAAGCAATTATAACTTTAGTGACTTAACTTTGCGCTAAAATATATAAAAAAACATTCAATTAGAAATAGATGAGGATCAATATAAAACCAATTTTTATCCATAGAATCATATGTTCATTAATAAACATACATATATGTTCAGTATTGAACATACATATATGTTCAGAGCTAAACATACGTATAAGTTTATAAATGAACATACTTTATATAAACATATACGTATGTTCAGTTCTGAACATTCAGTACTGAACATATGTATGTTCAATACTGAACATATGATTCTATGGTTCTATATTAAATTTTGGTTTTATGTTGATCCCACCCCTAGAAATAGATTATCTTAAAAGATAGTTTTATAAGTTTCAAACTGTAAATAATATTGACAAGTATTTTAATTAATAGTGGTAGTGCTATCATTTGGTTAATTACGTGAATTTCATGTTACTATTTGTAACTTTTATTCTCATCAACTTGTATATAGACTTCACAAACTTAGTTTTACAACAGCCCAACTGATGAAAATTATATCCTTCGCTTAATAAACGGCTTATCTCATCCGAATTTTTACCATGGTTAAATAAAACATTAAATTAGTATTTGCTTATTTCATGTTAATATGTCAATTTTATTTTAGAATTTGTGCATTTGATGTTTTAACATGTGAATTCCCATACTATATAATACTATATAATATATATAGTTAAAGAATTACATTTAATAATATTTGAATTCACAAACTTGTAATGTTGAATTCACAAACATGTACATCATACATAAATGATAAAACAATCCAATTTTGGGTATCAGCCCATATAAAAAATAGATTCCTTAATATAATATATTTCTTCAAAAATTCAATAATATTAGCTTCATTTGATCTTTCTACTTGTTAGTTTCAACTAATCTTACGTGGCTAATGCAGGAAACAACTTATGTGGTGAACCACTAAAAAACTCCTGCAAGATCAAGAAGAAACACAAAAAAGCCTTCATCATCGCCGCCATTGCCATCGGCGTTCTAGCAATCATCCTTCTCTCTCTACTCATCTTGCGAGCCCGAAGAACACCAAAAAACAATTACAAATACCACCAAACAACAAAACTCAACAACAATCCTTACAAAACCAACGCAAATGAAATCCAAATGCACCACCATGAAGAAGAAAAGACCCCTAAACGAACCGAAAATGGAGGCAAGCTTCAATTTGTGAGGGATGATAGAGAGCCATTTGACTTGCAAGATCTTTTGCGGGCCTCCGCGGAAGTTTTGGGCAGCGGGAGTTTTGGATCGTCATACAAGGCGGCGTTGGTGGATGGTCCGGCGGTGGTTGTGAAGAGGTTTAGGGAAATGACTAATGTCAGAAAAGAAGAGTTTTATACTCATATGACGAAACTTGGAAGCCTTTCTCACCCTAATTTGCTTCCCCTTGTGGCCTTTTATTACAAGAAAGAAGAAAAGCTTTTGATCACGGATTTTGCGGAAAATGGTAGTTTGGCTAGTCATCTCCATGGTATGTTGTTGTTTACCGTATTTGCTACGCATGGGATCACGCAACACGTTCTATTGCATTTTATGTGTATTAGACCTAAACAGATATCAATGAGACAAAATTTGCAATTTTTTTTGGCCCACCGAAAAATCATGGGACATAGACTTGTTTTCGATATCTCGTTTATGCAAAAAACATAAATACCCCCGTCATCCTCATTGCAAAAAAACTGACTACAAAGTTTATCCAATCGTATATAGTCTAATCTTCTCGGTGTAACAAACACAACCTTAAGGTTGTGTTTGTTTCACAAAACATGAGAAGATTGTCTTAACACAACCTTAAGGTTGTGTTTGTTTCACAAAACATGAGAAGATTGTCCTGGACGGGATTAGACAAGCTTTCTAGGATTATTTTCGATGATGAGGATGGCGGAGGCATTCACATATTTTGCATAGATGAAAGATAGTGAGCAAGTCCTTAGGCAGAAAATTGCAATTTTGTCCCATTTGATCATGTTCTTGTCCCGCCTTTTTCCTTTTTGGAAATGAAAAAACAAATACAATTTTTGTCTCATTGACATTCATCTTAGTCGTATCCATGTTCACCTTTTTGGGAGGAACAAGAAATTGATATTTTTCTTCTATCGAATGCGTTTTATTATTGGTAGGTTGATATTAAACGGTTTTTCTTATTTTGGAAAATCATAGGTAACCGAAAGCCGAATGAGCCGGGTTTAGATTGGCCAACACGGTTAAACATAATCAAAGGTGTAGCCCAAGGGCTCGACTATCTCTACAAGGAGCTTCCCCACCTAACATTACCGCACGGCCACCTAAAATCATCCAATGTGCTACTCGACAGCACCTTCAATCCCCTTCTAGCCGATTATGGTCTAATTCCGATTATCAACAAGCAGCACGGACAAGAATTCATGGTGGCATACAAGTCACCGGAATTCACCCAACATGACCGCACCACCGCCAAGACAGACGTTTGGTGCCTCGGAATCTTGATTCTAGAGATGCTGACGGGGAAGTTTCCGGCGAACTATTTGAAACAAGGGAAAGGCGGGAGCTCGGATTTGGAGACATGGGTCAACTCAGTGGTTCGAGAAGAGTGGACCGGTGAAGTGTTTGATAAAAAAATGAAAGGGACAAAGAACGGTGAAGGGGAGATGTTGAAGCTTTTGAAGATTGGAATGTGTTGTTGTGAATGGAATATTGATAGGAGGTGGGATTTAAAGGTGGCCATGGAGAAGATTGGGGAGTTGAAGGAGATAGGTGATGATGAAGACTATTCATCGTATGCGAGTGATGGAGATGCGTATTCTTCAAGAGCAGCAACAGATGACGATTTCTCATTCTCTGTTGTTGACCCCAAACCCTAAACACTAAACCTTAAACGCTGATCTGTTTGAGATGACTTGTTTTTCTATATGATATCGTGTAACTTATAACATAAATAGACGTATTTTCGTTGTTTTGTTTGTTATAACATCCTACTTTCAATTCTTCATGTTACAATACTATATTTTGTAAAATCTATCCAATTATAGCAATCTCGTCCTACTTTCATTTCTTCCTATTACAACATTGTAGTTTAAAGTTGCCAATAGCAACGTACTTTCATTTATTTGTTTATTCTAGCATCATACTTGCATTCCCCCTATCAAAGCATTATATATGGAAAATTTAGTTATAGCAATGTCATCAACTACAAAGCAATTTTCATTATTCAATGCTATACTTTAGTACTTTTTTCAAAGAATAATGCCTGAATAAGCAAAATATGATCCCTGTCAATGTCTTTTTGAACTTGTTCAAACGACCGACCAGTGGATTCTGCTATGATTCTGGTGACATTTTCCTTGTTATGCAACATTTCTCAGGCCTGGATTTCAAGTTTCAACATCTATGGCTTTTCCACTAGCATCACCGAGTGGTTGGTGAATCATGATTCTTGTATTAGGCATAGCAAAACGCTTACCTTTTAGTTCCGCCACTAAGAATTATAGATGCTGTTGATGCCGAAATGCCCAGAGCAATTGTTGAATATTGACACGTCAGCCGTCACAAGCTTCAAAACATCGTAAATCGCCATTGAAGCACTGTCAATGAAATGACATCAATTTTGCATCATAAAATTAAACTTAAATTTGTAACGAAATAACAGCAATTTCGCAAAGGAAAGAGATAGTTTCGTCGTAATTTGGTAATTACCTAAGAGAACCACCTGTAGAATTCACAAAAAGTCTGATATCTTACGGGTCGTGGGCATCCAATAAAAGAAACTGACTAATAATAGCATCAGCAACAAAATCATCAATCTGACTGCTGCCTAAGAACACAATCCTCTCCCTCAACAGCAGCCCCATCGCATAGGTTTCGGCGCCTCTCGTCGCCGTCGCCGGCGATTATGGAGAAGAAGCCGAAATTTTGAGGTTTTGCTCTCCTAAGCTTCCTAGGGTAAGGGGAGAAGAAGCAATTGAGCATTTGATGCATTGATACGGCGGCACTGAATGGCGGAGGGAGAGGGATTGAGGTGATTTTGTTGGCAGAAATTGGTGAAGCTTGGAGGACGACGGATAATAAGATGAGAGAGTAGAGAACGAGATGAGCGCCATTGTTGAACGAGTGAGCGCCGAGACCCAAAATCAAACCTAAATGATAAATTATAATAACTTTAGTGGCCATTTTATAAAAATAAAAACTTTAGTGGCCAAAATACTTTTTAATTCCAAGCTATTGCCTTATCCAGATTTTAACCTCCGAGTCCGGGCGCTCCTTGTTCGACTCTTTGGTCTACACAGCAGCACCGGATACATCCATGGCGGCCGCTGCGTCCATGCTAAAAACGACCTTCTTCATCCTTAAACCCACCTACAAAATCCCAATTTCCTCTGTGTTTCAATCGCCTTTCACTCGATCGATACCCAACAGATTAACCATCCACCACCACAACCGTCTGCATTACCAATTCACCCGCAAATTCTGCTCTTCACAATCAACCCAAGAACATTCCCACCGCAGTCGCTCTAATGTAATAGAAATCCTTGAAGAAAGAGGCCTACTAGAAGCCATCACCGGCGATAATCTCCGTTCAATTTGCACAGATTCATCTCTTCGAGTGTACTGCGGCTTCGACCCTACCGCCGAAAGCCTCCACCTTGGAAACCTCATCGGAATCATTGTCCTGTCATGGTTCCTCCGCTGCGGCCACTCCGCCGTCGCCCTCGTAGGAGGCGCCACCGGCCGGGTCGGTGATCCCTCCGGTAAGTCTCTCGAACGCCCTGAACTCGATATCGCATCCCTAGAACGAAACATCGCTGGCATCTCCGATGTAATCCTCAAAATCCTCGGGAACATATCAATGGATAACAATTCAATCAAGGTTTTGAACAATTACGATTGGTGGAAAGACGTCAAATTGCTCGATTTTCTGAAAGACGTCGGAAGATTTGCTAGGGTTAACACGATGATGGCTAAAGAAAGCGTCAAAAGAAGATTAGAAGCCTCCGATCAAGGTCTAAGCTACACCGAATTCACTTACCAGCTCTTACAAGGCTACGACTTCGTTCACTTGTTCAAAACCGAAAACATCACAGTTCAAATCGGCGGATCAGATCAATGGGGAAACATCACTGCCGGAACAGAACTAATTCGAAAGCTTCATCAATCCGATTCTGCTTACGGTCTCACATTCCCTCTCTTACTAAAATCCGACGGCACAAAATTCGGGAAATCAGAAGACGGCGCCATCTGGCTTTCACCATCGATGCTATCACCTTACAAATTCTACCAGTATTTCTTCTCCATCCCAGATGCCGATGTTGTCAGGTTCTTAAAGATTCTTACTTTTTTGAGCTTGGAGGAGATTAAGGAGATTGAAATCGAGATGAAATCAACTGGTTATCAGCAGAATTCTGCACAGAAAAGGTTGGCTGAAGAGGTGACGAGATTTGTTCATGGGGAAGATGGATTACAGGAGGCGATTAAGGCTACGGAAGCATTAAAACCAGGATCTGAAACCCGATTAGATTGGAAGACGATTGAGGGTATTGCTGAAGATGTTCCTTGTTGTTCTTTGAGTTATAATGAGGTTTTAGATCTTGGTGTTGTTGATTTATCAGTTTCTACTGGATTGATTGAGAGTAAGTCGGCTGCAAGGAGGTTATTGAAGCAAGGTGGATTGTATTTGAATAATGGGAGAGTTGATAATGAAGGAAAGAAGATTAGTGTTGATGATATTGTTGATGGGAAAGTTCTGTTGTTATCTGCTGGAAAGAAGAACAAGATGGTTGTAAGAATTGCATGAAGGTTTAGTCTTTCGATTTTGCACATTGGATTGTATCAGCAAAGATGAATTTTGTTATTAAATTTTATAAAATGGAAGTCTGAGATTTTGCATGGAGTGGTATATGTATGACATGTCTTATACTTTCTGAGATTTTGAAATTTTGGTTAAAAATTACACAACATGATAGACAAATCCAAACATTTCCTGTTACATATTCTAAACCAGCGGATTATAAATTGTAACGACCAGATATATAATTTATACCAGATATGTATTACATAATCGCAGGTTGCTATAAAATATCTACAGGTTTTATCAAAGAGGTTGTCATCTTCAAGTCTTGTACAAAATAGCCCTAAAAGCGTCCTATCAGTCCAACACCTTAAATAAACAATTTTTTATTCTTTGATTGGCTCCACAAATGTGGATCTTCCCAACAATATGACCTATTTGATTTTTCAAACGACTCTACAATCATTCTTTTCGAGTTTTCTAAAACCTGAATTGGAAAAATTAGAAAGCGAGTCTATGAGAATAAGAATTTGTTTTTAGTTAATGAGATTTACGGTTACGCACTTAATTTTGATATGTATAGATTGTTGTTTCTTTTTTACTTGATTTGAACTCAATGTCTTAATTGGTTAAGCTAAACAATGCTTAATGTATCAAGACATCAAACCTTTACCTATTTGACCTTATTTTTTCGATCCAACTCCTCTCCCTTTAAAAATGATGAATATGGTTACAATTGATGAATAATGTAAAAATTGTTCGTTAGGATGTTATGAATTGCTTATTTGAAACGGCTTATGTTTTTTCTAAGTGTTTATTGTCTTACATGGTATTAAAATTGGGTCTAAGAAGAAGTGTGTGGATTAACTTATGGGTGTCAAAACATTGTGGTACTTATTGGCTTTTTGAAAAGTCAATAAGTTAAAAAAAAGTGCATCTTAATGGTAGAAGTGCTTTTGAAAACTCCTTGAATACCCTCTAAAAGTCATTTTTGAGAAGGAAAAGGTTACTGACTTTTAGAAACAACATATCATTTACCGGTCATTTTACACATATAAGCGAATCTAAACACTTTTTTAAAAACACCTTATCAACTTATACTTCATTGCCCCATATAAATTAATCCAAACACTTTTTTAAAAACTCATTTTTATCACCACATAAGTTAATACGTACTTTTGCTCAAAAATGCTTGAGTTAAATAAGCAATCCCAAGCATCCTCTAAGATGATAAGTTATTTTTTTTGTTTTGGCAATAAAATAAAGAGTGTGCTACCCCCCCCCCCCTCCCATGATGGGACATATGTGTGTGTGGGTCAACCCACACCAACACACATAGAGAGATTCATATAAGATTACCCTAAAATTACCAAAAAAGACATTGGTAAAACAATAAATCGGCATTAGGGGTGCAAATGAGTCGAGTCGGCTCGTGAGCTACCCGGGATCGGCTCGAGACCGATTTTAAACGAGCCCGAGCTTAAATATAAGGCTCGTTTATTAAACGAGCCCGAGCCGAGCCTGTGTCACCAAGCTCGATTAGGCTCGCGAGCCCTAAACGAGCCTATATATATATATATATATATATATATATATATATATATATATATATATATATATATATATATATATATATATATATATATATAGAGGTAGGTTCAAATGAGGACAATTAAAAGGTTGAGAACGCGAGGACAAATCTCAGCCATTTAAATTATAAGATCGATGGTTAAGATTATTGTGCCTTTTATGTAAATATAAAATATTCAAGGTATTATTATGCAAATATAAAATGCTGATAAGGGTATACTAGGTATTTTACTAATCCATTTTATTAATCATTCCTAAATTTACGTTTTTTAATTTTGGTACTGATTAATTAACCCTTATAACCTCATATTGTTTCCCTCTTAAGATCACGTATCAGAAATACAATCGCTAAACCTAGACATATTGCCGCCGGCGATTGCTACTCTGATAGTTGCTGCTTCGTCGGCGATTGTTCCTCCACCAACGGCGAGAACTACACGGCTGCACCGGTGCAACCATCTTTGATCTCTGTTACTCCAGTCGTCGTGCACTATTTTTGATCTCTGTTACTCCAGTCGTCTCCAGGTGCCTTCCTTCTTACCCTCGCTGCCCTTCTCCACCATTGATGAAACAAGAATGAAGGTCAAAAAAGACTAAATCCGTAAAACCGGAACCCTTAAGGTATTTTTCGTCAAAATTTCATATTTTCATCGATTTCATGTTGAAATTGATTGACTGGTTGCTAGAGGTTTCTGGGTTTTTGAGATCAATAAAACAGGAACCCATTTGGTGCGTCTACATTTTTCTCCATTTAATTCTCAAAATTTTGATCTCATCAGTTCAAATTTCAGTGTTTCAGTACATGGGTCGGTGATTTTGAGAAATTTTCTTGCTGAATTCACTATTGTTATGGAATTTATCCTCATGGTAGATGAAATTCACTTCGATATAACGTTTGATCCTTTGGGGAAAATTGGCTTTGCGTTTAAAACAAACAGAAACAAAAAGAACAGGGGGTGAATTGCAGAGATTTTAAGAAAATTTAGAACATTATTGGAGAGTAGTAAGTACAGGGCTTTTAAGTGGTCACATTCTTTGGTGATTTCCTTGGAAGACATTAAATGGGTTATGGCTTTATGGGGTCATCAAGTTGGCTGGATTTTTGTGGTAGAAAGACTATTCGATATATATATTTTTTCTTTTCTTTTTGGCATTTCAGTTGATTTTTCTTTTCTTTTCTTAAAAGCCATGTTCTTGAACATATTTGAAAATTGATCTTAAAAACCACAATTTCTTTTCCCCAAATCTTAAAAGCCATCGTTTATTTGTTGATTTCTTTTTCTTTAGTTGTATTCATTGATGAACCCTAATATTAACCGTCATTGATGAATTTGGGGTTTTTAGTATGCCTATTCATTGATGATGACTTGAATTTATAGTTCATTGTATGTTTATTCACTGATGAATACGCTTGTAAAGATAATCATACAAGTATTCATCAATGAATATGCCTTTAAAGATTATCCATACAAATATTCATCAATGAATACGCCTATAAAGATGATACATACATGTATTCATCAATGAATACGCTTGTAAAGATGTTCCGTACGTGTATTCATCAAATACGCTTGTAAAGATAATCATACAAGTATTCATCAATGAATATGCCTTTAAAGATTATCCATACAAATATTCATCAATGAATACTCCTATAAAGATGATACATACATGTATTCATCAATGAATACGCTTGTAAAGATGTTCCATACATGTATTCATCAATGAATACGATTGTAAAGATAATCATACAAGTATTCATCAATGAATATGCCTTTAAAGATTATCCATACAAATATTCATCAATGAATACTCCTATAAAGATGATACATACATGTATTCATCAATGAATACGCTTGTAAAGATGTTCCATACATGTATTCATCAATGAATACGATTGTAAAGATAATCATACAAGTATTCATCAATGAATATGCCTTTAAAGATTATCCATACAAATATTCATCAATGAATACTCCTATAAAGATGATACATACATGTATTCATCAATAAATACACTTGTAAAGATGTTCCATACATGTATTCATCAATGAATACGCTTGTAAAGATGATCCATACAATTATTCATCAATGAATGTTAATATATTTGCTACATGTGCATATGTATCAGGTTAACCCACATTAGGAACTTGGTTCTCAAATTTTTGAAGATTGCACAAAAATGGCATACGTACAAGAAGGAGCAAATACAAGCAGACCTAGAAGATGATCGAAGACATTTTCTCTGTGTTTTGTTGTATTCATCTATGATTATAAAAAAATACCTAATTATGACATTGTATTTTTTTTCTTTTGTTGTGTTATTCATTTATGAATAAATGTATATGCATTTATGAAGTATTGATTTTTTTCTCTAAATTGTTTTTTATTCATTTCTGATTACATCCGTATTCGTTATTGATTAAAATTATGTTTTATTCATCCATGATTACAAATATTATGATTAATGGATAAAAACGAAAAAAAATAATATTAAATGATAATTTTGTTAATTTTTGATAATTAAAAAAAATGGTTTTATTTAAATTTCGAAAATTAGGAAAAAAAATCATTAAATTAGATTATATTCCACTATTTTAGGAATTAGTTAATTATCTAGATTATCCATATTTAGATGCATTGTAAAATTCCTTTTATGTCCTTATAAAATGATTGGCTCAGATTTGTCCTCGCGTTCTCAACCTTTTAATTGTCCTCGTTTGAACCTCTCCCTATATATATATATATATATATATATATATATATATATATATATATATATATATATATATATATATATATATATATATATATATATATATATAGGGTAAAGTTCAATTGAGAACCTAAAAAAGCCTAGGAACCTAAGAACCCATTTTATGAACTTTTTTTCTACACAATATTTTTCAAAAAAATATATACCAAAATTTTTGTTATGATACATCTAGAAGATATCAAAAAAAAAATTCAAAAAAAATCATTTTTTTAATTTTTTTTTTCATATGGGTTTAGGGTTTAGGGTTTAGGGTTTAGGTATAGGGTTTAGGGTTTAGGGTTTAGGGTTTAGGGTTTAGTTTTAGGGTTTAGGGTTTAGGTTTAGGGTTTAGAAATCTCTTAGACATTTTAAATAAAAAATTGGATGCAAAAAAATCATTTTTTTTATTTTTTTTCATATGGGTTTAGGGTTTAGGGTTTAGGTTTAGGTTTAGGGTTTAGGGTTTAGGGTTTAGGGTTTAGAAATCTCTTAGACGCTTTAAATAAAAAAATTGGATGCAATTTTTTTTAAAAAATATTGTGTAGAAAAAAAGTTCCTAGGTTCCTAGGTTTTTTTAGGTTCTCTCATGATCTCGACCCTATATATATATATATATATATATATATATATATATATATATATATATATATATATATATATATATATATATATATATATATATATATATATATATATATATGTATATATATGGGGTCGAGATCATGAGAGAACCTAAAAAACCCTAGGAACTTTTTTTATACACAATATTTTTCAAAAAAAAGTTGCATCCAATTTTTTTATTTAAAGCGTCTAAGAGATTTCTAAACCTTAAACCCTAAACCCTAAACCCTAAACCCTAAACTTAAACCCTAAACCCTAAACCTAAACCCTAACCCCTAAACCCTAAACCCTAAACCCATATGTAAAAATAATAATAATAAATGATTTTTTTTCATCCAATTTTTTTATTTAAAGTGTCTAAGAGATTTCTAAACCCTAAACCCTAAACACTAAACCCTAAACCTAAACCCTAAACCCTAAACTCTAAACCCTAAACTCATGAAAAAAAAATTAAAAAAATGATTTTTTTTGAATTTTTTTTTTTTTGAAATCTTCTAGACGCATCATAACAAAAATTTTGATATATTTTTTTTGAAAAATATTGTGTAGAAAAAAAAGTTCATAAAATGGGTTCTTAGGTTCCTAGGCTTTTTTAGGTTCTCAATTGAATTTTACCCTATATATATATATATATATATATATATATATATATATATATATATATATATATATATATATATATATATATATATATATATATATATATATATATAAAATTAAAACGTATTTAATCATTAGAGTAAACGAGCTTCTTAACGAGCTCGAGCCGAGCTTATGCTCATTTAGGTTTGTTAAAAATTAAACGAGCCGAGCCCGAGCCCGAGCCCGAGCCCGAGCCGAGCCTGTATATTTCTTAACGAGCCCGAGCCGAGCCTGGGTCTATAAAGCTCGTAACGAGCCGAGCCCGAGCCGAGCCCTTTATATTTTTAACGAGCCCGAGCCGAGCTTGGTCAGGTTCGGGCTCGGCTCGGCTCGTTTGCACCCCTGATCGGCATGCATGTCGTTGGTATGATAAAAGAAAAACAAGACTGCGATCAAGATTAGAATACGTGTAAATTTGCATATTAGTTCTCTCCTATAATAAGCATTTTCAAATAAGTCATGATACTTTCAAAATAAGTTAAAAAAGATTTTCTAGGTAAATATGCATTTTCAAACACTATAAAATCATAATAAACCAATAAACATAGTAAATAAGCAATTTTTTCAAATGCTCTTAATAAAATCCGATTCAAAGAGCTTAGTTATTCAGACTAGAAAAGAAAAACAAAGTAACAAACTTTGTATATACATCATTGGGTTAATGTTATATACAAATGACCACCAATAACTCTCAAATTTGCTAGTTAACTCATTCTATCTTCTAATTGTACTCAATAGGTCAATAAACTCATTTAAATATCAACTAAAATCAAAAGATTGGTGACTTGTTGTGAGTTATTAATTTGTCTTTTCACATCCAATACAACCTACATTTGACGGGTAAGATCTTGCCTTGATGTGTTGATACATTTTGCAAATACAATCTAGTACTTCCTTCTTCAGCTTTACAAACAGACTCTTGGTCAAAAATAAAATAAACATATGTATACAAGTTTAGCAACTTCAAGACACAATCATACTATCATATAAATAAGAAAATATGTAACGAGTGGAATTTGAAAAATGCTGATTCAGATGATAAGCATACTTTAGATAACCAAAGAGTATTTAAGCCACAAAATCTAAAACATAGCAATTCCAAACACATACCAAATGTCAAGATTTGAAACAAAACAAAATCCAAAATTGGTTCAAAACATGTTTTCATCATAACCCAACAACAATCAATCTCTCTCTACTTCTTCTCTTCCTTTTCTGCCTCAGCAGCCCTCTTGAGTCTTGCACCCAAATGGCGTTTGTTTGTCCTCTCAACACGCAGCTTCGAATAAGCACTGAATGACTTCATCTCCTCAGTCACCTTCACTAACTCAGCTGCTGCCTTTTCCCTAACAATTGGCAACACTGAACCTTGCACCTGTGTCGCACTCGCAAGCTCCTCTGGGGTCGAGTCACCAGCCTGAAAATAAAAAATAATATTTTTAAGTCTTGCCAGCTCAGATAAATTTCAAGATTAAAAAAACAACGTTTACCTTCATTTTCCTTGCACGTCTTGGGAAAATGACCAATTTAGCCTTGAAAGTCTTTAGCCTTTGAACATTGGCCTGAAGACCCTCCAATGAACGGTTCCTTCTGCGATGGTCCACTGCAATGCCAATGGTTGGGGCAAGTTTCTTTGGAATACCAGCAGCCTGTTTCAACAATAAATTACACTTCAGCCCCCTCAACAAACTAGAAATTCAACTTTAGTCCTTTAAAGAATATTTACCTTGAGCTCTTCAAGAGAAAATCCTCTGCCCTCCCTGAGTTTCATGTTGTATTTCAAGGTTTGTCCATGAACCTGTGGGCGAAGCTTGCCAGCTGGCCTTGGGAATGTTTTGACAGCCTTTGCTTGTCTAGCTGAATATTAATCCACAAATAACAAAACTGAATTATTAATCTCACATGTTCAAAGTTATTATCATAAAAAGTAACTGACCATTTCTTCTCCTTGTTTTGCGGGCGGGTTGGTTGAACCATGTCCTGACATAATTCTGCCAGTGTTTTTTAAAGTGGCCATTTGGGATGACATTGTTATGCTTCACCATGGTTACTCTGCAAAAGAGATCACAATTTCTAAACTGTAACCAATATAAATCGCCAAATACATCATTATCCCTTATAAAAAAGATAAATCTCCATGGAATCATTTTTCTCAAGTATTAATGAGGTTCATGGGTTTGAATAGCAAAAACGAATCCTCTTAATGATATAGCATTTTAATTAACCGTACGAAAAGTACAAGCAATAAGCTCATGTTAATGTAAGACGAAAGCATATCGCCACTGGGTCTATACACTGAAAGAGCACAAAAACTAGTAGTAAAACAGCGACTCTTGATTTGATCGTGAGGAAACAATACAGGTTAAGTAGGCACAACTGCATTCAACGGATAACTCCAATTGCAATAAACTCATCCCGTCACTGACGGATTACTAATTCACACGAAAAACAACAACTTCGTAACATGATAATATACATTCTTAAACAAATCTTCCAAATATGATCTAAACCTTCACATATCTCAGAGATTTAGCGCAATGAGCTACGACTAACGTATAATAATCGATGAGAATTATAGAGTTAGCATTTTGTTCGGGCATACCTGAGCTACAGGCAAAGAGATCCGTCTTCAGAGATGGCAAATGCGGCCAGACGTGCAGCAGAGAGTATAAAGAGGATAGAAACGCTAAAACCCTAGACCTATTTATCTTGGGTCTTCTTTGCTATTACGGACAGGCCCGAACTCAAGCCCAACCATATACACATTATATTCGAATAGGCCCAAAATGGAAACCAACTTTATTCCGTCTTTATGTTAATTTTATTAGATTGAACTTTGAAGAATAATACCAAGGCTTTACGATAACCATTTATTGTTACTTGTCTATTTGGTTAGCAAACTCACTCAACAAAGTCCACGTTTTGCTCAGAAAATATTTAAAAATGAATTAAAATCTTTTGGATGAATGAGAATGTGAAGGAATTGGAATTTAAATGAATTTTAAGCTCTAACACCTTTGGTTGATTTCTGCTTAGTTTGCAAATTTTATCAAATGAATTGGAATGTAAAATATATAAAATGACTAAACTATCATTTATAATGTTAAATATGTGATTTTAATTGGAGATAATAAAATATAAGCAATGGAATTTGAATTATTTGACATTACCAAATGAATTATGAATTCAATTGTACATGGAATTTGATGGATCTTACACAATTTCATTCCAGCAATTTTTGAACCAAATACATTTTGAATTGAATTTATCTTTCCAATTCCTTTGAAATCTATTAAAATACTTGAAACAAATACGTCCTAAGTCATTATGTTTATAAAAAACATCATATCGATATCACTTGTTAATTCGTTGACCATCTAATCAATAACTTTTATCGTTTGACATGTATGTTGTCTGATATCGACGGACTTATATTAGTCTCATTTTTTATATTTTTTTGGAATGGTGGAAGATTTAATTATAAAGTATAGCGAGGTGCTACGGAAAATAGGAGATTATATAGATTTGTAACACGAATAAGGTTTTCAAGCCAACCAACCAAATTAATTATAAATTTACTACTCCTGTTATAAATCTAGAAATAATAATGAATGACTATAAAATCAAAGATAGTCACATTTGTTAGGTTTTGAAACTCCAAAGTTAAATCACTACGAAATCTCCAAATCACCCAAAAATCAGTGAGAAATGTTGCATTAAGACATTTCCTGGCATGAGAAGACCTACATCCAATATATAAAAAAGGTGTGGCTTGTTGTCTCGGCATTTTGATCGCAAACACTACATAATGTAGAATCTAAATAAATATATTATTTATCAACGCTACGTTTTACCATAATTTTGTCTCACATACACTTCCAAACCAAAATGTAAATTTATTCCATATAGTCATTTGGACATCAACTAGAAGTATGGTCAAAACAATCCAATATACAATTGAACTAGTCGGATAATTGACAACGCCTAGTGATATCAAGTATTTTAGGCGTTGTTGAGCCCTGTTCTTGATAAAATTATATCAAATATGTCTGGTTATTCTCACTTTTCGTGCCAGGACTTGTTTGGAGAAAAAGAATGGAAACAGGGACTAAAAGCGTGCAAAAGGAAGAAGTTTGGAAAACAATGAAAAATCAAGGAAACTCGTACGCGCGCCGTGGATTTATGGTACGCGCGATGCGGGCTTAAGGCGGTGGAACACATTCAAATGCCGAAGAAACGGGAAAAGATTAGTACGCGCGCCGCGGATTCTTCATCTGCGCGGCGCGGCTGCGGGAAAATTGCAACTATAAATAGAGGCATTTCCAGCCGAAAACCCTAGCAAAGACCAGGTGTAAAATTGACCTTGAAGCTCTTTGACTCCAAGAATTTTCATGTTTTAGAATTTAATTTCCTTTTAGTATCAAGTAGTAATTGTAGCTAAGGTCCTTGGGAGTGACAACCACTGGCCTTGAGCACTTTAGGTTGCTGTTTTATGACATTTTGTTACTGTTTGGATGTTTGGAAGTTGGATTTGGTGAATGAAAATCATTTGGTTACATTTAATATTGGTATTTCGGTGTTTTTATGCTTGTGTTTGGTTTTGAATGTTTGAGTTGTGTTTGGATATTGTTTTGACCTTGTTGGGACTGTTTTCCTTTGCTGAAATCAGTAGCTAATTAGGTTAGTCTTTAGGCATTAAACAGTGGCTAGTAATTGTTCAGCAGAACTTTAGTTAGTGGCTATTTTATGATTTGCTTGGTTTTGCTTAGTTTGGATGCCTTTGATTGCTTCTGATTCAGAGATGCACTTCTGATTTCAGAAAGTGACTAGGTTATTTGAGCTTAGCTTAGCTTGGCTTGAGTTTGTTTGATCATTGCTTTAGGGTATTAGTGATTAGGAAGGTAGAAACCAGATCCTCCGACTGTAGCGTGACACTACTAGTTGGTAATCTTTCATTTAGTCTAACCACGAAGCTCCTGCGGATCGACCCTGACTACCACTGTGCTAGTGTGTGTTAGGTTTTTCTTTATTTTTGACCGCACGACGACCTAGGCGTGTCAAATTTTGGCGCCGTTGCCGGGGAGCTGTGAGCTTAGATTAGGTGAGTAGTAGGAACTTGTTTCTTGTTTTTGAAAGTTTCATTTGGTTAGTTTAGTTTTTGATTTTTGTGGGCGTTTTGCACTAGTGCATGCGTACCTGCAGGGGTAAGCAATTATCCCCATTGCATTTTGATTCTGAGATTGAGCGTACTGCGCGCAAAATCCGTGCCCGTAGGCGTTTAAATATCATGAATTTTAGTCAGGTTAGTAGTAATCCAGTCAGTGTTGCCCAGGAACCATCAGGTGAGGCAACGGGGGTGTTTTCTATTCCCCCACTGTCAGAGTTTCAGTTCGGGAGCACGAGTGCTTCTGGTGGTGCAGTTTCAGCCCCTGCACCCATACCATCATGCACTCCACCATCTGTCCCACCATTTACACCCGCTTCACAACCACAATCTACCAATCCATTTACCTCTGCAATGTCTTTGGGAGAGCCGACCCGTGAAGGCACCCCAGTTTCTCGACAGCAGACACCAACCTCTCAACCACAACACATTCTCTTTAAACCTCAACCGACATTCCAACCTACACAACTGATACACTATCAACAACCTCCTCAGCCATAATACCATCATCTAGAGACAGAGGAGGGATATGACGAGGAAGACGAGGGATGGGTGCCACCAGCACCACAGCCACAGTGGAACAGAGGTCAGGGACCTCCCAGAAGACCACCACAGTATCAACCACCAGGTCAGCGGGAATATAACGATCATCTTTACGGTAACCCCGCCCAACCTTTACATTTCGCACAACCGAGAAAGGCAATCGGTTGCATCATATTTCCAACCGCGAGAATATGATGATTCATCGCCAATCTATATTCCTGATAACATTGATTCTCAAGTAGAAATAAGACCTCAGTTATTAGGAATATTGACTCAGTTTAGGGGATACAAGACTGACGACCCTTATAATCATCTATAGGAATTCTTAGCAATTGCCAATGCCAACACTCCTAGGAATACTAATAGAGACATTTTCAGGCTTAGACTGTTTCCATTCACTCTTAAGGATAAGGCCAAATATTGGTTTACATCTTTGCCATCTAATAGTATTACTAGTTGGGAACAACTCAAGGCGAGGTTTCTTTAAGAATTCTATCCAGTCAGTAAAACCACAGAGGTCTGACGAGCAATTCAAGATTTTCAGCAAAAGCCAGGAGAGGCTTTTCATGAAGCGTTTGACAGATTAAAAGAGCTGCTGCGATCCTGTCCACATCATGAAGTTCCTAAATGGTAGTTAGTCAAATTATTCTTTGAAGGAGTTAATGAGACACACCAGGTTATGATAAATGCCTCATTAAGTGGGACATTTATGTGGCAAGAGCCAGATGATGCCTGGAGATTTTTGGAGCAGCTGAGTTTAGGATCAAAAGTCAGTGGATCGATGAAAGATAAGACGATATATGTAGCTAACATCGAAGCAGAGAACAAATGGAAAGCTGAAATTCAGAAAGAGCTCATTGCTGTTACAAAAAGGTTCAATCAGATGCTCGAGAGGTTTCAACAAGAAAAGGGGGCATACGTGTTACATGGGCAGAATATATGCAATGCATGTGGAGAAATAGGACACAATCATAATGAGTGCTCGATGACTCATGAGGAAATAAGTCAAGTGCACGGATATGGTCGATTTCACAACGCACCAAGACCATTCCGAAGTAATCAGCAACGAGAATCGAGACAACCACCTATGAGGCAGCAGCAGGTGCAACTTCCATCTCCATCCGGAGGTATGAATATTGGTTTGCAAGAAATTTTTGGAATGTTAGTACAACTCCAGGAAGTAGAGAAATCTAATTCAGAAGCAATTCTGAGATTAGGATAATTACTTGGCAAAATGGAAGAAAAAAGAGTGCAGGAGCAGGTGCAATCACCAAGAATGCAAGTTAATGAAGTAATCACACTTAGGAGCGGAAAGAAAGTAGACAACAAGGTTACAGCTCCGCCTGCAGATGATGATAGTGACGTGGAAATAGTTTTTGATGAAAAAGAAGAATTAGAAAAAGAGAAGAAAAAGGATAAGGAGGAGCAAGTGCAGAAGAATAAGCAGACAAGTACCTGGGAAAAAGGAGAATCAAGTGGAACAGTTCCCTTCCCCACGGCCTTGGAAAAGCCGGAGAAATGACCATATGGAAAGAAGGGACCACAAGCTGAAGATATGTGGGAATTGTTTATGTAAGAACCCGCAAAATTTGTAAAAGGATAAAATGGTCTTTCGATACATTATAAGACCCTTAGGTAAAATAATATGACGTTTGTGAGATAATAATATAAGAAATACAAGCTTATGAAAATTTGGAATTTTATCGCGTGAATAGTGAAATTTGGCCAAAAAGGGTAAAATGGTCATTTGACATGGAAATGACCAAAATGACAAGAAATTGTTAAGTTGGTAGCTAATAGAACTTGGTTTGCAAGATTATGGGTCATAGGACCATTTTTGAAAAAGAAATGGAATCTAAGGGGTTAATATGAAAATATTTTATAAAAACTAAATATATATAAAATGAGAAGATATACCACTTCTCATTTACTAGAAGTTGAGAGCAGATTCTAGAGGCTTGGAGAAAAGTCACGATCGATCAAGAAGGATTGCAAGATCAAAGTTTAAAGATTGAAGATAACACATGGAATTTGGTGATTTCTAAGTAAGAACTTCTTAATTCTTCAAGTTTTGTTGGATGATCTTCAAATCCAACTTCTGATTTTATGGATGAAGTTAATCCAACGAATCCATATACTTTATCTAGCTCGAAACATCATAGAAAACAAGTTCTAACCATTGAATATGGTGAAATTCAAAGAAATGATGATTTGAGTCAAGAACCCTAGAAATTGGGGTTAATGATCAAAGTCTTAATTGAATGCAATTAACTAGTTACAATGAGTCATAAATGTTGTTTATGGATGAAGAAACCATTAGAAGTGGTTTCCTAATTATTCCAATTAATTATAATGAAATTATGAATGAAATTGGAAATTGAGAAAATGGAATGGAATTGATGATTCCATGGTTGAAATTTCATTAGAAATGGTTAGATAAGGAATTGGAATGATTCCTTTGGGGATGACCAATGAATTAAGTGCTTAATAGGTTAAATAATGACCTTTTAAGCATATGTATGAAAAAGAATAAGAAGTAAATGAAATTGTAATTTCATAAGTTATACAATAATAAGAATGAAAGTAAAAAAAAAAAAATATTCTGACAGAATTTTTACGCCAACTTAAACTGTAAAACGGTACAAATATACAAGGCCAAAAATTATGTTTCATACATGAAAAGAAACCTACAGATGTCTAGTTTCTAAATCAAAAAGCGGTGAGTCGTTTCGATTCTTCTAGAGTGAGTTATGCCGTTTTTCGTACAGGGTATCCTGTTTCGGCAGATTCTGTCCCACTTAGGAATATGAATGTATATGTTAATATAACGATCAAAGAATTGAAAGAAAACCATTCTTAGCATATATGGATGTATTATGAGTAATTAGAAGTGTTAAATAACAGGATAGAAGTCTAAATGGCTTAATGAAAGAAGTTTAGAAATGTTATAATATGTATGCTTGAATTGGTTCTTGAATGGAATTGAAACTGCAATTTCAGTTAAGAATCATGTGGGTTAAGTAGCTAATGCTTCCAATAAGTCATTAGTTAAGAATTTAACTCTAAAACATAGAAGTAGATTGCTATTCTTGAGAAATCTCAAGTTTGGTCAAGAACTTCAATTCTTGCATTTGATTGATTCAAACGATTTTAATAGCTTAAAACCTTGTACTAATAGAGGGTTTTAGTCAAGGAACAAACCCCATATGATTAAGACATAGATTAAGGACTTAATGGTGAAAACTGCATGCTACAGTGCACTGCGTGCTACAGTGCCCTTCAGACAGGGACCAAAAATGATAAAAATGTTAGAAATCCAAACGCTAGAAACCATAGCTAGACATGTCCGATTGATCTGAAATTTTATCCATAACCCTAAAATGGTATAAGAACATGTCGGGAATGGTCAAATCCGTAATCCGACCTTGCGGAAAAGTCACTGTAGCGGCAATGGCTAAAATCACTATTCACGTCAAAACTTGATTTTTAGAATTTGAGCTAGACTTGTCCAATGAACTCCAAATTTGAAACACAAGTCTAACATGGCCTAAGATTTCATGGAAAAGAGTCGGAACTGAAATACGACCCTCGGGGGTACTATAGCAATATACGTGTATTTCGGAGAAAACCGTTAAACGAGTTTATTAATGGCTATACATTTATTATAACCTAGAGTTATGTTATATGAGACTTTAGCATTATAGAGTTAATTATATTGGGTATTTATATATACTACTTGTATAGGTGGTGCTTCAAACGTTATTGAGCACGGGAAAGGAAAAGGCGTACGTGAAGCCTAGTGAACCGTAGTAAAACCAAGGTGAGTTTTATGAGGATTTCTATAGTATATAGCAATATGTTATTTTCAGAAAAGTAAGATTTCCAAATGTTTATAAATACTAAAGTTTGGAAAATAGTTTTGAATGAAGCTCTATACAAGGGCTTAGTGTTTAAAACAGATTTTTAAAGTATGGTTTGCAAGGTATTTTGAAAGAAGTTCCTTATGTGAACTAAGTTGTCAAAATCAGTCTTTTTAAAGTATTTTCAGTAAAGAGTTATAAAATGTTTGAGTAAGAGTTGTTTACAAATTGTGCCCCATTTTGACCAATTTGAGATGAAATGAAGTAAGAATTAAAGAAAGAAAGAAGTATGAGCCAGTTGTCCGGACTAGGATCACCCACATAATCGGGGGATCAGAAGACACTACTGGGGTGGTACCTCCCGTCGCGAAGTAGTTGTCTAGCTTAGTATACCCTTGTGCTTGAATCCGTTCCAAGTCACAAAGGGGAGACAGAATGAGCATAACCTAGCGGGCGGATTTGTTCTGTCCCGCGAGGTGAGCTAGTAGAATGAATTAAACTAAATTAATTCATGAGTTTCAGTTGGTCACTAGCAAACGAGAAAGAAAGCAGTTTTTAAAGAAAGAGATTAGTTTTGAGAAAGAATACAGTTTTGATAAAAGAAAGTAGTTTTGAGAAAGAATACAGTTTTGGTAAAAGAAAGTAGTTTTGAGAAAGAATACAGTTTTGATAAAAGAAAGCAATTTTGAGAAAGAAAGTATTTTTGAGTTTTGAAGATAGAAAGTTTGAGAAAGAATACAGTTTTGGTAAAAAAAAGTAGTTTTGAGAAAGAATACAGTTTTGATAAAAGAAAGCAATTTTGAGAAAGAAAGTATTTTTGAGTTTTGAAGATAGAAAAGAAAAGAGATTTGAGATTTATTATGTAATAAGTTCTAGTAGTTTACTTGTTTATATTTTAAGTCTTAAAGCAGAAAAGTTTTGGGTCTAAAACCCATATTACTCACGAGACTTTATGTCTCACGTATTATTTTTAAATGCTATGTACTTAGGTGAGATGAGCAGGAGCTGGAGTGGGACCAGTGTGTATACAGTAAGTTTAAATTATGGTTTTCTGTATTGAGTCTGTAATACCCTTTCAGAATAAAGTTTATAAAAAAAAAATTTGGTGACTTTTCATGGTCACGTTTTGTAAAATGTTTTGTAATATAAACTATATTAAATTATGGTTTTGAGAAAGGGGTGTTACAGTTTAGCCAAATTAAAGTTAACATTCCATTAGTCAAACTCATCAAGGAAGTTCCTGCATATGCTAAGTTTCTCAAGGACATGTGTATACACAAGAAGCACATTCTGTCCCACTTGCCTAAGATGATTAGCTTACCCGAAAATGTAAGCTCTATCCTCATGGATGCGTTTCCGCCAAAGATGAAAGATCCAGGAGTTCCTCTCATCTCAGTAGATTTAGGTAATGTGCATATCAAAAGAGATCTGTTAGATCTAGGTGCAAGTGTGAACATATTGCCTGGGCAGTTATTCGACAAGCATGAGTTTGGTACCATGAGATCTACTGATGTGATTCTGAAGTTGGCCGATAAGTCCACTAAGGTTCCCAGGGGCATGTTAGTCGATGTCATCATCAAGGTAGGAGAATTTTACTACCCAGCAGATTTTCTTGTTTTGGACACTCGTCAAGCAACGAATGGGGAGCAACCCACAATTATTCTAGGGCGACCGTTTTTGGCCACGGCTAACGCAAATATTGCTTGTCGCACCGGAGAAATGGGAATATCTTTTGGGCACCGACAGACTAAGATCAATATTTTCAATACTGATCAGAAGGGAAGTAGCATGGAAGAAGAGGAATGTTATCAAGTGGACATCATAGACGAGCTGGTGCAGCAGTACACTCCAGAGGTACTTCGACCGGATGAAATAGAAACTCCGGAAGAAATAAATGTTGGAAGAAAAGAGACGCAAAATGAAGAAGATGAAAAGGGATTCAAGTCTGAAGAATGCGCGCATATAGAGAAGTTACCAGCAGAAATTCCAAAGACATTAAAGCCCTCTTTACAAGAACCACCAAAGTTGGATCTAAAACCCTTACAGAACATCTAAAGTATGCCTTTCTAGGGGAGAAGGATACTTTACCAGTAATTGTAGCAGCCGATCTGACGGAGGAACAGGAGATAGAATTGCTCAAGGTATTGTCCAAACATAAGGAGGCTATCAGTTGGACAATCGTGGATTTAAAGGGGATTAGTCCAACCACGTGCATGCATCGCATTATCACAGAAGAAGGAGCTAAACCTGCCAGGGATACGCAAAGGAGGTTGAATCCCAATTTAAAAGAAGTTGTCAAAAATGAGGTTCTTAAATGGTTGGACGCAGGAATCATTTACCCCATTTCTGACAGTGAATGGGTTAGCCCAACGCAAACTGTGCCGAAAAAGTCGGGGATCACTGTAGTAGACACAAAGGATGGTGACAAGATATCCACGAGACCTGTAACCGGATGGCGAGTCTGTATTGATTATCGGAAGCTTAATGCCGCCACATCCAAAGATCATTTTCCATTACCCTTCATCGATCAAATCGTGGAGAAGTTAGCAGGACAAAAGTACTACTGTTTTCTGGATGGATATTCTGGGTATAATCAGATCGCAATTCATCCAGAAGATCAGGCAAAGACAACGTTCACTTGCCCTTATGGTACTTTTGCCTTTCGCAGAATGCCATTTGGATTGTGTAACGCGCCTACAACGTTTCAACGATGTATGATGGCAATCTTTTCTGACATGATTGGTGAAGCATTAGAAATCTTCATAGATGATTTCTCAATTTTTGGACCTACATTCGAAACTTGCTTAGTTCAATTGGAAAAGGTATTGAATAGATATGTAGAATCAAACCTGGTTCTCTCCTGGGAGAAAAGCCATTTCATGGTAAGAGAAGGGATAGTATTAGGACACGTGGTCTCTGAAAGGGGATTCGAAGTCGATCGCGCTAAAGTTAAGGTCATATCCACATTGCCGCCTCCAACATCAGTGAAAGGGGTTAGATCATTCTTGGGGCATGCAGGTTTTTATCGTAGATTTATTAAAGATTTTAGTGCTATTTCTAAGCCCCTCTGTGGTCTCCTTTTGAAGGACGCACCATTTATTTTTGACGAAGAATGTGTAAAAGCATTCAATATTCTCAAGAATAAACTGGTCGAGGCCCCCATTCTGAAGCCACCCGACTGGACGCAACCTTTTGAGATAATGTGCGATGCTAGCGACTATGCTGCTGGTGCAGTATTAGGGCAAAAAGTTGACAGGAAACCTGTTGTTATCTGTTATGCTAGTAAAACTTTTTCCGAAGCTCAATTGAATTACACAACTACCAAAAAAGAATTACTTGCTGTAGTATTTGCTTTAGATAAATTTCGATCTTATATCTGGGGATCCAAGGTGGTGGTTTACACTGACCACAGTGCTGTTCGGCATCTGCTTACAAAGGAGTCTAAGCCTCGATTAATTAGGTGGATACTCCTGCTGCAAGAATTCGATGTGGACATCAAAGATAAGAAGGGAGCTGAAAATGTGGTGGCAGATCATCTTTCTAGATTACCAGCTGAAGGATTGGAAGCAGGAATTCCAGACGCATTCCCCGACGAGCAGTTGTTAGAGGTTAATGGAGCTCCATGGTATGCAAATTACGTAAACTTTCTGGCCACGGGAGTAATACCAACACATTGGACGAAACAAAGGCAGAAGCAATTTCGCACGTACGCAAAGAGATTCATTTGGGACGACCCAGACCTTTTTAAGGTAGGAGAGGACCAGATAATTCGCCGATGTGTGCCGGACAATGAAATTGGTGAGGTGTTGGATCTCTGTCATGCATCACATGTGGAGGGCATTTCAGTGGAAGGAAAACCGGGTACATGTTGGATTAGGTGTCTAAGCCATGACTAATAATTAGTATTTACCTGATTAATAGTAGCACAGTCCATTTGGGTTGCCCTCATGGCTGGAGGTTTGTTGGAAAGTTAAGTAGAGAGAGATGGTTGATTTATTATATGACTAATAAATCAAGATATTGTTTGTTAATATATTATGGAAATAATATATTAATTAGAAATAATATTGTTTGATTAATAATTAATCAGAAATTAATCATTAATTGGATTAATCAGGAGGTCAGGGATTAAAGTCGTACAAATTCAATAGTTGAATAGCGGCGCGCGGCGCGCAAATGTAAAGGCTGCGACGCGCGTACATATCCGCACGAATTCAATAGTTTGAATTGCGGCGCGCGGCGCGCCAATGTAAAGGCCGCGGCGCGCGTACACATAATCCGGAAAATGGGCTGCGGCTAGGGTTTCTAGCTGTACCTTTTGGTTCCCTATAAATAGGGAGCCCTAGGCCTCATTATCAGTTGCTCATTCTATTGTTTCTCTCTGGAATATCGATCCATAATCCTCTCGGCTTGGGTGTGATCTCATTTGAGGCAGGATACTTTTGCTGCTCAGCTTCCAGAAAATTCTAAAAGGTTGTTTTTTCTAATTTTATTCTTTTAGTTAATTTTCTTATGGCCTTTGAGTTTTTGTTATATGTTCAATTAGAAGAAAACATAGATCCTTATAGGTTGCATGTGAACTTAGGTTATTTAGTTCATGGTTTGCTCAAAACCTTTCAGTGGTATCAGAGCCTGTATTGTTTTCTTGTTGAACTGATATAACTGTTTTAGGGTTTAAAGCTTCTAAACCCTAATACCCTTGTGGATCGATTTCTAGGATTAGGGTTTTGGAAACCCTAATCCCCCCCAGCCTATTTCGAAAAATCTCAATTAGGGTTTTAGAAGGTTTTCTATTTTTGGTAACTTTATTTGTTAATTAAATGGATAACCTTAAACCCCATTATTTCAATTCGATTTTTTAGGGGGTTTAGGATAGGTTTTAATTAATTTGATTAATTTGGATAAACCTATCTTCATTTGAATTAATTTAATTAATTGTTAATTAAAAGATAATTCAAAAGGATTTAATTAATTTTAAATTGGCGAAATTAATGGAATTAATACAAAAAAATATTTTAAATGTTTAAAATATTTAAATTTAATTAATTTAATTAATTGGTAATTAAAATTGATTAAATCAAATTTGAGGTTTAATTTAATTTAAAATTTAATTGTTAAATTTGGTAAAATTAAAGGATAAACCTTGAATATTTTAAAGGGTTTTAAAATACATCTTATATATGTTATTAATTGTTAATACTATATGTATAAGATAAAATTGGTCAGTCTATTCAATAGTAGGCCTCATTCACGAAGCTGGTCTATAAAGTGGGTATAAGGAGGCTGCCTATAAAATGGCAGTCTAATGGGTGAACAATCTCACCCACCGCTCGCCTGATCAGTGGAGGGTCGTTAGCCGAACAGTTTTGATAGGACCACATAATCATTAAAAGTATAATGATCAAAGTACTAGAACCTTTACACAAAATCCCAATCTAGTTACTTTAAGAAAAATGTGAATTTGATGCTACCCCATGAAATTGCACATTGCACTTTATGAAACGTTGGTGGAGCGTGTGTGGTTTACCGGCACACCAATGGGGGTTTATAAAGAGTGGCAATGGATGTCTTGGGTGTTATCATTGTTGATGGAGCGTGTGTGGTTTACCGGCACATCAATTTGAGATGATAATGGACCCCGAGAGTACCAAGCTAATTTGCATGGTTATTCACACCCGGTTTGTGATCCTCGGCATCCCAGTCACAAACGGTGGGGCATATCCGAGATTAAACATGCTATTGAACAGTTCAATAAATCTCAAAAGAAACTAGGAATTCCATTTATAATAAGATTATTTTTCCGCAGTGGAATTGGCTGAATCGTCTTTCGCCTACCTTTATAAAATTTGCTTATAGATTACGGCATCCCTCTTCTATGTTGCAAATTGTTATAGTTGGTTCCTAGCCTTATTTTATATTGGGTTATTATAAGGACCGACAAGTATCTAATTAAACTTACCTTCTTTTATAGATGTCTTCTGCTGATCAATCCGCTCCCCACTCAAACTCCAGTGTTCCCTCAATCCTCTCATTATGTTCCAAGGTTCAATTGAACGGGACAAACTACAATGACTGGATTAGAAATATCAAGATGGCTCTGAGGTACGAGAACAAGGAGTATGTCCTCGAAACCGAGCTTGTCGATATTGACCCTGAAACTGCTACTCCCGAGGAAATTGCCTTGTACCAAAAACATTCTGATGATGCGACCAAAGTGGCCTGCATCATGATCGCCACAATGAACCCAGAGTTGCAGAGAATATACGAAGACTACTGGCCTTTTGAGATGCACCAGGAGCTTGCGGAAAAGTTCCGCAAGCAAGAGCGCATCGAGAGGTGCGAGGTGGTCAAGGACTTCACGAACAGCAAACCTAAAGATGGAGAGTCCATCTGCACTCATGTGCAAAGAATGCAAGGTTACGTGGAGCGGCTTAGAAAGCTTGCGATGCCTGTACCGGAGCAGTTGGCCGTTGACATAGTGCTTAACTCGTTACCGAGTTCTTATGACCAGTTCAGGCTGGCTTATCATTTGAACAACAATCAGGCTAATATGACTGAGTTGCATCGCATGCTTCGAGTAGCTGAGGACGGGATGAAGGGTAAAAGTGTACCCTCGGTTAATCAGCCCGTCCTGGCCATCGGAAGTGGTAAAGGAAAGAAAAGGAAGGGTCCTCCTAAGCAAAATTGGAGGGAAAAGGTTCAGGTCGGGTCATCCAATAATGGCTCGAGAACCAAGACTTCCCACATTCCTTGTGTGGCCAACCCTGATGAAGCCAACTGTTTTTACTGCAAAGAGAAGGGCCATTGGAAGAGAAGCTGCCCCAAATACTTGCAGGATGTCAAGGATGGGAAAGTAAAGCCATCGACAACAGGTATATACACTATCTCTAAAAACTCACCATCTTCTAATTCTTGGGTCCTTGATACAGGATGTGGTTTTCACATTTGTTCTGATCTGCAGGGCCTAAAGGAAAGCAGGGAGGTGGAGCACGGTAGACTGAACTTGATCATGGGCAATAGGAGATCGTCCCCTGTTACCAAGATCGGCGTTTACAGTTTAGTGCTTAGTAGTGATGTTAGTATAGAGTTATTTTATTGTTGCTATTCGCCAGAAATGGCAAGAAACATTATTTCATTTCACGCATTGTTCAGACAAGGATTTCAATTTTCTTTTGATAATAAAATTGGCTCGATTTCTGTTTTCAAAAATGGTATTTTGATTTTTACTGCTTATCCTTGTGAATGTGTGTATGAAACTGTTGAATGTGTTGACAATTTAGGACATAGTGTAAATTATATTGATTCTACTAGTGGTGTAGAAAAGGCATGTCTGTGGCATAGTCGGCTCGGGCACATCAACAAGAAACGCATCGCCCAACTCCAAAAGGATGGAGTGTTGGAATCATTTGACCTAAGGTCGGATGATGTATGCGAATCTTGTCTGTTGGGCAAGATGACTAAATCACCTTTCAAAGGATCTTTTGAAAGAGGTGGGGGTCTGCTGGACATCATTCACACGGATGTGTGTGGTCCATTCAGATCAACCACAAAGGATGACACGCGGTTCTACGTGACCTTTACCGACGATTTTAGTAGATACGGTTATATCTACTTGATCAAGCACAAGTCGGACACCTTTGAAAAGTTCAAAGAATTTAAGAACGAGGTAGAGAATCAATTAGGCAGGAAGATAAAGATGCTCAGGTCCGACAGAGGCGGAGAGTATCTAAGTATCGAGTTCCTAGACTATCTAAAGGAATGCGGAATAGTTTCGCAGTTGACACCTCCCAGGACACCGCAGTTGAACGGTGTTGCAGAGAGGCGCAACCGAACCCTGTTGGACATGGTTCGTTCCATGATGAGTCGAGCTTCACTTCCCATTCACTTCTGGGGGTATGCCTTAGAGACTGCCGCCCATATCCTCAATCTTGTCCCAACTAAGAAGGTTGCTAAAACACCTCATGAGATGTGGACGGGGAAAGTTCCCTCGTTGGCACATATCAAGGTCTGGGGTTGTGAGGCTTTCGTTAGACGAGAGACTCAAGACAAACTCGCAGACAGAAGCGAAAGGTGTTTCTTCCTTGGTTATCCCAAACAGTAATTTGGATATCTATTCTACAGACCAAGCGAGGACGTGGTCTTTGTAGCTAGACGAGCGGTCTTTCGAGAGAGAGAGCTCATATTCAAAGAGGACAGTGGGAGTACTATTGATCTGGAAGAAATTCAAGAGTCATCAGATGACGCAACCTTAGGAGAAACTAGCAACCAACATGAGGAAGAAGTTCCTGTTGGTCCGACAGATGTATCCTTACCTCTTAGGCGTTCCGGTAGGGTTAGCATGCCACCCGAGTTTTATGGGTTCCATATAACTTCGGATGGGGACACGTTTGTCAGTGATAGGACACTGATAAATTTGGATGAACCAGCTAACTACCAGGAAGCAGTGGCGGGCCCTGAGTCTGCCAAGTGGAAAGAGGCCATGGATAGCGAGATCAAGTCCATGTATGACAATCAAGTTTGGAACTTGGTTGACAACGTGCCGGGTCGAAAGGCAGTCGGGTGCAAATGGATCTTCAAGAAGAAGACCGACATGGACGGAAAGGTACACACTTTCAAGGCAAGACTGGTTGCGAAGGGCTTTACTCAAACCCCAGGGGTTGACTATGACGAGACCTTCTCACCAGTAGCCAAGATAAAGTCTATTAGGATTATGCTGGCCATAGCTGCATTTCATGACTATGAAATTTGGCAGATGGACGTCAAAACCGCCTTCCTTAATGGAAAGTTGACTGAGGATTTCTACATGAATCAGCCGGAGGGTTTTATCGATGCAAAGTATCCTAATAAGGTGTGTAAGCTTGAGAGATCAATCTACGGATTGAAGCAAGCTTCTCGCAGTTGGAATCTTTGTTTCCATGAGAAAGTCAAAGAGTTTGGCTTCTCTAGGAGCGAGGATGAGTCCTGCGTATATGTCAAGGCTAGTGGGAGTATAGTCACCTTTCTGGTGCTGTATGTCGATGACATACTGCTCATGGGAAACGATATTCCAACCTTGCAAGGTGTCAAGGCTTGGCTTGGGAAATGTTTCGCCATGAAGGACCTAGGAGAGGCTGCCTATATTCTCGGGATAAGAATATTGAGAGATAGGAAGAAGAGACTAATTGGACTTAGTCAGGGTACATACTTGGAAAAGGTACTGAAAATGTTTAGTATGGAAAATTCCAAGAAGGGAGAGCTACCTATCCAAAGTAATGCAAAATTGAGTAAGACTCAAAGTCCGAGTACAGACGAAGAAATAGCTGAAATGAGTCGGGTACCTTACGCTTCGGCTGTAGGATCGATCATGTACGCTATGACGTGTACTCGCCCTGACGTAGCTTTTGCTTTAAGCATGGTCAGTCGGTACCAGGGTAACCCTGGAAGGGCGCATTGGATAGCTGTAAAGAATATATTCAAGTATCTGCGAAGGACAAAGGACATGGTGTTAGTCCTTGGAGGCAGTGATACATTGAGAGTTGAAGGATATACGGATGCCAGTTTTCAGACGGATAGAGACAGTGGTCGGTCTCAGTCTGGCTGGGTATTCCTTCTGAACGGAGGAGCAGTAACTTGGAAAAGTTCCAAGCAAGATACGGTGGCTGATTCTACTTGTGAATCAGAGTATATAGCAGCAAGTGAAGCGTCAAAGGAAGCGGCTTGGCTGAAGAACTTCATCGGTGACCTTGGAGTAGTTCCGAGTATTCAGGAGCCCGTGGAACTGTTCTGCGATAACAAAGGTGCGGTCGCCTTGACAAAGGAACCGCGAGACCATGGAAAGTCCAGGCATATCGACAGAAAGTACCACTACATAAGGCATAAGGTAGAAGAAGGTCACCTCATGGTAAAGAGGGTATCATCGGAAGATAATCCTGCAGATCCCTTGACAAAGGCTCTGAGTAGGATTAAGCATAATCAGCATGCTAGGAGCATTGGATTAAGAGATGATATAAAGTTTATGTAAATTAGATAAGTTTTGAAACTTGTAACAATGTATTGTATTTGACTCTTGTGATTTAATAATAGAGATTTATTAATGAGTAATGGTTTACTACTTTTGTCAATACTTTATCATTGTGTTTTATTTTGCATGTTTTACTTCCTGAATAATTGGATTATTCAAATATCCACAGTCGATTACACTTTTTGGGAGTAAGTGTGAAGTAAGACTGTCATGAATTGGTAATAGATTGTCTAAGGAGTTAGACATTGCAATTGGATTGCTGCACCATTCGTGAGTACTTGGAAATGGAGATTTGAGTATTAGATAAACCCGCGCTCAATGGATTGCTTCATGGATTTCATCACGAGCAATGTTGAGACGATAATATCTTTTGATCTTTAAACTAAGACATATGAGTTATGATTTACTAGGCGGTTATTCATTGATAATACGAAAACGCATCGGTAACTCGGTGTTATAAAACGTATTGTTGTGAGTAATTTGTTTGGTAAAAGACATAAGTATATGAGTCGAAGTTTATTCGTCCCTTGACCCTAACGGGGAACAGATATCTGTAGGCCTCTCGATGATTTTGAAGTTGACTAAAATGGTTGGCCAACCGGGACTAAATTGGTAGTCTAAGAGTCATATGCAAATCAGATATCGAGGAACAGTGAATCAGACCAGGATTGACTTTAATCCATGTCTTGAGTCTGAAAATATCTTGTTGGACGGAGGATCATCTGATCACTTATCTATGGACAGAACTGATTAGATCAGAGTTTGGCAGCGGTTTCTAGGAAGCTAAAAGTGCTGGTTAATTAGAGGTTAAATTGGTAATTATAGTCATAGACTTATCCAAGTGGGAGACTGTTGGATTAGGTGTCTAAGCCATGACTAATAATTAGTATTTACCTGATTAATAGTAGCACAGTCCATTTGGGTTGCCCTCATGGCTGGAGGTTTGTTGGAAAGTTAAGTAGAGAGAGATGGTTGATTTATTATATGACTAATAAATCAAGATATTGTTTGTTAATATATTATGGAGATAATATATTAATTAGAAATAATATTGTTTGATTAATAATTAATCAGAAATTAATCATTAATTGGATTAATCAGGAGGTCAGGGATTAAAGTCGTACAAATTCAATAGTTGAATAGCGGCGCACGGCGCGCAAATGTAAAGGCTGCGACGCGCGTACATATCCGCACGAATTCAATAGTTTGAATTGCGGCGCGCGGCGCGCCAATGTAAAGGCCGCGGCGCGCGTACACATAATCCGGAAAATGGGTTGCGGCTAGGGTTTCTAGCTGTACCTTTTGGTTCCCTATAAATAGGGAGCCCTAGGCCTCATTATCAGTTGCTCATTCTATTGTTTCTCTCTGGAATATCGATCCATAATCCTCTCGGCTTGGGTGTGATCTCATTTGAGGCAGGATACTTTTGCTGCTCAGCTTCCAGAAAATTCTAAAAGGTTGGTTTTTCTAATTTTATTCTTTTAGTTAATTTTCTTATGGCCTTTGAGTTTTTGTTATATGTTCAATTAGAAGAAAACATAGATCCTTATAGGTTGCATGTGAACTTAGGTTATTTAGTTCATGGTTTGCTCAAAACCTTTCAGTACAAAGTTCTTGAATCTGGACTGTACTGGCCGACTATCTTTCGAGATGCGCACAGGACTGCCAAGGAGTGCATCAATTGCCAGCAATTAGAAAACATATCAAAAAGGGATCAAATGCCCTTGAATCCGATTTTGGTAGTAGACATTTTTGATGTCTGGGGAATCGATTTCATGGGTCCATTCCCCACATCACATGGATATGTTTACATTTTGGTGGCAGTAGATTATGTCTCGAAATGGATTGAGGCCGAAGCAACTCGCACAAATGATCATCACGTGGTTTGTAAATTTGTGAAGAAAAATATCTTCACCAGACATGGAGTCCCAAGAGTAATCATTAGCGACGGAGGATCTCATTTCAAGAATTTCAAATTCGGAAGGTTGCTGAAACATTATGGGGTGAATCATCGCATTGCAACACCTTATCATCCACAGACCAGCGGCCAGGTGGAGGTATCCAATAGGCAAATCAAAGAAATCCTTCAGAAGACTGTCAAGACTGATAGAAAGGATTGGTCGCTAAGGCTAGATGACGCATTATGGGCGTACCGAACTGCGTACAAAACACCGATCGGGACTACTCCATATCGGTTGGTTTATGGAAAAGGATGTCATTGATCGCAGTCGTTGATGCAATCAAAAATAACCTTAAAAGCACTAATAGCTAGGGCAAGTAAGGGTCGAATCCACGAGGAGCTTATGGTTAACAAGTAGTTCTAATAGACTTAAAAAGTAAATAAATTCAGAAAACAATGCTTGCAAGGGGTTTAATTCAATCAGAGAAAGATGTGATCACTCCCGGTTTCAATTTTGATTCCTAAAAAATGTATTATATCAGATTTTACTAATTTTGCGTTCATTCAGATTACATAGACATAACCGTACTGTTACTGACTAAATCTGGGATCAAACTATGTAAAATCCGCACCCTCCGTCCTACACACCACTGTGGATGATTTGGCACGGTGGGGAAGATCACAATAGAGTTGTCTTACACTCAATCAAGCAACAATTTAAGAACAAGTAATGGAATCTAGTCATATGATTTAAAAGCAAACAATCCAAACACTGTGTTCATGAATCTAAAAGGTTCAAATCAAAATACAATACTTGAAAAGAAATCAAAACCTACTCCCGGTTGTGATCACGGGATAATTTAGCTAGTCATGGGTGGAACTGATGCAAACACTGTGCTGGAGATGTTGAACATGGCTGGATCTTCAAAACTTCAGGAATTATGGCTTGATCTTGATGCAAAAGAGGCTTAATTTGAAATTGGGAATTGTTTGGAGATGATTTGGGAGTGTTTTTGGCCTTGCAAAACTGTCAAAACCCTAGGAAAATCGTCTGGAGGCTGCCTTGGGTCCATGGGATCAAGTTTCATTAAAAAGAGTGGCTTAAATATGGCAATTTAGGGCATTCTACGCGGCAGCGTCCTAGACCAGCGTCCCAGACGCCTGTGGGACGCTGTGTGTTTTCTTCAGACTTTTACGACGCTCAACGTCCCAGAACGAGACGCTCCAAAAACGCTGGGCGTCCTAGGCCAGCGTCCCAGACACCACCTAGGACGCTGACGGGCTTCCTCGCGCATCTGGCTTGCTTTTTCCCTTCAAAATGGCCCAGAGTTCCAAGTCAGCGTCTGCGACGCTGCCTGGGACGCTGCTGGGACGCTACCTGGGACGCTGAGCTTTTTCTCCCGCTTCCGGTGTCCGTTTAATGCGTGGTTTTCGCCCAAAATTCCCGTTTTTCAATCCCTGCATGTAATTCACTCAATTCCATTAAAAGTAGGGCCATTCTTGGTTAAACAATGCTTAATTTATCAAGTTAAATACATTTTACTTCAAACCAAAATGGCCCGATCAAACCTCCCCAACTTATCTCTTTCTCGTCCCGAGAAAGACCCAACGAAATCAGAATTCAGGTCCAGTCCATAAAATAACAAGCAATCAAACAAAATTAGACATTACAGTATTGCATACGCCTGTGTCCATTGCCAGCCCGGATGTTCGTTTAATTGAAGTGCAAAGCACTATTTAGTGATCTTAAAATTTCTTCACCCTGCAAACGGCTAAGTCAAAAATTCATTTTTCAAAAGTCTTTCCAAAGATACCAAGTTTACCTCCCCCCTGCGGTTTTTCCAGTGACATGGTACGGTTAGTCCTTTTTGGTTACTGCATTCTGTCCAGATTCCTAAGGTTCTTCTTTTTATTGGTCCTTTTTATTTATTATTATTATTTTTTCTTTTTTTTTCTTTTGCCGCATTACAACCATATCAAATTTATACTTTTACTCATTTGTCCATTTTTACTTTCCCATTTGATTTGCATTTGTAGAACTTCAGTTGTGATCTATGTCTCAGAATATTTTGCTCCGAGTATAATATTCATATTTAAAGTTGATGGTGGACGTGAAAACCTGAAATGGAGTACACCAGGTCCCAGGTACGCAACAACCCAAACAGCGGAATACAGATCATTAATTTATAATCACTTATATGCAATCTACTTTTCAAGTGAGTCTTGGCTTTTTGCGCGGCTTCCAAGAGGGGTCACCTACGGGTTGCCGGTTACTTAGCAAGATACTTATCAAAGTTCCGAAGATATATTCATAATCAAGCTGTTGGTGGACGTGGAAACCTGAAATGGGGTGCACCAGATCCCAGGTACGCAACAGCCCGAACAGCGGAATATAGATTACAGAAATAGGGACATCTAAGGTCGTGCGGTCATAGAATGCAGTAGGAATCTTTATAGGCAATTTCAAGAACCGGACCATCAGGGCTCTTTAAACAGGGTATCTCTAGAGAAACTTTTGAAACATAAATTTTTAGAAAAAACCAATTTACAAATTGAAGTTAAAACATTTTTGTCCATTTGTTACTTGAACCGGACAGGCAACCACAAAAATATACATTAGTTGGAATGTCACTTTTATCTCATCATCTGCTCTTCCATGTTCAGTCCCTTTTATTCAATCATTTTTCGTTTTGCCGAGTCACAACCGGGACAAAAAGAAAAAAAAAATCGGGGACACTTCATCAAGATCCAAAAATACATCATCATCCAACACAGTGTTAATGTTAAGTACAGTCATCCAAAATAACGAAATATAAAACAAAAAACTTAAATAAAAGCACTCAAACAAACTAAAAATAGAACAAAATAAAATAACATAAAAGAGAGGATCTCACCAATGTCACTGTGGGGGAGGTGGAGGATATCGCGGATATGGCGGGGCAACTCCGAATATGGACTCGGCTAGACTCTCAAAGCCATCCCGATAGGTCGTGCTCGCTGGCGGTCTGTAATCCTGATACTCCGAAGGAGGTGGGTATCCTGCTGGCTCGCCTGCTCGCCAATAAAGTGGGGCGGGGTAATACGGCTGCTGTGGCTGATCGATATCCATCAGATCCGGCCTACTTCCCTGGTAAGAGGCATGAGTGTAATACTCATGCGCGTGGAAGTGGGCGGCAGAAATGGCGCGTGTATCCTCTGAGATCAGCTGCAATCTCCCCACCATCGCATTTAGGTCTGCGATGTCGTTGGTAAGCGAGGCATACCGCTCCTCATGCAATAGTGACTCTGCATCCCATGCTGCTCTCTGATCCCAGCTCGATGCCCCTGACGTCCCCTCTCCTCTGTGGTGTCCCTGTGAATGCCTCGTCCCGTCATCCGCTGGTGCGGGGCCCTGTCCTCCTGCTACCCCTGGGCACTCGTACTCCGTATGGTTGTCGAGATCACGAATGATGCATCTCCCATTTTGTCGTATGAAACTGATGCTATTGTATTGACTCAAAGCTGTAGTCAATACATTGTCGAAACTACGCGGCAGGGGAAATGCTCGTCCCGAACGAGGTATGAGGATATCAAACAGACATGGGGGTGGTGTTACGGTATCGCATGTCGTAACTCCACCAAATGTTGCATATAGCATTATATGCAAACGAAATCTGCACCTCCCTAGTCATCAAGGCATAAAGTATAATCGCATCCTGTGCCCGCACCTTGCCCTTATCACTGGCCCTCGGATTGACGTTATATTCAATGATGCGCATTAGGGCCTTCGCCCTCGGAACCAGATCCTGGTGGGCATTTGTCCCGCCCCTCGTGTAAACTGTATCCACCAATCGCGCCATATCCACAAAGTTACCCGAATTTCGGGTGTCGACGCACGCATACGATGTAGGCTCCCCCATAGCCTGTAGCAAATGTACCCCCGTATCTACGCTAAAATAATCCCTGATGCGTGGAACCGTCATAATGATCGGCTCGCCTCGGATACTCCCGATCAACTGTACATTCTCTCCTCCCCCGTTTTCTTGCCTCCTGAGTGTCCGCATCCACTCTCTGACCAAATCTGTATGTACAGCTCGGGTCTCAAAATCAAGCACCCCCGCCCATCCATACTCATCAAAAGCTTCTGTGACGTGAAATCCTCTAAATGCGTCACGATCGACCGTGCGCTCCACCTGCATGCGCGTCTCCGGATGGGTGGCATCATATACCGCTGGTCGAATATCCTCAGGATGCTCGCTCAATCTTGCGTATCTTGCGTTCCACTGGACCGGCTCGGGGGATGGCTCTCGTTGTCTCCTCGTTCCTCGGGATGCCGATGGCGGAGCGGCTGCGGTTCTTCCCCTGACATTTCTCCCCGTGTTTTGTCTAGGCGGCATCTGCACAATCACCAAACACAACAATACAACTTTTTGCCATTAAACATATTTAGATGTCACAAATAATAAAGCGTTTCAGTCAGTTGGCAAAACGGTTCCTATACAAAAAAATGTGCACAACAGTCCAAAATTTATCAATAACCCTGTTAATTCCATGTTTTCCCACCAGATAAAAATTTTCACATTTGCAAATAACAGCTGGCAGTAAAAACAAATCTTGTACTGATAAATTTCAAACTGCTGTTTCAGTGCAATTTTTAACAGTCTAAAAATTTTGTGATCAACAGCATATGTTCTAAACATCATTACCAACAACCTTTCAAAAGATCAAAACCATAGCTGCACTTTTTCAGGTTTTTCAAATTTCAGACAGTTTCGCGCAAAAAATTTTCGATCACACAAAATTTCAGATCTGTAAAAACTAACTGCATAGGAACCTAATACTAGCAAAACCCAACAATACTTCAAGATATTGTGCACTAAATCAACCTACAAGTGCCATTTTCGGCCATGAACAGTAACCACCAAAAAATTCGAAATTTACCAACAAAACTTGGAATTCAGAAGCACATACCTTGGATTCTTGGTGTAAGTAAGTGGAGAAAGCAATGTATTGACACAAATACACAAAAAGCTCGAAAATTTTGAAGCCCTAGGTTCGAATTTTTCGAAAAATAGCCCCAAATCGAGTGTATTTTCAGTTGTAATCTTCAAAATGTGAGTTGTTTTGGTGTTTGGAGGAAGAGTTTTGCAAGAAAAATGAGGGAAATTGGTGTTTTTTCGAGCTCAAAATCGTAAAAATGGTGCAGTGGCGGTTTGGAGAAGAAGGGAGGAGAGACGTGAAGTCTTATGGCCTAAGACGCAGCTTAAAACGCCTATTGTAGAGCCAGCGTTCCAGGCGGCGTCCCAGACGCTGGCGTGGGACGCTGAGGTTTTTCTCGTGAACATTTTCCAACTTTTTCCCAATTTAACTCGAGATCAGGTGCGTCGGCGTCTTAGACGGCGTCCCAGACGCTGACGTGGGACGCTGAGGGTTTTTTGGTGTCCTTTTTCGTACGATTTTGTCCAGGCTAAAGTCAGGCAGATCCCGCCTGCGTCCTACATGGCGTCCCAGACGCTGGCTGGGACGTTGGGAGTTTTTCCAGCGTTTCAAGCTTGCGAAAGTGTTTCCACTGAATACGTACAGACCTGGGGCGTTCTACGTGGCGTCCCAGACGTCTAGGTGGGACGCTGGACGTTTTTCAGCTTTTTTTTTTGGTCCGTTTTTTGGCTTTTTGCGGGACATTTTTCGGGGACTGAATGATTTTGCTCAACACAATCGAAAATTTTGGGTTTTAACACCCCCTCCCCAACTTTGGACATTGGATCGTCCTCGATTCAAAAACTAAAATAAAAATACGAAAAATAAACAAAAACGACAAAAATACGAAAAGACACGGGTTGCCTCCCGAGAAGCGCTAAGTTTAACGTCTTCAGCCAGACGGGTTACCTCGGAGCAAAGACTAAGTGACGTATACGGGTTGTTCTTCTAGAAAATCAACCCGCTCGATTTGTACCTCGTTTCGTGTGGCGGATGAAATATACGGTTTGAGGCGGTGACCGTTTACCATGAATGATTCTCCGCCTTTTTCGTCTTTGATTTCAATGGCTCCATGAGGTGCGACGTGGACTATCTCGAACGGTCCCGACCATTTGCTTTTTAATTTCCCGGGAAAGAGCTTTAAGCGAGAATTGAAAAGCCACATTCTTTGTCCTTTTTCAAACTTTTTGACTTTTAGTTTCGCGTCGTGGAATGCTTTCATCTTGGACTTGTATGTGACTGCACTGTTGTACGCTTCATCCCGGAGTTCTTCCAATTCGCTCAATTGTAGCTTTCGTTCCTTACCCGCACGATCATATTCCATATTGACTTCTTTAATGGCCCACAAAGCTCGGTGTGCTAACTCAACCGGTAAATGACACCCTTTCCCATAAACAAGTCGGTAAGGAGTTGTGCCAATCGGGGTTTTAAAAGCGGTCCGATAAGCCCAAAGCGCATCGTCTAATCGAAGTGACCAATCTTTGCGGTCGGGCCTAACGGTTTTTTGTAAAATTTCTTTGATTTGCCGATTAGACACTTCAACTTGCCCACTAGTTTGGGGATGATATGGGGTGGCAATTCTATGATTCACACTGTATTGTTTGAGAAGTTTGCCAAATTTAAAATTCTTAAAATGCGAACCCCCATCACTAATGATCACACGGGGGATGCCATGTCTAGCAAAAATATTTTTCTTGACAAACTTACAAACGACATGGTGATCATTGGTTTTGGTAGCCTCGGCTTCAATCCACTTTGAGACATAATCCACAGCCACCAAAATATAGAGATTACCGAAAGAGGTGGGAAAAAGACCCATGAAGTCGATTCCCCACACATCAAAAATTTCGACCACCAAGATGGGGTTTAATGGCATTTGGTCTCTTTTTGAGATCCCCCCAACTTGTTGGCATTTGATGCAAGATTTGACAAACATGTGAGCATCTTTAAAAATTGTGGGCCAAAAGAAACCTGAATCCAAAACCCGGTGACCCGTCTTTTTGGCACTAAAGTGGCCACCACAAGCATAAGAATGACAGTGTGCAAGTAAATCTGGAATCTCGTGATCTGGAACGCATCTTCTAATCATTTGGTCGGGACCCACTTTGAACAAATTCGGATCATCCCATATGAACCGCCTAGCATGTGCCAAAAAATGCTTTTGTTGTTGCTTCGTCCAATGCTCAGGCATTTTTCCAACTGCCAAAAAATTAACATAGTTAGCAAACCATGACACTTTATTTATAGAAAACAATTGTTCATCCGGGAAAGAGTCCCGAATTTCATCTTTAGAAGTATTATTCACATGAATGGGGAGTCGTGAAAGATGATCTGCTACTACATTTTTCTGAACCTTTTTTGTCTTTAATTTCTAAATCAAATTCTTGTAGTAACAAGATCCAACGAATAAGTCTCGGTTTTGCCTCTTTCTTTTCCATAAGATGCCGTAAGGCGCTATGGTCCGAAAAGACAACAACCTTTGACCCCCAAACATACGAACAAAACTTATCTAGCGAAAAGACAACCGCAAGCAACTCTTTTTCCATAGTTGTATAATTCAATTGAGCATCAGAAAAAGTTTTGCTTGCATAAGAAATTACAACAGGCTTTTTATTCACCCGTTGTCCCAAAACAGCACCAACCGCGTAATCACTTGCATCACACATAATTTCAAACGGTTGAGACCAATCAGGTGATTGCAAGATTGGTGCTTGAGAGAGTTGTTTTTTCAAAATTTCAAAGGATTTTAGACACGATTCATCAAAAGAAAAAGGTGCATCTTTTAAAAGCAAATTGCATAAAGGTTTGGAAATTGCACTAAAATCTTTGATGAATCGCCTATAAAACCCGGCGTGCCCTAGAAAAGAGCGCACGCCTTTGACATTGGTGGGAGGTGGTAGCGAAGCAATGAGTTGTACTTTGGCACGGTCAACTTCAAAACCTTTTTCAGAAACAAGATGCCCAAGTACAACCCCTTGCTTGACCATAAAATGACTTTTTTCCCAACTCAATACCAAATTTGTCTCCGTGCAACGTTTTAAAACTCTTTCAAGTTGGTGGAGACAAGAATCAAAATCAGATCCAAATATAGAAAAATCGTCCATAAAAATTTCTAAAGACTCCCCGACCATATCTGAAAAATACTTGTCATAAGCCTTTGAAAAGTGGCCGGGGCATTACATAACCCAAATGGCATTCGCCGAAAAGCAAAAGTACCGTAAGGGCATGTGAATGTAGTCTTAGCTTGGTCCTCAGGGTGGATGGCTATTTGGTTGTACCCAGAATATCCATCAAGAAAACAGTAAAATTTATGACCGGACAATTTTTCTATAATTTGATCAATAAACGGTAAAGAAAAATGGTCTTTTGAAGTAGCCGCGTTTAATTTGCGGTAATCAATACAAACTCTCCACCCGGTTACCGGCCGGGTGGTAACCTTTTCACCGTTTTCCATCTCTACGATCGTGATGCCGGCCTTTTTGGGGACGGTTTGGGTTGGGCTGACCCAAGTGCTGTCGGATATTGGATACACGATTCCGGCATCCAACCACTTCAAAACTTCTTTCTTGACGACTTCGCGCATGTTTGGATTCAACCGTCTTTGAGTGTCGCGTGATGGTTTTGCGGACGGGTCGGTAATGATCCGGTGTATGCAAATTGCCGGACTGATTCCTTTGAGATCTGCAATTGTCCACCCAACTGCAGCTTTATAAGTATGCAACACCTTCATCAATGCTTCTTCTTGCTCTTTTGTCATATCTGCTGCGATGATAACCGGGAGAGTCTCATTCGGGCCCAAAAAGGCATATTTGAGATGGTCCGGTAATTTTTTCAACTCGACAACCGGTGGTTGCTCCAACGACGGCTTCATCTTCGAATCAATGGAAGTCGGGAGAGCATCAATCGGGTTGGACCAAGTGGATGCGTGACCATAAACAGCATTCAAATATTCTTTTTGTGCATCGATCTCTTGTACCCTGTCACTATCACAAAAAAGATCCTCCAAATCATCGGCGATGTCGGTGAGCATATTTGCGGTATGCTCGTGAACACAATCTCCGATAGTGTCGATCATAAAACAATCGCCATGATTTGGGGGGTTAGCGTTTGGTCCAAAGGCTTGAAGTCTCAACTTGCGGTTGCCAAAAGTCACATCAATTGCAGCGTCTCGCATACTGATTTGGGCATTGACAGTGGCCAAAAAGGGACGACCAAGAATGACATTTTGTTGTTTGTCCTTGGATTGCGTATCCGAATCCATGACAACAAAATCAACGGGATAGTAAAAATCTCCCACTTTAACAATGACATCCATCAAAATTCCTCTAGGAAGTTTGAGTGACAAATCGGCCATAGCAACAGAAAAATCAGTGGTTTGTAAAGGACCAAACTCGTATTTGTCATACAAACTTTCCGGAAGAACATTAATACTAGCTCCAAGATCAAGAAGCCCCCTTTTTATTTTAATATTTCCAATTTCAAAAGTGATCAACGGTGCTCCGGGATCTTTGAGCTTGGGAGGAAGAGACCCCAAAAATGCGGCACTAACATGTGCGGTGCTATTGCCCTTTGTGGGGATTCGATGCTTTCTTTTATGTGTGCACAAATCTTTAAGGAATTTTGCATAAGCCGGAATTTGCTTAATCGCATCAATAAGTGGGAGATTAATTTTTACTTGACTAAAAGTTTCCCAAATATCATCCGATTGAGGCCCATTTTTTCCGAAAAGAGGTTTTTCAGGTTTTTCTAAAGCTGTTGGGTAGGGGGTGGTATTAGCCTCCACAAACCCCTCCCCAACTTTGGGCTCATCCGATTCATGCATTTTTCCTTTAAGTTTGGCTTTTGATGGATCTTTTTCATTAACAATTTTGCTCTTTTTCACACTTTTATCATTTTCCGATTCATCATCATCGGAAGATACATAATCCTCCACCACCACTTCATCCTCGGGTGGTGTAGGCTTATGCACATTATTATCAAAAGTTTTTCCATTACGAAGAATTTTTACCTCATTAACGTGTGATTGATTCTAGTTGCTTGTTGAAGCTCTTGCATGTTGCGGGTTGACTTGTGTAGTGCCCGGAAAGTTCCCCGGTGGTCGCCGATTCATTTGCTCTGCCAATTGCCCAACTTGTTTCTCTAATGCCGCAATGGACTTTGAGTTGACTTCAGTCCGATTGAAACCCTCCTTCATCAATTCCATCATCTGATCAAGCTTTTTGTCGATGGAAGAGTCGTTTGGCTTTTCTTGATTCCCTTGAGTTGATGGTGCACCCCGATTTTGATTTTGATTTGTATTGTTGTTAGAATTGTTGCCCCTCCAATTGGAATTTGCATTCATGTTGTTGTTCCTCCAGTTTGCATTTGCATTGTTGTTTCTCCACCGGTCATTGTTGTTTTGATTGTTGTAATTGCCTCTTTGTGGTGGGGGTCTATAAGCATTCCGGTTATCATCTTTGAAATCAAGATGGTCACCGGAAGAGTAGAACACTTCTTCAACATCTTCATCTTCATCATCGGTGTGTGCAAACATGCTCCCTTTCTTGCAATCTTTAGTTCTATGTGAGCCATCACATAGTGAGCAAACGGGCCGGGCTTGGGCTTGAGGCTTTTGCTTGAGTTGGTTCACCTTGGTTGTTAACTTCTTCATTTGTGCAAGCATCTCGGCCATAACATCATTGGATTGAGTGGAGTTTACGAAACGAACATTCTTGCCTTTGTGAGTGGAGGATGGTGCGGGATTTCCATTCATGGCCATTTCATTTATGAGCTCATAGGATTCTTGAGGCGTCTTGTTTCTCATGGAGCCACCGGCAGCCGCGTGAATGGATTGTTGAGTTTGCAAATCCAACCCATTGAAAAAGGTTTGAACTTGTCTCCAAAGTGGAAGTTCATGGTGGGGGCATCTTTGTAGCAACTCGTGATATCTCTCCCAGGCCTCGTAAAGTGATTCGCCGTCTTCCATTTGGAATGACATAATGTCATTGATCAACATGTTAGTTTTGGCGGGTGGGAAGTACTTCGTTAGAAATTTGTTGGCTAGAGCCTCCCATGTGGTAATTGACTCGGATGGTAATGAGGAGAACCATCTCTTTGCTCGGCCACGTAAGGAAAATGGAAAAAGTCGAAGACGAATTGCATCTTCTTCTACCCCGTCAATTCTGAACATGTCACAAATATCCAAGAAGCTAGTGATGTGCGTGTTGGGATCACTATCCGGTAACCCGTCAAATTGAGCAATGTTTTGCACCATCTGAATGACATGCGTCTTGATCTCAAAGTTTGTTGCTCCAACTGTCGGTCGGCGAATGCATGATCGAGCCCCGTCGAGAGAAGGTCGGGCAAATTCGCCCATGGTCCTTCGTTGTGCCATTGGTTCAACTGTTTCTTCAACAACTTCCTCTTTGACTAGATTGTTTGAACAGCTCCCACGAGAACGTTTCCCAATGAGAGATCTTTCGATTTCTGGGTTGAAAATCAACGGAGATGACTGTGCGGAACTACGAGTGCGCATACAACTCGTCGAACCTGAAAAGACAAAACACGAACAAAAACGCGTAAAAAGGAACAAAAATTAAATCAGCAAAGGAACTAGGTTGCTAAGCGCAATAGCTCCCCGGCAACGGCGCCAAAATTTGATCGCAGTCGTTGATGCAATAAAAAATAACCTTAAAAGCACTAATAGCTAGGGCAAGTAAGGGTCGAATCCACGAGGAGCTTATGGTTAACAACTAGTTCTAATAGACTTAAAAAGTAAATAAATTCAGAAAACAATGCTTGCAAGGGGTTTAATTCAATCAGAGAAAGATGTGATCACTCCCGGTTTCAATTTTGATTCCTAAACAATGTATTATATCAGATTTTACTAATTTTGCGTTCATTCAGATTACATAGACATAACTGTACTGTTACTGACTAAATCTGGGATCAAACTATGTAAAATCCGCACCCTCCGTCCTACACACCACTGTGGATGATTTGGCACGGTGGGGAAGATCACAATAGAGTTGTCTTACACTCAATCAAGCAACAATTTAAGAACAAGTAATGGAATCTAGTCATATGATTTAAAAGCAAACAATCCAAACACTGTGTTCATGAATCTAAAAGGTTCAAATCAAAATACAATACTTGAAAAGAAATCAAAACCTACTCCCGGTTGTGATCACGGGATAATTTAGCTACTCATGGGTGGAACTGATGCAAACACTGTGCTGGAGATGTTGAACATGGCTGGATCTTCAAAACTTCAGGAATTATGGCTTGATCTTGATGCAAAAGAGGCTTAATTTGAAATTGGGAATTGTTTGGAGATGATTTGGGAGTGTTTTTGGCCTTGCAAAACTGTCAAAACCCTAGGAAAATCGTCTGGAGGCTGCCTTGGGTCCATGAGATCAAGTTTCATTAAAAAGAGTGGCTTAAATATGGCAATTTAGGGCATTCTACGCGGCAGCGTCCTAGACCAGCGTCCCAGACGCCTGTGGGACGCTGTGTGTTTTCTTCAGACTTTTACGACGCTCAACGTCCCAGAACGAGACGCTCCAAAAACGCTGGGCCTCCTAGGCCAGCGTCCCAGACGCCACCTAGGACGCTGACGGGCTTCCTCGCGCATCTGGCTTGCTTTTTCCCTTCAAAATGGCCCAGAGTTCCAAGTCAGCGTCTGCGACGCTGCCTGGGACGCTGCTGGGACGCTGAGCTTTTTCTCCCGCTTCCGGTGTCCGTTTAATGCATGGTTTTCGCCCAAAATTCCCGTTTTTCAATCCCTGCATGTAATTCACTCAATTCCATCAAAAGTAGGGCCATTCTTGGTTAAACAATGCTTAATTTATCAAGTTAAATACATTTTACTTCAAACCAAAATGGCCCGATCAGTCATCTACCAGTGGAGATCGCCAATCGTGCCCTATGGGCCGTTAAGAAAGTCAACATGGACTATACTGACGCTGGGAAAGAAAGGAAACTTCAGTTGTCTGAATTAGAAGAATTACGAGATGAGGCATATGAGAATGCAGCCACCTATAAATCAAAGATGAAGCGATATCATGACGCAAAGCTGCGATTGAAGGTCTTTGAAGTTGGACAAAAAGTATGGCTGTATAATTCAAGACTGAAGATGTTCCCCGGGAAACTGAGAAGCAAGTGGAATGGTCCCTATGAAGTGATCAGCATTACAGATTATGGTGCAGTCGAAATCCAGGACTTGAAAGGTGGGCAACCATTTAAAGTCAATGGTCATAGACTCAAACCATATATTACCATGGGCACGTTCCAGAAACTAGAAGTAGAGACAGTCGAACTCATAGCAGAGATTCTAACATACGCTACATAATCAGGTAAGTGCATGTCCGGCTGAAGACGTTAAACTTAGCGCTTGTCGGGAGGCAACCCGATCATCATTGTATATTTGCATATTTTCTTAATTCATTACATCCATTTTGATCACGGTGAGAAAAAGGTAAGTGTGGGGTCATTTTGGTAATTTTGCAATACCGCGACGCGGGATCTTAGGATCCGCGCCGCGCGTATTGAGTTTTCGCGATTACATTTAAAATCAGATTTTATACGCGACGCGGATAGAAGCTTCCCGCGCAGCGGTCTTATCTTAATTTAAAATTAAAGATAATCACCAAAACAGAGTTTTTGAAAGATATCCAAATTCCCACACTGCATTTAAACAAATTGCGCAAACTGTGATTCTTTTCACCGTGCTTCAAGCCTTCAATCAATTACGACGTCTGCATTCATCTTTCATTCACAAGAAATTCAAGTAAGTATTTATTCTCTTTCTCTTAGTTTTAGAAGTCTTGAAACTTGCTAGATACCACTGTAACTCGCAATGTTGCACTTAATTGTTGAAATTGATCGTCAAATTAGGACTATAGAAGTACAACCCATGAAACCCAAGTGTTAGATCAGAGGGACGGACTTGAATTAACAGAATAATCGAACTTTCCTTGACTGAAAACACTCGTCGCGCCGCGGAATGCACAATCCACGACGCGGAGTATGAATATTCATCTAGCGCGTCGCGTGTTGTTATGCGCGCGACGCGGCGAACGTCAAAACAGTGCAGTAATTGTCAATTTTTGTGATTTCTGCAGGCACGATGTAACACCCGACTTATTAACCAAAAACACCCCAAAAATTTTTGTTTTTCAAACCAAATATTTTACAAATAAAACATAATAAGGGGTATCAGTTAATACAATACGAGTACAAGTGTATCACGAAGTACAATACATAATATATTATACATTCTTCAAGCCGGGTATTACTTCAACTCTAAGTCCTCAGTCACGGACTTTGTCTTTTCCTTTAGCAGGGTCACGCTCACCTGCAGGGACATATCAAATAAACTGTGAGCTATAAAGCCCAATGAGTAATCAAGCAAACAAATAATCATATACAAGAGAATAATAACAATTAAACTCTTAAACTAATTTTGTCCCAAAAGTCATGGTCATCACTGACCGCACCATAATCATAGCCATAAAGGCCGCACCAATCATCGGAGACATAGCCCGAAGGCCGCACCGGAGTCATAGCCCAAAGGCCGAACCAAGCATCAGAGACATAGCCCGAAGGCCGCACCGGAATCATAGCCCGAAGGCCGCACCATCTTGGATTCAATAACCCAAAATCATGGTCCTAAGACCGCACCATTTAATATCAACGATAGTAATCTTAGCCAACAAGGCTGCACCAATATATCATACTAGATATAATCAAGATTACTCACCTGAAGGTTTGCTACAACTAGCTCTTAGCGGTTCTTGCCTTTCAATGTGTTTCGCGAGATTTTGTCCCGTACCTATAATTCATTCATTTCCACAATGATTATAGGTTAATAATCATTTTAATTGATTCTAATGTATACAAGTCTAATATAGAACCAATTCCAAGCAATAACCATTCTTATAAAATTTCCAATATACATCCCGAAATACGCGTATTCTGCTACAGTACTTTCGGGAGGTCGTATACGTATTCCGACAATTTTGTATGAAGTTTCATACCATATTAAACCTATGTTCAAAATTTCAGGTCAATCGGATAAGCCTAGCATTGAAATCAAAGTTGGAAAATTGACCAAATTTTAACAGAGGCGAACCAGGCTTGCTGCCGCGAGATCGGGTCGCGATCGGCCCCTGGGTCGGGTCGCGATCCTGGCGACTCCAGGCAGTGAGCTCCGATTTTGGTGCTAAAAATCCCATTTTCCCCTTATTAAGCACTTATTGCTCGACTTAATTGCTGGGAAGTGTTCCAAGACCAAAACCTTCCATTAATATCAAGTTTTAAACCATAAAATGATCAAATTCAAACAATTTATAAAATTTCCCGTTTTTGCATTTTTGCTCCAAAAACGAAATTATGGAATTCTACTGATTCCTTTCAGTCAATATAACATCTAGAGCTTATAATGAACCATTAGAATCATGTTTATCACAAGAACTCATCATCTAGGGTTCTTGATCAAAATCCCAATTCTTGAACAATAGCAACATACTTCCATTTTCCGGAATTAAGTCTTTACTAGCATGACTTAATGGAAGTATTTCATCATTTTAACCACATGATCATGGCTGCAATTGCAGTTTTTTGAGTTTCACAAAACTCATCAAGATCAAACAATCAAGAACATGAAGAAACTTACCTCCAAAGCTTCCAATTTTACCCTTGTGAATGCTATAATCAAGCTTGCTAATTCCAAGCCTTCAAGAACTCTCAAATCTCTGCAGAAAATCAGCTCCTAGATCACTCCCGTAACCCCCAAAATTCTGCACAAGTTCTTGCTTATATACTTCCAGAAATTACACTTTGGTCCTTGAAGTTGCATATATCAAAGTTTTGCCACAATTTACAAATTTTAATGACAAAATCACATTTTTATAACATTTTGAGTCCAAGACTTAAAATATTATTACGAAACAAGTCCTTTTCTGTCCAAATGACCAAATTACCCTTTTGAGGTAAAATGACCATTTTGCCCTTTTATTATATTTATATAATAAATATGTTTCGGCGTTACAAATTCTCCCCTCCTTTAAGAGATTTCGTCCCCGAAATCATACAAATAGTTGAGGGTATTTCTCCCGCATTTCACTTTCGGTCTCCCACGTCATGTCGGAACCTTTGTGATGACGCCAAAGGACTTTCACCATGCTGATCTTCTTATTTCGCATCCGTCTTGTCTTGCGGTCTAGTATCCGTTCGGGTTGTTCCGGGTATCTCAACTTTTCATCCACTTCAATTTCAGCAAGAGGTACTTGTTGAGATTTGTCAAACAAAGTTTTCCTCAAATGGGACACATGAAATACATCATGTATACCATGAAGTTCATCAGGTAACTCCAATCGATACGCCATGGCTCCAACTCTTTGGGATATACGGAAAGGTCCAATGAAGCGAGGACTCAACTTCCCTTTCTTCCCAAAACGAATTAAGCCCTTCCAAGGGGATACTTTGAGCATTACCATATCTCCTACTTGGAATTCTATCGGTTTCACCCGTTTGTCTGCGTATTGTTTCTGTCTATTCTGAGCTACCTTCAAATTTTCGCGTATCAGTTTGATCTTTTCTTCCGTCTGTGCTACAATTTCGGGTCCAGCCAACGGCTTTTCCCCAACTTCAGTCCAGCAGGTCGGAGTACGGCACGGTGCTCCATACAAGGCTTCATACGGAGCCATCTGAATGCTGGAATGATAGCTGTTATTGTACGCGAATTCCACCAAAGGTAAATGATCTTCCCAGCTTCCACCGAAGTCTATGACATAAGTCCTCAACATATCTTCCAAAGTTTGGATCGTTCTTTCACTCTGACCATCTGTCTGTGGATGATATGCGGTACTCATAAGTACTTTTGTACCCAATTGCTCTTGAAGACTTTGCCAAAAATGGGAAGTAAATCTACTGTCTCTGTCTGACACAATCGATGCTGGTAATCCATGCCGACAAATTACCTCATCAATGTAGATTTTCGCCAGTTGATCTACTCTGTACTTTTCCTTATATGGTATAAATTGTGCCGATTTGGTCAATCGATCCACAATCACCCATATAGAATCATAACCTCGAGGTGTCCGCGGCAACTGTCACAACCCGATCCTTGGCGGAATCGATCAAGGCGTGATATATTGTTCAAAGTCTCATGACAACTATGTTATAATATGATTAGATTCAATTAAGTACTAAGTAGGCAAACAAGATCCACAACATACAAATACAAATTCAAATACAAACAACATTTATTACATCAAATTTAAATAGTCTTGTGGGTTTCTAAGGTATACCCTACTTTTCATCAACTTCATTCTTCAAATCTGCATCATGGGTAAAAACAGGTCAACTACGAGAGTTGGTGAGTAATCTAGTTTTATTAAAGAAAATTGTGAGTTTGAATAATTTGAAATTTGTTTTCTTTTGAAGTTGACAAGCAAGTGTTATTGAGATAACAGTTTATAAATCAAAATTTGATTAACAAATGATAACAACAACAATAAGTCCTCACCCTATATATACATATATATGTATACATATAGGATGGAGCATCTAATCATCATACACACTCAACCACGTGCAATCAATCACCTTAGCGTCCCAAGGCGGGGTGGTCAACCCAATAGCGCTATTATTGTCCATAACGTACCTCAAGAATACGGGCATAGTCATGGAGATTAGACTAAAAATGATAATGCACTACAAGTACATGTAGCGTAAACAAACAATAATTATACAAATAATGATTCAAGTATAAATGTCCCAACAATGTCTCAATTGTGATAAAATAATAAAATGAAGTTGAAAACATATTAGAACCACATGATACACCCCAAAAGTATTGAAAATTATAAAATATGGGGTAGATTACTCACTTTAGTCCAAACGGAATACGCGTGTCGTACGAAAGACGGCTCGGGTCAAAATGACGTAGAACCTAATATAATTAATAGTTTTGGCTTAGGAATCGATAAACGGGAATATAATATTAATAAAAATAATTAGACATATATTTTTATATTAGATGAATTAACAATAATCCAAATTTTGTTTTGAATATTAATGTATTCATATGTTAAATGAATTTTAAATTGAATTAATTACTTTGCTTAATTAATTTATATTTTCACTTTAGGCAAGATTTTAATAATTTCTGATTAAAATAATAACTAGTCAAATTATAAGTATTTACAGATTTTATATATTATAAACAATTATTTATATGAAATAATCATTAAAAATGCATTTTTACATGCTTAGATATTTAGGAAAATGGTTTTAAATACTAAACCATAATGAAACATTCTGAAATTATCAGAAAATCATTATTTCATAAAATAGTAATTACTGTAAAATTTTCATATTTTTCTTAACTGCTTTAGTATTTATTTAGTATTTTAATAATTAAACCACAACAAATTTCGGGAAAAATAATAAATGATTCCCAAAAATTCTGGAACATTAACCATAGTTTTATAACATTATATTGAGCCTACTGTAAATATTATGGATATTTTGGACAATGGGAAGTATTTATTATGTTTTTCATTATTAACTAATCAATAAAATCATAAATAATAGTAAACTATTAAGGAAAATTCATTAAACTTTTTATCTATGATTAATATGTCATATATGATATTGTGACAAGGGTTTATAATTTTCGGACTTGTATAGCTATTTATTAACAATTTAACCCATTAAACAATCATTAAATTTGGAAAAATAAGAACACATTCTTACAAAAATCTGTAAATTTTTGCATGGGGTCTTTATAATGTTATTAAGGTGCGAAAAATATAAAATCGTGTTTTTGACATACATAACTATATTTTTCTATTTATTTAGCTTCAACAAAATAAAATACAAAATAACCATAAAACTGTAATATAAATGCATGAAACTTCATAAATTATGTTTTCTCAGTTTATGGGTCATCCCATAATGTTCTCAGAATTTATTGAATAGAAAAAGTATTTTATATGAATTATTGCCCTATTTTAGTGCAATAATTATAATAATTCGATAAAAATGATTTAATTTCTGAAAATTTCTAGAACCTCTTATTTTATTCATAGGATTCTGATAAAAATCAGGTTTATACATAAAATGAGTTTTAGATATTTTGGTGGATTTAATTTGTTTCATGTATGAATTTGAAACTTTTAACAACATACATTGAGGAATGCTTCAAGAGGGATGACGATTTGAGTATGAGGGATTGTTCTTGGCTGGAAAAATGAAGCTTTCTTGGAGAAATTTCGAGATTGAGAGTGAGAGAAAGAATAGAGAGGGTTTGAGTGGTGATGAGAATAATGTGGTGAGAGGAAAAGGAAAGGAAAGATGATGGGAGGTGTGAGTGGGAGACCATGGGAATATCTTTAGACTTTTGGTGGTCTTCATAATTTTCCACTAGCACAAGCATCTTAAGAGTTTTATAAAATTTAATGTAGTGTTTATAAAAATAGAGTTTTATAAAAAAATAGGTTATTATTTGATTATAACAATCTACTTTGATTTGAAGTTTAATTATAGCATTCAAGTTTGATTCTTTTAATTTTATTAGAGAATTATACTTTTATTTGATTATAATATGGTATCATAATTTAATTTGATTATAGTTATAACATTATACTATGCTATATTGCTATTAACATCAATTTATAACGTAGTGTATGAGTTTTGATCCTATTAGCGTCAAGTAATCTCGATTAGGGTTTATTAGATTTCCAATTGGGTTGGGTTGACCCGAATCCATTTTAGGCGGATGTCACAGCCTCCCCTACTTTAGGAAATTTCGTCCCGAAATTTAATAAGAAAGAACCTTAAGAGAAAAGATGCGGGTATTTGGTACGCATATGATCCTCACGCTCCCATGTATACTCGGGTCCACGTGCCGACTTCCACCTGACCTTGACCAGGGGAATGCGACTTCTTTTGAGTTGCTTTTCCTTCCGGTCGGCAATTTCCAAGGGTTTCTTGATAAATTGCATTGTCTCGTCAATTTGGATATCCTCGAGAGGAACATGAAGGTTCTCGTCTGCTAAACACTTTTTGAGGTTAGCTATATGAAATAGTGGGTGAACTTTCTGAAGCTCTGTTGGTAGATCCAACTCATAGGCTACTGGTCCGATCCTTTTTAGGATCTTAAACGGGCCTACGTAGCGTGGTGCCAATTTACCCTTGCGTCCAAATCGAACCCCACCTTTCCATGGGGACACTTTTAACATGACCATGTCACCCACGGTAAATTCAAGCGGTTTGCGTCGCTTGTCGGCATAACACTTTTGTCGGCTATGAGCTGTGAGAAGGTTATTGCGAATCTGAGTGATTTTGTCGGTTGTTTCCTGGATAAGCTCAGGACCAACGATTGGAGAATCCACTGTTGAGCGAATTACGTGAGACTCACCAATTTCATGCCAGCAGATAGGAGATCGGCATTTACGACCATACAATGCCTCAAATGGTGGCATCCCGATGCTAGAATGATAACTGTTATTATAGGAAAATTCCACCAACGGTAAATGAGAGTCCCAGTTTCCTCCGAAATCTAAGACACACGACCTCAATATATATTCGAGTGTTTGAATTGTCCTCTCAGATTGACCAACGGTCTGAGGATGATAGGCGGTACTGTATGTATGTATATATGTATGTATGTCTGTGTATGTATGTATGTATATGTATGTATGTTTGTAATGTCATTTTATAGCTGATACGCATAAGAGGAAATAAAATATGCAAGATACAGGTGGACCACGAGCTGTATATACGCCAGGTGAGTAGGTTCTAATCCATTATTATGATATTATTTAATTAAATGTTCTTTGAATTATTTCCACTTTCAGGAGATATAAATTTTTTTTTATAAAGAGTCTTTTCGTTTTCCCTGTCCTTATCGGAGTTAAGCAGTTAATGTTGAAAAAATAGCACCTAGGGTAATCGATAGGTTTTTTTTTTAAAAGTCTTTTCGTTTTTCCTGTCCTTATCAAGTTAAGCAGTTAATGTTGAAAAAATAGCACCTAGGGTAATCGAAAGGTTTTTAAAAGTCTTTTCGTTTTCCTCCGATGAATATAATCTCAGAAGATCTAGGGCCTTCATCTTTGGGCTTTGCTTATGAGCAATCTCAAAACTTACTTCCAGGTTGAATTTTAGTACTTTTATGCCAGTTTGGTTTTTATCATCTAACATTTGTTTTTTTTTTAGATCCACTAATGGATAGTTTAACAGATTACAATCCATTCATGGACGAGCACTTAACGAACAGAGAGATTATCCCCATGAATCAAGGATTCATGGCTAGCATACAGAATGACAATCAACTACAGGTGATTCATAACGACAGTGTTGGAATGAATCCTGAGTTTGAGGGAGGTTTTCGATACCAGAATCACCTTCAGATGATTCAAAGAAATCTAGAGGGATTTCAAAACCCTGGGTTCATAGCTGAAAATCAACAGTTACTGCCGACGTCAGATACTAATGTTATTGCACCAAAGTTTATCTTTGGTCAGGATCATGCTCAATTGATCCAGAATGACAATAGCACAACCGGATTTGATTCTTTGAGTCCAAGAACGACAGTAGTTGGCAGTGGAAGTGGTTCGAGACAGCCATTAAGTAAGGAAGCAATAGCTCGGCACTTTAACAAGCCCCTTTTGGAAGCTGCAAAGGAACTCAACATTGGATCAACCCAGTTGAAGATTCGTTGTAGGGAGTTAGGCATACCAAAATGGCCTCGAAGACAGCTTAAGAGTCTAGAAACTCTTATTAACAATACTCAGGTTAAAAATTGCAATTTGTTTTTATTTTTTTTTTTTTTTTTAATTTTAGTACCATGAGATTGTATTGACTGAAGGGATTTATGTAACAGGAATTGAATAATATTGCTAATGAAGCAGACGTAATACTTGGTATAGAAAATGAGAAAAAAGCAATATTCGAGGGTTCCAGTTCGAAGATGACTGATACCACAAAGAAATTTAGGCAAGCTGTCTTTAGAGATGTTTACAGGAAACGAAAGGCCGAGGAGATGGAGGAAACTTCATCAGGGACCCATGCACAGCAGCAATCTTTGCCATCCGGTTCTGCTATAGATGTTGATTTACTTGGGCCTGTAAATGATGAAGGCTCACATCCTATAATAGAAAGTATGGTTATTCCTATTCTTCAGGAAGGTCCAAGTCAAGTACTTTTTGATGAAGATTGGAGTTTCTTAGATCAGGAATATATGAATCTTGATTTACTTGAGAATGTAAATGATGAAATTTCACATCCTATGATAGAAGGTATGACCATTCCTATTCTTCAGGAAGGTCCAAGTCAAGTACCTTCTAATTCTGATATGAGTGGTTTTAACCCTGACTTTCTCAAGATCATAAGTGAAGAGAAAACAGAAGACTTAACAGGTGAGATAGCCTGCTTTCGGCATTCAGATTGAATTCCAACATTAGTCTAATGAAACCGTTGGTACCGTTCCTGTTTCCGTTTATGCCATTAATGCTACTGTTTGTCATGGCGGCTGCCACAACGACATGAAATATAACGGTGTCCACGAGTGGAGTCATCGGTCGATCTGTTGATGGTGTGATGGTATGTTGGTTACTTTGACAAGGTGGCATTCTTGTGCTATTGAGATTAAAGATGGAATGATTGTAGGTTTTCGATAATAGTTATTGGTCAGATATTATCGACCGTGTAAGGGTAGGGGTATAACATGTACATAAAATGTCTAGATGTATGATTCTATAGTATTATAAAATACTCCTATAGTATTTTAGATTTGTATTATGTTTTAGAGTTTATTTGTATATAGTTATTGATAATTTTTTTTTGACTAGTTGTTCACTACAATTATTCCTAAACACATGTTAGTCATACCTTGGACCAATAGAGTTGATCAGGCTCTATTTATCCTAGATATGATTACATAACTATCTAGGCCTACTCGTAGTGTTCAACTCATCTTATTACTCTTGTATTGTTTTGGTTATGACACTGTTCTAGTATGCATGTACTTGTACTTATACTTTATAAAAATATCATTGTATTGGGCACCTTCTGGGCTTTCCATGGGTATTAAATGTGAATCATGTAGCATTTGCATGGACCCCCATAATACTAAGTTTTCACATGTTTTCCCACTTCTAGGACCATTAGGGAACTTAATAGTCCAATGAGTTGGCCATTTTAGAGTGTATCCTTTCGGATACGTTTGATAAGGTCGGGGTATTTTGATGGCTCAAAAGTAATGTGAATGACGCGCTTTGGCCTATAGGTTTGGGAACTCTCGCCTTTGGTCCCCAGGTAAGCAAACTGGTCCCTCGGTTGATTGGGATGTATACGAATGCTTACCTAGTCAGGACTTTCGGGCTACCGGCACCTCCCCCTTCCAGTTACTACGCGTCCATTACTATGATCCTACCCAACTAGAGTGGATGACTTGGAATTTCCTATGAGTTCTAAGGATTATATATGTATAAATTTTTTTTTTTGAAACCACTTGAGTATGTGTGTGATTTTCATAGAAAGAAGAGAAAATTTACAAGTGTATGCACACATATAAGTCTCATGAGTAATACGTAAGCACATAAGGAAGCAATTAGCACACAAAGGTATTCCTAGAATTTTCTAAGTGCGAATTGCATGCAGTTGTGTGTGCATTTTATAAACTAGCATACGAGAGGACCCTAGAGGCTATAGACTAGGTCAAGGCAATTAACCTAATTCCCTATAGTCAAGGGCTCTGATACCAATCTGTCACAACCCGATCCTTGGCGGAATCGATCAAGGCGTGATATATTGTTCAAAGTCTCATGACAACTATGTTATAATATGATTAGATTCAATTAAGTACTAAGTAGGCAAACAAGATCCACAACATACAAATACAAATTCAAATACAAACAACATTTATTACATCAAATTTAAATAGTCTTGTGGGTTTCTAAGGTATACCCTACTTTTCATCAACTTCATTCTTCAAATCTGCATCATGGGTAAAAACAGGTCAACTACGAGAGTTGGTGAGTAATCTAGTTTTATTAAAGAAAATTGTGAGTTTGAATAATTTGAAATTTGTTTTCTTTTGAAGTTGACAAGCAAGTGTTATTGAGATAACAGTTTATAAATCAAAATTTGATTAACAAATGATAACAACAACAATAAGTCCTCACCCTATATATACATATATATGTATACATATAGGATGGAGCATCTAATCATCATACACACTCAACCACGTGCAATCAATCACCTTAGCGTCCCAAGGCGGGGTGGTCAACCCAATAGCGCTATTATTGTCCATAACGTACCTCAAGAATACGGGCATAGTCATGGAGATTAGACTAAAAATGATAATGCACTACAAGTACATGTAGCGTAAACAAACAATAATTATACAAATAATGATTCAAGTATAAATGTCCCAACAATGTCTCAATTGTGATAAAATAATAAAATGAAGTTGAAAACATATTAGAACCACATGATACACCCCAAAAGTATTGAAAATTATAAAATATGGGGTAGATTACTCACTTTAGTCCAAACGGAATACGCGTGTCGTACGAAAGACGGCTCGGGTCAAAATGACGTAGAACCTAATATAATTAATAGTTTTGGCTTAGGAATCGATAAACGGGAATATAATATTAATAAAAATAATTAGACATATATTTTTATATTAGATGAATTAACAATAATCCAAATTTTGTTTTGAATATTAATGTATTCATATGTTAAATGAATTTTAAATTGAATTAATTACTTTGCTTAATTAATTTATATTTTCACTTTAGGCAAGATTTTAATAATTTCTGATTAAAATAATAACTAGTCAAATTATAAGTATTTACAGATTTTATATATTATAAACAATTATTTATATGAAATAATCATTAAAAATGCATTTTTACATGCTTAGATATTTAGGAAAATGGTTTTAAATACTAAACCATAATGAAACATTCTGAAATTATCAGAAAATCATTATTTCATAAAATAGTAATTACTGTAAAATTTTCATATTTTTCTTAACTGCTTTAGTATTTATTTAGTATTTTAATAATTAAACCACAACAAATTTCGGGAAAAATAATAAATGATTCCCAAAAATTCTGGAACATTAACCATAGTTTTATAACATTATATTGAGCCTACTGTAAATATTATGGATATTTTGGACAATGGGAAGTATTTATTATGTTTTTCATTATTAACTAATCAATAAAATCATAAATAATAGTAAACTATTAAGGAAAATTCATTAAACTTTTTATCTATGATTAATATGTCATATATGATATTGTGACAAGGGTTTATAATTTTCGGACTTGTATAGCTATTTATTAACAATTTAACCCATTAAACAATCATTAAATTTGGAAAAATAAGAACACATTCTTACAAAAATCTGTAAATTTTTGCATGGGGTCTTTATAATGTTATTAAGGTGCGAAAAATATAAAATCGTGTTTTTGACATACATAACTATATTTTTCTATTTATTTAGCTTCAACAAAATAAAATACAAAATAACCATAAAACTGTAATATAAATGCATGAAACTTCATAAATTATGTTTTCTCAGTTTATGGGTCATCCCATAATGTTCTCAGAATTTATTGAATAGAAAAAGTATTTTATATGAATTATTGCCCTATTTTAGTGCAATAATTATAATAATTCGATAAAAATGATTTAATTTCTGAAAATTTCTAGAACCTCTTATTTTATTCATAGGATTCTGATAAAAATCAGGTTTATACATAAAATGAGTTTTAGATATTTTGGTGGATTTAATTTGTTTCATGTATGAATTTGAAACTTTTAACAACATACATTGAGGAATGCTTCAAGAGGGATGACGATTTGAGTATGAGGGATTGTTCTTGGCTGGAAAAATGAAGCTTTCTTGGAGAAATTTCGAGATTGAGAGTGAGAGAAAGAATAGAGAGGGTTTGAGTGGTGATGAGAATAATGTGGTGAGAGGAAAAGGAAAGGAAAGATGATGGGAGGTGTGAGTGGGAGACCATGGGAATATCTTTAGACTTTTGGTGGTCTTCATAATTTTCCACTAGCACAAGCATCTTAAGAGTTTTATAAAATTTAATGTAGTGTTTATAAAAATAGAGTTTTATAAAAAAATAGGTTATTATTTGATTATAACAATCTACTTTGATTTGAAGTTTAATTATAGCATTCAAGTTTGATTCTTTTAATTTTATTAGAGAATTATACTTTTATTTGATTATAATATGGTATCATAATTTAATTTGATTATAGTTATAACATTATACTATGCTATATTGCTATTAACATCAATTTATAACGTAGTGTATGAGTTTTGATCCTATTAGCGTCAAGTAATCTCGATTAGGGTTTATTAGATTTCCAATTGGGTTGGGTTGACCCGAATCCATTTTAGGCGGATGTCACAGCAACTTTGTCACGAAATCCATGGTAATATGGTCCCATTTCTTCTCTGGAATCGGCAATGGCTGTGTTTCTCCATACGGTTTCTGATGGTTTGACTTAACTTGCAAAAAAGTCAAACATTTTTCTACGAATTTTCCAACATCTCTTTTCATTCCAGGCCACCAATACATCGGTTTTAACGTCCGATACATCTTGGTACTACCTGGGTGAACTGCATATCTGCTATAATGTGCATCTTCTAGAAGCAAGTTTCGCGCTTCTCCTTGTTTTGGGACCCACACACGTCCTCTGAATGTCTTCAATTTCTGAGCATTTTCTTCCAGATGCTTCAAGTATCCAACCATTCTTTCACTTTTTACATTCTCCGGCTTACACGCTTCCTCTTGTGCCAAACGAATCAATCCTGGTAACCGGCTCACTACACCCATACACGCGGATGTAACTTTCAGAGGAGCTTCTTTTCGGCTTAAAGCATCTGCCACCACATTCGCCTTACCAGGGTGGTACTGAATTTCACAGTCAAAGTCTTTCAACAGGTCCATCCACCTTTGCTGTCTCATGCTGAGCTCTTTCTGATCGAAAAGATACTTCAGGCTCTTGTGATCCGTGTAAATGACAAATTTTACACCGTATAAATAATGTCTCCACAACTTCAACGCTAGAACCACCGCAGCTAATTCCAAATCATGAACTGGATACTTCTTTTCAGCATCTTTTAATTGGCGGGACGCATATGCTATGACTCGACCTTTTTGCATTAAAACACACCCAAGGCCGATTCTTGAAGCATCGCTGTAGATTACATACTCTTCTCCGCTTTGTGGTAAAGCCAACACCGGTGCTTCACATAAAGCTTGTTTCAACTTCTGGAATGCTTCTTGTTGTTTTTCGGCCCACGTGAATTTTTCACCTTTCTTAGTCAACTTGGTCAACGGAGCAGCTATCGAAGAGAAATTCTCGACAAATCTTCTATAATAGCCTGCTAAACCAAGAAAACTCCGTATTTCAGTGGGACTTCTAGGCGGTTCCCATTTCATCACGGCGTCAACCTTTGCTGGATCTACTTTTACTCCCTCGGCATTAATTACATGACCAAGAAATTGAACTTCCCTTAGCCAAAACTCACACTTGGAGAATTTCGCATATAGCTTTTCTTGACGAAGTAATTCTAACATCTGTCGCAGGTGCACCTCATGCTCAGCTTGGCTTTTAGAATACACCAGGATGTCATCAATAAACACTATTACCGAGGTATCAAGGAACGGACGACACACTCGGTTCATAAGATCCATGAATACGGCTGGAGCATTGGTTAACCCAAAAGGCATCACCAAAAACTCATAATGACCGTATCTCGTACGAAAGGCTGTCTTCAGAATGTCTGACTCCCTTATCTTCAACTGGTGATAACCCGACCTCAGGTCAATCTTCGAAGAGTAGGACGCGCCTTGTAGCTGATCAAACAAGTCATCTATTCTGGGTAGCGGGTACTTGTTCTTCACCGTGATCTTGTTTAACTCCCGATAGTCAATACACATGCGCATTGATCCATCTTTCTTCTTGACAAACAATATAGGGGCTCCCCAAGGTGATGTACTCGGTCTGATAAAACCCCTGTCTAGCAATTCTTCCAGTTGCTTCCGCAGTTCCACCATATCTGAAGGTGCTAATCGGTATGGAGCTCGGGCAACAGGTGCAGCTCCCGGAACTAGTTCAATCGTAAACTCAACCTGTCGATCTGGTGGCAACCCTGGAAGTTCATCTGGAAATACATCTGGGAATTCGTTCACCACATTCACATTCGCTACTCCCACTTTAATCGGTTGAGCCACCGATACATAAGCCAAGTATGACGTCCCTCCTTTACTGATACAGCTTCGGGCTTGAGCAAAGGAGATAACTGGCATTCGCAACCAAGGTCGTTCACCCTGAATCTTCATCAATTTCCCATCTGGTGACAGCACTGTGAGGCTTTTATTTCTGCAATCCATGTTAGCATAATTTGTCGCCAACCAATCCATCCCCACAATCACACCAAATTCATTGGTAGTCATCGGCTTCAAATCTATAGGGAAAACGGTCCCGTAGATTTTAAGCTGACAACCTTCCATATGTTCAGAAACCCAGACATATCTATAGCCACTTCTAAGCTTTCATCCATCGGTGTTAAAGGTACATTCAGGCGAGGCAATAAAGATTCCGATACAAAACAGTGAGTGGCTCCCGGATCAAAAATAATCAAGCTTGCTAATTCCAAGCCTTCAAGAACTCTCAAATCTCTGCAGAAAATCAGCTCCTAGATCACTCCCGTAACCCCCAAAATTCTGCACAAGTTCTTGCTTATATACTTCCAGAAATTACACTTTGGTCCTTGAAGTTGCATATATCAAAGTTTTGCCACAATTTACAAATTTTAATGACAAAATCACATTTTTATAACATTTTGAGTCCAAGAATTAAAATATTATTACGAAACAAGTCCTTTTCTGTCTAAATGACCAAATTACCCTTTTGAGGTAAAATGACCATTTTGCCATTTTATTATATTTATATAATAAATATGTTTCGGCGTTACACACGATGTCTTCTTCAGGTAGTTCTAAAACCGTTGATTGGAACTCCGTGACTACACATATCGACCGGGTCCGTACGGCTAGCTTCTTTAACCGTCCCGGCCTGTGCAAAAATAAACGAGTACTGCCGTGCCGCAAGGTCAATTGGGACTTGACCAGGGAGTCGGGAATCTGGGATCATCTGAAAGATTGGTTGGTACAAGGAGGGTATGAAGATGGGGAACTAACTTATACCTGTCGAGCGTTGGAAAATGAAAAAAATATGAACGAACCTGTTTACCGTGAAGTGTACCTCCAGTTCCTTGCCAGATACTATTTTGACCACAAGCAGAAGGGTATGGATACCGAGGAGACTATGAGATTTCATCTGGGAAATCGCGACCGCAGTTGTACCTTGCGGGAATTCGGGTACCGCATCGGGCAGTACACCGAGGAGGAGTCGAACTCGCCAGCATTCGAGGTGTTTCACAGGCGCGCCAGCCGAACTATGGGGGATTCCTTTTCCCCAGCCGACTACTGGGCCACAATAGCTTCCACCCGGTACCACGAGAACACGGTCCGGGAATGCTACATGCACCAGCCATCCCACCGCATGTTGCACCGATTGGTCACCACTATGTTGTGGCCGCGTGCAGATGAAGAGAAGGTATTGCCTCGGGATCTACATCTGATGTGGTCAGTGACACGAATGTTGGAAACCTGCAACATTCCTTACTTTATCGCTGACTATTTCAAAGAAATTACTGATGCACCGATGACAATGACTGCATTTGGGGGAGGCCACTTCGTCACCAGACTGGCCGAGTCATACGGACTCATCTCCGAGCACACCACTGACGGGTTGGAGGTTATCCCTCCAATCATCTTTTGCCCGCCCGTGACCACCTCACGTAAGGTGATATATGTGGACGACGGAGTCCCGTCTGTTGACCGTATGCCCTTCCCGGCACTTCGGTCTGAGCCGACTACTTCTCGCAAAAGGCCAAGAGCAGCTACTGGTTTACCCCACAGCCTGTCCCCTGCTACAATGGAATCCCGCTTTCTGGCAGACGAGGTGAAGGCACTAAAGGAAACAATGGACACACACAAGCGGGAACATCAGATTCAGTCATACGCAGCACATGAGGTGGATAAACGAACCGAGAATACACAGAATCAACTCCTCTGGCTGGCTGACTACATGATTGCATTGATGGCAAAAAATAAGTGTGTTCCGCCATGACCCCAGCCGAGGATTAGGGAGGAAGAAGAGGAGCCTATGGAAGAAGATCCGGAGGAAGACGAAGATGAGTATGACGATACAGCACACAGTTGAAGGATTGGATGTAATTATGTTTGTATTTTAGTACATTTTTTTGGATTTATATTTTGTTAGGATTAGTTGCATAATTCATTCTTAGGAAATTGTTTTAGGTAAATAAAGCCTCTTAAAGGCAGTAGATACTAATAAACCAATAGTTTTATTTGTGTTGAAATGCTAGTGTGAGTTGTTGAAGTTTGGATAATCTGTTGAAATTACCGCGCCACGACATCAATATATTACGCGACGCGGTCTTTTTCCATTCGACGATGACTTTGACTCACGTAATTACCGTGACGCGTGTCCTTCAATCACGTGCCGCGGTCATCCGCAACACATACAATTGCTTGTTGTACATATTTTATTTATCATGTTTATTTTAATTCGTTTGTTGAGTTATGCATGATATACCAAAATGAGAAGGAGTTGTCTCAGACAAGTGTGGGGTCACCGTGCCCCCTCCACTTGTATCGACTACCGGCGTGTTTACTGTAGCGCTACAACTCCGGAATACGAAATCAAGGATCCGTTTGTACGCAATTATACCTGTGATACTGAGCACCAAGCAGTCTATCGTCCAAAAGGGGTAACTCTTTCTCCCTTGTTTTGAAATAATTTTTGTACAACGGGGACGTTGTACGGCTTTAAGTGTGGGGTGTGGACGGTCGAAAGAGAATTTTTTTTGAAATTTTTGCAGAAATGATCAAATTTTCAATTTTTAGCAATATTTTTCAAAATTTTTAATAAATTGCAATTTTGAAATGAATGGTTTGTGATTGTGATAGCACTAGTATTTTTCAAGAAATATTGTTTACTTGTGATCATGCTATTAGTTAGTCAAATAAGTTGAGTTTTACGAGTTTAGAAGATTGAGCTGTTTTAGGATTGGAGTTTAGGAAGGAAAAGTCAATCTATGGCATTTGTTGTTCGAGCCAGTAAGTCTAAAATGGGTGGGATTTATGCACCTTACCACCTAAGATCGTCTGGTCTGGGATGATATTTCCGAAAGCTCGCTACACGGACAACATCGAAAGTCATGGACAATTCCTTAATGGCCTTTAGAATCTGAATGAGTAAGTACACTTCATTGTGGACAGAAAGTTTGTAATCAAGGGTTCTCTAGAAAGCCATGAATTCCAAAGAGCAATTCAATTATGTTTTCGCGAACTATTCCACTCTAACTCAAAGAGCAATAAACTTTGAAACTGAACACAGTCAAAAATTGTTTGATTCCTTATTATAATTTGTTAAAAACTCTTTTGGTTGGGGACAAGCAAGGCACAAGTGTGGGGTGTTTGACAACGCCTAGTGATATCAAGTATTTTAGGCGTTGTTGAGCCCTGTTCTTGATAAAATTATATCAAATATGTCTGGGTATTCTCACTTTTCGTGCCAGGACTTGTTTGGAGAAAAAGAATGGAAACAGGGACTAAAAGCGTGCAAAAGGAAGAAGTTTGGAAAACAATGAAAAATCAAGGAAACTCGTACGCGCGCCACAGATTTATGGAACGCGTGACGTGGGCTTAAGGCGGTGGAACACATTCAAATGCCGAAGAAACGGGAAAAGATTAGTACGCGCGCCGCGGATTCTTCATCTGCGCGGCGCGGCTGCAGGAAAATTGCAACTATAAATAGAGGCATTTCCAGCCGAAAACCCTAGCGACCAGGTGTAAAATCGACCTTGAAGCTCTTTGACTCCAAGAATTCGTTTCAGCAACATCTCAATTAGTATTTTCATGTTTTGGAATTTAATTTCCTTTTAGTATCAAGTAGTAATTGTAGCTAAGGTCCTTGGGAGTGACAACCACTGGCCTTGAGCACTTTAGGTTGCTGTTTTATGACATTTAGTTACTGTTTAGATGTTTGGAAGTTGGATTTGGTGAATGAAAATCATTTGGTTACATTTAATATTGGTATTTCGGTGTTTTTATGCTTGTGTTTGGTTTTGAATGTTTGAATTGTGTTTGGATATTGTTTTGACCTTGTTGGGACTGTTTTCCTTTGCTGAAATCAGTAGCTAATTAGGTTAGTCTTTAGGCATTAAACAGTGGCTAGTAACTGTTCAGCAGAACTTTAGTTAGTGGCTAGTTTATGCTTTGCTTGGTTTTGCTTAGTTTGGATGCCTTTGATTGCTTCTGATTCAGAGATGCACTTCTGATTTCAGAAAGTGACTAGGTTATTTGAGCTTAGCTTAGCTTGGCTTGAGTTTGTTTGATCATTGCTTTAGGGTATTAGTGATTAGGAAGGTAGAAACTAGATCCTCCGACTGTAGCGTGACACTACTAGTTGGTAATCTTTCATTTAGTCTAACCACGAAGCTCCTGCGGATCGACCCTGACTACCACTGTGCTAGTGTGTGTTAGGTTTTTCTTTATTTTTGACCGCACGACGACCTAGGCGTGTCAATAATCACTGCTTGGATCTAAATCCCAACTCAATTTACAAGGATATTAAAATAAAGTGACGTTATACAATTGACAAGACAAATCGACCCATTTATTATACTTTGGGCCTCTTATCGTAAATCGTCTCATACAATCCGTCCACATATTCAACGGAAGTCGATCACTAACAAGTGTTGAGTTTGGCTAGGAGAATGTGTAACGACCCAAAAATCTCGAATTTATATTCGAGAAAAATACGTAAAGAAAAGACCAAAAATATATTGAAAATTTTAAAATAAATTACTTAGAAATGTGGTAAAATAGAAAAAGTTTGGAAAAAGATGATGGGAAAAGGGCAAAATGGTCATTTGACATCCAAATGACTTTTAAGTAAGGAAAATATGATTTTTGGAGTTAATATGTAATGAAATAAAATTTTGACACCAAATAATGGTGATAGGTAATTGAAAGTTAATTCTAGTAAAAGAGGGTAATTTGGTTATTTTTACCATGAGAATGGTAATTTGGTCATTTGACCATATACAAGAATTATTATAAAAGTATAATTCTAGTTTGGACAAAAAATGTAAGAATTTTAGCTTCATGTGGCCAAATTTAATATTTGTGTCAAAAGTCCAATGAATGAAAGTTCAGGGACTAAAACTGTAAATATGAAAAATATAAAAATGAGAAAATATCTCATTAATCCTCATAGATTCAGAAGAGTCTAGAGAGAACGAGAGATAGAGCCAGAGAACACGAGAGAGAGCTCGGGAGGAGAAGGAGCTTTGATTATCTTGCAAGAAATTGAAGATATCACTTGGAAATTGTGATTTCCAAGCTTCAAGAGGTAAGGTTTCTTTGTTTTAAGCTTAAAATATTGAACGAGAGTTGAACCTTAACTTCTGATTTTCAAGAGATTATAGTTCCAACGAACTCATCTTGCTCAAAATCATCCATTTAACATGTTCTAGTAGTTGAATATGTTAAAAATCAAGAAATGGTGATTTTTTCTCAAGAACCCTAAGCCACGGGTTCGTATGTTTAGGTGGTTTTGATGAATCTAATGTGTTAGAAAAGGTGAAAGAAACATGTAATAGTCATTAATTCAAAGGAATTGAAGATTAGATGCCAAGAAATGATGAAATGGGTTTTTAGCTCAAGAACCCTAGAAATGGGTTAATGAGTTGAAATTGATTTCAAATGGCTCTAATGGTTTAGTTAAGTTAAAAATGTTATAAAAGAAACAAGAAATCAATTCATAAGCTTGAAAATTCAATAAAACGATTTTTGGTAAAAAATGGTGTTTTCGGAAGAATTTTCAAGATTTTTAAAGAAGGTCTGATGATTTTGAAGTTTAAAAACTAAGTGTAAGTTGGTATTTAGGGCCTAGATATGACCCTAAACCAATTAAGTCAAGTATTAAGAACATATCTTAAAATCATCAAAGTATGTTGCTATTGTTGAAAAATTGGAATTTTGTTCAAAAGCCTTAGAAATCAATTTCACATTATCAAATTAATTCTAAGGGGTTTTAATGAGTTCCAAATGTGGAAATTGTTGAAATAAGTCAGTAGAAGTGATTAATATTGGACAATTTCGGTTTTGGACAAAAAATGCAAAAACGGGAATGTTTGGAAAATGATTTAAATCTATGATTTTTATGGTTAAAAACTTGAAGTAAATGAATGGTTTTGGTCATGGAACAATCCCTAGTGATTAAGTCGTGCATTAAGGGCTTAATATGGGAAAATGGTAATTTGTAGCATAAAAATGGAGCATCTGGTCGCACCAGACAAGATCGGGTCGCGATCCCCCTTAAGATCGGGTCGCGATCCCGCGTCAGAAGCAAAAATGCAGTTTTTTCAATTAGTCTCCTGCCAAGCCCAAATGGATTTTGAGTTTTGGTCTTATACTTGTCCGTTTGACCCCAAATTTTAAACATAGGTCTATAATGGACCAAAACTTCGTGGAAAATTGTCGGAACCGAAATACGACCCCTTGAGGGTACTGTAGTAAAATACGTATAAAATACGATTTAACTAAAGTTGGTCATTTAAAAGTTATAGACTTGTTATGACCTATATTGGTATAATATGAACTCTAAGGAGTTGTAGAGTCAGTTAGCATGAATTTTAATGTATAATATGTTAAATATAGGTTCATGCAAAGTGATTATTGGTTCAAAAGAGTATAAATACAAGGAATGTGTAGTCAGTCTCCTAGCAACACATGAAGTGAGTACATGCAGTATTTTTACCCATTCTGGGGTACATGGCAAGTAAGTATTTTCAAGATTTCTTATAAAATTTCTATATGTGGAATTATATGCAAGAGTATTATCTCTAACTCGTTTGTGAAAGTATAATGTTATATTTGAAGTTATGTTTTGGTCTATGAACCAATTATGTGAAAGTATGTTTTGGTCTATGAACCAAATATGTGAAAGTATATGTTTAATACAAGTTATACATGTTTGAAAGTATGGATATGCATATAGCCATAAAATGTTTAAGAAGTATGTTTTGGTTACAAATTTTATATGTTTTCAAGTATGAAAGGGCATATAGCCACAAGATGTTTGGAAAGTATGATTTGGCATTAAGCCTAAAATGTTATAAAGACATGTTTTGAACATATAATTTATTTGAAACGAAAGTTATGTATTTGGCATCTAGCCACAAGTAATATGTTTATGAGAAATGTTCAAGCAAGCAGCAAGTTTTTGTATGACTGGAAATTGTAGCAAGCAGCGTTAGTAAGGGAACTATGTTCCAACCTACCCGGGTTAGGTAAGGGGTCTACTGGGGAAAAAGCCCCATCACGAAGTAGATCGCCTCAGCACTTCTATGGTGAGGATTGATCCGTTCTTTCTAGCCATAGAGACTTGGGGTATCACTTATAGTGATTAAAGCCCTAAGTATAAAAATCCAGCAAGCTTATAAAACCAGTCAAAGAAAGTAAGAACGATGTTATTTTCGTAAAGTATGTCATAGAATGATTTTTAAGAAGTAAAGAGTTATATTATGTTGCTATTATAAAGTTTTGAAAGAAGATAATTATGCAAGGTATGATATGTAATGATTTTGAAAAGAATAAAGAGCTATGGTATGATAATATTTTTAAAACTTTGAAAGATGTTTATGTCATAAGTTTTATATAAAGATTGGAAAAGAAGTTAAAGGTTTGAGTCTAAAACTCATGTAACTCACGAGACAATTTTTGTCTTACGTATTCTATGTTTTATCAATGGGATGAAGTTTAGCTGGAGTGGAGCTTAAGTTAGCTCCTATATTGGACTCATGGTTAAATCCTTTCTTGCTTACTATGGTTAGCTTGATATGAATTTGTACACCCACTGTTTTAAGCATTTAAATTATCGGTTTTTGATAAACCGTATTTTTGTATTCATGTATTTATACGAAAAACCATAGTATTTGCAAACAGTAGAAATGGGGTGTCACAGAATGAATAGTTACTCCCCATCCCACATTGCCTGAATGATGAAAGCTTGGGAGGTCTCCAAGCTTATAAATAAAGACCAAGGTTTTGGTTCCAAAACACCTCAACCAACAATATACTATAAGTGTTTGGTTATTTCTTTATTTCTCTTATTTTAAAGTGGTGAAAATGTTAGTTAAAATTGTCACTAGATCCATAAAAATGCAAACTTTCTTATCCAAACATGACCATGTACGCACATGGTCAATATCTAAGTCCAAAATGAGCAAAACCCAACATAAACACTCAAGGGGACTTGGCTTACTCCCAAAATCATATCAAAACTTCCAAAGAAAGCTTAGGGGACATAAAGATCAAATCTTTATCACCATACTCCAAATATCAAGCCACAAAGGGACCAAAAACTCATCTAAGGTCCCCAAAAACACTAGAATAACCTTAGAAACACAAAAACGTATAGGCTTTACTCACAAAGGTCTAGAAGAAATGAAGATCTTGTTGCCTCACACTTGAATAACACCTTTCTAGCACCACCATGCATCTTCCTTCTCTTCAAGAATCTTCAAAAAATGACTAAAAGAGCCAAAAATCACCCACGGATGCAAGGAGAGGGTTTGAGACATTTTCGGGAGCTGAAGGGTGTCAAATGACGGCTACCTAGGGTTTTGTGCCCTTAAGTACGACCCAAAACTCGAAATATAGGGTTTTTGTGCAAACAACGACATATAGTGTCGCTATCCCCAGAACGTGCCATCCGACCACAATAGCATCGGTATCCAAAACACATAGCGTTGCTATGGATGATAGCGTCGCTATCTCCAACTTTTCCTTAAACTTATTTTCTTTAAAACCCAATATTGGTCATTCGGGAATAGAGTCTTACAAAACCCAAATTTTAAAACTAATAAACATAAAACTAAAAAGTTCAATTACATATTTGACAAACATTCAATATAAATCCATAATTTTCAAATACATAGTCCACAATAAATACATAATACTAAACAATTTCAAATTCCATAAACACAAAACTTTTAGGATGAACCGGGTGATTTATTGTTTTGGGTGAATTGATCAAAAGTTCAAGTATTTGTCCATGAATATGGGTTTTCATCTCTTCACGTAGTTTCACCTCTCTTTCAATACGAGTTTGCATCTCCTCCCGCTCTTTCTCATGCCTTTCAATATGTGTTTGTATTTACTCTCGTTCCTTCATTCCCCTTTTTAGCATACTCTCGAATTCATTTACCTAAAAAATTGTTCCAATAAACATATGTAATTAGTATTAGTTAGAGATAGAACTAGTAACATACTTATAATTTTACCAATAACATAAAGGTAATGTACTTATGTACTTTTTTATCCACAATAAGAACATAATATATATACATATAGGCTATGTACCTACGTATTTCATCCATAATGGCAACATACTTTATTTTTTATCCATAAAAACACAACAAGTATCACCCAATTGATGGGATGACGAGCCACACTTGTGAAGTGTCCCATACACGACATAGCTTGGATCTGATGATCCTATCCTATAACCTCAGCCCTTACTTCTCTCACCAACTCAATGATCCCATACTTCAGCATAACCCAATGGATGTTTAGTGGGGTTGGGGCCATAATTCTCACTCATTGCCTTCTCATATGTGTCTTGCAATTTACCAAAAACAACATGATCGTTATTACTATAATAGTTAGGAAACAATTAAATACATCAATATTATATCTAAAAAGGATAAAGATAACTTACAAATACGATCCAATACCTCTTAATAACCCAATGCTCAGGTTGGCTCCCAATCGACTCTCCAAATACCAACATTAACTTTGCACTTTTTTCGAGGTGAGTCTTCCTAAAAACATCACCCCCTAAATGCCCATTCCCGTTTGCCTTTGTCTACAAAACAAAGCAATATAATTAATGTAATTTATGTTAAACTAAAACACATTACTAGAATTTATAAAAAATATTTTCTTACTAGCTTCACGTGATGTTGTTCTGTAGTGATTGATCCACTTGTATGTATAGAGATGGAACCATTAACAATTGATGTTACGATCTCTCTTTCCGCTCTCAAACGTTTTCTCCATGTATAAGTGTACCATTTCTGTGTAGTAAACAAGAAAGACATGTTGGTTATATGATAATACATAAAGCCATCATTATAACAAATAAACTATAATGTATTAGTTCACTTTGCCGTGCACAATTCCTTTCATGCATCAAATTTGATCCAAGAAGGCGAAAAATCTCGCATCATCAAGAAGTCATAAGTCTTTGATAGGAAGTCATGCCCAACGTTTTTTTGCTACTAATGCAGATGCCTCTCTAGCACCACTAATAATATCTCTATATAGACGGTTCAAGACGTTTTTGAAGCCATCGACGATTCTATCTTCCTCCGACTAGTATCACTGATAAAGCCCCTATAACAAGTAAAATGTAAAGTTAAATATGCAAACTAATTTAAGAACCTCCTTACCGTTAATAATTATTCTTTCAATACTATTTGCATTAGCAAATACAAATTCCATGAAACAAGTAAGATGGTAACCAAATTCCGGATGAAAACGACCATTCTTAGTGGCTTGGATCGTGTACATCCATTCTTTATTTGCCGACATAATCAATCTATAACTAAAACCAATGGTTAATATATTATATTTAAGCATATAAAATGATAATATTCACATATTAAGCACATAAAAAACAATATAGATACTTCGGCATAAATCTTATAATAAGATATCATAGAATTATAACAATGCACTTTCATTTCTTATTACAAAATATACTAGAGTTAATGAAAATAATGAAAACAAATTATAAAAGTTCAAGGTTTATTCATTCTTATTTAAAGGTCCGACCTTGAAGTTCGATGACAGCAGCTATTGTTAGATCAAGATGGTTCTCTGCATGTAAAGCAAATGAATCACTAAATACAAAATGCTAAGATATTAAATAAATCCTAACAAGCAATATCTAACTCTAGCAACTACAAGTAAAAATGGTGTATTAATTTAATAGTTTTATCATTTAAGAAGCTCTAAACTGTTGATGTTTTATTTTCATCAATTTCGGAAAATATATTAATTACTAACAAAGTAACAAGTGAAAACTAACAATGAACAAATCAAATTTCAAAAAACTCTGATAAATCAACTTTCTTTCGGTTAACAAACCCTAAGCCTTAAAATTTTTATTTTCAACAAATCCTAACGAAATATTAATTGATAATAAGTAATAATTAAACAATAAACAAATCAACTTTTAATGAACAATAACTATAATTAACATAAATATGTAAGATCAAACTTTTAAAAGCTTTTTATAGGATGGTCAATGTTCTAGTTTTAACATATTTGTAAACAAGGATGACCGTCATTCTAATGCTTGAGGATGATCGTATCTACTTTTCATCCCTGACCACCATGGAATAACATAAGTTTTTTTTTTTGCAAAATTGGCCCGATTTTTTTGTGGAAAAATTGGTCCCAAATTATTTATTTATTATTATTTTTTGCAAATTTAGTCCTTATTTGATCCAAGAGGTCATGGTGTGTTTGTCTGTGCCATTAGGTGTGTGTGTGTATGACCAACACAGATAATTTTTTTATACAACACATACCTACACATTAGGAGTTTATTTAAAATCAACATTGATCGGTAAAAACAACCTGAATTAAAGTCATAGATCTGATTTCTTGGTCAAATAGAATTTGGGTGAAAAGAAAGAAAACAGGGTCGGACCGAAGCCCTTTAAAACGAGCAGATGCTCGGACATATAGCCCTAAATTAGATTCGATTCAGAAAATTTTGGTTATTCATGTTCCCAAATTCAAAATCAACATAAAGCATGGCGAATTCGAAGCAAGATCTCCACGCTGCAGCTCGATCAGGCGACATCGTTGCCGTACAAACGATTATCAGCTCTAATCCGTTGTCTGTTAACTCCAGGGATAGACACTCCAGAACCCCGTATCCTTCTAATTCCTGTCTACTCCTCTATTTCATGTTTATTATGATTTACAACTTCCTTTTGATCCCACCTCTAGGGTTTCATTTCAAATTTGATGTTACTGTTGTTCTGTTTGCACTGTATACTCTTACAAATTTTGTGAAAGCTTGTTTGGAAATCAGTATGTTTTAAGCACAATCCCTATCAAATTTGTGAGTTTCTAGTTTAAAGTTTAAACGTGCCATGAATTGATCCTCCCACTCCGTCTATGTCAACAATGAAACATCATATATGTATTAGATTCTTCTTACTACACCTGCTAGCATCAAAACTAAGCACTAAACATAAAACTCAAAGGTACTCTGGTATTATAGCAACTACAAATCGCATACAACACTAACATTTGCAGTAATCGAGTTAGTTTTTCTCTGTTTTTCAATCGGTGCATGATAACATTTGTGGCTTGTTCATTTCTCCTTGATTCAACATTACTGAACCCTAGACTACATTTAGCAGCATGGGCTGGGCAGACACAGGTGGTGAACATTCTTTGCAAGAACAAGGCAGATGTAGGTGCAGCTGCCATGGATGACATGGGGGCAATTCACTTTGCTGCTCAAAAAGGTCATTTGGAGGTGGTGCAGACACTTGTATCATCTGGAATTTCCATCAAATCTACAAACCGCAAGGGCATGACTCCACTTCACTATGCTGTTCAAGGATCTTACATAGATCTCATCAAATACTTGGTTAAAAAAGGTGCAAATGTAAGTGTAAAGAATAAAGCTGGGAAGAGTCCACTTGATATTGCGAGTAATGAAGAGATCCGTTCGTTGTTAAATTCTCCAAGTGAAGTAAAATCAACAGATAAGAATGACACGGACTCGAAGACCGAAGAAAGTCAACTGAAAACAGAGAGCTGTGAAAATGAAGATGATGAAAAACAGAAAGATGAATCAGTGAAGAGGAAAGCTGAAGTTGATGTTGGTAATGAGGTGATTAATGTGGGGATTAAGAAGAAAAAAGTTGCTCTTAATCATCTTTTAACATCAGATGACACACAAGAAGAGGAGGATTAGAAATGTTGTGATAGTGTGTAGACTGTATACGTAACATGAAAAATATGGTCTTGACCTTTGATTTTTGTTGGTAGGGTAGTACGTAGTAGTTGAATTCGATGTTTAGCTTTTGTGTAGACTATATATATAATATGAGAAACTGTCAAGTTCGATGTTGGCTTTAGGTTTTTTCTTGATGTGATTTTGGTATGCTAGTGTCATGTCATCAGACTTATGAAATATGGAGTATAGCATGGTTTTAACTTTTAAGGGTGGTGCTAAAAGAAAAACTCCATGATGAGACATGTGTGTGGCGGACTCAACCACACACATATATGTTCCGTCATTGGTGATTTATTTAAGATTACTCCGTTTTAAAAGAGGAAAGTGATGTGGAGTTGACGTGAAAGTGAAAAATGAAATGTGAAAGATGAAATATGAGTATAACACATGGTCTGACCATGTATTAGCATATCTTGATGATAATATGATATTATGCAATAATGTAAACTAAGCATCTAGGTAGAGAAAGTACAAAGATAATAATTATTGTGATGTTAAATCACGAACAAACTATTTATAGATAAATTACATCAAAATAATATATAATTTTCAAGAACAGTGATGATATAATGATTATTTACGCAGTTACGTTCTTAGACTGGAGGGTGTGCCTTTCACGCGTGAAGACTTCCTCCTTTTAAAAAATGTAAACGTTGCTAGCCATTGGAAATTAAAAAAAAAAAAAAAAACAGTTTTTTTTAAACACTATATATATACATGTCAAACACACATCGCAAATATTCTCACCAACAAAGCCAAAAGTTCGGAAAAAAGGCGGCGAGTAAAGGCGAAAAATAGAAGCCGCGAAGAAGGACACCAAAAATTTGTTCAAGACTATTTTGCCGACGATTGCCTGTATAACGACACGGATTTCAAAACTCGGTTTCATTTGAGCCGAGCAATGTTTCTACGGATCGCGCACGATTTGGAAGCCAACTACGAACTTTTTCAATTGCGATACGACGGACGAGGCAAAAGGGGTTTCACGCCATACCAATAATGTGGAGCGGCTCTTCGTCTTATGGCTTATGGCTACTCTTTTGACGCCGTGGACGAATACTTGCGGATGTCGGCAAGAACCGCCCGGGAAAGTATGTATTTTTTGTGAATATATTTATGAGCTTTAAGGTCATATTTATTTGCGAAAACTCACACAAAACGATGTTGAAGAACTATATGCGGCACATCACGAGTCACATGGTCTACCGGGTATGCTTGGGAGCATAATTGTACGCATTGGGATTGAGAAAATTGTCCAAACGCGTGGAAAGGATAATACACCGACAGTAATCACGGCAAACATTCCCTAATACTAGAAGCGGTGGCCTCACAAGATTTATGGATTTGGCATGCGTACTTCGGAGTTCCGGGGTCGAACAACGACATAAACGTTCTAGATTCCTCGCTGTTATTCAATGATCTCCTACTAGGCAAGTCGGCTGACATTCCATTTGTAGTGAACGGCTCCGAATACCCACGTGGGTATTTACTCACCGACAGTATATATCCAAATTATTCCACATTTGTAAAGGCGTACCAATATCCAATTGACGAGAAACGGGTACTATTTACGCAAGTTCAAGAGTCGGCACGGAAAGATGTGGAACGTGTATTCGGTGTCCTAAAAAAGAAATGACATATAGTGCAAAACCCATCATGAGCATGGCACCTCGAGAACATACGCAAAGTAATGTACGATTGTATCATATTACGCAATATGATAATTGAAGAAAAATGTCGGAATATTTGCATCTATCAACCTCATCATATGACACAGATGCCGACACAATTTGTTCCCGGTAGCAAGCAATACTATTCGCGTGTACAAAAAATACACAGTGCGTAAGCGAATGCCAATCTCTGACACAATTTGACCGATTACGTCTACGCTAATCGCAACAACGAAACCGACGACGATAATTAGGAAATGTTTTTTATTTTAAATTAATTTAGGAAATGTTTAAATTTTTTAATGTTTTTTTAATTTAATGCAATGTATTTTTATTTTTATTTTAATATTATAGTTTTTAATTAATATAATGTTTTTATTTTAGTTTAATTTAATTTTTGGTTTTAATTAAAAAAACGTAAAATAAAAATGTGACGTGGAAAATAAAACGGAAGTCATGCTGTCTTGCATTTTCCTGGAGTGTGTCCTCGGGTTGTCCTGATGACATCGCGGCTGTCTTGGGAATTATTGGAAGTCTTGCACACCCCATAGCCTTAGAGCGGCATTTGTTTTTTCAAGTGTTAGACTACCAACATCGGTAATTCTTCACAATCCGCTTACCCATTGGACAGAACACAATTTATTAAAAACATAAAAATTTTATGCAAAACTCCACAATCCGCTTACACAGCCAAGCCATGCTTTATTCTTATTTATTTATTAGTTATTATACATATTAATATCTAATGGGATGTAGGGATATTATTTTGACAAAACTTATCATCTTATAATCTAACATTATATTTATAAAAAGGAAAACAAAAATTTGTATTTTTTCTATAAACGGAGTATAGTATTAACGTACTTTCAAATTTAATCTCAACTTTTATTTTTAATATCTTTAATTTCATATTTTCTGGCATAGATCATCATTATCATTATTTTGTTGCATCTTAAAAGACTCAAAATTATCCAAACTCCCAGTGCCACGAAAGCTCTAAGTTATTTCCGAATACTAATCAAAATATTGTCTTTGAAAATCTCGAAACCTTGCAAAATAGTGAAAAACATCCCTGAGGAAATAAATGGGATGTTGATGAATATCTTACTTTAATCCTAGTGTGTTGTATTGTAGTGAAGATAACATTGGTAACAAAAAAATATTGTGGGTACGAGTGAACCAATTGTACGACACAACTCAAGCAGAAAACCCATAATAGTTTGGTAACCGGATCTTTGTGCAAATGAAAGGTCGTTGGAAACAATTTAACGAAAACGATAGCAAGTGAATTGATGTATACCGAGAAGCATATAGCCGAAAAATAAGTTGAATGGTTATAAAAGATGTTGCGAATGAAGCTCATAACATTTTTTAGACCAATTGGTAACAAGTTAAATGACTATTGTTTTTAATGAAGTTATGTGTAAATATTCGAGACGAAAATTATAGATAGATTGACACAACACATACTCATACTGAATCAGAATGTAAAGTAAATAGAAAAATGGTGGTAGCACCAAAAGATCAAGGAATAATGAAGAACATGGACTATTGTGTCCATTTCAGCATAGAAAAACCAATTAGTGAATGATTTATCAATCCAACTTAAGTGTAGAGATGTGGCAAAAAAAAAAAAACAATGTATCATCATCTTCTTCGTCTACTAATGAATATGTTGCATAATTTATTGTAATGATGCTTATTAAGACCATTTTCAATGAGATTTCAACGAGGGTTTAATGAAATAAAATCGAATATAACATAGGAGAGAGCGAAAAGTAGAGTTCGATCTCATTGCAACTCTACAAAAAAGAGTTTATTTCATTATAGAGTAAAAACCAGATTTAACATTTTTTATCTCTTAATGATACTCTGTTCAATGCATTGGAGATAGACTAAAGAGTCGCGAGAAAAAAAACTAAGCTGATAAAAAAAGAAAAAATTCAGAAAGTCCACTAAAAGGAATACAACATGCATATGTATACACTATATCAAACGAGACTTGTCACAAAATGCACCATTTACATTCTTTAAAATGACCCTTGCATTTCATGTCATATTTTAGTGAATTATTTTTAAATTAATCAAGATGAAGAACATGATAGTCGTTTTATAAAAATGTAATACATGCTTTTCTTCGAGTAATAACCAAGTCAAAAATTTGAATTGCATTTGTACGGCTCCCTTAAGACACGCTTATTTTTGACGTGTAAGTATATGATTGGATCCGACGTGTACTTATATTACTGGATCTTACAACTCCGATGACGACGACGAAGGAAAGTAGAGATCGGGGATTCCATTTACAAATCACAACCGTCAACTTGAAGACGGCGAAAGAAGGGCAGAGAACATCAGCCATGGCAGCTCGCAAGAGAGGAGCTTCAAAACAACCACCGCCACCCACCGAATCACATCACAAGTCCTCCGAATCCGTTGCTACTTCTACAGACCCACAGATCACTTCCACAAAACCAAGCAAAATCCTCCTTTTCTCTTTGATTTTCTTCCTTCCTTACCTTTACCTGATATTCTATCACTATAGAATCGAAACAGAACTGAAGAAATCGATCCTTATCAATGCATCCCTCAGCTTCGCCGGGTTCTTTATAACCCTAATGATGATTCCGGTGGCTTCGAGATATGTTATTAAACGCAATTTGTTTGGTTACGACATTAACAAGAAGGGTACGCCTCAAGGTCTGATCAAAGTGTAAGTTCTTCCTTGTATCCCATACACTTCCTCGTCTATTGATCAAATTTGTGTAATTTGATGAACAATGAAGCAATTTAGTATGACAAGAAGAATCCTTTTAGTTGTATTGAATTAGTTCAACTTGGAATTCAGTGCACTCCTAATCTAACTTATTCTGGTCAACTTCTGTGTTGATACTACTATCTTTCTTGCAGGCCTGAATCCCTTGGTATTGTTGTGGGCACTGTTTTCTTGGTCGTGGCGATATTATTTCAGTATTTCAATTTCACATCAGATTCAAATGTACGTTTGCTTCTTCACATGTGGCACTTCCCTTTTATCCCTTTCCTATATCCTCCATAAATCTGTTTGTTTATGTGCTGATCGGTTAATCCATACACTTGCAGTGGCTTGTGGAGTATAATGCAGCTTTAGCATCTGTTTGCTTCATGATTTTGCTTGGGTTTGTGGATGATGTTCTTGATATTCCTTGGCGAGTGTAAGTTTTCTACTTGTTAAATCTCATTTCTTGTTTATTTACTAATCTCTAATTGGTCTAAATTTGCTTGTGAAGGCAGGAAACTACTATTACCATCAATTGCTGCTCTCCCTTTGTTGATGGCATATGCTGGCCATACAACTATTATGATACCAAAACCCCTTGTCCAATATGTTGGAACAGAAATCTTGGATCTAGGTAACCATCAATAATCCCCTTTTTATACAGACAAAACAGGTTGTATTACATTGAACTGATGTTGATGGGACAAAATTTGCAACTTTTTGTCCCATCAACATCAGTTGTAGACTGTAGTACAACCTGTTCTTTCTGTCATATCCTGCAGTCTGATTAAGACCTTTCACTAGTTGTGATTTCTTGATAATTTTCAATTTTTCCTGATTTATTTAACATGGGTTATATAAACAGGATGGATATATAAGCTATATATGGGACTTTTGGCTGTCTTTTGTACAAACTCGATAAACATCCATGCTGGCATAAATGGGCTTGAAGTTGGACAGACTGTTGTTATAGCATTTGCAGTAAGCTTCAAATCTTAAAGAAAACACAAAAAATAGATAAAGAGATCAGAAAAATAAAAAAATAAATCTGATTTATAATTATGGCATGCAGATTTTGATCCACAATATTATGCAAATTGGAGCATCTTCCAATCCTGAAACCAAACAGGCCCATGCATTCTCCATTTACCTTGTTCAACCATTGCTTGCAACTTCATTGGCATTACTTTCTTACAACTGGTACTGATTTTTTTTATTATTTTGTTTAAATCTTTAATTTTATTAATTTACATCTCACCGTTTATATTTTAGGTACCCATCTTCTGTTTTCGTTGGTGACACGTATACATACTTTGCTGGAATGACAATGGCAGTTGTTGGCATATTAGGCCACTATAGGTGCAAAACCTTTTTTAAAAAATAGCAACATACTTTCAATTATTTCTTAATTAAAATAACACGTGTTTCTGCATTTTCTTTGACAGTGAGACACTCCTAATATTCTTCCTTCCTCAAATTATAAACTTCCTATTGTCACTTCCTCAGGTTTCATATCTTTTTTTTCTTTCTCTTTTTAAATTTCTATTACAGAATAATGTTAGATTTAAACAACTAATGATACTCCATTTTTAACAGCTGGCAGGCATTATCCCGTGTCCACGTCATCGTCTCCCAAGGTTTGACCCTCAGACAGGACTGCTGACAGGGACAAAAGACGGGACACTTGTGAATGTGTCCTTGAGAATATTTGGCAGGAGATCTGAAAAGTCCCTATGCATTTTACTACTTATTCTCCAGGTACATTCTTTGTGAGACATACAATCTTTATATGTTTTAGTTATAAAATGAAATTGATGATTTAAGTAACTTGTTTTTTACAGGGTGTGGGTTGTTGCTTCTGTTTTTTCTTGAGGTGGGTCCTCACTGGTTGGTACAAATGAGGGCTAGCAACTTAGAATGCGACTTTTGAGAGAATTAAAAAGGAGGTGTTGTATCATTTTGACAGTAGTATCCTTAGATTTTCTAAGTATTTTATACTATTGGTTTTGTTATTTTGCTAAATCTATAGAGAATTTAAACTGTGCTTGATCAGATTTGTTTGATTTATAGTCTAAAGCAATTTAAACAAAATTTGGTTGTTCCTTGTATTGTTTTGGGAACGAGGGTTTGTGTGTTTAGATTTGTTTTCTTCAACTTTTTTTCTTAACTAGCATAATAATTGATTAAGAAATTTTAAATTTGTATTCAGATAGTTACAATCTCTAAATCATTTATAATTATCAAGTAGTTATTTTATTAGAATATCCCACAAATTTTCAAAGGCTGAAACTAATACAATGCTGGGTAACTTGAATTATACCGGTTCCATCATTGCTTCATGAGACAAAGGTCAAAACAAGAACATGAAAATCTCTTCAAAAAGCAACCAATTTTGTAGAGGCAAGCGATGTTGAGAATCATGTGAATATCGAAACAAATCTTGAGGTATTTTAAGGTTTTTTAGTTGTAATATAAATAAATCTGAATTGAATTTATTGTCATATGTATAAATTTACAGGAAATTAAACATCATGCTCATTTTCCTATACATACAATTATAGGTCATGGCTGCCATCGGTATGGTGCCAGATCCACCATATTAGGCCATGGATCTGAATTAGACTATAAGATGCAGAATGTATGAAACTTCCTTTGAGAACTTTGAGATTTTAAGGATAAAAACATGAATTTTGTTGGCTTAACTTATACTAAATTGCTTAAATAACTAATAATAAGATTATATCTAATATTTAAACTCAACCCGTTTTTAAAAGATGATTTTATCTGAAGAATAAAATTATATACCCAGCTGGACTGGCTCCTAAAGTCAAAACTTTACCCAACTCAATCGAAGTTCAAAATTTTAGACGGTGGTGCGTGTGTCTTTTTGAGAGGTTTCTATTAAAGTGCGTTAAATCTTATAATTATGATCAAATCTCACAGTTTCAAGCTTAGATGAACCTAAAACCAACTACTTGGTGTAAAGGTTTTGGGTGGATCCATGTAAAACTTCCTTTTCTCACATTAATATTTTTTAAAACTCAATAGATAAGTTATTATTTAAGAATTAGGAATAGATAAATATTACATGAAAATCTTGGTCTTTTAAATAAAATTTCCTCCGTTGGACTTCAAGATCATCAACTTTTCATACAACGAGCACCCCGGTTAAAAGAAAGATCTTCTCACCTAATACATTGCTAAGGTAGTTTCACTTTTATTAATTTTTTTACTAATTTAAAATATTCATTTGAGTTCCAGGAGGCCAAGTTATGATGTTGAAGGGGTTGTGTTAAGCTAAATTTTTAAAAACTATTAGTATAAATGTGTTTTGATATGTCAGTAATGTCTTACTAATATTAGTAATTGATTTTTTTATCTTAGTAAGGCATTGTACTTTGATACAAGACATGAGAAATTAGTATGATATAGGGACAATTTATAATTTTGTGTTCTTTTAGGCTTGGTGAAGGGCAAAATCGTCATTCTTATCAAGAAATTTGGGCCAAATTTATAATCTTACCTTTCATTGCCATCGTGTGTCTGGCTGTGTGTGAAAATTTGTTACTATTTCAAGTATTTTATGAAAATTTCATTGAATTTCTTAGTACAATGCTTTAATTAGGAAAAATTAAATTAAATTGATATGTAAAAGATAATTAAAGTAAATTAGAAAAATGGTATAACTTCTCACCAGACTATTAAACTTCCAAAAATTTTACCAATTATAGCAGTGTACTTTCATATATTTGTGTACTATAGCATCCTACTTAAATTTTTTTTGTTACAACATAGTTATTTCAACCTTTTTCTTTTTGATGCATTGTATTGTGAAAAAAATTTATTAGATAGCAATTTATTTTGATCTGTAGGTATATGTTATTGAGCATTAGGAGCAAGTTATTAAGCATTTCCAAGAGCATCTTTTTACACTGCGGGAGCAGGCTATTAAGTGTTACGTATTTGGGCAGTTCCTCACCGCATTAAAATTAGGTGCATTTGTGAGTTATGCTTTCTATGGTCAACAATTTCTGTTGTATCTCTAATTGCAGGTTACAGGATTAAAAAAATAAAGGAGAAAATGAATTTTTTTAGATCTAGAAAATATTCATATTTTTCAACATTGACACTCATTTGTAGGACAATTTTATGGGAAAATTACCGTTTTTAACATTTAACTTTCCAAAAAAGTTCACTAATGTCATCGTATTTTGTAATTTGTTGTTTATTTTTGCTATTTTTATTTGTATAACCCGTGTTTAACACGTGCTAATAACCTAGTATTATATATAGAATATCCTCGACCAATCACGAGCTTGTTACCTTTTGCTCGTAATCTTGCGATGGTATTATTGTAAAATATTTTTGATGTTTTAATTTGCATTCTTTGCGTTTTGTGTTGTAATAGAAACTTGGCATTGAGCAATTTCAATTGTAATGTCTAGGTTAATGCGTCAGAACTTATTCTAAGTTATGCGAGCAAAACTCCAATTTGACAAGACTTTAGTGAAAGGAAGAAGCTCCATCCAAAAGACGTGGAAACTCATGTCATTTGTTGAGATGGCACGTGAAAAACTCGTGAGTCAAAAGTCCAAATTGGACCTAGTGTTTAAAATTGGTGATTTGATCAACAATTTGGTTGGGCTTGGTGATTCATTCAAGCTACTAAATCTTACAAAAAAATCCAATATTTCGGATAACGAGTATAGATATAAACTCAAAATACAATAAGGTAATGTTATCGACTTTAAAGTGAGATGGTATAAAAGATCAAATCTAATAATTTTTTTTTATTTTTTGGATATGATTTTAGGAAATAACTATGTCTACTATGTTTCTTTTTTTAGTTGCAAACTGAACATCATTTGATCATTTTTTATTAGATCGAACATCATTTTATCAGTTTTTCCCAATGTTGACCATTTTATCGGGTGCCATTCGGTTGCCACCGCTGAAAGTCACTACATAATCCAAATTTTCCCGATTTTGACATTCCATTTATCGGGTGCCATTCAGTTGCCACTGCTGAAAGTCATTACATAATCCAAATTTTCCCGATTTTGACATTCCATTATTTGTTTTTCCAAATTGAACATCCTCATCCCGAGAAGAATGTCACCATCCATCTCTCTTCCACTGCCTCCCTCTGCCGCCATAGTCTCCGCCTCCGTCACCACGACCACGACCAGTCCACCTCCCATGTTTTATAACATATGTTCCATATAGATAAAAGAAGCTCGCATATGCTTTCATATGTTGTTATCTTTCACGAGGGATTATTTTCTACTCACTATCATCACTTAGTTTTGGACCATGAACAAATTGACAAGGTATGATGACTTCTTCTCATTTCCTAGTTTTACAAAGCTACATAACAACATTTTAGATATGAGATGCCGACTTTACTAGTTGTTTATGCATGTTTCTCATATTTTTAATGATTACTATGAAGTTTGCAAAAACAATTTGTAATATCTTATCAGACACATTCCTTTCCCTCCTTATTTTGTTTTGTCGTTTTTCTTTATTCAAGTGAAGTTTGGGTTCAGGACTTACACGTCCTGATATTGTGCTTTAAAAGGCTACAACCAAGTCACAAGAATTTGAGACAATGTATGGTAAGAAGACAAAGCAATACAATCAGAGTTGGGAAAACAAGATGGTGGTCATGTTGTAGAGATACTTTTGGAGCAAAAGTGGAAACCATTAGCATCAACTTTCAACTTTCAACTTTCAACTTTCAACTCAACCAGTGGTACATTGGCATGCAAATTGTGGCACTTGGATGTGTAGTTGAAAATTTAACTAGTTTTGATTGTTGAGATTTCGCAACCTAACAAATACAATTGGACATCGTACAAACATTAAAATAAGGCTTGGATGTGTAATTGAAATTGCAAGGCAAGTGAATAAGGCTTACTCCAAGCTTGATCTCAAATTTTGTAAGCATTCACATGTTGAATGTAAATATGTATGCCATGTTATATCTCAATTTTAGTTATTTTTTTAACTATCGAAACAAGGCCTAGCCTTTTACATTGTTTCTATTATCCTTTTCAAAGACACAAAGAGAAGCATCTCAAGGGAACATTAGGGTTTTTTTCTATAGTGTAAAATGAAAGAAGCTCGATGTGAATATTTCGATGATAAAGCTAATTTATTGGATCATTTCAACTATAGTCCCATTATAGAATCCTCCTCGGAACTAAAGTCCCATTATTAGAATCCTGCGTAGAAGCAACACAAAAACTAAGTACAAGTTACGATGTATGGGAACAATCACAAGTAGCGATGGTGGACCGGTGGTGGTGGTGGTTGAGTCGTGGTGGGAGGAGAAGAAGATGATCGATGAGATAACTATGTTCTATTTGGAAAAAAATAATAGCGTCAAATTTGGAAAAAAAATGGTAACGTAGTAACTTTCAGCTGCAACAATCATATGATTCAGAGTAAAGTGGTCAACATTGGAAAAGAATTGATAAAATGATTTTCGATTTGAAAAAATAATATAATAATATTCGAGTTGAAAAAATATAATAAAATAATATTCGATTTGAAAAAATTAAAATGAAAAGTAATAAGAACATAATTACTTTTGTGCCATTTCCTCACATTTCTACTGAATCTTTTAGGTAGCGTTTGTCAAGTGAGACTGGACAGGAGAGAACAGATCAAAGTTTTTTAAAATGTGTTTGGCATGATTAAACAAAAAAAAAAAAAAAAGTTGAATTCTGATCAAGTTAATGGGACAAAGTAATAAGATTTTAGTCTCATCTAAAATAATAAAAGATAATAAAACAAGCATCTATATATTTTTATATCAATAAAATTGCCCTTCCCAAATTATCAAACTTATCATATGACACTATCTCGTAATTCACCTCTTCAACCGATAATAGATAATAGTTAGGAATTAAAAATGCTTGGGGTCTAGGAAGCTTTTCTAAAAACATATGATTAAGGTATTTTGAAGGAATTATTGGAATTTAATTTCTTTATTTTTTAAACCAAACACAAGAATTGGTGGGAATTAAATTTTAATTCTGACGATATCCAATGAAATACTGTGAGCCAAACGCCTTCTTAGTTTTAGATGACTTTGAAAATTCTAAACCAAATGTTGTTTGTAAAATAAGCTTTTACTGATACAATTTTCGTTTAAAATCAATTTTTGAATTTTGTTTTTAAAATCAATGTTTGCTTTAGTCTTGTATTTATCTTAATTAGATATTGATAAACTTCTTTTTTAATCAATTTTAAAATCGTTGCTAATTGTATTTATTTTGGAGCGAAATCCGAATCCGCCCTAATCCGAGCTTTGACCACAAGTGGGTTTTAACAACCATAGTTGACTCGTTGATCCATCATGTTTTTCAAGCCTATGCTTTGATAAAATAAAAGTGCGTTCTCCGGCGTCCGACGCCTTGCATCACCAAAACTCTACAAAAAATTTTCTACTAGAAACCTCCATTAATGAATTCAAAGCTTGAAAACCTTTGGGAAGAAGTGAGGGAACTAAGCTTAGGAACCACTCCCCAAATCGATCGCCTACATACCCCACCAACCCCACTCCAATTCCTCCGCCATTACCTCTCCCAAAACAAACCCTTCATTCTCTCCGCCTCCGCCGCCACCACACTCCAGTGGCCTGCCACAACCCTCTGGACCTCAACATCCTACCTCCTTAACACTCTCTCTTCTTCCACCGTCTCCCTCCACCTAACCCCCACCGGCCAAGCGGACTCCCTCACCGCACACCCCTCTAATCCCGATTCCCTTTGCTTTGCCTCCGCCCACGTCCAGCGAGCACCATTCTCTGACGCCATTCACGCCATCAAAGCTTCACGTAAGGACTCAAATAAAGGATTCGTTGCCTATGCGCAGCAGCAGAACGATTGTTTCAGGGAGGAGTATGGTGCGTTGGCCGGAGACTGCGATTCAGATATTTCGTGGGCGACTGAAGCAATAGGAGGATTGCCGGAGGCTGTTAATTTGTGGATCGGGAATGATTTGTCAGAAACTTCGTTTCATAAAGATCACTATGAGAATCTGTACGCCGTTGTTACCGGAGAGAAGCACTTTTTGCTTCTTCCACCGACTGATGTTCATAGAATGTATATTCGTGAATACCCTGCTGCTCAGTACGTTTACTCTGAGGTACAATTTCGCCATTTTCTTTCATTTCCTTTTATCTCTTTGTGTTAATGGATGTCTTTTGTTTGTTTATGCATGATTGACACTCTATATATTAGACTAACTTAGTAAAACTGGTAAGTTAGGGTTTCACCAAGGGATGGTGATGATTCATAAAATTCATCAATTTTTATATGATTAAATTACATACAATTTTGAAGCTTTATTTGATTCAACAGGAAACTGAAGAATTTGAATTGAAACTCGAGAATCCAACAAGGCATGTCCCTTGGTGCAGTGTAAATCCTTACTCATTGCCAAAAGAAAAGAAAAAAGAAATGACCAAATTCCCATTGTACTATAATGGACCAAAGCCATTTGAAGTCATTGTAAAAGCCGGTGAAATTCTTTACTTGTAAGCATTTATCATCTTCTTTCCATAATAATTCCATAAATCGGTCCATTTACTTGTATAATTGGGTGGAAATTGGCCGCTATTTATATCGCTAATTCTTGAATTTGGTGGCTGTGTAGACCGAGTATGTGGTTTCATCATGTTCGACAAACTGCCGACAACAGAGAACTCACCATTGCAGTAAATTATTGTACTTTCACTACCTCACGTAAATATTAAAGATCATAGTTTTATTGGGTAAATCTAATAATTTAAAAAATTATTTTATTGTGGCAGGGTACGATATGCAATTTGATATCAAATACGCATACTTCAACTTCTTGCAATCACTTACGTGTTGTAAATCACATTCACATGCTCTTAATGGTGGCGAGTCTTTCACAAATGAAGATGTATTCGATGGTGATGAAAACCTTAGAGAGGAGTTAAATGGATGTTAAAAGTTATTTATCACATATGGTCTTTATATTCAATCCCAAAGTCTGAGAAAAACGATATGGACAAGAACATGTCTAAATTTTAATATTCATGTGCTTATCGCTAGACAAAAGTAAACAAACACTATCTTCAAATTTAAGTAGTTCATGGGATAAAGAGATGCCATACAATAACTCATATGGGGATTTTTTTTTTTTTTTTAAAATATGAGTAAGATGATGATTAACGGTGTATAGTGCTATGAAGGTTGCTTCAACCCAAGAACTTTTTGGACAATGTGGAGAAATGAGAATACCACGAAAGATGTAATGAATGTTCTTGTGTATTGTACCTCATCAAGAATATTGATGTACAATGCCTTATTGATGGAGAAAGGAAAAATAAATAAATGATTCTTTATACTCAAGGGCATTGTCATCATGAAAGAAATTTTGGGTTTTTGAAAATGTGGATGGATTATGCAAAAGTGATTTAAATTTTGGGCATTTGAGATTGACGATTCATTAAATAAATCCAAGTAAATCATGTATGATCATCAGCAGGGCCGGCCCTGAGAAGGTGCGGGAAGTTCGACCGCACAGGACCCACATCATGAAAGGGCCTAAAATTTCATTTTGTCGCAGTTCCAATAGCAATTCGTACACTAATACGCCACTAATCCGTCGCTATCCATCTCTATTCCGTCGCTATTTAGCACAACTTTTATATTTTTAATTCGTCGTTTATAACTTTGAATGCTTTATTAAGTGTGAATATTATCGTAGTATTAATGTATTTTGTGTCCATGTAAAAAAACTATATTTAGGGGTTAATTTTTTACTTTTCACATAGGGTCTTCAAAATCAACGGACCGATCCTGATCATCAACATATAAAATGCATCAAGAACCACCTATATAAGAATGAGGTACATGTCCCGAGACATTAGAGTGAATAAGGGCATTCATAAACCAATCAACTCTATAAAGTTTAATAGATTGCGACATGAATGTTCCATATTTCATACAATTTTTCCACTTAATTCCTACAATTCATCCAACTTTTAAAAGTTCATTGGATTACCAAATAAACATACTATATTGATCATTTAATTAGGAGTCATGACTTACTTTTTCATTGAACTGTTTAATGGGTATGGAAATCCAAATTCATTGTATGCTAATGTGGAATCTCGCTATGGGTTGTTTTAATTCGTTGTATGACAACTTGGAAGATAATAAGTTTGTTGGTATTTGTTTCATAAAAGAAACTGTGTTTACCTATGGACCAATATAATGTATGTTTTCTATATAATGAACTAATGATTAATAAATCTAATTGGCGTTGAAAGTTTTATAATTTATCTTTTCTATAAGAAGTATGTCAATATTTGTTTGTCAAACAAGTTTGGTTTTTATCAATTACCTTTATTTGATCTAGTCTTTGGTTTTTCTATGAATTCATCAAATTAGTGTTTTTAATTCATTTATTTTCATTTGTTACAATGAACTTTCAAGGATGTAAGAACGAAAACATGAAAAAATAGCGATATCAACTCGTCAACTCCAAAGTCCAATCTTAAGGTGTCTTTGTTTCTTTGATTCTTGCTGGTTTTTTTGTTAACATAATTACTATATAGTCTTAGAATGTTTATTATTATTGATTTCTCATCTTAAATTAAAGTCTAGAAGATTAAAAAAATTCATGTATTTGTATAAATATTTTGTTTTTAAGGGCCTCTTTTTCTCTCTAAAACATGTTTGATTCTTGATGTTTTTTTTGTGTTATGAACTTATGATTGATGCCATATTGATTGAACAATCTTTAAGAGAAGATCAGATTAAGAGAAGGCTTTAAATTACAGGCGAAACTCAATATTTTCTTCATTACCATACGAAAGTGTGTCGAGAGAGTAAAGGTGCTTATAAAAAAAATTATTGGCTTTTTAAACAATTTTAAGATTAATCACCAAGTTTAAAACATCTAGTAATAAAATGTAAGAAAATAAATAAGCAAACCAAACACAATAATATACTCAGGAAGCTTAGACACTTTGACAAAATTACTCCATCTAGCTGGTTAACGGAAATTTTTAATGGTAGACTTTATACCTTGTGCATAAAGTGTCTTAGTACAAATGCAACAACATACACACACACTCTCTCTCTAGCACTTACAATGGTTATCTAATTCTAAACACTTAACAACAGATTACAAGATGAAGTATGTGAGTGAAAGTAATTTCTCAGCATTTATGTGAGGTTGAATAAGACTTTTTGATATTGTAAATGGTTGCTTTTGATATGGTAATGAGAGAGTAAATTAGCAGAATTTTGTCAACGTATAAAAACCATTTTTTTAGCAAACAACATAAATAATAGCATCTCCGCCTCCACCTACCCTCCACTTACATCATACTAGAAAAAGCAGGGGATTGTCGACTGCTTAAAGGCCTTTTACATTTTTTTTTTTTTTTTTTTTTTGAACAGGCAACAGAGGAAATAAATTAAAGGGCAACCACAGCAAGTTGCTATGGAAGCCAATAAAGCAGTAGTTTACAAGTATGGAAATAGGAAAAGAATTACAGTGAATTGAAAGGGCAATCACTCCATTGGATCCAACTTAATCTCCTCTTGTTGCCTCTATGTTTAAACCAAAGAAAGGTTATTGATTTGATAATATCTGCCACATTTGCTGCACTCGTCCTTTGGTCAGCAAATACTTTTCCGTTCCTAGCCTTCCAGATGCTCCAAAAAGTTGCATAACAAATACCAAGTAACCTCTTTCTCACCTTTGGACAGCCTCCCCAATTCCATACATACTCTAACACCTCGTGTACTGTTTGGAAGGGTAATATAGGAACATTACACCACCTGAAAATCCAGTCTATCACCGTTCTTGCGAATGGACATTGCACAAGAAGGTGATCAGTCGTTTCTTCCGTTTGATCACAGTGACAGCAGCAAATGTCTGGTATGTGGATTCCCCTGTTTGATAACGCAGTCTTTGTAGGTATTCTTCCCCATTTTGCCCTCCACATGAAGCACACCACCTTTATTGGCACCTCTTTGATCCACTTAAATTTTCCGTTATCCACTGGTCCATTATCATCAAGGGTATGTCGTAGAGCACTCACCTTATAGTATCCATCTTTTGTTAATTCACATCTCCATGTCGTGTGGTGATTAATTTGAAGTTTTTTAATGATTCGATCATGTGAAATCTCCTTCTTTTCAATGTCTTTTCTTATATTAGCTATATTGTTCCAGACCCCGCTTAATGTTTTCATAGAGTAGTAATCATCCGGTTTGTTGTGTAGCTTATGTATGTCTGAAATAGCCATTGCCCACAGCCTTGTAGGTTCCGTCTTTAACCGCCACCACCATTTCACCAGTAGAGCTATGAAATAGCCAAGGCTTTTTACATATGGTGCCTATTTCAGACATCAATATTCTTTTTATGTGCAAAAAACACTTATTTTTGTCATTTTGATGAATTTTCTAAGGCTGTGCAATAAGAGGTTTTAAGGATTCAATTGCTTGATTAAAGTTCAAAATTTAAATGCTTTTCCTTATCCAAGGTTAGAAAAAACCAACCATGAATAAGTATTTTTGTAAATTAAAGTGGGAACACTAAAACAACTATATTTTGAACCTTTGTAAATTTTCTAAAAAGGATATATAAGAAATATTTAAAATGATTTTTGGAATACACCCAAAATATCAACCAAGTTTCACAATTCATACATCATTCATACATTTAAGAGATTTGAACACTTAAGTTTATATTTTGGAAATTTTCAGAGAATCTTAATTATTATTATTATTATTATTATTATTATTATTATTATTATTATTTGATGGCATCACCTAACTTTTTGATGATAAAAACATATTTCATGTAAAGAAAATTCTATTCGCATTTGCTTATTTATGTTGTTTACCACAACGTATGAATTATGATATGTCAACATGATTGATTATGCCAATTGATTTCACTAAAATCAAGTTCGTTAATATATATTTGAATCAAAATAATAAAACAATGAAAGTTGGAATCAAATTGATTAATCAATTTACGTGAACTCTCTTGGATACATAACTTAATCCACATAACCATCCTTTCGATGTATATCATGTTTAATCTAGTATAAAACAATGTTTGTGACAATCAAAAATTAGTTTTTGGAATAAAATCGAAATGTTACTATTTTAACATTTTGAAAAAGTTTGGATGACCTGATTGAAACAACAATAGAACTCTGTTGCTATTTAATGCAACCCAAATAAGTGGTTTGAGGTGAAAATTCAATAATTTTACAAAAATGAAATAAAATTTATAACTTAAGTAATCAAACTTTAAGAAGTTTAAGAAATTTAAATAACATAAATATGAAATTGATTAAATATTTAGAGGGTGTTTGGGATTGCTTATTTAAAACAACTTCTACTTTTTATTAAAAGTGATTAGTAATTAATTTATCCGATATCATTAAACAGCGTGTTTGATTTAGCTTTTCCGGTACCAAACGTAATAATCTGATAAACTATTTTCTAGTATTTGATAAATGGTGTTTATGTGTTTAGTAAGAAAACAACTTGTCAAAAACTAATTAAATAAGTCAACAAGTATTTAAGTGCGTATAAAGTTTTCCTATCCAACCACATAAAATCATTATCACATATGACAAATCAGAATAAATCAATAAACACTTCAAATAAATCAATAAACACTTCAAATACGCAATCTCAAACCCCCTTAAAATGTTTTCCTAAGTTTGAACTTCAAAATCCACTATACAAAATTTCACATTATTTTACATAATTTATTGGATTCTAGCCCGCTGATGAAAACATAACATTTACAAAACGATTTCTGGTAATCCCATTTTGCACTTTTCTAAAAATGTAAACCAAGCAATCTCAAATAAAATTATCTAAACAAACGCATATTTGCTAGAAAAAACCCAATTAAAACATTTTTATTTGCTTTCTATACGTAAGTTCACTTTTGAAAAGTAGTTAATGCCAACCAACTTTTTAAGCTTCGTTTGTGTTATGTTAGACGGTACATGACATAACATGTTGTATTATGTTTGATGTATATTTGATCAGACTCGGATTTATGTCAATTAAATAAAAATTGCATTCTTTATCCCACCAAAATGTGGAATAAGATGAGACAGAAATATCTCGATCTCTCGTCTTAACAGAATACATGGATATTTTTATCATAAAAAATAGTTCTAAAAAGATTTTATCTATTGTCAAAATTAATTTAGTCTTTATCAATATTCTCCTGAGGAATCACATCCCGCATTAACTAAACGCGAACATATAAGATTTTTCACCACACCATTTTGTGTTGTTGGTGAATGGATAATTGTTAATAGGTAGGGGTGGTTTTGACAATTAATTGATTTAAGTCGTGACAATGAAAGTGGTCCCTCAAACAAATAAAAGATCAAAAATTGTGGACATAACTGAATTCTCGAACTACAAGTTACTTTAAAGAATTTAATGTTTTTAAACTTTTATAAAATCATATTCAGAAATGATAAAAAGGACAGTATTGGGAATTAATTGATTTGCTCTTCAAAATTTGATTTTTTTTATTAATAGATAACATCTCATCTCTTCACCTTACACGTGTAAAACCTGACCTATTAAATGGCATAATTATCTTTTTGAATTATTATGGTATACAAATACTGCAATCTTAAATATGTGGTTGCTTGGGTCCAGGATTAATGAGACCAGGCAAAGTAGTTTCTATAAGGTGATATGGACGTTTATATAAATATATGATGTGATAACTAAAATTTATATTATGAATTGATCTTAGAAACGTAAAAATGACGATATTTAAGGGTGAACGAGTGGGACCCCGTACTCCGCATGGGTTTGGAGTGCTGGAGCACGGGCAGTGGCGGAAGGTAAGAGGGGCTGGCCCCCCCCGCTTTTTATCCTTCTAATTTCTATGTGTCGTAACTCGGTAACAATTCTCATGTATATATTATGTGGAAACTGGAAAGTTATTACCAAAACTCCATTTATACCCCTCCTTCTTTCACAACAATTACCATATCATACAAAAACCCACTCACCTACAATTGCTTTTAGATAATAAATGGGCAATTAAATAACTAGCCGTTTTCTTAATATTATGGATTGGAAGATTTGTATATTTAATTATTTTTATTCGTAAAATTTTATAAAAATATTTTAAATATAGGATAATCTCATTAAATATGATTTATTTCATTAATACTTATAGACGTTTTCATACAAAAGTATTATTTGTTTATTGTGAATTATATAAAAATTTCAATGATAAAATTGAACGTGTTTATATGTTTTTTCAGAAAATAAACGAGCAATTAAAATAACAGTTCCACATTGATGAACAATGTAAGAATATGCCTTATTAGTCGTATTGTTTACAACTTTTCGAAACATGTTTATATGTTTTTTAACTTTTTGGTTTCGGCCCCCCTAGTTGTACTGTTTGTGTTCCGCCCCTGAGCACGGGTCCGGATATATGTAAAAAAAAACAGCGTACTTTCTTTGGTTTGTTTATTATAGCGTTATACTTTCATTAATTTGTTTATTATAGCAATTTTCTAAAATAAATAAGGCTTAAATGCAAGAAGTTAGAAAGTACTTTCATTAACTTTGATATTTTTCCTTATTACCTGTGGAAAAAGGTATAAATAAAAAAAATTGTAAGAAAAGGAAAATCAAAATGAATTCCTTACACCAACCCCTAGGAACGGTGAAATCCATCAAACACAAAATTTAAAGAAATCTGACGGAATCGAATCATGTCCCTTTCACAATGAAACACACAATGGAATGGAATCTCGAATTCCAATTTCGCCGGAATCCACAAACCCAACCTGCCATCCAATTCGAAAAGGATATAAATCAGCACACTAATAGTAGAAGATAATGATACCTGCCTGCCATCAGGACGGCCATATTTTTCAAAATTCTCACGTGATAATTGGATCTGTTAAAGCCTGATAAGCCTTCGATATATATTCCACAAAAGAATTATGCGAATCTGAAAAAAAAAAAAGAAAATTTATCACCATTCACCAATAGACATAAAGTGTAAGAATCCAAACAATTGGTCAAAAAAGTCAACGTGGTTCAGGATTTTTATCTGAATGGAAAGCCTCCTATAAGCCTTTTTAATTTCTTTTTAATTTCTGAATCTGAAGCTCCATGTTCTAATTCCACTTCATGACTACTGCTTTTTATATGGTATGCCAACAACACCATTATCACCCAATATTAGAAGACTCAGGTTACTATAAGTTGAAAAGTTGGATATCTGTTTACATAAAAAACCAAAGAAGGAATTCAGAAACGGATTAATAAACTTGAATGAAAATGTTTGGAATTATAAAGAGATAAAAAAGAACTGACACACCTAAATATTGACTTGCGGTATTTTCCCTCTGTGGATCCGGATTCTCATCCCCTCTCCCACCGCTTCACCTTTATCGTCTCCATCCACCGCTTCCATCTCCATTCTATCTCCATCCCCGTCTCTCTCTGCCCTCTTTTTCCCTTCGTCCCCGCGGCTTCAATCGCTTCCGCTCCTGCTGCGATCTCTTTCAGCCGCACCTCCACGCCTCCTCCACCTCCCTCATCGCCTGTTTCAGTCATCGCTATCCCAAAACCCTAGCCGTAACAGATTTTCGCCAATTCAAATACTGCCTTCTGTTTCAAGCTGCTCGAGACTTTCTTCTGCTTCCTTCTTTGGTTTTCTTCGTTTCCAGAACCACCCCTTCCCACCGCCTTCTTCATTTCCATGGCTGCCACATCCGGGTTGGGATCCCGTTAACTCCGATTCCTCCTTCCTTTACAGTAAATTCCCTAAATTCTCCTCCATCGTTCACCTCCGATGCATCAATCACCGACCACGCCTTTGAGTATTCAACCACACAGCTCCTTCATCTCCGACATCTCCAGATATTTCCTGTTCTTAACGTCCTATCAAGAAAACAGTGTAGTGTTTGTGGTATGGATTGTAAGTATGCCTCTTCTTCACCCACTACTGATCTTTTGTTTAAAGTAACATAACTCCGACACTCACCCTTGCCGGCCTCCCAAACCCATGTTTGGAAACGCCAAAGGTAATTCAAAGATTTTTGGTTTTAATCTCTTTTTCTTTTGAGATTTTGGGTGGTTTTAATCGATAAAAATTTGAGAAAACTGAAATTAAAATAACTATAGTTGAAAGGGATTTCATGGGTTTGAATTCAAAAGATTCAGTGGCCGTCGTCAAGGAAGAGGCTATTGAAGGATGCAAATAATCAGGTACATTTTCATACATTTTACTATATTTTGACCTAATTAGAACTTCCCACTTTTATAAACTTAATGGATGATAGATTCTGCAATTTTACTGTAAATTTTACTTATATAAAATGAGAAATATTAATTGGCCGGCTATTAACATGGGACTGTGTATATTAATTGATTGATTTTGTAGGTAGAGATGCTCAACCAAGAAATGACTACTTGAGAATTGATACAAGCCAATGAAGGAGAGGTAGAAATTTACATTTATGTCATTGGGTGCATGTGTAGAACCATATATGTGCTATGACAAGTGACATTAGTTCTGCTGTGTCAGCTTCCGTATCTTCTGCTTTTTTAATCGGTGACGACTTCAGAAAACAAAATTAAAATTTATTAAAAGTTATATAAAAAGATTTATATGAAGAAATCCAGATAATAAATATACCTGGCGTTCTGGGAATTTAGGCATTTATGTTAATATATCCATTAAAGCTTCGCCTTTTCTACTCAATGCAAAATACTCCACTGCTCTTTGTTGCATCTCAGCATCATTGCAACTCTCGTATCTAAAAATTATGTTTAAAAATAATTTAAAATTTTAAAATAAAGAATCGAATGATATTTTATATAAATTGTTAAAAGTGAACAGACTTACTGTATAGTGCCCATATTTGAATTTGTAATTCCGGATCTCGTAGCTGTGAGTGCATCAAGATCTTTGGGTATGTTGTTAAAAGAATGGAGATTGTAGGTGTCCTGAAAATGAAAAAAAAATACACAGGATTTTAGATGATCGTTTAATGTAAATCACAAGGGTAAAAGTGTAAATTGCTACGGACGATACAGTAGGAAGCTTCTCGTGTATGATGCTTAAAATTTCCTTTGGACTACAACCGGGTCGTCTTGCTAAAAGATGGATGTATTCTCCGAGTAAATAAGCACTCACCTGTTCAATTTTAAATAAATTAAAAAACTAAAAATCGATTTTAGATAAAAAAAAATACAAAAATTGAGAGTTTACACTTTACAGTTTACACACCTTCACCATTGTCTCATGTATTGCAGGCTTATCAAGATACTCCCTAGCTTTTAATGCTGCATAAGGCTAATAAATTATATGGAAAAGTCAGTTGTGAGACTTTAAAAAAATGATTTTGGTATATATTAAAATATTAAGATAGTATAAAGAAATAAAGGTACTTGAAGGTCTTCATTGTTTATGACAAATTGCACAACACGGGACCAAATGGCATCACTGACAAAATCTCCTGCTTTGTCAATTAACTGAAGTATAACATCAACATACCTGAAATTTAATAACAATTTACGGTTATGCCCTTGGATGAAAATACTGACTAATAAAATGCAATCAATTACATACCATGATAAATCAGGGGCAAATTTCTCGGCAAGAATAGCAGCTTTTAATACCAACTCTTCCCGCATTGCAAAATCTGCTGTTGCAAGATACTAAGAAAGTACAAGTGTAAGTCGCATACATAATTTTACCATTATGCCCTTGAAATTGAATACCTGTAATAATTCTTCAACAATGTCTTTAGCATTTGTGACATCAGACATGCCATAAAGCAAATCAAGGGAACGTCTCCAAATACTGTATTCGGGAAAATTTGTTAAACAAAATGTAAAATTAAATTAAAAAAAAGATAACCGGTTAAAAGAAATTAAGTATGACCTAATGTCGGGATCTTTAAGTGTAACGCCAAAACATGTTTATTATATAATTATAATAAAAGGGCAAATTGGTCATTTTACCTCAAAAGGGTAATTTGGTCTTTTGGACAAAAAGGACTTGTTTGGTAATAATATTTTGAGTCTTGGACTTAAAATGTTATAAAAATGTGATTTTTGTCATTTAATTTGTAAATTGTGGCAAAAGTTTGAGAAATGCAACTTCAAGGACCAAATTGCAAATATTGGGGGTATAAAAGAAATGACTTGTGCAGATTTTGGGAGACCTACGGGAGTTTTCTCTTGAACGATTTCTGCAAGGATTGAAGGTTCTTGAAGGCTTGGAACTTGCAAATTTGATTATAGCAATTAAAAGGGTAGAATTGGAAGTTTGGAGGTTAGTTTTTCAAGTTCTTATTGGTTTGTTCTTGATGAGTTTTATAGAGCTCAAAAACTGCATTTGCAGTTATGATTATGTTGTTAAGTTGATGTAATACTTCCATTAAGTCATTCTAATAAAGGCTTAACCAAAGAAAATGGAAGTAGATTGTTATTTTTGATGAATTTGAAGATTTGGGGTTGTTAGAACTAAGAACCCTAATTCTTCATATGATTGATTGAGTGGGTTTTGATGGTTAAAAACCTTGTTAAAATGTAAGGTTTTAGCCTAGGAACAAACCCCAAGTGATTAAGAACAGAAATAAGGACTTAATGGACCAAAACTGCAAGCTACAGTGCATAAATCGCGACTGGCCAGGGGACCTGCACTGCCGCTAGGCGCAGTGCGCCCAGGAGCCAGGCGGGGTGCGCCCAGGCGCAGTGCGCCCTTATCCTGGCGCAGTGCGCCTCCAAGCAGAGGCCAAGCAGGGGATCAAAAATGCTAACTTTTGCTTGGCTTGTCCGATTTAGCTCAAATTTGAACCATAGGCTCGTTATGGTCTGAAAAGTTTGGAAAAATTTTTATATCGAGTTTTCGACCCCTCGGGGGCACTGTAGATCGATTCGAATGCCTCGGTGAATAGTAAAATTCATAAAAAGTTAGTAAACGGAAAGTTTATTAACTAGGCATTGTTTATAATAATATTGTATTGAACTCTATTATATTAGAGTTAATTGGAATGGTTATTTACCTATAATCATTTTGAAAATAAATGGAATTATAGGTACGGGACAAAGCCTTACGGAATACATTGGAAGGCAAGGAACGACAAACGCTAGTTGTAGCAAACCTTCAGGTGAGTAATCTCACTATTATCCGATGTGATATGTGTTATATGGGCAGCTGCAAATGGAAATGATTTTGGGGGACAAAAATGACAAATTACATGATTCAATATATGACAATACCAGATAAGCCGTGAGTCTGATAAAGACAAGAACGGAGCTGTGAGTCAACAATAATGACATGACAATACCAGATAAGCCGTGAGTCTGCTATAGACAAGAACGGAGCTGTGAGTCAGTCAATTTTAAATGGTGAGACAATACCAGATAAGCCGTGAGTCTATAATAGACAAGAACGGAGCTGTGAGTCAAACCCATATAGACAAGACCGGATAAGCCGTGAGTCATTTCGATGGCAAGAACGGAGCCGTGAGTCTAGGCAACAGCGGGACAACCCGTGAGCCATATATGATTTTATATTACATGATATTACTTAATTGATTTTTTATAGAGAATTTTATTCTTACACATGATATACTTGATTTGATTACTCATTGGGCTTTATAGCTCACGGTTTATTTGATATGTCCCTGCAGGTGAGCGTGATCCCACCAAGGGAAAAGATAAAGTCCGTGACTGAGGACTTAGAATCTGGATGTGACGACCCGGCTTGAAGAATGTATAATATTTATGTATTGTACTTCGTGATACACTTGTACTCGTATTTTGTTAACTAATACCCCATACTTATGGTTTTTATTGTAAAATATTTGGTTTGAAAAAAATGAAAATTTTTGGGGTGTTTTTGTTAATAAGTCGGGTGTTACATTAAGTGAAGTGATAATTTGTGCTTGGTGGCTTTTAATTATCTCATGAACATCTGTAACCATCAACATTCGTGTCATATTCTCCTGCATAACCAATTCTTATTTTCATCAAATTGTACCAAGAATAAAAAAACACGATATACTACAAGGGCAAAAAGGGAAATAAATTTTTTACCAGACCAAGATACTGAATATTCGGTTCACGCACAGGTATGAATTTTCCAAGAAGTGCCACACATTGTGACATCAACTCTTTTTCAGATTCAAGATGCATGACCTGTATTTGTATTTATATTAGTACCAATCTGTTAATTTGTAATAAAATAACTGGCTTTTATAATGAACTTACAAGAGCAAGAGCTTCAAATAATATAGCATGAGAAGCATTGTTTTTATTAACATTTTTCACCACATCTGTTCCCATGAGTATTCTTAGACGATTTATATATTCTTGCCCATAGCCTCGCCTTTCCATGAGCTGCAATCAGATTCCCAAGAACAAAATTCATGGATATGTATGAGAAATGTCATAAATGGAACTCACATGAATATAACTTACCTTAAACAAATTAGCTTCCAGATCCGACTGAGAGCTGCATATAAATTAATACATGAGATTTTAAGAGACATATATAAAGGATACAGATGGAGGAACTGCTCGTTCTCGAAAGAGCAACTTGGTCATTGAATTGACTTCCCACTATCGCCCAGCCATACTTTCACCTGAAAACAAAGAAACAAAACCTCTATATGTAAGAAGATCAAATATGTAATACTCGCTTCGAATTCAATTTTCCACATTGATATAGAGTTCAAAATTTCGCCTTATAAAATTTCGAAAACACTGTTTGAAGTGGGAAGCAATTGGAAGGATTATTGAAACAACAAACCTTGACGAAATCATGTTTGGAGGAACCATTAGGAGTGGCGGAAGGCAAACGGAAGTCATTAGTAGTTTGATGCTTCTCCGATTCTTCTTCTTCTGGAAGGAATACTCTGTTTCGAAAAGATGATTTTGCTTTGGAAGTTCCGCTAGGGCTTGCTATTAACACTGATTTGTCCTTCTTCATTTTCTGGTCTGAAGCTTAGAGCTGCAGTAGAGAATCGATTATCGAAGGCCGAAGCTGCAACAAATCAGAATAAGAGAATCGTGAAAACAAAGTGATCGGAAGGAAGAAAGACAGAGGCCGTAAGCAATCGAAAAAGGAAGACAACAAAGAAATCTCCAAAGCAAAGTGAGTCGGATGAATAAGCAGAAAACCTCAACAACAAAGCAACACAAAGGACGATAAATCCAGGGAGAATCAATTGGGAGGATGCGTGAGAGTGAAGAGGAAGGAAGGAAGGAAGCGGTGGAGAAGAAGGAACCTAAATCGCCAAAAACATAGAAGGTTGTAGATCCGAATCAAGCAAAACGGATCCACATGACCCGGAGGAAGATCCGCCTGTCACGTTCCAAAAAAAAAAGTACACCCCAAAACATACACCCCAAAACTCACGCAAATTAATTAATAGATAAATAACCAATGTGAGTAAGGTCAAACATTTACCTCTCCCCCTTTTTCTTTTCTCTCTATTTCTTTTTTTTTTCTATTTTATATTTATATTGAAAAACTAAAAAATGTATGAAAGATAAAAATAAATATATCACACACTGAAAGTTAGAATGAAAGATGAAGGAGAGAAATATCACAATGAAAGATAAAAAATAAGAAATTATCACGTGTCCAATCCCGAATGTTAATTCATCAATGATTGATGCTTGTCAATGCTATCTATTGTCCTTGAAGAAATTATAACTGGCATGACTATTTTTCAATGATATGTTAGTTTTACTTCTAATCATTTCAAATGGTTAGGAATAAATTTAGGAACAAAAATTAAAAACCAATACAATTTCTCTTACTTAATACATGGAATTTCTAACAATCCATTATGCTCGTGTACTAGGGTTCACACTAATCAACATTTTAGGGATTAAATTTAATTTTATAAACATCTAAAAAAACAAGTTTTCAGTTATTTGTTTCACATGAATCAGAAAGTTAACAAAATTATAAGTGATTGTTTATTATACTTGATTAATGTATTCATAATGTAAGATCTAGCTATTACAGTAAGTTTGCTCATAATGCTCTTTTTTTTCATAGGTTGGTCGCTATTTCTACAAGGCTTAAAGGACAAATCTATCAAATTTGATCAACAGTTGGCAAGTATTACTAGTGTTGGCACATTTGGTCACAAAGATGTAAAAGTGGAGCTTCGAAATCCGTTACGCGTGAAAATTATTTTTTTATTCTTTGTGATTTTTATTTTGGAACGACAAAGTCCCATTAGGTAAAAAAAAAAGTTAGGATTAATGTTAAAATGTATCATTTTCCAAAATCTTTTATAGTAGATGTTATTTGACAGTTTAATTAAATGTAATTTAATTACCACAAAATCCAACAACACATAAAGGTCTATGGCCGATGGAAAACATATACCATAATTCATCACATGTGGTATTATGGATTACCTAGCGCTATTGATTGTCTCCCAATACCCTCCTTTATAGAAAAGTTCTATTAATATATCGTTTGATGAATTCATTTTAGTTGAGACAAATGCGTTTGAAAGTGTAAAGATATTGAATAGGGGATTACATTGACAACAGTCTCATTTTAAAGTAAAATGTAAGCTATTTTGTTACAAATCAGTTTAGAATGTCAAAGTGAAACCTAATACACAAATTGAGAAAATAGTGGTAAACCCTCCTAGAAAAATATTTATCATTCGTAGGGTAATTTCACAACAAAAAAGCACTAAGGTATATTTTTTTTTTTTTGTCAAATAAAACTGTTTGGCAGCTTAAAGTTGATTTCACAATAGTCATTTTACGAAATTGATACCATTTTGAGCTATTTACCAAAAGGCAACCAGCCAACCACTTTGTTGATTTTATTACTAATCTTGGCCATTTTTGCGATTTTCTTTAAAGATCCAAAAAAAATGTAAGTTTCAAAATAAATGATAATTTTCATGTTTTAATAAATATCTTCATAATAATAAAAAAAAGTACCAATGAGAATTTTCCATTTGTTATACTTTGTATGGATCTAAACATTAATAAATTATTGAAGGAATAATATCTCAATTTCTCAATAGTTGAAGGCTTGAAGGGACTGAATGGTCTTTTTCTATTGGTATTGCTATAAAAGCACGGTCCTCACTCATGTGTAAAGCATCCACGGCCACATTATGGATTCTCTTTCCTCATCTTTTCTTTCCACATTTTCACCACCAAATTCCACTGTTTCCCCGCCACAGTCACCACCACCATTCTCTACTTTTCGTGTATTTTCCGTCAGAATAGAGGAAAAGCCACAAACCGTCACAACCACAACTAATCAAGAACGGCCAAAAAAGCCAACACCACCGGTGAACATCGAGAAACGCGGAGTTAGAAGATCAACGGCGGTTGATCAATCACTACCAGCGACGATCTTCAATGCATTTGACGATATCATAAACAAGTTCATAGATCCACCAAGCAGGGTTTCGGTTGACCCGAGACATGTCCTCTCCGATAACTTCTCTCCGGTGGACGAACTCCCTCCTACTGACTGTGAGGTCATTCAGGGTACGCTTCCGAGTTGCCTGGATGGAGTCTACTTTCGTAATGGCCCTAATCCGCAGTATCTACCACGGGGTCCCTACCACCTGTTCGACGGCGATGGCATGCTTCACGCTATTCGTATCTCCAAAGGAAAAGCCACGTTATGTAGTCGATACGTGAAGACGTACAAGTACAACATAGAGAAAGACGCCGGATTCCCCATCATCCCAAATGTATTTTCAGGGTTCAATGGTATGACCGCCTCTGCAGCTCGCATGGCAGTCACAGCAGGCCGATTTCTCGCCGGACAGTTTGATCCGACCAAAGGTATTGGTTCGGCCAACACCAGCTTGGCGTTTTTTGGGAAAAAGCTTTATGCAATGGGTGAGTCAGATCTTCCTTATGCCCTCAAAATTGCGCCGAACGGTGACATAATTACAGTCGGTCGCCATGACTTTGACGGCAAGCTTTTCATGAGCATGACTGCTCACCCTAAAGTCGATCCAGTAACTAAAGAAGCTTTCGCTTTTCGATACGGCCCAATGCCTCCTTTCCTAACGTTTTTCCGGTTCGATGAAAACGGGCAAAAACAAGCCGACGTCCCGATCTTCTCAATGACTAGCCCTTCCTTTCTCCATGACTTCGCCATCACCAAAAACTACGCCATTTTTCCTGAGATCCAGATTGGGATGAGCCCCATGGAGATGATCGGCGGCGGGTCCCCGGTGAGTGCCGACCCCGGGAAGGTACCACGGATTGGGGTGATCCCTAGGTACGCAAAGGACGAGTCGGAGATGAAGTGGTTCGAGGTTCTGGGGTTTAATATCATACATGCCATCAATGCATGGGAGGAGGACGACGGAGAAACGGTGGTGATGGTGGCGCCGAACATATTATCGGTGGAGCATACGTTGGAGAGGATGGATCTCATCCATGCGTCTGTGGAGAAATTGACGATCAATTTGAAAACCGGAATGGTGTCAAGGCACCCACTTTCAACCAGGAATCTAGACTTCGGTGTCATCAATCCGGCTTTCGTTGCCAAAAAGAACAGGTTCGTTTTTAACTTTCTGAAAACAAAAACAAACATATCAATTTTATTACGTTATTTAGTAATTTTTTTTAGTTATCAATCGTCCTATCTTGGTAGCGGTGGTGTTTGATGGATTGCTAATTTGCTATTTTCAAGTATCCCTCGAAAGCTTCTTTATTCTTATGTCATGTTAAAAACATTTATAGACCAGAAACGTAGGCATCAATGACATGTAAACACTACTAAATGAAATGGATAAATATATAAATTATTAGATAAAGATAATGTTGTGGTTTTGTTTTGTCGAAGGTAGTGATATTTTCGTACTTTGAAATAGATACTAATGAGTAAAATATATATTTTAAAAATTACTATATTTCATACTTAAATTAAAAATTATGGTATATGAAAAGTATGATAATTGTATATAACAAACGAAATATTTTCATTGTATTATAACGAGTATATATTTTTTCCTGTGAAATATAAAATCACATGTGGTGATCATAGATGTCCATATTTACAAACATAAAACTTCTAAAATAAAATTTTATATTGTTTTATTACATGATTTTAACAACTACTCAGGTATATGTATTGTGGAGTTGGAGACCCAATGCCAAAGATCTCAGGGGTGGTCAAGTTAGACGTGTCATTGGCAGAAGTTGATCGGCGGGAATGCATTGTGGCTAGCCGGATATTTGGGCCTGGTTGTTTTGGCGGTGAGCCGTTCTTTGTGGCTAGGGAACCTGAAAACCCTGACGCCGATGAGGATGATGGGTATATAGTTTCTTATGTTCATAATGAGAACACCGGTGAGTCGCGGTTCTTGGTGATGGATGCCAAGTCGCCGGAACTAGAAATTGTTGCTGCCGTGAAGCTGCCCCACCGGGTCCCATATGGTTTTCATGGTCTATTTGTTAAAGAAAGTGACCTTGACAAGATGTGAAAATGAATGGTTCATTTTCAATATAGAAAATAGATGCGTAGATATTTTAGCATTTATATGTGTACATATATAATGGTAAGTTACAAAGAGAAACGGATATACTTTCATGTAATATACATTCAAGTATATAAAAGCAAAATTTTATAAGTAATTTCTCGGTTATAAGTACGTGCATTTCGTTCATGCTTTTAAATTAACAAGAAATGTCGCCAATTGTGACAAAGGCAATGGAGATGACAATAAGATTGTAGCTATATGATATAACCCATATGTTGTCCTTGTAGGTTGCAAGACCATCTTTAGTCTATTTCTATTTTTTACTCTATTTTTGAAGTAAAAAATGGTGTAAAAATTGGGTCATCTCCAACTCATCTCTATTTTTCACACTATTTTTACTTTTAAAATGTATATTTGTAGAATAATCTTTTTCCTTCATTTACAAAACTTGTTAAAATCTCTCATTCTATTTATGATACAGAAACTTTTATATGAATTCGATGTATAAAAATTCAATTTTGATAATTATAACTAATTAATATCATTTAATATATAACATCATTGTAAATATTTGTTATTGTATTTAAATAAAATTAGAAATATATAAAAATAAAATTTAAAGGACTAAAATGACAAGTGAAACATTAACACTATTTTTGGTATAAATGAATAGTATTACTCTATATTTGGAGTAATACTATTCATAAACAAAAAAATATAGTGGGTTAGAAGAAATAGAGTAAACTCATTTATAGAGTTGGGTTCAAGATGCCCTAAATGTTAGTATATTATGTTTATATTGTCAATCAATGAAGTGGAGGAATTATTGGAAAATATTATCATGGTATCAGAGAAAAAAAAATCTTTTCACTCATAAAAATTATTCTTTCCTCTAACCCTGGCCATCACTTAACTCTTTTTTGTCGACCATCTCTTTTTCTTCGGCCTCTTATTGCCGCCCGTCTCCTCCCTCTATGATCTCTTTTGCATCTTATCCAATGGTTGCTAACAACTCTAAAAAACCTTACTGCATCACAAACATCAAATCATCCAGTATGTTTATCCTTGATTTGAGCGTCTCAACTATGATGCATGATGCGAGTTATTTGAAACCCATTGCAACGTGTTTGACGTACTTGACCACCTAGAAGAGCCCAATGAAAAAAGTATGCAACATCTGACAAAGCCAAGTGGAAACTCATAGACTCACTTTGGGGAATGTTCAGTGCCAAAATCATTGATTGGGTAAGTCGCCCATCCATAAACGGACTATTTAATGCTATGTAATGTACTTTATCTGCTGGGTCACGGGCGGTCATTTTACTGGAGGTTTATAATCTACCCTTGTGTCAATCGTAAAAATATGGATCTATCGGACGATATCACAACCTCCGCTACAGATAAACTTGAAAAAGAAGGCAACTGCAAGAGAAATATAAAAAGAGCCTCAAAACTCGTTTTCGTGATAACAAAGACGTCAATACCATTCAACTGGACAAAAAACTCATAAATATCTTTATTTGTGCTTCTTCAATTGTTGAATATTATACCCAAATTAAGACAATCGCTGACCTTCTTGACAATATTGATGCTCTGGCCCCCAAAAAGAAATTGGTTACCTATACCATTAATAAACTAACACTTATATCTGACGATGTTGCTAGTTTGATCCCACATCACTCACATTTTTAGACATTTTGGAACCATGTCAATCCTACTGCTCGAAGAATAGAGGATGAACCAAGTCCAAAACAGGTCCATTTAGTCTTTACACATGGATCACTCATCTTCCCCGGCTGTCATTGCAATTCCAACATGTAACATCAGTCCTATTTTTTCTGTCCACCTTTCTTTCTTGACTTTGATCTTTCTTTACCACCGCCTTATTTGTTGGACCTTCTTCCTCTGTCTTCTGTACTTAGGAGACTACTGGGAGATTATCAGGCACTCCGTCTTCGCACATCCTCACCAATGATTAAATCGTGAATACATTCGAATGTCATCTTAGTACTTCCGACTAAACTACTAACTGCCGTCACTGTACCGGACCAACTTTCGGGCAAATATAATAATAGCAACAACACTTCAACTTCATATTCGAATCCAATATCAACATATATCAATCTTGATATTATTGAGTTGAATTCATTCACATGGTCTGTCACCGAGCCGCCTTATTTCATCTTCAGATTCACCAACTGCCGAATCAAGAAAACCTTACTTGCCGCTGAAGGTTTTTCGTACATATTAGACAACGCATTTATCAGATCGTAGGTTGTCTTCACATTGACAATATTGTATGCTACATTCTTTGCCAATGATAACCTTATCACTTCAAGTGCATGCCGATCTAATAAGTCCCATTCTTCTTGCGCCATCTTTTCAGGTTTTATTCCGAACAACGGTAGGTGTAATTTTTTATGGTAGAGATATTCTTCAATTTGCATTCTCCAAAATCCGAAATCGTGACCTTCGAATATCTCGATCCTAACTTTCTCATCTTCAGCCATAGCTTTGATACCAGTTTGTTGGGAATAACAAAACAAGTTAGGCACTTCGACAAACGATAAATGATTCCGACAAAACACGCAAAAATAAAATGGAGAATAACTGCAAACTAAAACTGTAAAATCGGAGCACAAAATTTAACGTGGTTCACACGATCTGTCTGATCGGCTAATCCACGGGCGAACGAGAGAGAGAGAGAGAGAGAGAGAGAGAGAGAGAGAGAGAGAGAGGATTTTATTAACATCAATAAAATTACAGTCATACAAGACTAAACTACAATTGTAGTCTGACCACTCACTAGAAAATATCGCTCGCACTTTTGGCTACCAAACTGGACTTTGCACAAAAGACTAACTCACGAATACCGTGATATATCTATCTATGTGTTTTTTGTGTTTTGTGTGTGGTGTTGTGTGATGCATCTTCTTTGATTCACCACCCATCTATTTATAGAACCAAAGAAGTAGTATAGTCAAATAAAACAAATCTCAAGAAAGGTTTGTTCCAGCCTCATTTCACTAACTTCATTTGACTCACCAACTCCACCTTGACGTCTCCACCAAACATTCTAGACTTCTCCTAGCTAATTGTCAAGGCTTCACACCTAACGGTCTCCACTCGAGACTATTTAAGGCGATATAAAAACTTGTCAAAACTAAGTTCCAGCCCAAGACTACTTTACAAATCCAGATTCTTATAAGGAAAAAATCAATAGTTGGGATCATTTTCGTTATTTTACAATCGTAATGGTCTTAATTGCGAAATAAATAGCTACTCTAAAAATATACCGAAACAAACGATAATTTGATAGAAACTCCACATTAACAGAGTTTTTTCTTGTGATTTTCTCTAATTTGTATGAAAGAATTGCCTACGACAAGTTTTGGAAGACGTAGGACTACTTCCGTGAACGGTGTCGTTGAAAAAAGCTTCAGGGGAATAAAAATATATAAATATTTTTAAAAATTTAAATAAAATCACAAAAAACCTCCTCACAAACAAATACTCTTCTGGTGTTGGGTTTGGGCGTTTCCTCAATATTTTGTTTTCAAGTTTCGCGGTTGTTGCCCCCAAATCCTCATCTCTCTTTTCCTCTCTCTGCCTTTTACTGAATTTTTTCGTTGAAATCATCATATTCATTGATCGATTTATCCTTCTCACATACATCAAATGGTCTGACTAGATTGGAGCTTCAAAATCGGTAATCAAAACTCAGCTATTGAAGTGATCTGTATCTTTCTGTTGTTTCCATTATTCTGAATTAGGTTTTCGTAGATTGAATTTCCTATGCATATCTTTGCTTCTGCTGCTGCCAACTAGTTTAACTGTCGCCTCCTGAATTCTGTGCGTGAATTGAATCTAAATTATAATTCAGTTTTTTTGTTGCTGTAATTCGTCACAGGTTAGTCCGAAACGGATTTAACTTGTTGTTTATAAATCGATTTTCATCATACACGGATTGTTTTTGATCTTCTAGTTTTATTTGCAATTACATGTAATCTATGGTTTAGCTGTTGGGTAAATGAGGATGAGCTGATCTTGCTCTTGGCAACGTAATTTGCATATGTAATCTTACTAAATTTATTCTTCTCAGGAGATGGTCGATCGATGCTTAGTATTTTCTCATCGATGGTGGTTGGAATTACGAATTATTATACTGATTTTAATCTTTTTGCCTAATTAATATTTTATTCTCATAAGGACTCACATTATGGGCTTTGATGCAAATCAAGCACCCAAGCTATCCTGAATGGAAATGTAACATGGTTGATGTTCAAATTCAAATTCTAGCTCTCTCTCTCTTTTTTTTTTACTTGAACATTCAAGGATGAGGTTATGTTATTCCTGTATGGCAAAATTAGTTCTCAAACCGTCAAATCGGTATATGCTATTTGTGCTGCAACATTATGCTTTGTGTCACTACTCACTATTCTTCATACCTGGTTACTTGGAAGTGTTTTTAAGTAGTTCTTCTTGGTGGCTAGTTTTCTTTCTTTTTCTTAATAGTTATAGACTTATAGCCGATTCCTTATGGTGACCATTAGTAGAGGACCGTCAATGGAGTAGAACATAAAGAGCAGACCATATTTGTCTTTTGATTTAACTTCAAACCATTTGTGACACTTACATTGGGATAGAGGGAGTACTGTTGAAATCATTGGTAATCTTACCATTTTGTTGTCATACCAAAATAGACATATAAATGTCTTTTGGCTCATGATCTTGAGCTTTAGTTGAAAAGCTTGTCATTTGTGCGTAGTCAATGATTTAGTTAGACATTTGCTTACATGAAGTCAATGAAGAAAGCTGTAACTTGGATAGATGAAGTATTTGGCATCTATTAATTAATTAACCTCTAAGAATTGCTATCTTAGTTGTACATAGTTCATAGATAGTAGATAGTATTTTCACTGATTCTCTTTTTGATTTTCCAGTGGTAAAAAAAGATCTCATGGGCCCAGCAAAAAAGTCTAAAAGTGTTAACAAGCGATTCTCATATGGTAATGAGATCCCACCAACTAAAGATGGAGATAGTAGCTACAAGAAAAACCAGCGGGTGAGTTTTATTCTACTTCAAACCTTTATCTAATCTAATCTAATTTTAATTTAATTCAATCTTATATAATGACCTACTGTCTCTAAAGGTTCATCTAACAGTTATAGACTTTGTATATTTATGGAGAAGACACCTTTGTATAGATACATTAAAAGCATCGTCATCTAGTATGATAAGATCAAGAGAAAGAATGCGATTCCTTTCTATGGGTTGATTTTCATTTTATAATCTTTAATAACACCAATGTTTCTATGAAATCTCAAAACTTCAATCGAAATACTTTTTGTTATCTTTCAAAAAACAACTAAAGTTATTTCTATTATAACTCCATTAGAATCTTCAGGTTAATCTCTTATATTTAAATTCTTTTATCTTAGTAAATATTCTTTTTTGATAACTTTTATTAAAAACTATGTCCTTTGACATGTCTATATAATATAAAAATATCTACAAAATCCAGCTATGCTTTTGCTAATTTATCAGGATCAGTGACAACAGCTAAATTAAGAAATAGCTTACAATGTTTACTTATTGATGATTAAATAACTGTCTTATTCTTTCCAGAAAAAGAAGTTGTCAGATATGCTGGGCCCACACTGGAGCAAGGATGAGCTGGAACATTTTTATGAAGCATATCGTAAGCATGGGAGAGATTGGAGAAAGGTCACTTGAATTTCATTACTCTATAGTCTATATGGCATTGACATAACTACTTATTGACGATAAATTAACACATTTATTATTTCTTTAATGTTAGCTTTTAATCACTTTGTTGATAAATCAGATACTTGTGAAGGCATCTAATTCTCAAATACTATATATGCTTATTTTTAGGTGGCTGCAGTTCTCAGAAACCGCTCTGTGGAAATGGTGGAGTCTGTTTATTCTCTAAATAAGGTAATTATGAACACCAAGTCACCAATGTAGCTCTTTTAGCGACCCTTTCAACTCATGTTGTTCCCCCTTTATAATATTCAGACTATGTGTCAATTTGGTAATTAATGTACTTGTGACACTTTCAGGCATACTTATCTCTTCCAGAGGGGACAGCATCTGTTGCAGGGTTTATTGCAATGATGACTGATTATTATAGCAACATGGTGAGACTCAATCTTTATTTGTTGTTATGCATCTATAACTGCACATATTTTCTTTTTCCTGCAAGTACATAAAGCATCTACCTTTTTTGTTGTATATAAGTTTTAGCAAACCAGCCAACCATGAAAAATCAAGAAATTAGTAGGCAAGAAGATCAAAATGTAGCAGCAATTTTTATTCAAGTTTTTTGGCCGTATTTTATATAACCTACCAACTATGGGGTTGTTTCTTTTTGACTTAACGAGCTTAATGAGTTAAACACTTAATCTGGACAGCTATACATGGTTGTTTCTTTTTGACTTAATTTGGACATAATGACTTAATGGGTTAAGCCCAAAAAAAAAAAAAAACTGGCTTAATATATTTAGACACTATCCCTTTACCTATTTTCCCTTCTTCTTTTTCCTCCTAACTCTTCTCACATTTAAATTGATGAGTATTGTGAAATTTGTTTGCTGGAATGTAAGGGTAAAATTGTCATTTAGTCTTGTTCACTTGTGATTTTCAGGAAGATAGAGATAGTGAACAAGAAAAAAATGATGGTGTGGGAACATCTCGGAAGCCTCAAAAACGTTTGCAAGGCAAAGTTCATGAGACCGCACCTAAAGGTGCTGTTGACAGTTTAAATTTGCATCCAGGGGCAGTTTTGTCAGATTATGGTTTCATGTCATTATTAAAAAAGAAACGCTCTGGTGGTAAGTGATTGTTTTTGTAAGCATTTAAGTAACTGACACTTTGACAGGGGTGAATTGTGAAATTGTTTTTTTTTTTTTTTTTTTTTTAATTTACTTTTAGGAAGCAGGCCTCGTGTTGTTGGAAAAAGGACACCACGTTTCCCTGTCTCACATACTTACGAGAATGTCAAGGGCGAAAAGTCTTTTTTGCCCTCAAGAAAAGGCGTAAAATTAAGGGCAGATAATGATGAAGATGTTGCTCATAGTATAGCAATGGCATTAGCAGAGGCTTCAAAAAGAGGTAGTTCTCCAAGTAGAAGACCTTCCAGTATGATGTCATCACCTTCTCAGAGTGCTGAAAGAATGGTATGTGCTTCATCTTTTGTGACTTAGGTAGTGTTTGGTATGATGGAATGGAATGAAAAAAAAACCTGTTATATAATGGAATGGACCTTTCCCGAAGGAATGTGATTCCTTCCTTTTTTTTGATTGGGGTGTTTTCTTTTATTCCATCTTGGAATTGAATGAAAATTTGCAATATAACCCATATTTGTTTATAAAACTTTTAATGACTCAAATTTTTTTAAATATCTATTAGAGTAAATTAAATTTTCAGTCCTTAATTATAGCTGATTTTTTCTGCAATTTTGGACCCAAAAAGTTCTCTTGCAATTTTGGTCCTTTTTGAGGTTCTTGGAACCTTTTTGGTCCCTGTTCAAAGTTAAATGGCTATTTTTTCCCTGTATGTAGCTGGTTTTTGCAATTTTGGTCCTAAAATATAGTAATTCTACTTTTACAAAAACATCAAATAGGGACCAAAATGCAAGAGAACTTTTTATGACCAAAATTGAAAAATCATCCATACACAGGGACCAAAAATGTAACTGACTCTACTTATTATCTTAATAAAGTTAATTTCATTTCTAAAATAACAAAAAATATTAATTTGGGGCTTAATGAGCTTTTATCATGTTAATTTTTTATTTTTGAAATAAAAACTCGTTTATGTATTGTATTTACATAATGCAAAAATTTTCTTGTGGCTGGGCCAGCCAAGCCTGATCATGGAATGTAATGACTCATTCCATTCCATCCAATCAAACAAACATCTGTGTTTTTTTTTTTTTTTTTTTTTTTTTTTTTTTTTTTTTTTTTTTTTTCAAAATTAAGAAATATGAGACTGACATACTTTTAATTTTGAACACAGGATGATGAGTCAGATGTGGGTAGTGGTTATGGTGAGGATATAGAAGGTAGCATGGAAGCTGACAACACAGATTTCTCTAGGGATAAGAATAAGGAAAGAGTAAATGCTGGTTATGTGTTACATGATCGAAAAGGATCACAAGGGAAAAAAATAAGAGTTGATAAAAAAGAAAATAAACATTTAGATTATATACGGGAAGCCTGTAGTGGCACAGAAGGGCATAATTTAGGTACTATAAGAAGAAATTTTGAAGTTGCTGATGCAAAACCTTCAAAGTCTTCTCAAGCTTCCAAGAAAAAAAGTAAAGGACCTCGTATTGACAGAGGTATATTGTTTTCTAATTTCTTGTATATGATTTTCAGTTATCTAAAATATGGTACTTACTACTTAGTCAGTATGATGAATCATAGGTATTTATATCTGATTGACATGTTCATGTTGAAATGATAAGATGACAGCCCTTGTATTTTTCCATTGATTTGACCATTTACAGTGATTAATTTCAGTACTTACTTTTCTTGCAGATGAAAATTCTGCTTTTGATGCACTGGAAACTTTGGCAAATTTATCTTTGATGATTTTACCTGAGGCAAATAGAAATGGTAAGATATATTCATTGATATAACTTAGGTGTTGTTTCTTTTTTGACTTAATGGATAGAAAACTTAATGCATATGTGTGTGGTCTTGTTTTTTTTATTACTTAATACAACCCGAATTACTTAACGGGCTAAGTGATAAGTTTGTCACTTTATGTATTAAGACCTCCCTATTACAAAATTGCCTTCGTTTCTTTTTTTTTTTGTTTTGGGAAAATCAGAAAACCCAACATATTTTCATTAAATTCTTAAAAAAACCACTATATTATTTTTTAGTACATTAAAACCCCTATATTTTCTGAAATGTCTAATTTAAGTTTTTTGATTTCAGAAAAACTCAAAATATTTTCATCCAATCATTTAAAAAACCACTATATTATATTTTTTAGTGCTTTAAAACTTCTATATTTTCTGAAATTGTATAATCTAATAGATTGTAACCATCAAACACTTAAGAGTCGGTTACCTAGCATTTGTGGTTGTCTAGGATTTACCGATATGAAACCTTAAATTAGACATTTCAGAAAATATAAGGGTTTTAATGCACTAAAAAACAATATAAGAATTGAATGAAAATATGTTGGGTTTTTATGAGATTTGCCCTTTTTTTTCTTCAATTTTCATAACAACCTAAAAAAGCACATTGATCCTCATGTTTCTTTGTTTTCCAGATTTGTTTCATTTTTCACTGCATTTGTATCTTTCGATTTCATTTTAAAAAAAATCTGGCATCTATTTATTATTTATTTTAGAATTTGAAACAAAAGAGGGAAATTAATATTGGTATTTGATTTTATTAAATATTATGTTGATTTTAAATTATTTCCGAGTTACTAATCTGTCGTGGTTGATTATAACTATATTATATCAAAAAAGCGGTTATGTGTGATTTTAGTTTATAATAATTTTCAAACAAACAATCATTTGTTATTAAGTATCATTTTTAAAAAATGGTAAAATAGTCATTCCTCATATTCAGACAGTTTATCCAGACCAAAAAAGAAACATACTTTGTGTATACAACACCTACTCAAGACGGACACCATTTTTCCATTCATCACTCTATCCATACAACACTTAATAAGAAAAAAAAAAGAAACAACCCAAAGTTTTTTTTTTTTTTTTTTTCAAATTTATAATACTCAGATAATAAGATTTTAGTGATCTTACTTGCATTGATTATGTCTGTTGTTTTAGGAAAAGATGAACTCATAGATGACTCTCATCTACTGCTATCTAAGCCTGCAAACCGCCAGGGAGAAAAGCGTAAATCTTCCGTTCCTAAAGCGAATCGGTCAATTTCTAGATTAGAATCCGCTGACAAAAAACCTCAAACATCAAACAAAGACTCAGTTCATGACACCAATATTGCTTCAGAACCAAAAGATTCCCATCACTTAATTACTAAAGTATCCAGAAAAAGACAGAAGATTGTTGCACCCAAAGTAAGCATGAACATCAACATTTCACTCAAGGTTTTAATATCTTTCTCATGAAATGATATCTTATCACACACTAATTTCAGATTTCAAAAGCTGAAGGTAAATCTGCTAAAGAATCTATGGGGGCTGAGGTAGGCTTTCTTCTTTTACTTTTTGACCTTTATTTATATTTGGAACTATTGACTTTTCAAAATAACTTTTATTGATTGTATTATAGGCTACAGATGCAACACGAATGTCTGTGAGTAAAGCCAAAAATGACGAAAATGCCCCCCCTTCTAGTAGTCACTCAAGAAAGGAAGTGACGAAAGCCAGGAGCAAGCATAAGCTGTTCAAAACAGATACTCTTAAAAAGGACAAGCGAAGTGTACATGGTCAAACACCGGTCAAACTTTCTAGTTCTCTATCAAACAAGCTCATGAGAAGATGGTGTGCATGTGAATTTTTCTACAGTGCAATGGACCACCCATGGTTTGCCAAACAGGAATTTGTTGAATATTTATATCATGTCGGATTAGGCCATGTTCCAAGATTAACCCGTGTTGAATGGGGCGTTATTAGAAGGTATGCATTTTTTTAAATACATAATACAATTATGTGTTATTATTATTATATGTTTTAATTTGGGGTATTATTGTTGATGTAGTTCTCTTGGGAAACCACGGAGGTTTTCAACTAACTTTTTAAAGGAAGAAAAAGAAAAGCTTAATCAATATCAAGATTCTGTTAGAACACATTATACCGAGCTTCGTTCTGGTAACAGAGATGGATTACCAACAGATCTTGCAAGGCCATTATCAGTAGGGCAACGTGTCATTGCTGTTTATCCAAAAACAAGAGAGATTCATGATGGAACAGTATTGACCGTAGATCATGACAGGTGTCGCGTCCAATTCGATCGACCTGACCTAGGCGTTGAAAAAATCATGGTAAAAAAATATTATAATATTTTTATAACCAATACGCTTTCTTTCCACCCCAATGTTAATAACTTTTTTTTTTTTTTTTGTGACTTAGGATACGGATTGCATGCCTTTAAATCCTTTTGAAAACATGCCTGCATCAATGATGCGTGGCAAATTCTTGGAGAGCTTAAATGAAGTCAACATGAACGGGCTGGTCAAAGATCAGAGACTAGAAAGTTACCTAAAGTCGACTTCTCGTGAACACTTAGAGAACACAACTGATGCTTCAATTATGTCTGATTTTCTACAATCTAGAAGTGGACTGTTGAATCATCATGGGGGGCCTGTTCAAACTCAGGCAAAAGAAGCTGATGTTGAAGCCATTGCTGAACTCACCCGTGCTCTTGACAAAAAGGTTCTTCCGTTTTAATCCTTTATATTTAATTCGTATTTGTACTTGTAAGAAAATATTTATATAACATGTTAAAATCTGCAGGAGGCTGTTGTTTTGGAGTTGAGGCGAATGAATGATGATGTATTAGAAAACCAAACAGATGGTGACTTTTCTCTTCAGGATTCAGAAGCTTTCAAAAAGCAATACGCAGCTGTTCTTGTACAATTAAACGAAGCCAATGCTCAGGCAAGTGCAACATTGTCCTTTTTTTGTTTTCATTCAAGGTGTTCTAAAGTAGGTTGCTATTTTTGCAGGTTTCTTCCGCTTTGTTTCGGTTGAGACAACGCAACACATACCAGTCCAATTTCCACCTTTCATTGCCAATGACAGCTGGCAATTTAAACGATCCTGCTGGCATCTCGAATCACACACACGAGTCAAAATCTCAAGTCAATCAGATTGCTGAGATATCAAGAACCAAAGCTCGTACAATGGTAGACATAGCTATACAGGTCAGACATATGCTATCTTTTAATTTTTTATACAAAAAAACTACAAGCTACTTTCACTAGGAAATTAATCTAATTATATTTTAATTGGATAACAATTTAGGCAATGTCATCACTGAAGCTGGATCACACGGTTGAGATCGACAAAGCTGTTGATTATGTAAACGATCGGCTTCCGTTGGATGATTCCTTTGTGACTGTAAAAGCACCTGATTCTAACCCAATCAAGAGTTTAAATAAAGCATCAGTTCCCTCTGAACTCATAACTCAGTGTGTGGCTACTCTGTTCATCATTCAGGTAAAAATTGGTAGTAATCTACTTTCATTTGTTTGTTTATTAAAACGTCTTACTTCCATTTCTTCCTTACTTTGAAAAATCCACGGAAATTTGTGGGAATTTTTACAGAAATGCACAGAAAGACAGTTTCCACCAGCGGAAGTTGCGAGTATATTGGATTCTGCTGTGTCTAGTTTACAACCGTGGTCCCCACAGAATGTGCAGGTTTATGCGGAAATACAGAAATGCATGGGGATAATCAAGAACCAGATTTTAGCTCTAGTACCAACCTAACCTAACCTAACTAACTTATCTGTACATGTCAAACCACTAGATTTCAGTATTCTGAATCTTTGCTATCATTTCTCACTTTCCTTGTTTAACTTTATAGTTGGATTTTTCCATTCATCATTGCTCCACTTGCTTGCTAGTATGGATTTTTATGATAAGAATAGAATCAATGTAGTTTTTTTTTAATAATGAGCTTAAGACATTTTTTTAAATATAAACTTTATCTATACTAAGGGCATCTCCAGTGGTTAACCTCTCGAAAGTTTTTTGCTTTTGTCATATCAGATTTCCACTAATATTTTTCGATCAAAAGACTATTGTTATAAACTCACTCCAATGGTTAACTTTTTAAAAAGTTTTCTATTTTTTTAAATTAAACAATTTATTTTTATCTTTCTCATATGTTATATAAACTACCTTCATATGAATTTTCAAAATTTAAGTCTACTTTATAATTTTGAAAAATAAGATTAATTGATAGTATTATTTTAATAAATAAAGAATGATTAAATAGCATGGTACGTCAATGTTTTTTAATCAATAAGAATTGATATGAAACGTTAATGTTTTTTAATCAATAAGAATTGATATGAAGTATAAGGACGAAAATGGACAAAACCAATAAGAGTGTTAAAGATTATAGATTACTTAGCTTTTTAACAAAGTTTTCAAAATTTTTTCCAAATAGTAAAAAACTTTTGAAAAAGTTATAATTGAAGATGCTCTAATAGATTAAATGCATAAATGTACAATTGCTTTGGCTTTTTGGTATGTATATGATGCCATATGCGTGAGGCTGAGTTGGCAAAAGTCTACTGTGTGGAACAACGCTGTGGACCATGCTGGCGCAACGACAAATAACGCCACAAGGAGAGCACATACACACACACACACACACACACACTCTCTCTCTCTCTCTCTCTCTCTCTCTCTCTCTCTCTTATGGGTATTAAAAAATTTAAAATATTTACTAGATAGTTAAAAAATAAATGAAAAATATGATATGGTATGGTGAGTATTTCCTAGGTGAAATAGTAGGGAAGTGATGGTGTTGTGGCGGTGAAATGATGGATATTTTTGTATGAGGATGTATCCATACCTCAGCCTTAAAATTGAAAGAGAGCAAAAAACATAGGTAAGTTAATATTTTATGAGGAATTAACATATTTTGATCAAATTAAGACTATATAAGAATAAAAGTCAAAGGTCAATACCAATGTATGTTGCGCCAGCAACAAAAAGTCAAACTTTAAATCCATTTTTATATATAAGTATATAAGTCAAACTTTTATTATCTATAACCCACTAGACAATCCTAGATTCTTCATACATCAACCTAAACACTTCCATGATATTTTCATATATAGTATACTAGTTACAATATTGTACTAATGCCATTTATTATGATATATCCATTTTCTTTACTTTAAATCCATCACCATTAAAATGGTTGTGTTCCGATGTACACTTTTTACAAAAGTAGCTTGTACACAACTCATATTTTCAAACCTTTACCATAAATTTGTGAGTTTGGGTGCAAATCGACTTTTCATTTTAAAAGGATGTTAGGCTTGTTATAATCATCACCAATTGTAACTTGTAACTATTAAAATGATTTTGTTGTTGAGATTCTTACAATTATAATTGAAAAGTGATTATATTTACGAAGTTCTTTGAAATTTAAATATTTGGATATTAGAAAAAGAAAACTAATTGTATGTTTGTATAAATGTTCTTTTATTTGTTTTTAATTTTTCAAAATAATAATTAATAGGTATATTGATTTTCAATATATACATATAGGATGGATATTATCACACCAGCGAAAACATATGATTTAATTATTTTATTTTTCTCAAAACATGACTTTCTTATTAACTACATGTGTATATCTAATTAATTATCAATAATAAATCTATTTTCAAAATGCATATCAAAATCTATGTTCGGAAGTTGTCTTTCCGTTTAATTCTTAAAATAATTTAACATATACAATCTTCGAGCACATCAAAATCTATTTTTCAAAATGCATATCAAAATCAATCTGCAGAATGCTCAGAAATTGTAGTAAGTAAAAAACATATGTCTAAATTGGCTTGATATGCTGGATTGTTTTTAGAATCAAACAGAAAAACACTATTAAAAACACCAACAACAAGAAAAATATGAATTACGACTCAAAACGAAAAAAATGGTTCAAAAAGTATCAAATGTAAGGTTTTTTTCGGAAATTAAAAAGTTGAGGTATTTCCAAAAAAAGTTGTCTAAAACTGAAAGATCATCGGTAAACTTGCTAAAGTGGCCAAACAAAAAACATGGAAAATGCAAGTTTTTTAAGAAAAAAAATTAGTTTAACGTTAATCTGGAAAAAACCCAATATATAAGGTCTTTTATGACATTAACCTAAAGAAAAAGTTTGTTAAATGTGAGGGATTTTTCAAAAAATAAAAACTTCATGGTTTTTCTGGAAAAAAAGATGAGAGTTTTCTGAAAAAAAGTGTTAATAACCGGAAGATTTCCTATAAAAATGCTAAAGTGGAAAAATCGGAAAAATGAAAAAATTTATGATATTCAAAAAATAATAATTTAATATTTAATCTTAAAAAACTCTAATATATAAAGTCTTTTATGATAATAACCCAAATAAGTCAATATATCAGGGAAGATATGATAATTTTGAGTATTAATACAATTTAGTGTGCATCCTAAACTATAGGAGTATAATAAAACTTATTTGATTGTTTGTTATAATATTTTATATTATTCAAGTCCTTTTAAATCGTCAAATGTCATTTTTGGTATTTGTAATTTTAAAGGTTAATGATCCATAATGACAACTAATAAAACAAAATTTACCTATTAGGTCACTGAAGTTTTAATCCAACAAGTGATTGAACTTTTAATTTTGCACGTAATAGGCCACTGAATTTTCAGTTTTGATTTTCAAAATACCAATTTCTCCGATTTTAACCGGTTATACCCAGTTAAAGTCGTTGTGACGGGACCTCATAGCTGGCTGCTGCCCTCTGACGAAGAAACGAGTATCAGTTGGAGGCGGATTGGACATCGGAGGAGGAGAGCCATGAGGGTGTGGTCGAGGTGGTACAAATGTTATGAGATTGTGGATAGACATTAGGAATGACAATGGGACGGGTATTTGTGATCCCGATCCCATACCCTATTATAAAACTGCATCCCAAACCCGCTTCCGTCCTGTGGGGTACCCGGTTGGTAAATAACCATCGGGTTCGTGGTTATACCAACGGGTATCTGGTATCCCAATCTATGATAATAATAAGTTGAAGTTTACCCGTTGGAATTCTCGATAAGTAGTAATTAAATAAGGTCTAAATGGTAAATAGTAATAAATATTAATAAACCGTATATATTATCAAAATATGGATTTGCAATCTCATATATAAATAATAAAATTATAAGTATATAAAAATATATGGTTCGGGGTCGGGTATATGGGATCGGGTAATCGGGCGAGTATCACCTCAATACCAAAACCATCCCATACCCACGATTTTTTTCTAGAAAAATCTCATACCCGGTCCCATAACTATTTACCCGGTTCAAAACCCGTCCCAAAAGTTTCGGGTTCGGCTTTTTTCTGCCATCCCTAATAGATATTGAACTTGGTCAATGTGACACGACTGCGGATGAGTTGACAAAAATTGTCTGAGCTTGTCGGCAGAGACGGGGTGTCGTTGAAACGACGGTTAAAATAGGAGACAATGATATTTTAAAACAAAAATAAAAGTTCAATGACCTATTAGGTGCAATTAAAACTTCAGTGACCTAATAATTAAATTTTGTATTATTGGTTGTCATTGTGGATCGTTAACGCTAATTTTAATTATAGAATTGTACTTTTTGGTCTCTATACTTTTTTATTTGTAGAAATTACATTTATGGTCTTTGTAGTATTAAACTTTGGAAATTTTACTTTTGGTCCATGTATTTTCTAATTTGCTACATAAATTGTAGAAATGCTAAAATGATATATTGGTCACTATAATTTTAAATGTACGGAATTACATGTTTGGTTGGTGTAGTTTTTCATAAAGAGTTAATTGCAAATTTGGTTTCCATTGGTTATTGAAAATTGCCATTCTGGTTCAAAAAAATTTTATTAGCACTATTAGTCCAAAATAAGAATTTTAGTACATAGTTGATCCAAACATTTCTAAAAATACTTAAAATGACTAATTTGCCATTGTTTTTCTATTTTTTTAAATTTATTTTACCTTTTTCCTGATTTAAAAAAACAAAAAAGAAAATAACGCCCTCCCCTATCCCCTATCCATGCCTCCCCCACCCCCCCGGCTCTCTCTCTCTCTCTCTCTCTCTCTCTCTCAAGTACATTCATCATGTGGCCACTACACCCTTGTGGAGAAAAAAATTGGGACCTAAATGGGATTGAACTAATAGTTTGTAGTTTTTCAACTTTTCCCCCTATAATATAGTAATTAATCTTTCCTTGGACGAAGATGAGTCATATTTATATGCCCCAAAGACCCAAACACACTAATGGAGAACGTGAAACGTCAATCTTAAGGACAACATTTTAACCCCTTTTAAGAGGGCATGTGAACAGGCATTAATTAACGATCTTAGAGGTACATTCTTTGTAGTCATATCTACATGACAATCGCTGACCTATATTGAGGTCCATATTGCTTACCTCATATGTATGTGTTAAGGTCAAAAAGGCTTTGAGGATACTTATGCTAATAGAAGGCTAGTCACCAAAATTTGGGATGTGACGTTATATATATTATTTATAATTGTATTTGGATGTCCGTGTTGGGCTTAATTTGATGGTACGTGAACAACTGAACATGGTATGGAGCCACGCATGTGGTCTTTGGATGTGATATACGTTACGTGCATATCATCATGGTTCATGTAGAAAGTCGTCAACATTTGTAATGATTATAGCATACAAGATGTTGTACGTAAGCATGGTTTTTGAGATTATGTCTAATAAATTAAGTAATAAGTCATGAACGGATAAACGAGTTGATCTTGGATCAAACGGAAGTAAACACAACAACGAAATTAATGGAAGGCACGACTATGGAAAAAATAATAAAGATATAGTACAACTGCACTATGCACTTCATTGCCCTGGAATTTACGATATAGTTATAACATTTTGTGAACAGTGAAATTTGCCAATCAAGTTTTCCATTTTCTATAATAGTCACCATGCAAATATTTTTGTGCATATATGGCCCTTAAAAAAAATCAATGTTACTATATACCATTTTGATCGACTATATAATAATCGATTTTGAATTTTGATGCTCATAATTGTCCATGTGGCATCCACCTGGCAAACAAGTAAATGGTTTTATATGAAGACGAAGCACAAAGATTTTGAGGACTAAGCACAATGATTTTGTAATTATTTTCTGTAAATGGTTTTGTATGAAGACGAAACAGATTGAGCACTAAGTTTCGATGAACCCTACGAGACCCGTTTATAAGAACTTCGTAAAAACAAACTCTCACCAAAAGAAAACAACAAACTATGATTCTATGATTTGTAGATAGTTGTATTAATTAATGCACAAATCTTTTTTATATGTTTTGATTTCAATTTCTAAATAAAATTTAATGCTATCTCATAAATTTTATATAATTTACATTAAAAAAATCTTTATATTTAAACCGAATCTATATGCTACAACGTACAATTTGAATTTTGAGAGTTTTAACATCAATTCTCTTGCTTACTATAGTACGTAGTTACTACGAAATATTTTTTTTTTTAAGAACCCACACGCTCTCAACTCGGTTTTTAAATCCAAGTTGCAACGTCTGACCCGTTTATCACGGTTCACAGCGAAACGGCCGGTCGACGGTTAAATTCTTATTCGCTAAGATCATCCATTTCGTCACCTTCCTTGATGTTTCCTTCTCCTTAAGTCGGTTGTTACCATAAACCCTATAAAATTTCATCTCCAATCTTACTTTCATCAATCAACGTACCATGGATTACAGAACCTTGGACATCACTCTCGTATCCGCAAAGGGTATCAAGAAAGCATCTCTCATCGGAAAATCAGATGTTTACGCCGTAGCTTACATCTCCGGCACCGCCAGCCACCAAAAACCCAGAACTCCTGTTGACAAAGACGGAGGTTCAAACCCTACTTGGAATTTCCCCATGAAGTTTACCGTCGATGAAGCCGCTGGATTACAGAATCGCCTGACCCTCGTCGTTGAGATCAAGGCCGTGGGGATGTTCAGCGATAAGAATCTGGGAGAAGTTCGTGTGCCGATTAAAGAGCTTCTGGAAGGCGTATCAACTGAAGGGAAAACGGAGCAGCTTGCTAGTTATCAGGTGAGGAAGCCGTCCGGGAAGCCGAAAGGGTATCTTAGTCTTGCATATAAATTTGGAGAAAAGTTTTCCGGTAAGGCGGAGGAGCCCGTAACGGCTTATCCTCCCGGTATGGCAGTTGGATCCAGTTCCGCGTATGCACCGCCGGCAGGTCAATATTACCCGCCTCCTGCTGCTGGATACCCTCCTCAGACACAGGCTGGATATGCGTACCAGCACCAGCAACAACCGGGTTATGGTGGTTACCCTCCTCCGCCGCCGGGGTACGGTGGATATCCTCCGCAGCAGGGATACGGCTATCCGGCAGTTCAGCAGCCTCCAAAGAAGAACAAAGCTGGTATGGGGTTTGGAGCCGGTTTGCTAGGAGGTGCACTAGGTGGATTGTTGATCGGCGATATTGTATCGGATGCTGCTAATGGCGGTGGATGTGGCGACGGAGGTGGATGTGGCGGAGGCTGCGGCGGTTTTTGATAATACGTTCTTGATTTTGGAATTTTACAAAAGCATGATTTAGTTTGCTTGTTTTCATGTCTATTGTAAATATACTTTCGGTTTAAATCGATAAACTTAACTCGTTTTAGTACAGATATGATTGTTACAAGCATTATATTGGATTTGGAAGTAATATTTAATCGTAATCATTATGTGAGACGAGAAATAATGTTATTGGCGATTAAAACTTAAAAGGGTATAGACTTAAAGGTGGTAATCAAGAGGCTGCAAAGTTGATACGATACGCTAAGGCTGAAGGGTGTGCAAGACACCCATGACAACCCATGACAACCGCCATGTCATCGCCACGTCATAAAGACTTCCAAGACACCCACTAGGGGTGTGCAAGACTCCCATGACTACCATTTTAATTTCCACGTCACATTTATATTTTACGTTTTTTTAATTCAAACAAACATTAAAATTTAATTAAAACCAAACATTTAAAATTAAATAAAAAACATTACATAAAAATAAAAATAAAAACGACATTGCACGAAAAAAAAACATAAAAACGACAACTCCTAATTTTTTTTTAAAAAACTACTTATTTAAATATTTCTTGCGTCGTTGTTCCGTCATCAATCGGATCGCCTCGAGGTCCTCTTCGGTCCCGGATCGGCTAAACAACACGTAATCCAACCGCGATTCCGCAATTTCGTTGTGGCGGTAGAATTGTTCAACGAGCCGGTCGACCTTTTCCTCAACATCGTCTTTCGAAGACGAGCCGGAGGCATCTCGGTTTGCTCTTTTCGCTCGGTCGCGGCCAATGGGGCGTCGAGGCGGAGGCATCTCGGTTTGTGGTTCGGTGTCGTCGTCGAGGTCGATCGGGTCTCGAGCATCCGAAATATCGTCATCCGGGGTCCTCCCACGTTTGGAACCCGTGCTCGAGTGAGGCGAATCGGGATTTAGTAGCCATTTAGGACCGGTACGCATCAACTCCCAACTTCGCATATGCTTAAACGGTTTCCCGACAACTCGCGCATATTGTTCCATAGCCGTTGTGAAAATCCCGAATTCGTTTTCGCCACTTCGTCGCATGTTCACCAAGTTGTTGTAAATGCCGTTGAACTTGGTGCACTCGATACGAAGTTTCCACCACTTTCCGTTAATACCGTCGTTGTTTCGGTACACCCCACGACCCATCGCCTCGTGGTAGTGGTCTAAAATGCGTTCCCACAACGATGTGGAACTTTGGCTATTTCCTTTTTGCGAATCCATGGAAATAGCGAGCCACGATCGAACCACTTGAACCTCTTCGTCGGTCGTCCACGGAACCTTCGCCTCTTGCGCGTTTCGCGTTTTGTTCTTTTGTCTATTATTTTTCTTTTTCTTTTTGGAGGAATTTGTGTTTGTGTGTGTGTAAATTGTAGATGTGTGTGTAAAATATAAGTTGTGTGTGTGTAAATTGTAGATGTGTGTGTAAAATATAAGTTGTGTGTGTGGTTTGTATTTATAATATGTCAAAAAAAATTAAATTTTTTTTTTTTAGTTACCAACGGCTCGAACAACGGATATATATTCGAATTCATCCGTCTTCACGCGTTCAAAGGCTGACGATCTGGGGACGCACCAAGTCGAGGACGCGGGGGGGGGGGGGGGGCGGTGTTTGCCGCGTCGTCGTCGCCTACGTGGAGGACGCAGGGGGGGCCGCGTGCGGCATACCCCACGGCCTAACCCGCAATACGTTGACGTGATGGTTTGAGTTGGATATTTCAACTTGAAAATTAACAGGTTGAGCCAAGGTTAATTAGAATAGAATATTTCTAACTCGCAAATGACATTTATTTCTACTTAAGTTTTTCTAGTTATTTTAGATAAAAATGATAGACTCAAAATCAAAATCAGGTATATAAAACTTTCAATGTCATATTTTCCCATTTTTCTAGTTCAAACTTTTTCCGCTTTAACTTCTAAAACTTATTATGAATTTTGCATATTCGCCTTCCAACTTTTTTTTTTTTTTTTTTTTTTTTTCCAATTTTCCACTTTTTCCTTTCCACGTAACGTCAACCCAACTCCTACTTTTCAATCTGTTTAGTGTTTCAACCGAATACGAGACAACATATTTACAATGTCTAAACCTTAAGCTCAATAATTATCGTGAACTCGATACGAAAATAAACGAACTGACATGACCCAATACGATAATTAAACGAGTCAGGTTATGACCAAACTCTCGTAACCAATTTAATGTTTCAACCTAACACGAACCTAACCCGACATGTCAGATTTATCAGGTCTAGTGCTAATGTACCCTTTTAGCTGTACCCGATTTACTTTGCGACCATCATGGATAAATGTACCTGATTTACACGAGTATATTTGATTAGAAACAAGTAAGAAGTTTTCGGCATGGTTTTTACTTAATTTGATTCCAAAATCGAAGTTTCTAGATCAAAATATGTCATTTTTGCACGATGGTCTACAATCCTTCCAGATAATATTACAATTATAAGAGATCAAACCAGTTATCACTATTTGTCATGAAGCTATTCATACATCTCCCTTACCGAATGCACTTCTTATTTTAACTTTTTTTAATATTTATTTTACTCTGTGCATTCCTAATAATTTATTGTAACCATGATTTGATATTTTTCTTTCAGATTAAAAGGTATGCAATGCAAGTGTAGCCTAGCCTAGCTGGGTGGATGCACCCGGGTTATATACCCATGTGGTGGAAGGTCTGGAGTTCGACTCCAACTAACCCCATGTGGGGGGATTTTCCCTGGTCGGTTGAGTACCCTCAAGGTGTTAAAATTGCCGGTTCCAAAAAAAAAAGTATGCAATAACTAGAAAAAAGATAAATATAGATTGACCGTTTACCATTACTGCAAATTACATTGAGATTTGAGCAAGTTGAATCCAGTAAATCCTCTAGTCCACAGATTATTTTTTTTTTTTGCCCGCAATTATGCAAGACAAAATAAAAATCAGTACCGAGTTAGCCCAACAAAAACTCCAGATCCATTTGTCCGCTATACTCTGCTATATATTAACGTGATTTAAGCTTTTGGTTTCGTACAATACCAAAGTTAATTAAAATAAAAATGCAAGAAACACTTATGACATATGTCGTATCCCATTACACACACCCACGAAATTCGGGATTCTCAAACCGATATCCACGACTCCGATTTCTTTTCAAATCTAAATTCCAAATTTAAATTTCTTTTTATGATTTTTTCCATATATGTTCACCATAACTAAAGGTAGTTACACCTTACCGTTTCTTTCCCCTAAAGTCGTTAGATGTCAGTTAACGCTTAATTACCACAAACCCGATATACATTCACTTCGATCTCCACTTTCACCAATCAACCATGGATTACAGAACCTTAGACCTGACACTCTTCTCCGCAACGGGGCTCAAGAACGGCGCTACTCTCTTCGGAAAATCAGATGTCTACGCCGTCGCTTACATTTACGGCTCACATACCATTCAAAAGCTTACTGTTCATAAAAACGGAGGTTCCAACCCTACCTGGAATTTTCCCATGAAGTTTACAGTTGATTATGCCGCCATATTACAGAAGCGCGTGGGGATCGTCGTCGAGATCAAGGCCGTCGGGATATTCAGCGATAAGAAATTGGGAGAAGTTCGCCGGCCGTTCGTCGGCGAGGTCCTGGAAGACGTATCGACTGAAAGGAAGTGGCAGACGTCGATGGTAGCTAGTTATCAGGTGAGGACGCCTTCCGGGAAGCCGAAAGGCTATCTTAGTTTCTCGTATCGTTTTGGTGGGGAATTTTCCGGTAATGTGAAGGAGGCCGTCACGGCTTACCCTTTTTTGATGGCGGTTGGAAACAGTTCCATGTACGCGACAAAAGATTGGTATTACAGGAATCCGGCTGTTCATCAGCGTCCAAAGAAGAATAAATTACGTCGTAAGGGGTCAGACGATGATTTCTTAGATGGAGCAGTGTTTGGATGTTTGATGGCAGGCGTTGCTAGTGGATGTGGCGGGGGATGTGGAGGTTGAGGGTGGCGGCCACCGGAGGCTTTTCTTGATGTTACGTTCTTGATTTTGGGATTTTGTACACAGCAGGTATAGGTTTGTTTCCATGTCCATTTTAGATACTTACTGTTTGAATTCACAAAAATCCAATTGTTCAACTACAATTACGATTGTTACAGTGGATTATGGAGTTTTTTTGTATAGGATTTAAAAGTAATACATAACATTGAATGTTTAGCGTTTTTATACATATTATTGGTACGGATAATATTTTTTTTTGGAACGGTAAATATAATACCATCTATCCTAGTCCTAAATTACACATAATTTCCACCAATGCCTCTAATGAGGCTTGAACCCTCAACCTCAAGGAGGGAGGGCAACACCGGTACCACTGGGCTATAAGCCCTTTGGTTTGGTACGGATAATTTCATCATGAAATTTCTCACATCGTCTTTGTGATCTTTGTCTCCGTCTATTGAGGGCTTCACCTTGACCGGGTATATTGCTAACGAAAGATTGTATTCATGTAATATGGTAGTATGACAGTAAACTCATCAATTTTCATCACATCTTTGTTAAGTCCCAAGAGAGCGGAAAGAATCTGTCCGTAAACCCTAATTTTACACTTTTGTCCGACAGATTATAAAGCGTATTTTTTTAAAATTTAAATTTTGGTGGTAAGAAACTTTTCTGTTTTATTAAATAGACTAGGTTAGAAACCCGTGTAATACACGGGTTGATTAAAAAATATATAAAATAATATGAAAAATATCAATATTGATGATAAAATTATCATTTGTGAATTTTGTTTATTTTGATATGTTATATTATATGATAAATTTTGCTGGTTTTAGATAGGAATTACGAACGTTATGTTTAAATAAAATATGATTAAAATGAATAATAAGTACCAAAAATAATAAAAAAATAATGTTAAAAATAAAAGACGTAATAATAATTCAAAATGCTCGAAATACTTCTTTGTATACAACATTTGATGTCCTATTTGTAATTTTACCCTCTTTATCTAAAATCAGTAGTATTTAAAAAAAAAAGATGGTTTGGTGATGAAATAATTATAAAGGAAAACTGAGTTCTGTTTTACATTTAGTTTTATAGAAGATAGCGCCACATCTGCATTTCACATTCACGTAGACATTAAATGAAGTGAAAAAGCAAACACGAAAAAAAATCTACGATTAAAGTAGGATGCCATTAAAGAAAACTTGAAAGTAGGATGCCATTAAAAAAACACGAAAAAAAATCTACGATTATAACCAAATGAGGTGAAAAATCAAACACGAAAAAAAATTAAAAATAATGAAAGACATTTTATTTAGTCATACAATTTTATATCTACTGAATATGAAAAAATAATGAAAGTAAAAGATACACAGTTTTTTTTGTTGCAATTTGGTCAGTAAATGAAAGTAAAAAAAGAATTATTATAAGTACAATGTTATTAACAGAATAAGGAGACTAAGTACAATGTTATATCGAAGTCAAGGACGAAATTGGAAAAAAAAAATGTAGTTAAAAGTAGGATGTTATAACAAACCCCAAATGGAAATTTTTATGTAATAACAAATCAGAACATAACTATTTATTATAGCATCCTAGTTTGGTTTCAGAAACTACATTGCTATTATGTAGCTATGGTTCTGTAACAGAACCATAAGTGGTAATAGTAATATACTTTGTGGATCCAAGACACTAACAAACATTTACTCAAGGAACAGCTCGTTAATGTATGACTTGTACAGTTGTACTGTATATGTACAACTTGTTAAGCTGAAAAATAGTGATGGTGGTGTGGTGCAGAATACAGAACCGACTCCAATTCCTGGAATGCATGGGTGGCATGCGGTGGTGTTTTGAATATCTGATGACTCCAATTCCCTTTGACTTTTGGTCAAACAAATATTACCTTAAGCTCAAGATGATCTATTTATTTATTATGTTGGTTTCAATATGATTTTTGCAATATGAGATTTCTCCCATAGCTTTAAAATGTCGGAAACTAAGCCATGAAGGTTTTGGTTTCATCCTTTAAAAAAGTGAATACTAAAACTAATGTTATCTTTGGAATCATTAAATACACACATGTTATCAAAAAAGAGGTTATCAAGAAAGAAGAAATAAAGTCTTGAATATGGTTTATATCCAGGAACGAATTCAGGAAGCAAGTCCGCATCAACATCAATGGATTTGGCATTATCCAATCAGTGAAACTTGGATAACTTGAAAGTAGGATGCCATTAAAATAGGATGCCATTAAAGAAAACTTGAAAGTAGGATGCCATTAAAGGAATAAAACACGAAAAAAAATTTCAAACACTGTGAAGATTCATACGCACTTTAGCATACACACACAAACAGAACACACACACACACACGACTCAGGCATTCCATCAAACACTTAATCTACGAATTAAAAACTAAAACATGATTGATAAATCTACGAACTAAAAACACACACACAAATATACAAAAAATAATAATTAAACTGATATAAAAATAACAATTCTCAAAATAGTTAAAAGAATTAGATTTTACTGGTCAGGGAAAATGACAGACTGTGGTTGGTAATTGGTAGAAAAAAGCAGATGCTGCAAGAGAAAGAGCAATTAGGCAAAGTTTGAGAGATAGAAGAAACCCACCACAAGTTCATCCATTCAATACTCTAGTTTTGAAATGGAGATTCGGTATTTATGCAAAGATGAAACTGAAAGACAAAATACAACTAAAAGCCTAAATGCAATTTTTTATTTGAGAGAGATATAAAAAAGATACTAACCTGTTGTAGCAGAATGTTAGGGTTCCAGATCAAAGCAAGAGCACTTGTACCGGGGAGACGAAGAAGATGAGTGTAAATGAAAACATGTATGCGTGATTTATAGGTTTGAAATCAACCGATAATGATAAGCTAATCCTGAAGTTTAGCATTTGTTTCTTGGAAAGCGATTCTCTAAAAGTAGATAAGCATTGAAACAATTTGAGTGGGATGAAACTAATAAATCTGGATTTGTTTTGCTGATTTTTAGCTTCGTCTCTTGATTATTAGCGTTTTTTGTTTTCAGATTGGGGAAAAATTTTCATATTTATCGATTATGAGTAACACGCATTCAATTTCCGAATTGAATTGCTAAAAACTTATTCAGTTTCCAAATCGAATTACTATAAAGAAAAAAAATCAAACAGAAAATAATTAAAAAGCTTACTGACAGTCCATCCTACCAGAAACGTATGTATTTCATTCATGGAGAGAGAGACATCAAATTGATAACCAATTTGACTTCTAAAATTCAAATTAAGAAGCAGTGAGAAATCGTAACACTTACGAAAAGGCGAATATTCATGAGCGTATTGGAACCAGCTTTTAGCTTCTTCCGTCTCGGACTCCATTTGGCCTCTACTAAAATCAAAAAACTGGCAACATCAAACTCGTATTCGGAATCAATCCCAAATTGACTCCTCAGTGCTCTCTTACTTCTCTCCCTCTCTCTCAATCGATGGCTAGAGTTTGGAAAACATAAACTGCAATATGAATTCATTACAGATATTGTGTATTTACGGCCAGTGAGTTAGAGAAAAGGAAGAGAAGACATGTTTAGGGTTTCTAGCGGTGAAGAGAGATAGCGGTAGCGGTTGTGAGTTTTCAAATCAATCACCGAAGATGAAGGATTTGTGGGCATGAAGAAGGACCGATGGTGGGATACCCAACTCATGAATAATCGAATAATCGGAGATTGTACCGGAGATTGTTAAAGTGAAGAAAATAAGTAAATTAGATTATTTTAAATTATTATTGTCCAAATATAACTTTTAACTTAAATAAAATTAAAAAGTACATGTGGAGGATGTAGAAGATGGTTTTAAAAATGGACACGTGGCATATTTTATTTTTATTTATTAGGTATAGAAGATTTTGCAACGGGTTATCGACAAAATCTTAAAATTTTAAATCCGCCTATTAATCTTGCATATTTTAAAATTTGATTTACTAGATCCTATTTTAAATTTATAATAACATAATTTAGTAATATTTTTTATTATAAAATATTAGAAATATCGAAATAGAAATAATAAACGTTAATCAACAATAAACAATTTGCTCATTAGGCCTTGCGGAGTGCAACCCGACGTGGGGTGCGAGACTCACTAAAAGTGAGGTGAACACCACCCCTGTGGTGAGAGCTCGTCGCATTCTTGCCACCGTGCGAGTTCTGGACGTCGCGCGAGTTCATAAATGAAATGGTAAGTTGGTTGTACATTAAGCATAATGAGTTGTACCAAATGTGAGGGGAAGTGAGAGGTACCATTTCCAAGGGTGAGGGGAGGAGTGAGGGGTGCTGACGTGGAAGAGAAAAAAGTGAGAGCCCGTATCGGGCATACCGGATGGCCTTATGTCACTTATCTTTTAATTATATTAAATAAGTCGGTAATTTTTTTATGTTCTCATTACACCATTAGAATGCATTTCAATTGGATAATTTTGTCATATTAGATGTTACTATGGAAATGTTAGAACTATCTAAATGAACAATTTCTAGTAATGTGGTTGAAGGTTGCCCAGAAGTCAGAACTCTCACAGGAAAACACATTTCTTTGTCCTGCAAATCACACCCGAAGTTGAGTCAAATATCGAGTAAGTAGTTATTGCATGTACATTGTTTGTTTGACTATTGTCCATTAATTTATAATAATCAAGAAATGTATGTTGGTGTCTTAATACATTAAGCCAGACCATTGGGCTTAACCCGTTTAGTTATTCTATCTATATTATGTCAAAAATAAACAACCATATAAACATATCCAAATTAAGTGCTTAACCCATAAAGATCATTACATGAGAAAGTAACATCCACTCATTATACTTTGCAACATTGTACTTACAGGCTTCACATGGTAGTTTTGAGATAAAAACATTCCGGTAAACGACAACATGGCTAGAGAAAGAGCATAGTCAAAGATTTGATTGATGGTTACAACATAAGTTAAAAAAGTATACACATAGTAAATATAACTTTTTGGTGATTTAGTCCTTTAATGTGATAATCCGCAAAGACCTTTTTTGCTATATATATATATATATATATATATATATATATATATATATATATATATATATATATATATATATATATATATATATACACAATTTTTTTTTGTTCTGCCTGAAGCTTATGCTTTTAATGATATTTGGCTTGAGGGAGAAATTGTTGGAAATCAAAGGTTCATGTAATTAGTTTCAAAAACAAGAGTTTGCAACGGAAGCATAAAATCATGAACACAAATTCCATTTTCAAGAGGATCATGCTACATGCATGTAGAGATAAGATGAAGAACAAACATAGATTAAGTTCAAGATCATAACCTTTGTTCTTGGGTTTGGTTTGGATGATTTTGATAGCTAGGAATCAAATTAGAATCCCTCTATAGTTGATCCACCACAAGCTTGAACATCCTTGAATGCTAGTTCCACAACTTGCAAGATAAGACTCATTTTCTTATGAAACCAAAAACCAATTTTGCTAAGCACTTAAGGAGAGTTATTTGGCTGATTTTTAAGCATGAAAGGATGGTGCTACACACCTCAAAATGGCCGGCCATATGGTCCTTAAAAACCAAGAGAAAAGTGGGTTGAATAAACAAATGAAGCATGCAAAATTTTCATGGTCAAGTCTTGGACAATGAGAGAATATCACATGCTTTACTCAACATCCCACATGCCTCTTATTCCTTCCACATGTGGCCAGCCATAAAGGCAAGAGAATAAATATATTTATTCCATCTTTATTATTTATAAACTTGTAACATAAAGTTTATAAATAATAACCTTTCATTCTTGTGTTTAAATGGAATAACACTTAACCATTTAATCACATACATAAACCAATTAATCATGCATTATCAATTATATAAATATATACATATATATATATATACATATATATATATATATATATATATATATATATATATATATATATATATATATATATATAAATATATACATATCTATAATGTACATGTTTCATTTAATTTATCAATTAAATTAAAAAGGTTTACATATAAATCAATTAAATCGTTTAACAATTTAATTGTTACACTTAATTAATTCATCACATATGAATTACTAATCAACCTTTAATTTTGTAGTTATTTTTATTTACCTCAAATAATAATAACCTACAAGATTAAATTGCAGTTTTAGTATCATTTGATGTTAAATCAAATTTAACATTCTAAATGATTAATTGGTGTCAAACTTGTTGTTGGTGTGACCCTATAGGATCATGTATTATTAGTAATATCATTTTATGATCATCCTTGAGCATATAGAACTAACAGAAATGACAGTCAAGATACATAGTATTCTAGAGGATTAATATGGGTTTTCATAGCCTACAAGTCAATGTTATGAAATACGAAGTCTATCACATAAATGGGTACGAGGTACCTGTTTTAAACAAAATCTCATGAAGGTAGAGTAAACCAGAATATCAGGGTTAGCATAGAGGCAACTGATATGCAATTTGCTAAAGAGGTTGTATCCTTGGCTAGAACTTATATTACGGTGTTCTACAAGAGATATGTATATTGGATTACTATATAAGAAAATTCCCCCTATTCAATTATGATTGGGTTGGCAATAAAAATGGGGTTAAATAAGATAGTCTTAGCTACACAATGTTAGAGATAGATAGGTTAGGGCATAAAGATGACCCTTTCATATTGGCCATAACATATTCTTTTATATGAAAGACCGACATGATAAGAAAAAGTTGATGTTGATCATGACACCTCCTAAAAATTATAGAGATGCATTTGTTAGGTGAATTGGTTGGTGAAGTTTTTGTTAAAGGTAGGTGAGGTAAATGTCTTCACACCTAATTTCTATTTCCATATTCACATTGTTAATAGTGCACCTCAAATGTATATAAATAGAGGTTCAAGTTGAAGAGTTAGATGCACCACAACTCAATACCTATAACAATTGAGTGTATCTCTTGTAATCTCCTTGTTAAATAAAATCTAGTTGTAGCCCGTGGACGTAGGATTTGCACCGAATCCGAACCACGTAAAAATCCTTGTGTTCTTCTTGCTTTATTTTCGTGAGTTTGTGTGTGTGTGTGTGATAGTGTGTTTCCGCTGCGTGTACCCGGTCCGGTTCCTAACAACTGGTATCAGAGCTTTGGGTTTCGGAAGAGGTCTCGGTTTTAGAAATTAGAGTATGCTCTGTGGTTGCAGTTTTGTCTGATCTTCCACATCAGAAACTAATTTCTATTAATCGTATTAAAGGTATCTTGGTACTTTGAAGGGTACTGTTCTGTCACACAAAAGTACTATAAAATATTTGTCTCTTGTTTGTCGTAATGGCTGAAGACAAGGTTGTAATCGAGAAGTTCAACGGTTCTGACTTTAGCTGGTGGAAAATGCAATTAGAAGCATTGCTATGTCAGAAAGATTTGGACGTGGTACTTGGAAGACAAACCGGAGAAAATGGAAAAAGCTGCTGAAGATGCGTGGAACTCAAAGGACAAGAAAGCTAAGGCGGTTATTACATTGTCGTTGGAAAGGAGCGTCGCTTTCAACATCATGAAGGAAACCACAGCGCGTGGTATGATGGATGCTCTGACGAACATGTATGAGAAACCGTCGGCGGCTAACAAGGTGTTCTTGATGAAGGAGTTATTCACTACAAGGATGCATGAGGAAAGTTCTGTTATGGTTCACATTAACAATCTAAATTCAATTTTGTCCAGATTATCATCTGTGGGAATTAAATTTGATAATGAGACTCAAGCTTCACTGCTACTAGCTTCACTACCTGATAGCTGGTCAGGAACAGTTACTGCTGTTACGAGTTCCGTGGGGACCAGTGGTATCACGTTTGAAGGCGTTCGAGATTTGGTTCTAGGCGAGGATACCAGACGCAAGAATCAAGGTGGCTCGTCTTCTTCTGAGTTATTAAATATCGGAAGAGGTAGAGGGAATAGCAGGAATAGTGGGAGCAGTGGGAGTCGTGGAAGAAGTTCATCTAGAACTTGGAAGAATGTGAAGTGCTGGAACTGCCAGGAGGTGGGACATGTTAAGAGTCAATGTCCAAAGAAAGAATTGAACAGTGTTGGTGCTGAGAATGTTTATCAAGAAGATGCATTGATACTCAGTATGGAAAACTGTGTAGACTCTTGGGTCATGGATTCAGGGGCTTCGTTTCATGCCATGGACAATGGAGAAACGATGGTGAATCTAAAAGAAGGAGATTTTGGGAAGGTACGGTTAGCAAATGACAAGATGCTTCAAGTAACGGGCATGGGAGATATTGATCTGGTTACTTCATTGGGAACTACATGGAACCTGAAGAATGTCAGGGTGATTCCGTAGCTGAAGAAGAAATTGATTTCTGTTGGTCAGCTGGATAAACAAGGACTGGAAGTAAGGTTTGGTGGTGGTAAATGGAGGGTGGTCAATGGAAATTCGGTGATTGCTCAAGGTATGAAGCATGGGTCATTGTATATGGTTGAGGTACCTGCTGAGGGAAGTATGACCGTCCCGGTTAAGCATGACAAAATCTGGTTCGCTAAATCTAGTGCTAAGAGACTTCATTTGGCAAACATGAAGTCTGGAGCCAAAGGATGTTAGTGAAAGGTTTTCTGCAACCATGAACTAAATAACCTAAGTTCACATGCAACCTATAAGGATCTATGTTTTCTACTATTGAACATATAACAAAAACCTAAAAGCCAATAAGGACATCTAAAGAATAAAACCAGAAAACTAACCTTTAGATTTCTTGGAAGCAAAGCAGCAAAAATATCCTGCCTCAAATGAAGTCACAACTCACACCCAAGCTGAGAGGATTATGGATCGAAATTCCAGAGAGAAAATAATAGAATGAGCGACTGATAATGAGGTCTAGGGTTACCTATTTATAGGGAACCAAGTGGCAAAGCTAAAACCCTAGCCGCAGCCCATTTTCCGGATTATCTGTACGCGCGCCGCGGCCAAGACGTTTGCGCGTCACGCGCCGCAATTCAACTATTGAATTTGTACGACTTTAATCCCTGACCTCCTGATTAATCCAATTAATGTCATAGAAATTAATCCAATTAATTTCTGATTAATTATTAATCAAATAATATTATTTCTAATTAATATATTATCTCAATAATATATTAACAAACAATATCTTGATTTATTAGTCATATAATAAATCAACCCTTTCTCTCTACTTAACTTTCCACCAATCCTCCAGCTATGAGGGCAACCCAAATGGACTATGCTACTATTAATTTGGTAAATACTAATTATTAGTCATGGCTTAGACACCTAATCCAACAGTCTCCCACTTGGATAAGTCTATGACTATAATTACCAATTTAACCTCTAATTAACCAGCACTTTTAGCTTCCTAGAAACCGCTGCCAAACTCTGATCTAATCAGTTCTGTCCATAGATAAGTGATCAGATGATCCTCCGTCCAACAAGATATTTTCAAACTCAAGACATGGATAAAATCAATCCCGGTCTGACTCACTGTTCCTCGATATCCAATTTGCATATGACTCTTAGACTACCAATTTAGTCCCGGTTGGCCAACCATTTTAGTCAACTTCAAATTCATCGAGAGGCCTACAGATATCTGTTCCCCGTTAGGGTCAAGGGACGAATAAGCTTTGACTCATATACTTATGTCTTTTACCAGACAAATCACTCACAACAATACGTTTTATAACAACGAGTTACCGATGCGTTTTCGTATTATCAATGAACAACCGTCTAGTAAATCATAACTCATATGTCTCAGCTTAAAGATCAAAAGATATTATCGTCTCAATATTGCTCGTGATGTAATCCATGAAGCAATCCATTGAGCGCGGGTTTATCCAATACTCAAATCTCCATTTCCAAGTACTCACGAATGGTGCAGCAATCCAATTGCAATGTCTAACTCCTTAGACAATCTATTACCAATTCATGACAGTCTTACTTCACACTTACTCCCCAAAAGTGTAATCGACTGTGGATATTTGAATAATCCAATTATTCAGGAAGTAAAACATGCAAAATGAAACACAATGACAAAGTATTGACAAAAGTAGCAAACATTACTCATTAATAAATCTCTATTATTAAATCACAAAAGTCAAATACAATACATTGTTACAAGTTTCGAAACCTATCTAATTTACATAAACTTTATATCATCTCTTAATCCAATGCTCCTAGCATGTTGATTATGCTTAATCCTACTTAGAGCCTTTGTCAAGGGATCTGCAGGATTATCTTCCGATGATACCCTCTTTACCACGAGGTGACCTTCTTCTACCTTATGCCTTATGTAGTGGTCCTTTCTGTCGATATGTCTGGACTTTCCATGGTCTCGCGGTTCCTTTGTCAAGGCGACCGCACCTTCGTTATCGCAGAACAGTTCCATGGGCTCCTGAATACTCGGGACTACTCCAAGGTCACCGATGAAGTTCTTCAGCCAAGCCGCTTCCTTTGACGCTTCACTTGCTGCTATATACTCTGATTCACAAGTAGAATCAGCCACCGTATCTTGCTTGGAACTTTTCCAAGTAACTGCTCCACCGTTCAAAAGGAATACCCAGCCCGACTGAGACCGACCACTGTCTCTATCCGTCTGAAAAATGGCATCTGTATATCCTTCAACTCTCAAGGTATCACTGCCACCGAGGACTAACACCATGTTCTTGGTCCTCCGCAGATACTTGAGTATATTTTTTACAGCTATCCAATGCACCCTTCCAGGGTTACCCTGGTACCGACTGACCATGCTTAAAGCAAATGCCACGTTAGGGCGAGTACACGTCATAGCGTACATGATCGATCCTACAGCTGAAGCGTAAGGTACCCGACTCATTTCAGCTATTTCTTCGTCTGTACTCGGACTTTGAGTCTTACTCAATTTTACATTACTTTGGATAGGTAGTTCTCCCTTCTTGGAATTTTCCATACTAAACCTTTTCAGTACCTTTTCCAAGTATGTACCCTGACTAAGTCCAATTAGTCTCTTCTTCCTATCTCTCAATATTCTTATCCCGAGAATATAGGCAGCCTCTCCTAGGTCCTTCATGGCGAAACATTTCCCAAGCCAAGCCTTGACATCTTGCAAGGTTGGAATATCGTTTCCCATGAGCAGTATGTCATCGACATACAACACCAGAAAGGTGACTATACTCCCACTAGCCTTGACATATACGCAGGACTCATCCTCGCAAACCAAACTCTTTGACTTTCTCATGGAAACAAAGATTCCAGCTGCGAGAAGCTTGCTTCAATCCGTAGATTGATCTCTCAAGCTTACACACCTTATTAGGATACTTTGCATCGACAAAACCCTCTGGCTGATTCATGTAAACATCCTCAGTCAACTTCCCATTATGGAAAGCGGTTTTGACGTCCATCTGCCAAATTTCATAGTCATGAAATGCAGCTATGGCCAGCATAATCCTAATAGACTTTATCTTGGCTACTGGTGAGAAGGTCTCGTCATAGTCAACCCCTGGGGTTTGAGTAAAGCCATTCGCAACCAGTCTTGCCTTGAAGGTGTGTACTTTTCCGTCCATGTCGGTCTTCTTCTTGAAGATCCATTTGCACCCGACTGTCTTTCGACCCGGTACGTTGTCAACCAAGTTCCAAACTTGATTGTCATACATGGACTTGATCTCGCTATCCATGGCCTCTTTCCACTTGGCAGACTCAGGGCCCGCCACTGCTTCCTGGTAGTTAGCTGGTTCATCCAAATATATCAGTGTCCTATCACTGACAAACGTGTCCCCATCCGAAGTTATATGAAACCCATAAAACTCGAGTGGCATGCTAACACTACCGGAACGCCTAAGAGGTAAGGATACCTCTGTCGGACCAACAGGAACTTCTTCCTCATGTTGGTTGCTAGTTTCTCCTAAGGTTGCGTCATCTAATGACTCTTGAATTACTTCTAGATCAATGGTACTCCCACTGTCCTCTTTGAATATGAGCTCTCTCTCTCGAAATACCGCTCGTCTAGCTACAAAGACCACGTCCTCGCTTGGTCTGTAGAATAGATATCCAAAGGACTGTTTGGGATAACCAAGGAAGAAACACCTTTCGCTTCTTTCTGCGAGTTTGTCTTGAGTCTCTCGTCTAACGAAAGCCTCACAACCCCAGACCTTGATGTGTGCTAACGAGGGAACTTTCCCCGTCCACATCTCATGAGGTGTTTTAGCAACCTTTTTAGTAGGGACAAGATTGAGGATATGGGCGGCAGTCTCTAAGGCATACCCCCAGAAGTGAATGGGAAGTGAAGCTCGACTCATCATGGAACGGACCATGTCCAACAGGGTTCGGTTGCGCCTCTCCGCAACACCGTTCAACTGTGGTGTCCTGGGAGGTGTCAACTGCGAAACTATTCCGCATTCCTTTAGATAGTCTAGGAACTCGATACTTAGATACTCTCCGTCTCTGTCGGACCTGAGCTTCTTTATCTTCCTGCCTAATTGATTCTCTACTTCGTTCTTAAACTCTTTGAACTTTTCAAAGGTGTCCGACTTGTGCTTAATCAAGTAGATATAACCGTATCTACTAAAATCGTCGGTAAAGGTCACGTAGAACCGCGTGCCATCCTTTGTGGTTGATCTGAATGGACCACACACATCCGTGTGAATGATGTCCAGCAGACCCTCACCTCTTTCAAAAGACCCTTTGAAAGGTGATTTAGTCATCTTGCCCAACAGACAAGATTCGCATACATCATCCGACCTGAGGTCGAATGATTTCAACACTCCATCCTTTTGGAGTTGGGCGATGCGTTTCTTGCTGATGTGCCCGAGCCGACTATACCACAGACATGCCTTTTCTACACCACTAGTAGAATCAATATAATTTACACTATGTCCTAAATTGTCAACACATTCAACAGTTTCATACACACCATCACAAGGATAAGCAGTAAAAATCAAAATACCATTTTTGAAAACAGAAATCGAGCCAATTTTATTATCAAAAGAAAATTGAAATCCTTGTCTGAACAATGCGTGAAATGAAATAATGTTTCTTGCCATTTCTGGCGAATAGCAACAGTTAAATAACTCTAAGCTAACATCACTACTAAACACTAAACTGTAAACGCCGATCTTGGTAACAGGGGACGATCTCCTATTGCCCATGATCAAGTTCAGTCTACCGTGCTCCACCTCCCTGCTTTCCTTTAGGCCCTGCAGATCAGAACAAATGTGAAAACCACATCCTGTATCAAGGACCCAAGAATTAGAAGATGGTGAGTTTTTAGAGATAGTGTATATACCTGCTGTCGATGGCTTTACTTTCCCATCCTTGACATCCTGCAAGTATTTGGGGCAACTTCTCTTCCAATGGCCCTTCTCTTTGCAGTAGAAACAGTTGGCTTCATCGGGGTTGGCCACACAAGGAATCTGGGAAGACTTCGTTCTCGAGCCATTGCTTGATGACCCGACCTGAACCTTTTCCCTCCAATTTTGCTTAGGAGGGCCCTTCCTCTTCTTTCCTTTGCCCCTTCCAATGGCTAGGACGGGCTGATTAACCGAGGGTACACTTTTACCCTTCATCCCGTCCTCAGCAACTCGAAGCATACGATGCAACTCAGTCAGGTTAGCCTGATTGTTGTTCAAATGATAAGCCAGCCTGAACTGGTCATAAGAACTCGGTAAGGAGTTAAGCACTATGTCAACGGCCAACTCCTCAGGTACAGGCATCGCAAGCTTTCTAAGTCGCTCCACGTAACCTTGCATTCTTTGCACATGAGCGCAGATGGACTCTTCATCTTTAGGTTTGCTGTTCGTGAAGTCCTTGACCACCACGCACCTCTCAATGCGCTCTTGCTTGCGGAACTTTTCTGCAAGCTCCTTGTGCATCTCAAAGGGCCAGTAGTCTTCGTAGATCCTTTGCAATTCGGGGTTCATTGTGGCGATCATGATGCAGGCCACTTTGGTCGCATCATCAGAATGTTTTTGGTACAAGGCAATCTCCTCGGGAGTAGCAGTTTCAGGGTCAATATCGACAAGCTCGGTCTCGAGGACATACTCTTTGTTCTCGTACCTCAGAGCCATCTTGATATTTCTAATCCAGTCATTGTAGTTTGTCCCATTCAAATGAACCTTGGAACACAGTGAGAGGATAGAGGGAACACTGGAGTTTGAGTGGGGAGCGGATTGATCAGCAGAAGACATCTATAAAAGAAGGTAAGTTTAATTAGATACATGTCGATCCTTATAATAACCCAATATAAAATAAGGCTAGGATCCAACTATAACAATTTGCAACATAGAAGAGGGATGCCGTAATCTATAAGCAAATTTTATAAAGGTAGGCGAATGACGATTCAGCCAATTCCACCGCGGAAAAATAATCTTATTATAAATGGAATTCCTAGTTTCTTTTGAGATTTATTGAACTATTCAATAGCATGTTTAATCTCGGATATGCCCCACCGTTTGTGACTGGGATGCCGAGGATCACAAACCGGGTGTGAATAACCATGCAAATTAGCTTGGTACTCTCGGGGTCCATTATCATCTCAAATTGATGTGCCGGTAAACCACACACGCTCCATCAACAATGATAACACCTGAGACACCCATTGCCACTCTTTATGAACCCCCATTGGTGTGCCGGTAAACCACACACGCTCCACCAACGTTTCATAAAGTGCAATGTGCAATTTCATGGGTTAGCATCAAATTCACATTTTTCCTAAAGTAACTAGATTGGGATTTTGTGTAAAGGTTCTAGTACTTTGATCATTATACTTTTAATGATTTAGTGGTTCTGTCAAACCCGTTCGGCTAAGGATCCTCCACTGATCAGGCGAGCGGTGGGTGAGAGTGTTCACCCATTAGACTACCATTTTATAGGCAGTCTCCGTATACCCACTTTATAGACCAGCTTCGTGAATGAGGCCTACTATTGATTTGACTAACCAAATTTATCTCATATATATAGTATTAACTTTTAATAACATATATAAGATGTATTTTAAAACCCTTTAAAATATTCAAGGTTTATCTTTTAATTTTACCAAATTTAACAATTAAATTTTAAATTAAATTAAACCTTAAAATTCGATTTAATCAATTTTAATTACCAATTAATTAAATTAATTAAATCTAAATATTTTAAACATTTTAAAATATTTTTCCGGATTTTTCCATTAATTTTCGAAAATTTAAAATTAATTAAATCCCTTTTGAATTATCTTTTAATTAACAATTAATTAAATTAATTCAATGAAGATAGGTTTATCCAAATTAATCAAATTAATTAAAACCTATCCTAAACCCCTTAGATTTCGAATTCAAATAATGGGGTTTAAGGTTATCCATTTAATTAACAAATAAAGTTACCAAAAATAGAAAACCTCCTAAAACCCTAATAGCCAGATTTTGAAATTAGCAAAGGGGGGGTTAGGGTTTCCAAAACCCTAATCCTAGAAATCGATCCACATATATATTAGGGTTTATAAGCTTTAAACCCTAAAACAGTTATATCTATTCAACAAGAAAACAAAACAGGCTCTGATACCACTGGAAGGTTTTCTGCAACCATGAACTAAATAACCTAAGTTCACATGCAACCTATAAGGATCTATGTTTTCTACTATTGAACATATAACAAAAACCTAAAAGCCAATAAGGACATCTAAAGAATAAAACCAGAAAACTAACCTTTAGATTTCTTGGAAGCAAAGCAGCAAAAATATCCTGCCTCAAATGAAGTCACACCCAAGCCGAGAGGATTATGGATCGAAATTCCAGAGAGAAAATAATAGAATGAGCGACTGATAATGAGGTCTAGGGTTCCCTATTTATAGGGAACCAAGTGGCAAAGCTAAAACCCTAGCCGCAGCCCATTTTCCGGATTATCTGTACGCGCGCCGCGGCCAAGACGTTTGCGCGCCGCGCGCCACAATTCAGCTATTGAATTTGTACGACTTTAATCCCTGACCTCCTGATTAATCCAATTAATGTCACAGAAATTAATCCAATTAATTTCTGATTAATTATTAATCAAATAATATTATTTCTAATTAATATATTATCTCCATAATATATTAACAAACAATATCTTGATTTATTAGTCATATAATAAATCAACTCTTTCTCTCTACTTAACTTTCCACCAATCCTCCAGCTATTAAGGCAACCCAAATGGACTATGCTACTATTAATTAGGTAAATACTAATTATTAGTCATGGCTTAGACACCTAATCCAACAGTTAGCTGAACGAGTCGGAAAGTCTAAACCATTCAGGGGATTTGTGACAGTGGGAGCACGGGGTGTGTTCCGGGTACAGTTACAAAGAGCCGTTGGGTTTTGAAGACTAAGACTGAAAAATTCTCTCCTGTTGGAAGTTTGCAAAGTTTAGAGAGTGTTAGTGGTCCTCGGTGTATCTCTGGATCCGGTGGAGTGTCCAAGCCGGTTGAGACAGGGGATGAGTCGGTGGCGGTATTGAGCACGACTGAGTCGGTAGCGGGATTGGCTACGACTGAGTTGGAGCTTGTGGTAGCTTCAACTGGCCCTTCTAGTACTTGATGATGAGGGGCGGCTGCAACTAGGAAAATTGGACTAAGTTTAGCTTGTTCTTGGGAACTGGAAGCTTGGAAGACTTGTTATGTTCGGATATTAATGAGAGATGTTCAAAATCTTCAAGTGTGAGATTGTTAGGTGACTGGTGAAGTTTTTGTCAAAGGTAGGTGAGGTAAATGTCTTCACACCTAATTTCTATTTCCATATTCACATTGTTAATAGTGCACCTCAAATATATATAAATAGAGGTTTAAGTTGAAGAGTTAGATGCACCACAACTCAATACCTATAACAATTGAGTGTATCTCTTGTAATCTCCTTGTTAAATAAAATCTAGTTGTAGCCCGTGGACGTAGGATTTGCACCGAATCTGAACCACGTAAAAATCCTTGTGTTCTTTTTGCTTTATTTTCGTGAGTTTGTGTGTGTGTGATAGTGTGTTTCCGCTGCGTGTACCCGGTTCGGTTCCTAACAGCATTTGAATGCAATGATGAGGAAATTAGTACGGTAGTTTTTCCACACAAAAATAATGTAGTGGCACGTGTAGATCCACTTGATTTGGATGATGTATCTCGCAATGATTACTTTCGGCCAGAATATTAGGATATAAAATTGCGGAACACCAAATGAAAGTTATGAAGATACAAGTGATTTTTTGTTTTTGTTTTTTTGGTAAAGATACGGTTGAATAATTCACCGAAATGTGATAATTAGTTTATGGTTATTTTAATGATTTTAGTTTAAATTGTTTTAGTTAATTTATGACTAAGTACTATGTTTTATAGTTTTATATTTTTTTTGTAAAGATACAGTTGAATTTCTTGGAATATGATAGCTATTTGATAGGTTTTGTAAAGATTTTGTTTAAATTGTTTTAGTTAAGTTAATTTATTGTTTTTTTGTAATAACTTTGTAATATTATTGTTTTTTTTTCCTGGAAGGTAAATCTATGGGTAGAAGGTGGATGGTCCATTAACATTGTTGGAGGTTGGATGTTATATTTTAATACATTTTCAAATTTTCTGGTTTTTGTCGACCAATCCTTTTCCTCTACTACTTGGACATGCATGTATTTCCAAACCACTCTTTTTCCTTCACTAGTTAGACACCCGTGAATGTATTAGGTTTGCAGGCCACTCATTTTCCACCACCATTTGATCAAAGGAAGTTGGGGATTGGATAAAAATTTTGTGTCCAATTTAGAGTTAAGCAAGATCTTGACTAACTCTAAATGGACTCAAAATTGAAAATTTCTTAGCCAATCCTCAACGTATAATCTTCCATCATGTCTGAAGTACTAAAGATCCCGACCCATGTCTTTATTACGAGGGTGAAGGAACAAAAATCCTAACGTTGAATTATTATTACTGACGACCGTTATCAGAGCTATTAGTAACCGGTATGTGCCCAGTTACTCCATACGTTTCAAGGGTTCAACGTCTATTCTGTAAATTACCAACACATGTCACTGATTAGTCTGATCTAGGGTTTTGATAATTTTTTCAGTTGGTCTATTTCTTCGATATCTTTTAAGATAACTCTACCTTCATCTAAATTCCAGCTCCCCCGTCCTCTCTCTCTCTCTCTCCCTCCCACTCTCTCTGTCTCTGTCTCTGTCTCTCTCTCTCTCTCTCTCTCTCTCTCTATATATATATATATATATATATATATATATATATATATATATATATATATATATATATATATATATATATATATATATGATTTCGATTAACACTATCTTCGAGATGATAAATATAGTATCTCTAAATCAAATTAAATTAATATGAGTCAAGGTGAATGCATGAATTTAAGATACACTCGTGTTCATGATATTTTTTGATTTTATTATAGATAATAAGTGAAAAGTTACTTATAAAGCCTCTTTGCACAGTTGGCTTATCGAGGGTTAAACTTTAAGTTCCTTTTGCTTTAGGAGATGCTTCGTTAAATAGTAAAACAATTTTTAAATGCTATAGCATTGGTGTGAAAGAGTTTATAATCTACGATGTATGGAAGGGACGATCCTCCTTGTTCAGTTGGTCTTACATATATGCCCTCCATTGGTATTCTCTGTGATGTACCTCGTTTTATAACACTACAATGAAGGAAACATCAATATTTCCACACTAAACTGTAGGATACATCCATTCCAAATATTAGAGTGGGACTCTTTAACACCAATGATATTTCATTTGACAATTGTTTTTCTCAATCACAAGGTATTGTCCGAAGCAACACCAAATTGAAGTCTGCTCGTAGGTAAGGCATATGGAGGCATGATTTTCATCTTCATAATAATATGATAGTGAATTAAAGGCGAATGTAGCTAAATTGATGATGTTATGACAAGTGTAGAGATGTAAAAGAAGGATTAAGTGATTTTTGTGGCAACTTATAAGTCTGTTCTAAGCTCTTGTTTGGTTTCTTTTGATGTAGTTTCATGTTTTTGTCATGTTTTTAATGTTTATTGTGTTTTAAATATAATCGTATTGTATGGAATTTGTCCAGCTAGTGCAATGGTAGTATTTTGTTATGAAGTTTGCTTAGTTATTGTTGTGCATTAGTTTTGGTATGAACTCTGTTTTAGAAATGGTCTAAAAACATTTCATAATAAAATTTATTCGTGACCATAAAATACGTATAGTCATAACTTTTATCTTTTTTCGAGACAAATATTACTTTTAGACACATATAATACTTTAAACTATGACCATTAAGTACATATAGTCACAATTCATTTATGGTGGCATGATTTTTATCAAGTTTTATACATACATAACAAATTAAACTGTGACAAAAAAAGTACGTACAATTGCATGTGTTTTCTTTTATCGTAACGATTTTTGACTTAGTGACATACATAAAAATAAAACCGTGACCATAAAATACTTATAGTCATGAATTAATTTTTTCTTTTATCCTGGCAATTGTTTACTTTTAGACACGCATAATTAATTACACATTGACCATACAATACGTATAGTCATAGACTTTTTGTTTTTACATAATGATTTTGTACCCTATAGACACCCCTAACAAATCAAATTGTGACCAAAATATACTTATGGTTACAGTTTTTGTTTTCTAAAAACTTGACCACAAAATGTTTACTCACGTGTTTTTTTATCATGAATATGTTTTTTAGACACAAAAATAATTAAACAGTGGCTAAAAAAATACTTAATGGTCACGAGTTTTTCTTTTGTTATCATTATTTGTTTTTAGTCACAAATAAAATGTTAAACTGTAACTATATAAGACTTACGGTCACAAGCTTTTCTTATACCATGTGGCTATAATAAACCATATCCTTTGGTTATACAAATAATTTCCATGATTATATAACTTATCTTTTCGCCAAATTTTGTTTGATGTGACTGATTCAATCATATGATTTAACCACCTAAATTAGACTTTATGTGTCCATATATGCTTATTGGTCATGAGTTTTTCTTTCGTTATCACTAATATTTATTTTTAGTCACAAATAAAATGTTAAACTGTAACAATATAAGACTTATGGTCACATGTTTTTCCTTATACCATATGGCTATAATAAACGATGCCCTTTGGCAACAGAAAATAATTTTCATTACTATATAACTTATCTTTTCGCCATAGTTTTTTCATGTTACTGATTCAATCATATGATTTAATCACATAAAGTAGACTTCGTGTGACCATAAATGCCTTTTCGTCTCAACGGTAGCCATCGCAACATAAATGCACATATCAAAGAAAAACATAACAAATGCTGACATTTGGTCACAATGTTTGACCGTGGCAAGTACTAGCTTGTCACAATTCTTACGTAAACATGTGGCTAAATGTGTCAATTCTGATTTGCAATGATCACGAATTTGAGCTAAACTATGGCTAAATGAATATTGGAATTTCGTTAATGACCTTTAGTCACAAAAGAATGAAAATCGTGCTCACGCTGGTTTTGGAAACATCGTGACCAAAAATTGTTTTTGTACTAGTGTGGGGGTTCACATAAGGAAAACTATATAGTGACGGACCAAATATGACTAGTTAACATAGATTAGAACATAGCCTATTCTTTTTCCCCTTCTTCTTTATTTTAGACGACCTTTGGAGCATAATGAGGGCTGAAGTGTGGCGATATGAAGCTTGAAGAGAGATTAAAAGTGTTTTTAAGTACATGTGAAAGAATTGAGCTAGAATAGTCAACTAAAAGCTGGGGAATTTGTGAACCTGGATTGATGAATAATTGATTGAGAAGCTAATATCATGAATTTTGTTGTTAGAATAGCATAAAAAGATGCTCTCTAATCTCAAATGATGTTTATGTAACCAAAATGTTTGACTATGGACTTCAAATTGATCATTTAGTTCAAAATTTTCACTAGTTTGTGTAATTAGTCCCTCAACATACTAATTTTAGACTTCTTTACAATTTGATATCCAACTAACATATCTAATTTAGATACTCTAATTAAAACCTAACATGTTAACAACTTAGGTAAACATCTAGTTTACTAAGTTAAGTCTAAGTCATGCCTACGTTTCCAAAATTAAAAAAATGATATGATCGCATTCTTATTTTCTATTTAACTCCAAGATGATCTTCTAAATCACATTTTTGAACTCTTATCCTTTAATTTAACCTAGGATGATAAATTATTAGAAATAAGTTATATCCCAATTAAATGGATTTACGTAAATGCCATTCTTAGATTCTCAATCTCAACGTTTTAAACTTCAATTTATCACCTAATTATATAAATAAATAGTATATCGCTCCTTTTAAATTAACTATATTTGAAAGTTTCGATCAATTATTTTTATTAATTTAATTAGAGTTTTATTTAATAAATAAATTTATTAACGGTTAAACCGTCTAGCCAAAATTACGTATAGAAATAATTTTCCTTAGATTGATTGGGTTGAAGATCTACTATAACTTTTGATTCTTTTTAAATTTTTTCTAAATCCTTTCTAGCTTGTGAATACATTTGGTTGTTAAAAAAAAGCATCAAAGCATGTTATAAGATTGTACTTGACAATTGAATACAATGGAGAAATTTATGAAACAATTATAACATTTTAGTACACAGATCTGCATTATGAAGAAAAGGAAATATATATAAGGAATGGCTTTAGCCAATCAACACGTAAGCAAAAGAACCAACCATAAAAATAGCAAACCATTTAAGGGGGAAAGACTAAAGCTACATAAACTGAGCTTTGTTGAAGTATCATCACTAGCCCAATCAAGACAAGCCCAACAAGTTTAGCCCAATATCTAAAAGGAGTTGGAATGTTCTAGAAGATTCTAGAACATTGTGGAAGAATCTAGAACGTACCAGAAGAATCTAGAATATTCTAGAAAGGCATGGAAGACCCTAGAAGGTTGCGGAACTTTCTAGAAGATCCTAGAAGACACTGGAACATCCTAGAGTACTCTAGAACATGGTAGAACATTCTAGAAGCATATGGAAGCTAGTAATAGATATAGTGTATGCTAGATAGTTCTAGAATGTTCATGTAAATAATAAGTATGTAGGATGTTCTAGAAAATTCCTAAGAGGAGGTAGAAACACCTATAAATAGGGGTGGAGCTCATTTGCTCTAAACCATCCAAGAAACACTCCAAGAAAGCAAAGTGTAGTAGTCTCTCAAAAAGTGTAAAATCTTATTAAGTGGTCTTAATAAAAGTGTTTTTGTTTCCCACAAGAAGGAGTCGTGCTCAACAATCTGGTATCAGAGCAAGGTTTCTTGATATTGTAAGTGTTTCTTCTTGTCATGAGTAGTCTGTGACTCTGCAAGTTTGGTGTCAGAACAAGCTTGTTTGGTATTACTGAGGTACTGCCAACACGATGGATGATCTCCAAGTTGTGGGAGGAATCAAGAAACTCAACAGCAACAACTACAACACGTGGGCAACATGCATGATGTCCTACTTACAAGGACAAGACCTTTGGGAGATCGTTGGCGGAAGCGAAACTACGCCGCCAGCAGAAGATGTTAATGGCGCATTGCGCAAATGGAAAGTCAAAGCAGGTAAAGCAATGTTTGCCTTGAAGACCACAGTTGAAGAAGAGATGTTGGAACATATTCGGGACGTAAAGACACCGAAAGAAGCATGGGACACGTTTGTGACACTTTTCTCAAAGAAGAATGATACGAGACTACAACTCTTGGAGAATGAGCTGTTATCAATCTCGCAACATGACATGACGATTGCTCAGTATTTCCACAAGGTCAAATCTATATGTCGGGAGATTACTGAACTAGATCCAAATTCTGTCATCGGAGAATCTCGAATGAAGAGGATCATCATCCATGGACTGAGGCCGGAATATAGAAGCTTCGTTATTGCTGTACAAGGATGGCCCGTTCAACCATCTCTTGTAGAATTTGAGAACTTGCTAGCTAGTCAAGAAGCCATGGCTAAGCAAATGGGCAACATCACGTTGAAGAGTGAAGATGAAGCGCTCTACACAAGTAAAAGTCGGAGAAATTTCAAGCCGATTGCTAAAGGTGGATACAAAAATACCGACAAATAAAAATCTCATCAAGGAACCACACAACCATGGAGAACTCAAAAGACCGACCATAAGAGTTCTCGAAGGAAGAGGTTCGAAGGCAATTGCAATAATTGTGGAAAGTGGGGCCACATGTCCAAAGATTGTTGGTCCAAGAAAAAGTCCATCGAAAGTAACACAGCAACTTCTAAAAAGGAAATTGAAGATGAATGGGATGCTGAGGCCCTATATGCCATGGAAGAAAATGAGCTAGCACTCATGGCAACGATGAGAGAGCATATTGATTATGAGAAAGACTGGATCATTGATTCATGTTGCTCAAACCACATGACTGGCGATCAGAAGAAATTACAAAACTTGAAGGAGTACAAAGGGAGTCGTGTGGTACTTACAGCCAACAACTTACGGTTGCCGATTGCTCATATTGGAAATACAACAATCGTGCCTGGTAATGAATCTGACTTTGTGTCATTACAAAATGTCTTTCATGTGCCGGGTATGAAGAAGAACTTGTTGTCAGTGTCACAACTAACATCATCAGGAAACTATGTCTTATTTGGGCCACAAGATGTGAAGGTCTATAAAGATCTTAAGATCTTCGAAAAGCCAACAATAGAAGGAAGGAGAGTGGAGTCTGTTTATGTGCTCTCGGCAGAGTCTGCCTATGTAGACAAGACGCGAAAGAATGAAACAGTTGATCTGTGACATGCGAGGTTGGGACATGTTGGCTATCACAAATTGAAGGTAATAATAGAAAAATCCATGCTCAAAGGCCTACCTCAACTTGAAGTCAAAACAGATGTTGTCTGTGCTGGATGCCAGTATGGTAAAGCTCATCAATTACCATACAAGGAGTCAAAGTTCAGAGCAAAGAAGCCGCTAGAGTTAATTCACTCGGATGTGTTCGGCCCAGTCAAGCAAACATCAATAAGTGGGATGCGGTACATGTTAACATTTATTGACGACTACTCGAGATATGTATGGGTTTTCTTCATGAAAGAAAAGTCTGACACATTCTCAAAGTTTAAAGAATTCAAGACAACGGTTGAAGGAGAAGTGGGAATGAAGATCTGATGTTTACGCTCGGATAACGGGGGAGAATACACCTCAGAAGAATTTAAACAATATCTGAAAGAATGTGGAATACGTCATCAGTACACATGTGCCAACACACCCCAACAAAATGGTGTAGCAGAGAGAAAGAATCGACATCTTGCAGAAATTTGTCGAAGCATGCTACATGCAAAAAATGTCCTAAGAAGATTTTAGGCTGAAGCAATGCGAACTGCTGCCCATGTGATCAACAAACTTCCCCAACCAAGGTTAGGTTTCATCTCACCATTTGAGACACTATGGAACATGAAACCTACAGTTAGCTACTTCCGAGTATTTGGATGTGTTTGCTACGTATTTGTTCCTAGTCATTTACGTAGCAAGTTCGACAAGAAAGCAGTCAGGTGTATATTTTTTGCATACGACAATCAAAGAAAAGGGTGGAAATGTTGTGATCCAACAAATGGAAGATGCTATACCTCAAGAGATGTAGTATTTGATGAAGCATCTTCATGGTGGTCCTCGGAAAAGAAAGTCTTACCTGACTCAAAAGACATTGAAGAAACTCTACAACGGAAGATGGGGGAGCAAACTACACATATTTGGTCAAGTGTTGATGCGCCCGAAGACCAAAGTGACACTGATAATAATGAGCAAGAAGTAACGCAACCATGCGACGTTACTGAGACGGAAACACCACCTACACAACTGAGAAGGTCAGAAAGAATCCCAAAGCCAAATCCCAAGTATGCTAATGCGGCCAATTTAGATGATGGTGTTAAAGAGCCAGAGACATATGAAGAAGCATCACAAAACAAAGTTTGGCAAAAGGCTATGGAAGAAGAAATTACAGCCTTAGAGCAGAATCAAACTTGGGAACTGGTTCCAAAACCAATAGACATCAAACCCATATCTTGTAAGTGGGTTTAGAAAATAAAGCGTCGCCCAGATGGATCAATCGAGAGATACAAGGCTCGCTTAGTAGCTCGGGGGTTCTCTCAACAGTATGGACTAGACTATGACAAAACATTTAGTCCAGTGGCAAAGATCACTACTGTACGAGTTCTGCTCGCACTTGCAGCTAGTAAAGACTGGAAATTGTGGCAGATGGATGTGAAGAATGCTTTCTTGCATGGGGAGTTGGACCGAGAAATCTACATGAACCAACCAAAGGGATTTGAGGATGCAACTAATTCCAATCGAGTGTGCAAGTTAAGAAAAGCTCTTTATGGGTTGAAGCAGGCGCCAAGAGCTTGGTATGGCAAGATTGCTGAATTTCTTACCCACAGCGGCTATTCAGTTGCACATGCAGACTCAAGCCTGTTCATCAAAGAAAAAGAAGGAAAACTAGCAGTTGTCTTGGTCTATGTGGATGATTTGATCATCACTGGGGATGACGAAAGAGAAATTCGTCTAACAAGAGAAAATCTATCAGTTCGCTTCCAAATGAAGGAGTTAGGAGAGCTTAAACACTTCTTGGGACTAGAAGTTGATCGCACAACAGAAGGGTTGTTTCTCTGCCAACATAAATATACAAGAGATATACTCCAGAAGTTTGGCATGTTAGAATGCAAGCCAGTCTCAACACCGATAGAGCCAAATGCTAAGATCTGCGCACACGAAGGAAAAGAGTTGGAAGATGGAACAATGTATCGACAACTGGTGGGTAGTCTTATTTACCTAACTCTGACTCGGCCCGACATTTCTTATGCAGTTGGAGTGATGAGTCGGTACATGCAAAGTCCGAAAAGCCTCATTTGGATGCTGCTCGACGGATCTTAAGATACGTTAAAGGAACAATTGACTATGGTCTCTTGTACAAAAGAGGAGAAGACTGCAAGCTAGTTGGATATTGTGATGCTGACTATGCAGGAGACCATGATACCCGAAGGTCAACCACTGGGTATGTTTTCAAGCTCGGTTCAGGAACAATTTCGTGGTGCAGCAAAAGACAACCAACAGTATCATTGTCTACTACAGAAGCAGAGTACAAAGCAGCGGCTGTAGCAGCTCAAGAAAGTACTTGGTTGGTACTCTTAATGGAGGATTTGCATCAGAAAGTTGACTATGCGGTACCACTTTATTGTGACAACCAATCTGCGATTTGTCTTGCTGAAAATCCGGTATTTCATGCTAGAACAAAGCATGTGGAAGTACAATATCATTTTGTCAGAGAAAAAGTTTTGAAGGAAGAAATCAAGATGCGGCATATCAAGACGGATGACCAAGTAGCCGACTTGTTTACTAAAGGGCTAAGTACTGGAAAATGTGAGGGCTTTCGTTGTCAGTTGAACATGGTACGACGAATGGGGGCTAGTGTTGAGGGGGAGTGTTGAAGTATCATTATTAGCCCAATCAAGACAAGCCCAACAAGTTTAGCCCAATATCTAGAAGGAGTTGGAATGTTCTAGAAGATTCTAGAACATTGTGGAAGAATCTAGAACGTACCAGAAGAATTTAGAATATTCTAGAAAGGCATGGAAGACCCTAGAAGGTTGCGGAACTTTCTAGAAGATCCTAGAAGACACTGGAACATCCTAGAGTACTCTAGAACATGGTAGAACATTCTAGAAGCATATGGAAGCTAGTAATAGATATAGTGTATGCTAGATAGTTCTAGAATGTTCATGTAAATAATAAGTATGTAGGATGTTCTAGAAAATTCCTAAGAGGAGGTGGAAACACCTATAAATAGGGGTGGAGCTCATTTGCTCTAAACCATCCAAGAAACACTCCAAGAAAGCAAAGTGTAGTAGTCTCTCAAAAAGTGTAAAATCTTCTTAAGTGGTCTTAATAAAAGTGTTTTTGTTTCCCACAAGAAGGAGTCGTGCTCAACAAGCTTTAGACCAAGTCATGATCTGGCAATAACCGGCCTAGTCCGATGATGAAAATGATGGCCAAGACAATCCTTGAGAACAATATATGTGAATGATTTTGTTGTTTAAATACTGAAAACCATATTCACTATAAGAATAAAATTAAAACTTAGTATATGGAAGCACCATCACAATTTGTGAAAAAGAAAATCCAACTAAACCTCCCAGCTAGAAAACACCTTTTAACTATGGGGGTTTATTTAGTATAAAAGAATGAAATCAAAATTAGATAGAATTAATAACGTAACATAATGAGCAAGTTAATGAAATAAATTAGTATATTTTGTTAACATAAATTAATATATTTTGTTAACATGTTTGGTTTACTAAAAAAATAAAAAATGAGTCATTAAAACATTTTGTTTTTTCTTTATAAGTTTTAAAACTAAATAAAATTACATTAATAAATTAACATAAAGTATAACTTTGTAGAATTAAACTTGAATTAAATAAAGTTATATATTCCGATGAAATCGTTTCTAATGATATGTCATTTTCTTTTATATATATATATATATATATATATATATATATATATATATATATATATATATATATATATATATATATATATATATATATATATATATATATATATATATATATATATATATATAACATCTTTCATCTAAAAGAACTGTTAACAAAATAGATAAAAAAACCATAAAATAAAAGAAAATTATAACAAAAAAAACCTTTTAGTTGGTTTTAAAATTTAAGTAACAATATAAATGAAAATCTACTTTTCTTAAAGATTGATATTATTACAGATTATTACATAAAAGTATTTTATAACTATAATATACTTTTTCATGTTTGAAGAAATTAAAAAAACAGTCATTCTTTGTAAAATGAAAATCAATCCAATATATCAAAATTGGTCTAAAGGAGCATATTCTGTTAGGAATATTTTTTTATGCCTTTGTAATAATCAAATATGGTATTTTTATTTCATCATAATACTCTGTTAGCTTATCCCGTTGATAACACGGGATACTAACCCTAGGGTCAATATTCAAAAAAAAAAAACTGTAAAATCGAACTCTCGTGAAAATAGACGACAAACCACGAAGGTACGACTTACGTTGTTCAGTTGTATTAAATAGAAATCCCTTTTTATATGTTTTTAAAATCAAAATTTTAAATAAGTTCTAGAGTTTATATTCATATATTATAAATTATAATAGTTTTCATTCAAAAATCTTTATATCTAAATAGGTTAATGGTGCAACAATTTAAAGAGTTGAGTAACATCGCCCCTCTTGCTTACGTCGATTGATCAAACAAAACCCACACGGTCTCAACTCGGTTTTAAAATTCTATCACAAGTTCACATCAGTTGACCCGTTTGTGCGGTTCACAGCGAACCGGCGGGTCGACGGTTATATTCGTAGATCTTAATCGCTAAGATCATCCATTTCCTCACCTTCCTTCCTGTTTCCTTCCCTAAAGTCGGTTACCACAAATACTATATAAATCCACCCATATCTATGCTTTCACCAATCAAACCATGAACTACAGAACCTTAGAACTGACGCTCGTCTCCGCAAAGGGGATAAAGAAAGGCTCTCTCGTCGGAAAATCGGATGTCTATGCCGTAGCTTACATCTCCGGCACCGCCAGCAATCAAAAGCTTAGAACCCCTGTTGACAAAGATGGAGGTTCCAACCCTACCTGGAATTTCCCCATGAAGTTTACAATCGATGAAGCTGCCGGCTTACAGAACCGCCTGACGCTAATCATCGAGATCAAGGCAATTGGGACGTTCAGCGATAAGAATTTGGGAGAAGTTCGCGTGCCCATCAAAGAGCTCCTGGAAGGCGTATCAACTGAAGGGAAGGCTCAGAAGCTTGTTAGTTATCAGGTGAGGAAGCCTTCCGGGACGCCGAAAGGCTATCTTAGTTTTTCGTATAACGTTGGCGAAAAATTTTCCGGTAAGGTGGAGGAGCCGGTCACCGCTTATCCTCCGGGGATGGCCGTTGGATCCAGTTCAGCGTATGGAGCAGCAGATCGGTATTACCAGCCTCCTGCTTCTGGATACCCTGCTCAGCCACAAGCTGGGTATGCCTACCAGTACCAGCAACAACCGGGTTATGGTGCTTACCCTCCGCCACCACCGCCGGGGTACGGTGGATATCCTCCACAGCAGGGATACGGGTATCCGGCAGTTCAGCAGCCTCCGAAAAAGAGCAAACTTGGTATGGGGTTAGGAGCCGGTTTGCTTGGTGGAGCACTGGGTGGATTGTTGATAGGAGATATTGTGTCGGATGCTTCTTATGGCGGTGGATGTGGCGGCGGCGGATGTGGTGGCGGTGGCTGCGGCGGTTTTTGATACTGCGTTGCTGATATTGGGGTTATATATAGCATGTATTCGTTTGTTTGTTTGTTTTCACCATTATAATTATACGTTTGGTTTACATAACAAAATCAATTAGTTTTACTACAAATATGATCGTTACCAGCATTATGAGGTTGTTTGATTGGATTTAGAATAAATATATAATCTTGATAATAACGAGAGAGGAGAAATGATCTTAGACCATTGGGAGTACCCATCACTTTGCACAAAAGTGATGGGTGCCACCTTAGCGCCACGTCAGATTTTACCTTTATCACATTCTATCACACTCCATCACATTACCCCCTTTATATCCATCACATTTTCATCACACCACCTCATTTTTTTTAATTTAAAAAAATTCAAAAATAAATAAAAACCTAATTTTTAATTTAAATAACATTAGATTAAACATAAAAATTACATTCATTTAAAAAACATTACATTGAAATTTAAAAATGAAAAAAAAACATAGAAATTAAAAAAAAAACATTACATGGAAATTAAAAAAAAAATTACTCGATATCATCCGATCTGTTTTGATAAACATGCTCGGTTAAATCTTCACGGAGATATTGGCAAGTTTCGGAATTTTGAACATCGAGTACTTGTTGTAAGTATTCGGGCGTTCCGGGAATGAATTGCATTTCCGTGTTAACCGCATCGGCCTCGTCGTATGTGCAAATCGCTCTACCTTTATATTCAACAATCATATTATGCATAATGATGCACGTATACATAATTTTGTGACGCATGTTTGATCACATGCCATTTTTGTTTGAGTACCCCAAAAGCCCTTTCTATGTCCTTCCTAGCCGATTCTTGTCTTCGTGTAAACAATTTTGCTTTTTCACTTCGAGGTACCGCATACGCCTTCACAAATGGCGCGTAATCTGGATAAATCTCATCACAAAGATAGTAGCTGTATTTGTATTGATGTCCATTCACTGTGAATGATATATTAGGAGCTCGCCCGGTCCAAATATCATTGAAAATTGGAGATTGATTAAGAACATTTCGGTCATTGTTGGATCCGGCTACCCCAAAATACGCATGCCAAATCCACAAATCGAATGATGCAACGGCTTCCAATATCAAAGTTGGCTCACCTACGTCACCTTGGGTAAATTGTCCTTTCCACGCAGTTGGACATTTTTCACACGCCCAATGGGTACAATCAAGGCTACCAAGCATACCAGGTAAACCATGTCTCTCTTCGTGTGCCGCATATAACTTTTCGATATCGCGAGCTGTAGGTTTACGCAAATATTCTTTGCCAAACACCTCAATAACACATGCACAAAACCAATCCACAGTGTCCCTTACGGTCCTCTCAGCCAATTTTAGATACTCGTCACTAGCATCCGCTGTTATGCCTGATGCTAAATACCTAAGTGCAGCCGAACATTTTTGTATACAACTAAAACCCATTCTACCTCTACTATCGGGTTTTTGCTTAAAATAATCATATCGCGTCTCTAAAGCGTTGCTTATACGTAAAAATAACTCTCTAGGTAAACGAAAACGACGTCTAAAATGTTTGTCACCATACAGAGGAGGATCAGCAAAATAGTCACGTACCAAAAGTTCGTGTGCAGCTTGCCGATCTCGGTTGATAGAAGTTCTGGTGTGTCTAACGTTTGAAGACCCTTCAGCGGCACCGTGCGCAACGACATTAAAAAACGTGTTGATAAATTCGTCGTCGTCCGAATCGAATTCTTCAAAAAATTCCATTTTGTGTGTATATATGTATATATGATAATTGTGTGAGTTTGTATGGATGAGAGGTGTATGTATATATAGGTGAAAATTTGGTTTAAAAAAAAAGTTTTTTTTTTTTTTTTTGAAAATATAGCCGTTGAACGGCTTTAAAAGGATTAAATTTTTTTTTTATTTGTTCGTGATACACCGTGAAGCCGATCACCCTACACCACGATCACGGCCATCACGGCACACACGGGGCGGTGTGCACGCCGTGATGGCTTGCACACGTGGCGATCACGGCCCCTATCACGGGGTACTCCCTTTAACCTTATGATTTGATTTCTTTTTTTCTTGGGTGATAGCATTTCAGGTTGTACCCAATTTGACATCTTTTTATTGATTTAAGTGATTGAGGTACTCTATTATCATTTATATCGTGGATAAGGTTTTTTAAGGGCAGATTCTATGCTTCTCCCCCGCTACTATCCTACAAGCCCACTTGATTGACATTTGATTGACTTTAAGTTATTATTAGTTACCACATGGACCTGTACGTAAAACAATTAAATAAGAATATCTAATTGCAAAAAAGAAACACATACTTATAATTTGCAAACATCCGTATAAAAGTTGTAAGTAAAGTTAAAATAATTAGAAAAATGATTAAAAAGTGTCAAGACTGAATATATATGAACCCTAAGTTTTGCATTATCATAAAGTTATTCTAAAATATTATTTAAAAGTTATGATAATATATATTGTTTTAAGAAAAAGTTATATTATAATCATATTATTGAGATGATATAAAATTAATAAAATTCATATTTTTATTAAATTTTATCAACATATGATTATATCTTAAAAGATTACATAAGTTCTATAGGAATAGAGTGATAAAAACCCTACACAACCATTCATTTTTTACCCGCCATCTAGGCGTCACATCAATAAACTTTCACTAACTCTTCATCCATTAAATCTTGGAAATGGTAAACCCTCACCACCACCAACTTTTTTAATTAAATTAAAAATTATAAATAAAAGCGACAAACTACAAACGACACCGCAACTCCGAAAAGAGCATGTCAAAACCAAAGATTGATCGACGCCACCGATTCTAATTAAAATTATCGTCGGCTCTTTGTGGCCCCGCATAAATTGACAACGTCATGCATTTGGGCACATAGCTCACGACCAATGCATACAATCAATGCTATCGATCATCCCTAGTAACCCATGCATGTTTTCGTTAAATTAGTATATCAACCTCTAAAAGACAGATAACTTAACCGATTGAACCGACCAGTCCGATCCAATTATCAAAATATGACATTCAATATAGTTAAAAATGTGACATTTATCTATAGACGAATTACCTATGTACACCAGAAACGGAACACAAACATTAGAACCGGAAGGGACGAACTTAAAATAGGTAGGAATAGGATGTTGTATATATATATATATATATATATATATATATATATATATATATATATATATATATATATATATATATATATATATATATATATATATATATATATATATATATATATATATATAGGGAAAGGTTCAAATGAGAACCATTAAAAGGTTGAGAACCGTGAGAACCACTAATTCACAGTTTAATAATGTTATATTTTTTATTTTTAACATTTGTTTTTTACCAAAATAAAATTATCAAACGTATAAAAATATATAATTATCCTTCCTTTGCTATTTGATATTAATATTGATGTGTTTTAAAGAAATTTTTTTACGTTATAGTATTCACAGTTTAATAACTAAAATTTTATTATATTGTGAATATTATAAAACGTATTAAAAAATAAGGAAATTTATTAAGTTTGATGTATTTTCACATATTAAACAAGTGTGAAAAAAATAAAACACGAAAAAAACATAATTCTTAATGTGTGAATATCGGTTCTCACGGTTCTTAACATTTTAGTGGTTCTCATTTGAACTCATTCATATATATATATATATATATATATATATATATATATATATATATATATATATATATATATATATATATATATATATATATATATATATATAGGGTAAAGTTCAATTGAGAACCTAAAAAAGCCTAGGAACCTAAGAACCCATTTTATGAACTTTTTTTCTACACAATATTTTTCAAAAAAAAATATACCAAAATTTTTGTTATGATGCATCTAGAAGATATCAAAAAAAATTTCAAAAAAAATCATTTTTTTAATTTTTTTTCATATGAGTTTAGGGTTTAGGGTTTAGGGTTTATGGTTTAGGGTTTAGGGTTTAGGTATAGGGTATAGGGTATAGGGTTTAGGGTTTAGGGTTTAGGGTTTAGTTTTAGGGTTTAGGGTTTAGGTTTAGGGTTTAGAAATCTCTTAGACACTTTAAATAAAAAATTGGATGCAAAAAAATCATTTTTTTTATTTTTTTTCATATGGGTTTAGGGTTTAGGGTTTAGGTTTAGGGTTTAGGGTTTAGGTTTAGGGTTTAGGGTTTAGGGTTTAGGGTTTAGAAATCTCTTAGACGCATTAAATAAAAAAATTGGATGCAATTTTTTTTAAAAGTATTGTGTAGAAAAAAAGTTCCTAGGTTCCTAGGTTTTTTTAGGTTCTCTCATGATCTCGACCATATATATATATATATATATATATATATATATATATATATATATATATATATATATATATATATATATATATATATATATATATATATATATATATATATATATATATATATATATATATATATAGACTTAGGATCTTTTGAGAACCAACTTCACCCCGAGAACCCGAGAACTCTCAAACCGATATTTTTTTCGAAAAACCGACCACATAGGCCTCTAAAACGCACATATCTAAGACTTTTCGAAAAAAAAAATTTCCGAAAAAACGATTTTTTTTTTGAAAAAAATTTGCACATGTGCAAAAAAAAACTTCGCACATGTACAAACTTTTTTATACGTACACTTTTTTTGAAATTTTTTTTTACAGAACGCCTTAAATATATGTTAGAAAGACATCCATAAAAAAAACTTGAAAAAAAATGTACGTATAAAAAACTTTGCACATGTGCAAAGTTTTTTTTTTGTACATGTGCAAATTTTTTTCAGAAAAAAAAGTCGTTTTTTTTTGAATTTTTTTTTCGAAAAGTCTTAGATATGTGCGTTTTAGAGGCCTATGGGGTCGGTTTTTTGAAAAAAATATCGGTTTGGGAGTTCTCGGGTTCTCGGGGGACTTGTGGTTCTCAAAAGATCCTAACTATATATATATATATATATATATATATATATATATATATATATATATATATATAACGAACGTAAATAATAAGTAATGCATGCGACATATGAATTTTAAAATATCTATAAAAAATTATAAAACTATTAAAAAAGTTATTAAATAATTTATTAAAACACTTTGAAATGCAATAACTCATTACGACATGCTGACTCCCAAAACTATAAACGATAGTATATATGAATTGACATTTTTAATAATTTTCAGCCTACCCCTCAAATATAGAGGGGGAGATTAATAGTAGGCCCCTTTTTTAAGTCGATCAATGTGTCAGTTTTTGAATATATGAGAATCTCAAAGAGACACGTGGCATATGAATAAGGCAACAGCATAGCTTTCCGATATCATTTGAACTGTCCCTCATTTTCTTGTTAGCTTCTCTTTTAACGTTTCTAATAGTAATATACTAAATACGCCACACAAGTTTCCAAACTTTTAGACGAATTATCCAAATTAAAAATATCGAATACATCAATTGTACTTTAATGTCTATTTATTGGTTGTTTGAAACATTTTCCATGTCTATCTCTCTCTCTTGGTATGTGAAAGCAAAGATTAAATACTAGTGTGATAAATATCAACTATCGAGTCCGTAAATGTTGAAATAGTTAGAAATGGAAACCAAGTTGGATTGGAAAATTTTGGAAACTAGGTGGTTAGTACTGAATGGCATCGTTCGGTTATAGGGTCACGTACGTGCAATCTTTGAAGAACCACTGAAACTGGTTTTGAACAAAATGTTAGTGATTATGGTTAATACCCATTAGGGTTTAGGTAAGCTCATTAGGGTTTTGGTTAGGCTAGCCATTTTGTATTCCTATTTATACAGAGTTAAACTATCAATATTATTATCAAGCATTCTATATTATATCATGGTATCAGAGCTTTAAGTTAAAACCCTACTGCTGACCAAAACTCGCTGCCGTCGACCGCCACCTCCGGCGACATTTTAGTCGTCGGAGGTGCCTTCAATATTTTCCCCTTTCCTCTTTCTTTTTATAAATAATAATACAGCCGCCGGCACCAAACCATAGCTCCGTCATCGGTTTCTTCTACTGCATCGTCTGCTTCGGCCTCTCTCCTCGGATGACTTTTTCTTCTCCGGACATTCTTCGTCGGACAGCCTCTGATTTGCAGTCGTCTTTCTCTTCCCCTGTCAACACTGCAGTCGTCGATCTCACCGAAATTGGCGCCATCCGCCGCAGCTCGAGCCTTCTCTCTTTGCTCGCTGCCTTTCTCCGGACTCCTCCGTCGTCGGCTCCATGATCACTGTCACGACTCTCCCTTCTTCTTCAACGGAACCGCCTCTGGTTGCCGCTCCTCCTTTCTTCTTCTCCGACGAGCAGTTATTGTTAGTCATCATCGTCAGAGCTCCGCCACTGCTGATGCCGCTGTTTTTCAATTATGTTTTGTTTATTTTTCCAGTTTAATCGTTACCTCCCGATCAAACTGCGGGGGGATGTTAGTGATTATGGTTAATACCTATTAGGGTTTAGGTAAGCCCATTAGGGTTTTGGTTAGGCTAGCCATTTTGTATCCTTATTTATACAGAGTTAAACTATCAATATTATTATCAAGCATTCTATATTATATCACAAAATACATGTTGTCATGTTGATACTTGCCTCTAAATTATATCGAGAACTGCCGAAACCGATTCCTAATAAGGTACATGTTTTCATGTTGATACTTACCCCTAGTTTATACCAGATTAGCCAAAAAGTAATGAGAATACTCCTAACAAAAAGTCATTTGATGATTAAAACATAAAAAGGAACATTTTTGACGACTAAGGGGATAAAAAAGAATTAAAATGGGAACATGCTATGAAAATATTGTGTATAAGAAAGAAGAAACATTGCACTTGCCATTGTTCCACAAGAGAAAGGGTAATAGGGAGGGACAATGGTGGTGGTGCATAGCGAGAGTGTTGCACGACAGAGAGGGATAACAATGTTGAGCTAAGGGATGGAAGGGACGGTGGTAGTGGTGGTGGTGGTACATATGAAGATGAGAGGGGAGTTGAAAAAAGAGGAACTGGTGTGTGGTGGAGCCCAAGGGAAGGGAACGATAGCAGTGTTGGTGGCACATATTAAAAAGATAGGAGAATGATGGTAGTAGTTCGCTAAGGTTGAGAATAAATGACTATGTGAGCAAATGTGGTTGTTGGATTTAGGCAGTTCAGTCAATGGTGGTTATTGGTCCATGAATAGTTATGTTGTCCAATAAAAGGTAGGAAATCACATGAAGAAATAGAGTATGAGATGATGCATTTATAACGATAGCATCAATATATAGAAGGATGTGTGACATCGACTCTTTGTGTCTGTAGATTAAAAGTGAAGAGTCTAGCTGGTTGTGATGAAAATCAATTCGGGAACATGATGGGTAATATTATGAGCAAAGTGCTGAAACCAAGGCCCCAGTCATGTTTAAGGCCATAAAATGATTATTGAATCTCACATACATGATTCGAAAATCGAGGGCCATGGGAACCCAACGATTTATGGATAAAACCAGTCTCCAAAAGGTCATCATAAAGAAATGAATTATTCACATTGATGTGGATGGATAATGAGACTGGGTAAAAATGACACGAATGGTGAGCATCTCATTGCATTCAATATCAGATGTTTGACATTTACCATTAACAATAAGGGACCTTTGTAGCATGCAAGAAACTCGTTGTCATTAAACTTTTGTTTAAATAGCTATATATATCGAATAATGTTCACCTACAAAGGGAAGAGGAAAAAGATCGAGTATAATTATACATAAGAGCATGAAAGTCTTCATGTATAACCTTGAGCTAGTTCATTCATATATAGCCTATAAATACAAAGGTGAGATATGGTGGTAATATATATGCTTAGGCGATGTATGAGTTTGAATATGTGGTGTTTGGGATAAGCAGTCATAGGTGGTTGGATAGATGCCTAAAAGTAGGGATGACACGGGTCCGGACCGAGAACAGATTTAGTAGGAAAAAAAGAACCGAGAATCGGACCGAATACTTTGGTTCCGGTTCCTACCGGTTCGGTTATACAATAAAATGTGCTATTAAGGGATGTGTTTAGTTCCGGACTGGACCGAAGAACCTAATCCATAGATATCTAGGACCGAGAACCATACCCATGAGACATAAACTATGTCTGGTTCAGGTTCGCTACAATGTCCAAAATCTCATCCCTACCTAAAAGTGTGGAGCACTTAAAATTGGATAATGACTTAAAAGGGTAACGAAGTTTTAAAAATATACAAAAAACACCATTAACCTTTCATTTGTGTACAAAATACCATAAAATATACCTTTTGTACACATTACACCATCAAAGTATATGTTTGTTCACATTTTACCTTGAGTCCACCGACATTAGCCGATCAATTCTATTTGTACGGAAATAAAAAAAAGGAAAAATGATTTAAAAGGGTAATAAAATTTCAAAAGTGTACAAAAACACCATTAAACTTTTATTTGTACAAAAATATCATCAAAGTATACATTTTGTACACATTATACCATCTATGTTTTCCATTTGTACACATTCGTACAGAAAATAAGAAACTATTTAGGGCCCTAAATCGCTTATTATAATCTCATTTAAGCTGACTAGACTCCTATGTGTCAACTAGCAAGCCATTAATATCAGTGGACCAAAAGTAAAATGTGTACAAGTGGAAAACATAGATAGTATAATGTGTACAAAATTTATACTTTGATGATATTTTTGTACAAATAAAAGTTGGATGGTGTTCTTTTTACACTTTTGAAACTTCGTTACCCTTTACCTTTTTTTTTTAAATTTCTGTACAAATAAAGCTGATCGGCTAATGTCGGTGGACTCAATGTCAAATGAAACAAACATATAACTTTGATGGTGTAATGTGTACAAAATGTATATTTTTATGATATTTTGTATACTAATAAAAGTTTAATGGTGTTTTTTGTACAGTTTTAAAAACTTCGTTACTTTTTTAAATCGTTATCCCTTGAAAAAACTAACTCCTTTTATAACTAGATCTTTACATTTTATGATTATATCTAACTTTATATATATTATCAATGCTTATTATATCTATTTTCAAAAGAGACATAAAAATAGAGTAAATTACACGGATGGTCCCTATGGTTTGGGGCAATTTGCGCGCTTAGTCCCTAAATATGTTTTTTTAACTCGGACAGTCCCTATTTTCTGTTTTTGTTACACGCTTGGTCCCTGACGGATGTAAAAAGACTGATTTACCCTTAATGATTTCTTTTTTAATTTTCTTTATATTATTTATTATTATTTTTATTTAATAAAAAGAGGGAAATCCCTTTACCCCACCCATATTCTCTATCTCTCCGTCCCTGGCCTCCATCTCCGGCCAATATTACCGGCAACTATCTCCGACCAATATCTTTGCCATCAGAAATACCCCACCTACAACAGTAAAAAAATGAAAAAGATCGGGCACTCAAATACAAAGAAATCAAATCCAAAAATACATCAGAATCGGAATACATTCTAACCTAGAAATCAAATAAATTCAAACCTACAAATAGTCAGAGTTTGAAAATAGCAGAACAAGTGAAAGAAAAATTAAAACTGATAAACCCAAAAATCATTTAACCCAGAAATCGTGTTGGGTTTGTTCCACGAACAGGGAAAAACGTTTTCTTTAATTCCAAAGCCATGTATCAGCACAATTTACATGAAAACCATTACTGCAACCGAGAAATAACCAAGGTCTTTCCCTATGGTGGTCGGCAGTCTGGATTTACTGCATCATCGTGATGGTAGGGGGCAGCATAGCAGATCAAGCAAATGTAGTAGAGGAACACGATACTCATGCCAACACATGGTAGAAAGAGGGAACAAAATTCTCTATCGAAGGATGTAATGGATGTTACGTCATCTCTACTGATCGATACGGAAAAAACCACAGCATGCATCGAGATAAAGTGGTATGTGCCTGCTTCTATTTTGGCAGTTATCGTGGATAGGGTTCGTGTGTTCGTTAACATCGTGGAGGAGCAGCAAGAGGGGGCAGCAGCGGGGGAGTAAGTGGGTAGCAGATTAGGCGGAGGTGGGAGTGTGGCTTGTGGGGGAGTAGGTGGGTAGCAGATTAGGCGGAGGTGGGAGTGTGCTCGTGAACATCGTGGAGGAGCAGCAAGAGGGGGCAGCAGTGGGGGAGTAGGTGGGTGGCAGATTAGGCGGAGGTGGGAGTGTGGCTTGTTGGCCGATCGAATTTCATCTTTGTGGTTCCAGATTAGGGGTTTCCATAAGAGATGTTAGATATATACATCAATTTTACAATGAGAGAGAAAATGAGATAGAAAGAGAAAGAGGAAAAGAGATATTGACGGTAGGAGGGTGACGATAGCTTAGATTCTTAGGGTTTTTAAATTATAAATAATAAATAATATAAAGAAAATTAAAATATAAATCATTAAGGGTGAATCAGTCTTTTGATATTCGTTAGGGACCAAGCGCGTAACAAAAACGGAAAATAGGGACTGTCCGAGTTAAAAAAAATATTTAGGGACCAAACACGCAAATTACCTCAAACCACAGGGACCATCCGTGTAATTTACTCCATAAAAATATAAAGGTTTAACCGCCACAAAGAAATATAAAAAGTTTTTGCATTTTGTCGGAATGGGTCGGGTGCAAGGCCCAGTATCCATATTTTTGGAGCGGGATTTTCCTAGGGTTCAGGTAAGTTTGATAGATCGCTAATCCCTACATCGGCCTACTGGACGGAGCTTGACGAAAACGAAATGGGGAGAAGGATACTGAACGACGCTTTGAGGACGATGGTTAATGCCGAGAAGAGAGGTTTTGCATCTGCTCAGCTTCAACCTATCTCCAATGTCATCTCTTCCTTTCTTACCATCATGAAACAACGAGGTATATCTTGTTATATCAAATCGAGTGAGTTGTTGAATGTGGAATTGGAATTTCAATCATGTAATTTAGTGTACACGTTTATGGTAAACTGAATTATGATTGACTTGCAATTACCGCTTTCAGATTGGTCTCCGAGCCATTTCATATTGCTGCTATTTTCAATCCGTATCAGTTTCACTATAATAGGACTAGTTTCGGTTATATGATTCTTCTTCTTGTTAAATTATGGCGATGGAGTTATCTTCTCATATCTTAATTCTGACTATCTGTCTCAAAAGAGCAAATCAACTAGCTTCCATGGAGGCTATGCAGATCGAACACCTCTCCTTGAACACAATATGACAATTTGTTTTTATCTCAAATAGATGGATCATCAAATAGGCTCATAAACACGATTCTGAATTTTTTTGTAATTATTACAGGTTATGTAAAAAACTTTGAAGTGTATGATCCTCATAGAGTAGGAAAGATAAAGGTTGAACTGCTGGGAAGGATCAAAGACTGTCGAGCAATTACATATAGACAAGACATCAAAGCTCATGAGATAGAAGATTACAGACTACGTACCCTTCCAACACAGCAGGTTTACTATCCATAACTTGTTATATCAATTAGAACTCTTGAACTGAATTCAGATTCCATTTTTTCATGAAATTGTTTGTTATGGTTGATGCAGTGGGGGTATGTGGTGATAACGACTCCAAATGGTGTATTGGATCATGAAGAGGCAATTAAACAGAATGTTGGTGGTCAAGTTCTGGGTTACTTTTATTGATCATCTGTGTTTTTGCCATTTGCATGTAGAACAAGTTGGGATTGATTTTGAAGTTGCAACTAGTTATTGGTGCTATTTTAAGTGAGTACTGAAGGTAGCAATTAGCATATTGTTTGTTAAGAGAGAAATATGAAGCATAATTGCTTAATTATCCTTGGTGAATCATACATCCAAAGTGAAATAATCCAGAATTTTATTCAGAACAAAGTGAAAAATTATATCTTGCCATCACATGTCAATTTATTTTCTGTCGTACTTTAGAATTAAAGTGTTGTATATGTAAACTAAATACTTTAATCTGCGGTATAAATGAGAGAAGTGACCAATCTATTCTTATATTGCAAAATAAATAAGTTTTACAACAGTCATCCACTAAGTAAACATTTTATCATTATATTCTAAGAAATAAATTTCTCAACATTTAACATATGGTAACAATATTTATCAATCTTAAGAGAGAGAAATCCGGAGAAATAAAAAGAAAGGCTGATAGGTAAGAATTAATTGTCTTAATACATTAATTCAAGTCTTTTGACTTAACCTATTAAGTGATTCTAGCAAGATTAAGTCAAAATAAACAACCCTGTATAATAATCGTATTTTAGTGTTTAACCCATTAAAATAAAAGTCAAAAAGAAACAACCCTATGTAATTATCATATTTTTAGTGTTTAACCCATTAAGTTAAAAAGAAACGATGAGACATATGACTTATTCCTATACTTTAAAACTTTTACCACAGTTTTAAAAGGTTACAATTTATGTTGTATTCATTACAGCTACTTATAGAGTTCTATTAATCAACGTAAGTATGCAATTAATGTTACGGTTATGGCAATTGTAAATTATTAAACTTCAAAAAATCTAAAGCGTTCTTGGTCGCAATTGGTCTAGACTCAAACTTGTGAAATAAATGCATTCGTGTAAATAAGTGTTACTCCACCAATAGAATAACAATTTTCAAGAAGCTAACGACCATAATGATTTAATAAACTCCTCCAAATGTAAGGAATCATTGCAAGATCCATTAAATAAATTGGGAGATGTTTGGATGATGATAATACCATGTTCTTGAGGCAATACAAAATTGACACATGATAGTTAAAAAGATCAAGTACATGACCACTCAATTCAAATGTTGCTCTAAGTATCTATTATACGTTCTCTCCTTCCCCCTTTGAACCTTCAACCTCTTTAACATCTCCTGAAACATCCTGTAACTGTACACAAATAAGCTTTTTTATGAGTTTCAATGTCTTTCTTCAAGTATTATTTATCCAGACATCACTTCAATAGAAAGAAGAAAAAAAATTTAACTTACCCCTAAATTCTTTAGACTAACTGTTACATCTTCTTGTTGCTGTTGAAGAGTAGTTCTTAGTTCTTGAAATTCCTGCCTCCCATTAACATGATGTAATTAAGCATAATATAGATTAATTAAGTCGATCATTATGTTAAAGGTATTGAAAAAGTCCTTACAGATCGAAGCTGATCCACTTCCACATTGAGAGTTTTCTTGAGGTCTGAAAGCTCCTGTACAAACGATTCCAAATTGCAATACAAGCTTCATTTAATTTTCCAAATAATAATAATAAAGTTATAAGAAATACTTACATCACGGTAGCTCTTAACTTGAGTATCTAACTTCGATCTCCAGCTTTGAAGATCCTTCACGATAACAAAACACAACTACTTAGTAAATAGTCGAAATCTAAAAGGGATAAATCAACAATCAATCATAAGTAGACTCGATATCATCAATAGTTTCAATAATTCAAACGGGAAATCAATCAACTGTTTACATGCTTCAAATTTTGAATTCTGTCTAGCAGTTCCGCCCGCGATTCCCTCAATTCCTGAAAGCAGGAACAGAAATTAGGGTTTTGTTCCGATTAACATATATTAAACAATGCGATGAAAAAGTATAGTTGGACGTACCGCAATCTTTGAATTAACCGGTGTCAAGTTCTCTTTCTTCTGCAAAAACAAAGAATTATTGAATCGATTAGCAAGCATCAAACATAGATAGAACCGAAGCAAAAACACAGTAACGATTACACACCGAAGAGAGAGGAGACGGAGCAGGTACAGGCGGCGAGGGAGTAGAGTCATTGTTGGCAGCCATGTGAAATGGGTAGATCGAAGTTTTGATTGCAGAGAGATAAGTGGGTTTCAAATTAATTTGGGGAGAAGAAAGAGGAGTTTGGGCGGGCGAAGTGATCTGTGGCTGCGAACCTGCGATTTTGAAGTGCAATTATGAGTCTACGTTTGTCGGTGTTTATTTAACTCATGGGTTTAATGACCAAAATGGCGAAATCTTTACCGGTCATATTTCAAAATAATTATACTTTAAGTACTTATAAAAGAGTTATTTTGAAGTTCTTTATTTTAATATTTCATGAATAGTTTAGTTTTCTTTCCCTTATCAGTATTTTCTTTTTCAAAAAATATCTCAAATATAAACAATAGCCATATGCCCATATTGTGGCAAATCCTGCCATTTTTAGTAGGATGATAAACGAATTATTTCTAAACCACTTGTCCGGATGTTATTTAGATTCGTTTATTTAGGTTTGTTTATTTATGTATGTTTATCCTTTAATATTTTTCGTTCATTTACAGTTTTTTTATGTTCATTTTGTTAAAGATATAGAAACAGATTATTGGGTAATTCATCTTGTTGCATTTATTATGGAGCTATTTCTTTAAATACAAAGAATTACACTTTACAGACAATAAAGTAAATCAATCAAAGTTCAGTGGGAAACAAATAGAAATGTATACGTTAGAGGGAATGATGGAAACTGACCCCACTCTTAAAAAACTATTTCTTTTAACACTCCCCCTCAAGTTGAATAATGGGATTCCCAAAATTCAACTTGACCAGACAATTGTTAAGAATTTTTCCATTCACAGCTTTTGTCAAAATGTCGGCTATCTGGTCTTCTGATCGAACGAATGGTAGTTCAATGATTTGAGCTTCAAGCTTTTCTTTGATGAAATGTCTGTCAACTTCCACATGTTTTGTTCGGTCATGTTGTACAGGATTTTCTGATATTTGAATAGCAGCTTTATTATCACACATAATTTTACTTGTTTCTTTACAGAAGAGACCAACTTCTGTGAGAAGTTTTCGTATCCATAGGGCTTCTGCGACTCCTCGTGCTATTCCCCTGAACTCCGCTTCAGCACTGGAAAGGGATACCACTTTTTGTTTCTTACTTTTCCATGTAACTAAATTTCCACCAACTAAGGTGAAGTATCCCGAGGTTGATCTTCGATTTCCTTTGTCTCCTGCCCAATCTGCATCGGTATAGATCTGGGTTTTTAAATGCCCGTTTGCTTTAAACAATACTCCATGTCCTGTTGTTCCTTTTAGATATCTGATAATTCTCCATACTGCCTCCATATGAGGGACCTGGGGTTGGTGCATGAATTGACTAACTACCCCTACAGCATATGAAATATCTGGGCGGGTATGTGAGAGATATATCAGTTTTCCCACAATTTGTTGGTATCTTTCCTTATCTGTTGATTTTGCCTTATTGTCTATATATAATTTTTGGTTTGTTATCATGGGAGTTTCTACGGGTTTGCAATCAATCATTCCAGTTTCTGCTAATAGATCTAAAACATATTTCTTCTGGCAGATAAAAATCCCTTGTGTTGACCTTAAAACTTCAATTCCAAGAAAGTACTTAAGTCGACCTAGATCTTTCATCTCGAATTCTTGGAATAAGTTTTTTCTCAGTTTTGCCATTTCTTCTTCATCATTTCCTGTAATTATCATATCATCAACATAGATAATTAAACATGTTATACTTTCATTTTTCCTTTTAAGGAACAGAGTATGATCAGAGTTGCTTTGCTTGAAACCGTATCTTTTCATTGCTAAGGTGAATCTACCAAACCAGGCTCAAGGAGATTGCTTCAATCCGTAGAGAGATTTCTTAAGGCGACAAACCTCACCTGGTTTAAAATTCTTCGTGAAACCAGGAGGAGCTTCCATGTAAACTTCTTCTTTTAACTCTCCATGTAGAAACGCATTTTTAACGTCAAATTGATGTAGTGGCCATCCTTTATTTGCAGCTATGGAAAAGAGAACTCTAATAGTATCAATCTTTGCAACTGGGGAAAAGGTCTCAGCATAATCAATTCCATAGGTTTGAGTATAGCCTTTGGCTACCAACCTTGCTTTGTATCTTTCAACAGAACCATCAGGCTTATGTTTTATTGTAAAGACCCATCGACATCCTACTGGTTTTTTTTCGTTTGGAATGACACATTTTTTCCATGTGTCATTTTTCACTAAGGCTTCTATTTCTGTTTCCATTGCGTTTCTCCAGTTCTTCGTCTTCAAGGCTTGCTCTACTGTGGTTGGAATTTCGTCAGAGTATAGAGCAACATTGAAGGCCCTCGCTTCTTGAGTAAAGTTTCCTTTAGCCATATTTGCCATAGGATACCTAGAACCTCGAGATTCTTTTTCTGGGGAATATCTCTTTGGTGGAATCCCTCTGTTAGTTCTTGGAGGTAACATATATCTTTCTGTTGGTTGTTCGTGTATTATTTCTTCTTGTTCTGTGGCAATCTCATGATCAGGTGTAACAGTTTCAATATGTTCAGATGACTCAAGAGTATGAGGAGACTGAGTATTACATACCTCGGATTTCAGGTTGGGAGACTGATCTGGGATGGCACTAGAGTTAGGATTTGTATATTGTGTGGACATGTTGTGTGATTCTTCTGTTGTTGTTGTTTGAACATACTCTAACCAACTTAGTGCGTCTGAACCTATCTCCCCCTGACCACTATGTTGGGAAGTATAATAGTATTCTGTTTCCAGAAAATCACAGTTCATAGTGGTGAACATGTGACGAGTATTGGGATTATAACATCTGTATCCTTTTTGGTTTACTCCATATCCAACGAATACACATTTTTCAGCACATGGATCAAGTTTATTTCGATTAGACTTTGGTATGTGAACAAAGGTGGTGCACCCAAAGATTTTTGGTTCAAGCATAAGAAGTGAAGGAATCTTTTGAAATTCTGATAGTGTTTGTAGTGGAGTTTTAAATTTGAGAGTATTGGTTGGAAGTCGGTTTATAAGGTATGTGGCTGTGGCAAGAGCTTCAGGCCAAAAAAATTTGGGAACTTTTGATTCGATCAAAAGAGCTCTGGTTATTTCTAACAAAAAACGGTTTTTTCTCTCAGTCACACCATTTTGTTCTGGAGTATGTGGACATGTAGTTTGATGAATTATTCCTTTTGATTGAAAAAATTGTTTCATAGAATTGTTAACGAATTCTCCTCCATTGTCAGATCGAAATATCTGGATATTTTTTTGAAATTGGGTTTGAATCATGGTATGAAACATAATGAATTTGTCAAGAACTTCAGATTTATTTTTTAAGAAATAAATCCATGTCATACGAGTGCAGTCATCTATAAACAACACAAAGAAACGAAGGTTTTGTCCTCCTATGATTGGCGATGGACCCCAAACATCGGAATGAATTAAAGAGAAAGGAACATCAACTCTGGTTTTATTTGGTTTGAATGTTTGTCTATGACTTTTGGCTAACACACATGTTTCACACAACGATAAACTTTTTGAAGGAAATAACTTAGGAAATAGAGTATGTAAATAACCCGTAGAGGGATGACCCAATCTTCTGTGCCATAACCATGCTTCTCTTTCTGTGGTTCCATGAGCCATCATCACAGTACCATTTTGAGTCACCTCGTCCACATAATACAATCCTTGTTTCTCAGTGCCACGCCCAATGATCGCCCCCGTCCTGATATCCTGTAAGATACAAAAAGTTGGATGCATTAGAACTGAGCAGTTTAGTTCTTTTGTAACATGACTTATTGATAACAAGTTTTGAGACAGAGACGGGACATAGAGGCAATTAGAGAGTTTTAACATAGGAGAAAACTCAATTGTTCCTCCTTGTTTCACTTCCATTTTTTCGCCATTGGCAGTTTGTATCTGTGCTTTCCGAGGTTTGGATAATGAAGTAAGATCCGATATTTCATAAGTCATGGTGTCAGTGGCCCCGCTGTCAAGTATCCAAGTTTTATCTCGTATATTATCACGAGAAAAAATTATATTTGCATTCCCTCCATTTTGTGTGCCATTTCTGCAATTTTTTAAACCTTTCTCTATATAGGGAACAAGGGAATAAACTTCAGGGGTAATTTCTGACATTTCCACATTTTTAGGGTCAAACTTGATTTTTTCCGGAATGTTAAAAAATGGAAACTCTCCATTTTTGTTGACTGCATCATTTTTTGGTTTACCTGCATTTTCTCTCGATCCCGTGTCTTCTTCTCCAAACTCATCGGTTCCAAAGGTCCAGTCGCCGGCGCTGGTTTCGAAAGCTTGTCCGGCCGGCTTGGTCATCGGTGGAGTGGTACCGCTTGCGCATGATCTGTGCCTACCGACATCAGATCTGTATCGGTCTCCTTTTCCAAACTCATCGGATCTAAAGATCCGGTCGCCGGCGCTATTTTTGAAGGTTTGTCCGACCGGCTTGGTCGTTTGTTTCGGTGAAGTTGTACCATCTGCGCCGGATCTGTGTTGGTTTCCACTTTCGCCTCCTTCGCCTGATCTAAAGCTACCGTCGCCGTTTGGAGCGGCACTACTGTTGTTCACGGCGGCGGAGTAGTTTGTTTGGTTGGAAGCTTTCATTCGTGTTGGCGGAGATGAGGATCGGAGCCGATGTTGGTGAAGTGGGTCGGATATATGGGTCTTTGATGCGGGTCGGCTTGTCGCTGCTATACCGACAAAACCGACATAGCTACTGTCACCGTCAATGGTGGCGCTGCTGTTGGCTACGGCGGTGGAAGCCTTACCTCTTCCCCCTTTATCTTGTCCCGTGGGAGTCTTGCCCTTTTTGTGCCCGTCGATCCACCACTCGGGGTACCCAACAAGTTTGAAACATTGTTCCTTGGTATGTTTCAACATTCCGCAGTGCTCACACTTTAGGTGTGTTTTATCTTCTTTGGTAAATTTGTTATCTTTTGAAGGATATTCCGGTCGACGGTTACCTTTTGAGACAAATCCAACTCCATATGAATCGGAGGTAAATAGTCCCATTGCTAAACCTTGCGGTTCATTTGAAATGGTTCCCAAAATATTTTGGTGAGCCGCTTCTTTTCGGACAGCAGCATAAGCCGCTTCGGCGGTTAGTAATGGATCCCATCGGAGTATATCTCTTTTTACAAAATCATATTTCCGATCAATGGCATTTAAAAATTGAAAAAGTTTTTGGTTAGATCTGATCCGGGTGTAAGTTTGAATGTCGACTGGACATTTCATGGGATTTGGGTCGATTCTTTCGATTTCTCCCCATATTCCTTGTAAATTGATCCAGAAGTCTTCAAGTGAAGCATTATTTTGTTTAATTTCATTTGCTCTTACATGGAGATTGAAAGTTTGTAACTTATCTTTTCCGCTGCTGTAAGTGACCACCAAGGCATCCCAGAGTGATTTTGCTGTGGGGTACTCGGTCAGGTTGCTTGCAAGCACTGGTTCTATGTTTTGTATTAGCCATGAAAAAATGACTAGATCATCTTGTTCCCACTGCTCGAATTTTTCATCAGTTTGATCTGGAGGATTTGAAGTTAAGTGGGATAAGAGGGTCTTTGATTTTCCGCCTATGGCAACCCGAATCATCCGGGTCCATAGAGCGTAATTTTGGCTATTGAGTTTGAGGTTGATTTGCAGGCTGTCGGATAATTTGGGATTTTGTGGTTGGGAGCTCCTGATCAGATTTGCTAGCTGTATAGCTAGATCTGTATTTGAAGTATCACCTGACATTTTTGGTAGGTGATGAGTTGGCTGTGGATCTTAACACCTCTCTGATACCATGTTAAAGATATAGAAACAGATTATTGGGTAATTCATCTTGTTGCATTCATTATGGAGCTATTTCTTTAAATACAAAGAATTACACTTTACAGACAATAAAGTAAATCAATCAAAGTTCAGTGGGAAACAAATAGAAATGTATACGTTAGAGGGAATGATGGAAACTGACCCCACTCTTAAAAAACTATTTCTTTTAACACATTTAAATAAGAAAAACAATATAATAATTTATTTTATAAATTCTTATATTTGTTCTCTACAATAATTATTACTTGTTTTCTTTATTTTCATCGTGTACCGATTCATTATCGTTCATTGTTTCGTTTATTTGATTAAACCTAAATGAACAAACATAAACCAACCATTATTCATTATCGTTCATTCGTTTATACTTCTCAATTTTACTTTTTTACGATGTTAACAATTAACACAGCCCAAAGTTCTTCCAAGTGTGGTCCAAAAGAAAACCCAAACGGCTCTTGGCCCGGCATAAAAAACCCAAATAGACCGTGTCTTAGGCCTAAAGAAAAGGCAAGTGATTCGTTTTTTCAATATTCAATTCAAAATCACGTTAAAAAACAGAAACCAAATACGTCCACGGTCCATCCTTCAAAGCCCAATTAGAACTCCCAAACCACCATCGCACCATCTCTCTGTCCAAATCCAGAAACCCAAATGGCTAATGGTCACAGATCAGATATGTATATGTATAAATTTCTTGCTATTTTGACAATTTTCACTAATAGGTGTCCTTTTAAGATTTGGAGTTTATGAAATTCGGTAAGAGGAATTAGATGCAAAATCGGATCATCACCGATTGCACCTTCAACCTTAAAACTTAACACTTAATTTCTCTTTCTTATTTTCTTTGTCAATCGATTGGTTCTCTTTAGTCTTGTTTTGTCACCGTGTTACATGTAATTAATTTCTACTTTTTGTATTTCTTTATCAGGTTTAGGTAGATCTTTGATGTTATTTTAAAAAAAAATGACACAGAATTTAAATAAATTATCCTTATTATGCATCTTTTTATATAGTCATGGTTCTTGAAACTGGAAACACATCGATGGCAGTCTCTCTCCTCAGCCAAAGATTTGTGATTTCAGGTACTCCAAGGTATATTCTTTAACTCAATATTCAACTCCTTGGTGTTTCCAGTAAAGATTGAATGGTTTCATATGTCACTTCATCTGAATCTTTTTTGTTCTGTTTAACAATTTTATGTTCGTTTTTAGGTTGGAAGTGAAAAAAATATTGCTAAGGGTAAAACACCGCCAAAGATTTGTGATTCGGCATGCCATATTGTCTTATTTTCAATCATTAGATTTTAGTGAATCAAACTGAAGTTTCATGTTTATTTGTTATTGTAAGGTAAAAGTTCAAGCACGTGTTGATGGTATAGTAGGCGTTGAGTTTGTTACATTGGTGTTACAGCTTCGGAAATACTATTTTATCCAAGGACTTCCTATTTTTCACTTCATTTTGTTTTTTTATTGGTTTGTAATCAAAATTTATATTCATCATCGATGGCATTAATTATGTTGCAGCGTTAAAAAAAATACAATACTAGACAAGTTTTAACTCTGTTCTATGGTTTATCCTTCAAATCACTGGACACAAATTCAGTTCTATAAATCTCAGAAATAAGTTTCTTTATGGACCATATAAACATAGATTGCACGAAAAGTGCACCATTTTTTTAGATGAAGATCACAACATATTTCAGATTTTAGATGTATATTAGACCTAGATTCTGCTCTAAATTGAAGGCACCACCAGGTATGTTCTTAATATAACTATTGTATATTGACCTAGAATATTCTCTTAAATATTATCTTTTGCAACGACTTTGAATCCTATACTTTTATATAATTTTCTCCTCAGAAGTAAATGTGTGTTATAGGAAGGAACGTTTGCACTAACGCTCCGCATCAATGTGTAAGTTTGAAATTGTTTACAAAATGTCCCTTTGGTGTCTTGCTTTTTGTATCGTCTTAAAATAAGACTTGAGATAAAATATCGTTATTTCTAACTAGCATGTTTTTATTCATGATACTTACCCTCGAACTAGGGATGGCAAATTAGGCAATAATGTCGGGTTTTGAGCTGAGACAACACGATACAACAATATTTTTATACAACACGAACACGAACACGACATGACATGACATTAATTGTGTTTTGTTTTACTACACGAAAATGACTCAATTAAAACATAATAAAAACGACCTACACAACAAACACGAATAAAAAAATAAAATAAACATTTGGTTTATTTAATTCGTAATTAACCCTAAAAAACACGACAAACATATAATATGTTGTATACGTGTCATGTCAAGTGTAAAAAATACGATGTCGTGTTGTATACGTGTTCAAAATTTAACACGAACATGACACAAACACGCATTTAGAATTTAATTCGTCCCAATTAAGTTTCGTGTCATGTCGTGCATAGATTGCCATCCCTACCCCAAACCAAATTAATTGACATAATATGCCGTCAAGTGATTTTTTTGTGAAAATTATTTTATAAAGAACTTAGAGTCAATTTGGTATATGATAAAATGAAATGACAAAAGAACGAAATGGACAAGGTAATAGAATTGACAAAGTAAGATAAAAAAAAAAAAAAAAAAAAAAACTCCCATTCAATATCATCTTTAACAAATTTTATCTATTCACAATTTATCTTCGACACCATTCACCAAGGTATCAGGAAAGGAAAAATAATAATAAATGATGAAAACGTCACACTAGATTTTAATGTTTCTTATTTGATTTTTTGCCATTATGCTTACAGTAGCCGGTGTAAACTAAAACCAACTGAGAATCCAAAATAAAGGTGTTGATGAAATCTTTAAAGTGCAAAGCATGGGCCAATACGTCATCCCACATGCATTATAGACTCCTAAAAATGTGCAAAAAATCATGACATTCTTCCCTATAAATACTAGCATTGTAGAAACCCAAAAGCCATCAAGCTGAGGTTACTTAGCAAAGCTGAGTTCAAATCTTACCTCTAATTATAAACTTCTTATAACCATGGCTCCTATATTCGACTTCCCTATTAAGGTAGGAAGAATAGACGATGTTCAGGAACTGAAGAAGGCCCAAAAAACCAAAATTCCATATAGGTTTGTCCGCGACGTGGCAGAAAGGCCGAAACTAGCCCCAACCCATTTACCCTTGTCGACTAGTATACCTATCATTGATCTTTCAAAACTCATGAAAGGAAACAAAGAAGACTTTCACTTTGAAATCTTGAAACTCTCAGCTTCCTGTGAGGAGTGGGGCTTTTTCCAGGTACATGAATAAAGTTTTTCTTAAAAAGGTTACTTTTTGTTAAGTAATTAACCAAGTGTAAAGTGTTTTCTTACCCTAAAGTCACAAAAGCATATTAATTTGCTTATTGCAACACAACAAAAATACTGTATTGTAACGCTTGCATGGTCTTTCTTACGTAACCGTATTATTGTATCTCTACAGGTGATAAACCATGGGATTGATCTAGATTTGCTGGAGAAGATAGAGAAAGTAGCTATGGAGTTCTTTATGCTTCCTGTGGAAGAGAAACAGAAGTATCCAATGGCGCCAGGAACAGTTCAGGGATATGGACAAGCTTTTGTGTTCTCAGAGGATCAAAAGCTAGACTGGTGCAATATGTTCGCTCTTGGATTAGTGCCTCACTCCATAAGAAACCCAAAACTTTGGCCAACCAACCCACCAACGTTTAGGTAAATCTCCACTGAAAAAAAAAAGAATCTTTGACTTCTATGTTAAAGATCTAATTTCCACATGTTTTTTTAATCACAAACAAAAGCCATAAAAACTTAATATCTTTTCCCCCGACAAACACATAATGCTTTATGCTAAATAACATAAGAGAAATGTACACCGCAACATATCAATTACAAATTGAAAATCTTATTGTTTGGCCCATAAAAGTAAAAGCGTATAACTTTGGTAATTTAAGGCCATTGGATTCCTTTCTCGAGGTACATGATATATACTTTCCAAGAAACTGGTTCATAAAGAAAGTTTATGTTTTGCAGTGACACCGTAGAGACTTACTCGAGAGAGATCAGAAAGCTATGTAAAGATCTTCTAAGATTTATAGCATTAAGTCTTGGGCTTAGAGAAAATGTTTTCGAAGAAATGTTTGGGGTGAGCGTGCAAGCGATGAGAATGAACTACTACCCAGCGTGCCCTAGACCTGACCTTGTGTTGGGTTTAAGCCCCCACTCGGATGGAAGCGCTCTCACAGTGCTGCAACAAGGAAAGGGAAGCACCGTTGGCCTCCAAATACTCAAAAACAATACATGGGTGCCAATTCAACCCGTTCGAAACGCACTTGTGATTAACATAGGTGACACCATTGAGGTAAAGCTAACGCTTTTTTCAAGAATCTTGCTGTCAGAATCTTTGGCATCAGAATTGTTGTTAGGTTAATCTTTATGTTTACAGGTTTTGACGAATGGGAGATACAAGAGCTCAGAACATAGAGCGGTGACACACAAAGAGAAGGATCGACTATCAATTGTGACGTTTTACGCCCCAAGTTATGAGATAGAGATCGGTCCAATGCCAGAAATGGTAGATGAAAAAAACCCTAGCAAGTATAGAAGATACAACCATGGAGAGTACAGCAGACACTATGTGACCAACAAGCTGCAAGGCAAGAAAACACTTGATTTTGCCAAAATACCACCGAAAAATTCATTCTAGCTTAGAAATTAAATCCTGTAACGCCATGAACATATATGTAAAAAATATTGTACTGAAATTCAAATAATTGAATGCAAGTAAATTATCGACGATGTATTTGGCTTCTCTGTCTTTTTAGTTTTTAACTTGCACTCTTTCGAGTTGGTTTAAGAACCCGACAGATGAGTGTTGGTGGTGGGATATTAAAGTTTATTACGTAATGCTTTGTTCGCCAAAAGTCAAAACTTGTATTTTCAATGACGTTAGTGCGACTTATGATTGAAAATCTATTTCAAGGAGGGACATATTTGTGCCATTGATCAATGTATATTTTTCATAATTTATGTGTTTATTGATATACTAATGTGTACTTTAGTCAAAATTGCAAACTACAAATGTTGTTTCTCTGCTTTGGTCAAAATAACAATTTTCTTTCATATAAGAAAACTTTCATTTGTTGCAAAGATGACGTTCAAATGGGTCGTTAACATTGAGTTCTCGAGTTTATTTAGGTAGTGGAATGGAAGGGAAAATAATTAAATAATATGATAAATGTGTTCTTAAGTTTTTTGAAGGAAGGGTATTGGATGAAATGGAAAGGGAATGGAATCAATTGTTACTGTATCACGGTCCTATAAGTTTGTATATGTTGGAGTCTTCCCTCTCTTCATAAGTTTGTATATGTTGGAGTCTTCCCTCTCTCCATAAGGGCTTTTTTGGAGAGACGATCATGGGCTCCACATATATTTACATGGTATCAGAGCCGGTGTCCCGCATCTCTGTAACCTCATCGAGCCTACGTCTCTGAGGGGGAGTGTTAGTGTATCCCACATTGGTGCGATACGGTCCTATAAGTTTGTATATATGTTGGAGTCTCCTCTCTCTCCATAAGGGCTCTTTTGAAGAGACGATCTTGGGCTCCACATATATTTACAGCAATATATGTGTAGTTTTTATCGCCCCATTTTTGGGAGCGTTAGGAGAGGAAGGGAGGGGGATGTACTAAAAGTCTTTTACCCTTCATTATTCACCCATGATTGCTAAAGCTTAGAGTTAATAGCTTAAATGTTTTTTTTGCCCTTTCATTCCATTCTATCCCACTCCAATTCAAGAACACTATTGGTTATTTTTGTTTTTCTTCTAATTTCTTCTCTTCCCTTCCCTTTCCCTCCCCTTCATTAAAAAACTCGATAACACAACGTAAAATAAGTCGTATGAATTGCACACATGTAATATTATTCTTTTGGGAAAATGGTTGACTGGGTATGACTGTGTATTGCAGGTTAATGTGTTTTTTATACATGATCTATCATTAAACTTTATTTTACATAATTTACCATTAAACTATATCTCGGCCATCTTCTCCGACAAACAACATCTACTCCACCGCTACCATCCACCTCCAGCAACAAACACCACATTCCATTATCCAGCAAAGAACAATTAAGTTAGTCATGAAATGCAGCTATGACAAGCATTATCCTAATGGATTTAATCTTGGCTACTATTGAGAAGGTTTCGTTAAAGTCAACCCCAGGGGTTTGAGTGAAACCTTTTGCGACCAGTCGAGCCTTAAAGGTGTGTACCTTTCCATCCATGTCGGTCTTTTTCTTGAAGATCCATTTGCACCAAACTGTCTTTCGACCTGGCACATGGTCAACCAAATTCCAAATTTGGTTGTCATACATGGACTTGATCTCGCTGTCCATTGCCTCCTTCCACATAGCAGCCTCAGGGCCTGCCATTACTTCCCTGTAGTTAGCTGGCTCATCCAGATTCACTAGTATCCTATCACTGACGAACGTGTCACCATATGTAGTAATATGAAATCCATAAAACTCAGGTGGTGCGCTAACTCTACCAGAGCGCCTGGGAGGTAATGAACTGATTACTGGTTCAACAGGAACTGATTCCTCTGGTTGAGGGCTAGTGTCATTTATGGTTGCTTCATTTTCAGGTTCTTGGATTTCTTCAAGGTCAATGGTACTCCTACTGTCCTCTTTGAAAATGAGATCTCTCTCTCTCTCGAAAGATCCCCCTTCGTGCTATAAAGATCACGTCCTCGCTTGGTCTGTAGAACAAATATCCAAAGGACTGCTTTGGGTAACCAATGAAATAACATTTTTCACTTCTAGCTTCGAGCTTGTCATGAGTCTCTCGTCTCACGAAGACTTCACAGCCCCAAACCTTAATATGTGCTAACGATGGAACTTTCCCTGTCCACATCTCGTGAGGTGTTTTGGCAACCTTTTTAGTATGGACAAGATTGAGGATGTGGGAGGCTGTCTCTAAGGTATACCCCCAGAAGTGAATAGGAAGAGAAGCCTGACTCATAATGGAACGAACCATGTCTAACAAGGTTCGGTTGCGCCTCTCAGCCACACCATTTAATTGTGGAGTTTTTGGTGGAGTCAACTGTGAAACTATTCCACATTCCTTAAGATAGTCTAGGAACTCGATACTACGATACTCACCGCCTCTATCGGATCTGAGCATCTTTATCTTCCTCCCCAATTGATTTTCGACTTCATGTTTAAACTCTCTGAATCTCTCAAAGGTTTCGGACTAATGTTTGAATAAGTAGATGTATCCATATCTACTATAGTCATCAGTAAAAGTCACATAAAATCGGTTTGCATCCCTTGTGTTAGTCCTGAATTGTCCACACACATCAGTGTGTACGAGATCCAGCGGACCTTCACCTCTTTCACAATATCTAGTGAAAGGCGATTTAGTCATCTTTCCCAAAATGCAAGACACGCATTCATCATCTGGCCTTAGGTCAAATGATTCCAACACTCCATCCTTTTGGAGTTGGGCGATGCGTTTCTTGTTAATGTGTCCAAGACGACAACGCCACAAGCATGCTTTGTCTATACCGGCAGATGAATCAATTTGAAATACACTATTACCTAAGTTGTCTACACACATTACAGTTTCATGCACACCATGACAAGGAAAAGCATTAAATAAAAGGACACCACCATTCTTAAATGCCGAAATGGAACCATTCACATTATCAAATGAATATCTAACTCCTTTTCTAAACAATGCGTAAAATGAAATAATGTTTCGAGCCATATCAGGCGAGTAGTAACAATCAATTAAATCTAATTTAACATCATTCCCAAGCATAAGGCTATAAACTCCAATCTTGGTGACAGGTGACGATCACCTATTTCCCATGATCAAGTTCATTCTCCCATGATCCATCTCCCTACTTTCTCTTAGTCCCTACATATCAGAACAAATATGAAAACCACATCCTGTATCTAGGACCCAAGAACGTGAAGATGATGATTTGTTAGAGATAGTGTATATACCTGCAGACGATGGCTTTACTTTCCCATCCTTAATGTCCTGCAGGTACTTGGGCAGCTTCATTTCCAGTGTCCCTTCTCATTGCAATAGAAGCATTCGACATCTTTGGGGTTTGAGACGGGAGGAATATTAGAACCTGACTTTGCCTTTGAGCCACTGCTAGATGGCCCGACATGGGACTTTCCCTTCCAGTTCTGTTTCAGAGGACCTTTCCTCTTCTTCCCTTTCCCATATCCAATAGCCATAACAGGGGCATTGCTAGAAGCAGAGGATATAGCTTTACCCTTCATGCCGGCTTCAGCAGTCTGCAACATGTTGTGCAACTGTGCGAGAGTTGTCTCACTGTTGTTCAAATGATAGGTAAGAATGAAGCGATCATAATAATTGGGCAACGAGTTCAGAATTATATCAATAGCTATTTCCTCGTCAAAGTGCACATTCAGCTTCATAAGGCGCTCCACGTATCTTTGCATTTTCTACACGTGGACGCAAACAGACTCTCCTTCCTTCATTTTGCAGGCCATGAGTGCCTTGACTACTTCATACTTCTCTTGACGAGCTTGCTTATGGAACTTTTCCATAAGGTCCTTGTTCATCTCGTATGGCCAGTAGTCCTCATAGAATCTTTGCAATTCAGGGACCATAGTGGCGACCATGATGCATGCCACTTTGGTAGCATCGTCATAGTGTTTCTTGAATGAGGCACATTCCTAAGGAGTAGCGGTTTCTTGATCAATCTCGACGAGCTCCTTTTCAAGAACATACTCTTTGTCCTCGAACCTAAGCACCATCTTGATGTTTCTCATCCAATCGTTATAGTTGGTGCCATCTAATGTCACCTTAGAAGAAAGCGAGAGGATCGAGGAGAAGTTGGTGTTATGGGTGGTGTAAGGGGCGGTGGGAGCAACATGAGTATTAGGAGAAGACATCTATAAAAGAAGATAGTTTTGATTAGATAGGGAAATCCTCAATATTTAACCCAATGATAAATATTAAGGCTAGGATCCAATTATGTAATTACACAACTTAGAAAAGGGATGCCGTAATCTAATTGTAAATTACATAAAGGTAGGTAACTGACGATTTACCAATCTCACTGCGGAAATAATCATATTAAGTGAAATTCCTAGGTTTATGAGATTCATTGAACAATTCAATGACATGTTTAATCTCGATTATGCCCTTCTATTTGTGACTGGGATGCCGAGGATCACAAACAATGTGTGAATAACCATGCAAATCACATGGTAACCTCACTGTCGTTTATCATCTCGATTGATGTGCCGATTAACCACACGAGCTCCATCAACAATGATAATTTACGAGATACCCATTACCAATCTTTATGAATCCCTATTAGTTTGTCGGTTAAATTACACCAGCTCCACTAACGATTCATTTAATGTAATGTGTGATTTCATGGGTTATCATACTATTCACTTTTCCTAAAGTAACTAGATTGGGTTTTTATTAAATGTTCTAGTACTTTGTCTAATAGCATTATACTTTTAATGAGATTAGGTTTGTCTCATCAAATCCGTTCTGCTAACGACACTCCACTAGTCAAGGAAGCGGTGGGTGAGAGTGGACACCCATTCAACCGTCATTTTATAGACAGTTTCCTTATACCCCCCTTATAGACCAGTTTTGTGAATGAGGCATACTAGCGATTTAACTGACTTAATCTTATATATAAATATTAATCTTATAATAATATATAAGATATTTTAAAAAATTTAGAAATCTTTGATTTAATTTGTGTCTTTTAATTAACTGTTAATTAAATTAATTAAGTCAAACAAGGATTACAAAATTAATTCAATTAATTTTAATCCTAATCTTTGCCCACTTGGTGTAATCGAAAATAAGGCCAAGGGGTTTCCAATTATTAATTAATCACATTTACCAAAAATAGAAAACCCTAGAGGAGGCCATGCAATTTTCGAAAAACCATGGTGGAGGCCAGGATTTCAGAAACCCTTTGGAAAAACCGACAATCCTGTGGGCAAGGGTTTATTTTCGATAAACCCTATGTCCAAATCGAGATATAGCAGTTCAACAGAAAAACAGCATGGCTCTGATACCTTTGTTGGGTTTTAGTGCAAACTTTGAGCTAAAATCCTAAGTTCACATGCACCTTATAGGGTCTATGTTTTTCTCAATTAAACCTATATCTAAGGCCAATAATAAAATTACAAAAGATGAATTTTATACCTTTTGACCTATGGAAGCAAGCACCACAAATGTCGTGCCTCTAATGGCTCACACCCAAGAACTGGCAAGCTATATGAGAAAGAGAGAGCAAGGAGAGATCCTTGTAATTGGCATGGAATATGGGGTGCCAGGGACCTCTATTTAAGTCTCCAATGATAAGCAATAAAGAGTATAACTACCTTATTTAAGATCCTGATATGATAAGGTTTTTATCAGATAAGATAATCTGCTTATCACTACCATATAAACCACCATGGGCTGCGAAATCCACAAGGCTCCAAAGCCTTGGATTTCGTCCAACCCATTAAGGTTTCCAGGTTATTCATTGCTCAACTATTGAACAAATACAATTCAGCCCCTGCACTATTAATTAATTCAATTAATCCCAAAATTAATTCTAATTAATTTATGATCAATTATTAATTAAATAATATGATTTCTAATTAATATATTATTCTTATAATATGTTAATAAATCATTATTTCTCTCTCTTAATTAACCATCTAGTCATTTGCCAGTTATGAGGGCAACCCAAAAGGACTGTGCTGCTGTCAAATTAAGTATACTTCCAAATTATAGTTATTGCTTAGACACCCTAATCCAACACTATTTTGGTTCTCCATCGATGTTTTAATTTTGTGATGACAGATATCTTGGTGTGTCCACGTATTTGTGTTTTCCGAAGTAGATGACAGTAAATTTGATGATGGTCGAAAAAGACGAAAGTCTCTACACGTGTACAAAAGTTAGTTTAATGGTAAATCATGCAAAAATATAAGTTCAATAATGTTTCTTGAACAACAAATGTGAGTTTAATGATATTTATTAAACATGTAAACCAACTAGACCAGCAATAACCACTGAAATCGGTATTTCTTAAACAACAAATGTGAGTTTAATGGTAATCATGTACAAAAAATAAAGAAAGTAACTAAATGTGTACAAAAGTGATAGTTCATTATCCCACAAAGTAATTTTCCCTATTGTTTTTTGTTTCTTTCTCATAGAACTTTTTAAAATAGTCATAATCCCCTTTTTATTTCTTTTTTATTCCCTTTTCCCAAAATTCCCTTGTTTCTTATTCATTTTATTTCCATAGCTTCATCAACGATAATGTACGATTGTTGACATCAAGCACTACCTAAAACTTCATGAACATCTATGAAGCTAAGGAATCAATTTTCCACGCCTTCCGATAAATGTTGTTTCATGCATGAAACACAAATCTCCTTTGTAATCTAATTTTTTAATTGTTCATTTATAGGTGCATAAACGTATATGTAGGGCTGTAAACGAACTGAACGAACACAAATGAAGGCTTGTTCATGTTTGTTTATTTAAGTTGGTCGAACAAACGAACGAACACGAATGGTTAAACGAACGAGTTTTCTTGTTAATGTTCGTTCGTTTATGTTTGTGAACATGCTAAACTGACATAAACGAACAAACATAAACGAACAGAAATAAACAAACACAATTAAACATATATGAACATAAACAAACATATAATATTGTGATGTAATCAAACACAATTAAACATATATGAATACAAAATGAACAAACATAAACGAACGTAAACGAACAGCATAAACGAACGTTCACGAACATAATTGAAGGAACGAAGCAATTGTTCATGTTCGTTCGTTTAACTAAAAGAACGAGAAATTGTGTTCATGTTCGTTCATTTATTAAATAAACGAACATAAACGAACTTCCCACCGAACATTTCACGAACAGTTCGCCGAACGTTTGGTTCGTTTACAGCCATACGTATATGCATATATGCATGTATGCGTATCTGTTCATAAATACGTTTGTGCATATATGCATATATTCCGTTTGTGCATAAAGTTATATTTGTTTACATGTATATTAGTGCATATGTGCATATGTGCACATGTGCATAAGGTATGTTCACATGTGTATAAACATATATGTATCTATTCATTTATGTACTCACCTTTGCATATGTTGGTTCAAATGTTAATAAACATGCATAAACATATATGCACATACGTGGATACGCAAATAAACATATGTATGCGTATTTGCATATATGCATAAATATATGTGCTGATATGCACATGTGCATATATACATATACATGTATATAAGTAAATCGTATGATATAAATATGTATATCAATTTGTTCTTGTACACACGTGTGCGTATTTTGCATATATGCATAAATATATGTGCATTTGTTCATATGTGTATATGTATGTATGTATTTATTTTAATATTTTTAAACATACATTTATATTAATTTTTATTAATGTTTTTACAGATTTTGAACAATTTATCAAATTGAAGAATTGAAAAGTGACAAACTAAAAATGAAGATATCATGAATTTTTGTTGTTTTTTATATTTTTTGTATATATTGTTCATTATTTCTAATAAATTTGTATGTATCGTTTAAAACAGTAGTATATTATTGTTTTTAATAAATTGATTTTTTTATTATTTGCATTCATATTTAAAGATGAGAATATATATATATATATATATATATATATATATATATATATATATATATATATATGTATATATATATATATATATATAGGGAATGGTTCAAATGAGAACAACTAAAAGGTTGATAACCATGAGAACCACTAATTCACAGTTTAATAAAAAACTTACGTTATAGTATTCACAGTTTAATAACTAGAAATTTTATTATATTGTGAATATTGTAAAACGTATTAAAAAATAAGGAAATTTATTAAGTTTGATGTATTTTCACATAATAAACAAGTGTGAAAAAACAAAAAAAAAAACGAAAAAAAACATAATTCTTAATGTGTGAATATCGGTTCTCACGGTTCTTAACCTTTTAGTGGTTCTTATTTGAACATATATATATATATATATATATATATATATATATATATATATATATAATGGAGCAGATCTGCTAATTCGATTATGATAGATTCCATCGATCTTGCGTTTGAAACATTGATCACTTCACTTGTTAAAAGCAATAGTAAACAATGTGTCAAAGTGAAAAAGTTTCAATGTATGATTATGGTTTTCCCAAAGATTGAGGCAATCATGTGGGGACATCGAAACCATCGATACACCATTGTCCTTCAAAACATGTAAGCAACTTTTTTGATATAATCGTCTATGTAACTATTTATAAAGAACACATAATATTATAATTTTTGAAGTATTGTATTATTACGACATTGTGGTGCATTTATAATGCTATTGACATAATCTTACGTTTATCGTTTTTCGTAATGATTATGCCACGATCAATAAAATATTTATCATTATATATTATACCTTCATTTTATAATGTATACACACCAAACCGCACTTGTTTCCGTTCTTAATTTTTTAGACAATTGATCAAAACCCAATTAGACCACCGTCGAATCTAGTCTCAAACACACCTACACGTTAAAATTCTTTTCGTCTAAAAACAACACCGATGGCGTTCGGGCAATACGTTCAAACACACTTGCAAGTAGAAACCATCAAAATGATATCGTTCTAATAAATTTATATGTAAATTAATTAATCATAACAATATGAACAATGTATTTGTATTGTAATTGAAATGATGCTGTTTTAATATATTTCATTTTTTAAAAATAATTACTTTGTATTATATCAACTTATTATAAAAAATATTTATAAATAATTTAATAACAATTTTATAGACAGTTTTTTATAATATATTATCTACGTAATCTTATTGTACACCATGTACATGAACATAGTGTCAACTTTCTTTTGGGGGGATAAATAATTGTCATATATAACGTTTTTTATTGATAAATAATATGTCAAGATATTATTATAAATGATGAATTAAATTTTCATATTTGAATTAAACGATTTTATCGTATATCTAAAAGTCTTTTCTTAATCATTTGATTTATTGATTTTTTAGATAATTAGTATTTTTGATACATGCAAATATTTGTTATAAGATTATTATTAATTTCAAATAACAAATTATATATCAACAATATTTGCAACCCATTTTTTCACAATTATTTATTTGAATATGATTATTATATATTATATGATTGGGGTCGTTCGATTTTTTTAACCAGTTTTAGGCTTTTAGCATTTCTAAATAAGACATCTTTGGATTCATTTAAACTAAACGTCTACATGATGTGAGCCAAAGAAAACATAAGTTTGGATATTGAATAATTGATTTATAAAAAGTTAAATGTCAGGCAAGCAATCGAAGAATAGTAAAAAAGTGACAAAAAATATTAACGTGGTTTAGCTAATATGATCTACATCAAAAACTTGAATTTAATTAATTCATTTTGTTATGTCAAGCGGAAACAAGAGATATCTTCTATTATTCAAGTGTTTCAAGTAATATTTGGGAATCCTAGCTATGAATATTTATAACTGAAAATCCTAGCAACTATTGGATCGGGGTCGTATACAAATAAAGGCACACTCTAACATAAATATAAATCCATTGGAACCACCAGCTATCAAGTCACACTCTAACATAAATATAAAGATATTTAGGACTTATTTGACTTATTCATTTTACCTAAATAGATAATTTAATTGAAATCAAACCAAATAAGTTCGTCTTTTTTCGGTTAATCATATCAAATATCTTGAACCATGTACCCCAACCCTTATTCGGTTCAGATGATTTATTTGGTTTCTATTATTTCCAACAATCAATCTTTAGAAACACACATTCAAACCTCTATTAAGCAAAAGATATAAGTTTCCAACAGTTAAGAGTTTTAACACTTAATAGATATATGTTGCATAACGGACCCTTATTCCATAAGTGTTTCTTTTTTAGTATAACATGTCTTTGAACATTACTTGTGGAATCATCTCATAAAATAGAAATCGATTCAAAGATGTTCTTCTATACGTGGTATTGATATAGAAACTCAAAAGTTACTGTTTTATTATAATAAGTTATAGAGTTACTAGAAATATTATATATTAATTTCTTCTACAAAACCCTCTAAATTTTCTCACAGAAACACTGAGCGAAGATTATAACACTACTAAAAGTTTAAACACTTGCACATTTTATCAAGTATGGTCAAAGAACGACCCGTGTGGAAAACAATTATGGGTTGGTGTTGGCTTGGAAGGAGAGACTTTTTGGGTGGTGGGGAAGAGAAGAGAGCCCATATATCAAAGTGACATGGTGGTGAGAGAGAGAGCACTAAGTAAAGCAAGTTGTCATGGAAAAACCACCGAAACTACGTTAGGTACATGATGATGTATGAAGTATTGGTCGAGTGGGGAAGGCTTGAAATTTATGTATAATAATATTCAAGTGTTATTAATTTTTTTGGGTCACGTCTATTGGTTGAGAGGTCTTAATAGCTTGTTTCGTTTGTATAAAAGAAGCATCGTAAATAGATCTCTAGTCTCTTCTACTAGTTGTATAAAGTAGTTACTGGCAGATTTGGGAGCTCTGAAACGATAGTGTGTTTCATAAGGATAATTGGCGTTGGAATCCTTTGTTTGATTCAATTGTCTGCCCTTTTCTTGATTTGTCCTCGTTGTAGTTTTTGCCTAACGTATTGAAAGCTTAAAAAATGTGTTGTTTAAAGAAAGTATGTATTGGACTTGTATAATTTCTTGGAGGTGTTTGTGTTTTTATGTGATTACGTAACAACTCGTTGTAGTTTTTATGTGATTAAGGAACACAAAAAACTACCCTAAAATCTTGAAGTTGCGAATGGGTCTTTATAAATATATGAAAACTTTAATGCAAACAAATAAGGATATGGTTCCTTTTTGCAATCTCGAATGCATTCTCACCGGCTGAGTTTAGACTTGTAGGTTACATTTTTAGGATTTTTTTTTTCAAAAAAATAACTGTATATTTTATCTAAAAAATAATTATTTTATTTTTATTTTCAGAAACCTCATTGATATTTCTTAAACATTTCAGAGAAACCATTAATAACAAAATGAAAAATCAAAATTGATAATTTTTATGAAAAAAGATTTTCTTTTTCAAAATATAATTTTAGAGTAAATTAGAGTTTTGGTCCCTATGGTTTACCAAAACTAACATAGTGGTCCTAACTATTGGAATTTCACGGTTATGGTCACCAAGGTTTCCGAAACGCTACAAATCAGTCCCTGAGGTTTCGAAATAGTTCACAGGTCCATATGAAATGACTTTCTTACCCTTTCTTATTTCTTTTATCTTTTTATTTATATTTTTTTATAATTAAAAATTTAAAATTTAAAAAAACCCACCCCCACCCCACCGACCACCCCACCCCACCCACCTCTCTCTCTCTCTCTCTCTCTCTCTCTCACTCAACCATAAACCATCCACGATGATTTGTTGTAGTCAAATGAAACACCATCAATTGCCTTTCTTTTTCTTCAATCATCAGTACAAAGTTGAAACTGCTTCTGTTTCAACATAGAGGTTCTGTGTTAGGGTTTTTGTTGTTGGTTACAAGGGCACAAGAAACATCACCGCATAACCGCCGTTTTTTCGCTTCACACCATCGCTGGTCACTTATCATCTACATCCGGTGTCGATGTTGCAGCTTCACACTAACCTTCTGTCTACATGTTCATCAATGTATCTAGTAATTCCCTCTTTCTCGCTTCTTCTACCTAAAGTCTGAACCAATCAAAGCATGACTCAACTAAATTTTTTTTAACGATCTGTATATATGAATGCAGAAAAACTCGATTGTGGAATCTATTTCTGATTGGTGTGAGGTTTGTCGTGAATTAGCTACAGACCTGTATATATGAATGCAGAAAACACGATCTGGATTTATGGTTTTGACGGAAGTGATGGTAACGTCAGCTCCAACCCTACGTAGTACATCCATAGTAATCACAGCTTCTATCGACTCCGTTCCCTTAGTAATTATATCAAGCATCTGTATTCAATCAAAATCAGATGAAATTAATCAATATCCCCAAACAAATAGCCCATGGTGATTCTCGAAACGTCGACGAGTGAGAGTTGTGAAATGAGAGCAAGGAGCAAGATGAGTGAATTTGATCTCTGTTTAGGGCTTGATGGTACATCATCGTGGACAGTTTATGGTTGTGAGAGAGAGAGATATAGAGAGAGAGAAATATATCTAGAGAGAGGTGGGTGGGGTGGGGTGGGGTGGGTTTTTTTAATTTTTTTAATTATAAAAAGAATATAAATAAAAAGATAAAAGAAATAAGAAAGGGTAAGAAAGTCATTTCATATGGACCTGTGAACTATTTCGAAACCTCAGGGACTGATTTGTAGCGTTTTGGAAACCATTGTGACCATAACCGTGAAATTTCAATAGTTATGACCATTCTGTTAGTTTTGGTAAACCATAGGGACCAAAACTGTAATTTATTCATAATTTTATTTCCAATCATTAAATATAGTTTGTTAACCATTAGATGTAATAATGATCTAATTTTTTTTTACTAAAATCAAAACAAAACTTAAAAAATTTTCGGTTTCAAAATAAATAATTTACTTTTTTATTTCCAATCATTATATATATATATATATATATATATATATATATATGTATATATATATATATATATATATATATATATATATATATATATATATATATATATGCATTTAGAATTAATGTGGTTTAAAATGAATAATTTATATTTTACCACATTAATTTAAACTCTTTTTGTTAATATAAAAAAGAAAAAAAATAGTTTTCCTATATCGCCTAACTTATAAAAGAGAATGAGAGATATCACTTTCTATAAAATAAGCTTTCCATAAGATTTGATTCGTATATTTCATGTTTGCTCTCATCCATAACTAAATATTGTTTCGGCAAAACCATAATTTTTCCAATTACAAATCATTTTAATAGCAGCCATGAGTAAACACATGAGTTTTAGATCTAACTACGATATATCTTGAAAAATTATGGAAAATGCTCAATTGTAAAAAAAACATTTTATTCTATAATACCAGAGTAATTAGTTTAACTATCCTAAAATAAACCAATCGGTATTTTCAAACCTCACTCAACTTTTCCAAGGTTGAACCTAGAAGTTTTATCGGGTTGGGAAATGTTTTTCCAATGATGAGACATGGATATAGGATGATAAGTGGAAAACACTCTAAAGTCTAGCTTTGTATGAATAATTTAATATATCAACACACATTGAACTGTTCATCTTGGCATATAAAGATTGAATATTAGAAACATAGACATTAGATAAGAAACATTCACTGACATAAGTAATTATATAAATTATGTTAAATGTAGCTATTCATCTAATATAGTCAGCCAATAAATAAAGTAAGATGGTGTAACGTGAGGCTTTCCACACTTTGTACATCTTACATTTTTAAATAAAACATACGCTTCATATACAAAAATATGTATAAAACAGGAGCATAATGACAAGTTAGATCAAGATCATGTACAAAATATACAAACGATAAGTTCCATGATCTAACTGATATCTAACAACTATATATGTCCATATTCTAGACAAAATGTAGCATAAGGACTGGAGGACCCTCACTACTTCCTGACAGCCTTACCCTTCAATCCACTACATCCTAAAACATCAATAAGCAACAACTAAATAAGCAAAAGCTTAGTGAGTAATTTAAAGTAAATCACTATAAATGGATAAAGAATCTCAACCAAACATACAGTACCAATTTCACATCATAAAGAACAACTTAAGTTACTAGCAATTTTGCCATCATATTGTACACCACATTGTTACACAATTAAGAAAACACTAATATTTTAAGGCTATACACCATCCTATAGAGACTCTACACCAGTCTCATGGTTACACCATAAGGTTTAGGCTATACACCAGCCTTAAACATTGATTTAACAAAGGGATTTCACACTTATCCCTTGTTTATCACCCTACAGTTTATACATACGTGTTTTATCCTTAAATTTTGCATATTTAATACCTGCAATTATCTTGCCAAATAATATATCCAACATACAAGAATATCAGGAGTATAGAGTTAAGTCACTCTATTTGATGTTTAAGTGCTCCCTTGATCCTTCTTAACTACAGAGGAACGATGTTTAAACATTACTTAGTCATAATATTTCGCTATTTCTTTCTATATAGTTAAATTCATGTCATTGCCAAATATAGACTAGATAGCGTCGCTATTTATAGATAGCACAACTATTTACGAACAACTGCACACACATACACACAGAATTTCAACATATTTCCCCTATTCATACCATATTATCTCCTCTTTACTTCCTAAATACACAGAACTTAAGAAATATGCCACCCAATTAATTCATGCATTCATAACCCCATATTTTATTACTTTATACAACTCAAAACTATCTATTATTTCAATGATTTCTTAACAAAATTTCATATAAAAGCAAACACTAACCTTGAATGTTTCTTATGATGAAAACCCCTTTGAATTGCACCTCTAACTGTTAACTTTGACCCAAAATTGAGTTCACAGGCCTCCAACTCGTTCCCACCGTTTCTAGAATGATTTTTGAATAAATGACTATCGAAACACCTTAAATGGAACTCGTGTCAGCAACACATAGCATCGCTATCCCTAAAAATGTTGGATTAGGTGTCTAAGACATGACTTTATATTTATATTTATCTTGTTAATTGAAGCATAAGTCCATTTGGGTTGCCCTCATAGCTGGAGGTTAGGATAGAGTTCAGTAGAGTAAAAGGTTGATTTATTAATTGTTTAATAAATCAATAGAATTAATTAAATGGTTTATTAATATATTTAAGTGTTAATATATTAATTAGAAACCATAATAATTAATTAAGATTTAATCTAGAATTAATTGGATTTAATTTAGTGATTAAATTAATTAATTAATAGTGCAGGGACTGGTTCTGTAATTATTCAATAGTTAAATATTAACTGGCCAGTGTACAAGGATGGAAAGTGGCAAGTTTATGGTGTGGGCACCATAAATCTCGAAACCCTAATTAGGGTTTAGAGGAAGCCTTGCCCAATTGGTAAAAGGCTTACCAAAGATGGGCTTTAGGGTTTCAAGCTGTACCACATGAGAGCTATAAATAGGGATCCCCTGGGAACCCTGATCCTGCGCCATTTTCACTGTGATTACTCTGCTGGACTGTCTTCTCCATTGCTTTGGGTGTGACTTGCATTTGAGGCAGGATCCTTTTGCTGCTAACATCAATAACAAGATCAAAGGGTTGGTTATTCTTAATTTGATCTTTAGAAATTATTATTGGCCTTAGGTTTTAGTTCATAATCTTCATAGAAGAAAACATAGATATTTTAGGGTTGGATGTGAACCATATGTATTTTATTTGTTCATTGATTCCATAGAAACCATTCAGTGGTATCAGAGTTAGTTTTGTTTTCTTGTGAATTGATTTGAACTGCATGAATTGTTTATGCCATGAGTGTATTTGCAAAAAACACTTCTTGGAATGGCCTAAGGTCGAATTCAAGGCTAGGGTTTCCTAACCCTAGCCGCCACCCTTGGTCCCCCCTTGATTTGCTTGCCTTTTATAAGTAGGTTGTTATTTATGGCAATTATTAGATAATTAAATAACTGGAACCCCTTATCTTTGCATGCTGATTTCGTGACCTAGGGATAAGGGTTAGGAAAATTAATTTGATTAATTTTTGTGATTCCCTTATTAGATTTAATTAATTTAATTAATTTTTAATTAAAAGATAAATTAAATCAGCTTAAAGGATTAATTTAAAATTTTCGAAAAAAATAGAATAAATTAGCGAAAATTCTTAATAAATTAATTCTAAAATATTTTAATAAGATTAAGATATATCTTATATATTTATGATTAAAAGTTAATACCTATATATAAGATTAAATGGTTAGCCTTACCGCTAGTAGGCCTCATTCACAAAATTGTCCTATAAAGAGGGTATAAGGCGACTACCTATAAAATGGCAGTCTAATGGGTATCTACTCTTACCCACCGCTCTCCTGGTCAGTCGAGTGTCGTTAGCCAAATGGGTTTGATAGAGCCGCTAAGGCTCTTAAAAGTATAATGCTATAATTGAAAGTACTAGAACTTTAAACAAATCCCAATCTAGTTACTTTAGGTTTAAAAATGTGAATTGGTGCTAATCCATGAAATTGCACATTGCAATTTGTGAAACATTGGTGGAGCGTGTGTGGTTAACCGGCACACCAATAGGGGTTCACAAAGACTTGCAATGGGTTTCTCGATTTTGTCATTATTAACGGAGTGTGTTTGGTTAACCGGCACGTTAATTAGAGATGGCAATTGACTTCGAGAGTACCGAGCGAATTTGCATGGTTATTCACACCCGGTTTGTGATCCTCGGCATCCCAGTCACAAACAGTGGGGCACATCCGAGACTAAACATGCCATTGAATAGTTCAATGTGTCTCAACAGATCTAGGAATTTCATAAGATGAAATTGATAAGTGTATTATCTACCTTAATGACCATTATTTTGTGATTACGACATCCCTCTTCACACCATAGTTGGGGCATTTTGGGTCCTAGCCTTAATAAATAATATATTGGGTAATTATTTAAAAGGATTAATTAAACTAATAAATTATGTTTATTGTAGATGTCTGAATCAAGTGTCTATTCTCCTTCCTCTCCTTCCTCACCCATTTTTGAGAGCATCAGAAAGCACCTACCAAATATGGAAAGGCTGACTGGTCTTAACTGTAAGGAATGGCTTCGCAATTAAAGACTGGTTCTCGTCATTGCTGGCAAGCTTCATCTCACCGAGTATCCGATCCCGGTTCCACCGAAACAAGTCATCATAAAGAGTTCTTATGATGAGCGTAACATCTTAGTTGATGAATCTGAAGAAATTCGTGACCTCATGCTATTGACCATTGACCCCAAATTCCGCGAGGATTTTGAATCCTTGGGGCCGTATGAGTTGATGCAGTCGGTTGAGGAAAAGTTCCAAAATCCAATTTAAGAGGAACGAGCTAGGATCTTCAAAAGACTTGCAGAGTGCAAGCTAAGAGAAGGAAGTAGCATCGATTCACATGTTCTTCAGATTGAAGCTTACATAGGCGAATTGTACAAACTTGGTTATTCCATGAGTCAGGAGATGAGTGTAAACATCCTACTCGCTTCGCTGACTAGTAAGTACGATCTGTTCATTCATACGTATAGAAAGGAAGACCAGAAAAGACCTTTATGGAAATGCTTCCACTGTTGACTTTATACAAGTCACTCTTGGATAGGCATAGCTCCAATGGTTCAGCTACTTCTGGATTAAGTCCAGTGAAAAGACGCAGCAAGAAACGATCCAGATCGTCTGGACATGTCTTAAACTGGGAATCCACAGAATCGGATACAGTCGCAGAAAGATTGGAAGACGCTCCAAGGTCAAAAACTTTTGAAAGCTTAGGGAATCAGTAAGGTACGGGACTCTGGCGCATAGGAGCACATTTGGATTGGATTTCCAGCTCATGCAGTTTTGAAGTTTAGCTAGATATTAAATCATGTTATTAGCTTATTAGATGCATTTGACATTGTCTGTCATATAATACATTGTTCAAGGATTTTTTTTAATAAAATTGTCAATTTTCTTTTAACACCGGTTGTTTGAATTATCCTTGAAATGTTGTATGAATGTGTTGAATGCATGATTAGTAATAACTTGAATGTCGATGCATCCAAAGTGTTCGGATTCAAGAATTGTGTTCCGTATGATTGTTAAAGTGAATATTATAATAATCAATTCAACCAAAGGTCCAATTGGACAAGACTTTGGAATCATTTGACTTAGAGTCACATGATGAATTGAGTTCTTAATGTGTAAATAAATGAATCAACCAAAGATCCAGTTGGACAGGACTTTGGAATCATTTGACTTAGAGTCGGATGATGATTAAGTTTTTTATAAACCACAAGTGGCAAGAAATGAATCGCCCAAAGATCCAGAGGGTAGGATTTTGGAATCAGTTGACTTAGAGTCATGTGATGATTGCAAGTCTTGAACGGAATTAACAAAGTCATAAGTTTACATAGAAATGTAAAAGACATTGAGATTAGGAGCAACGGACACATCAATTGCTGTGTATTGCTCGAATCTTCAAATAGAACACAATTTTTTACACTTCGCAACATTTGTCAATCGTATGACGAATATGGCTTCACATATCGGAATAAGCGACTGAATCGAAACCTTGAACAGTTCAAGAACTTCAAAGGAAGTGTAAGTTCCACAGAACCTGAGTGACAACATAAACTGAAAAAATGTTTCACAGTTCATCCTCTTCCAAGAACATTAATAGCTATAATGTGTCTTAGGGAATATGATGGAGCATTGGTCAAAACGGTTCGATCATCGATGTATGAGATACATTGCCAATTAATTTCCAATAAATTGAATACTAAACCAGTCAGACCATATAAACCATATTCCAACCACATCCTTCGACTAAGTAGGTTTTGCAGACACTGTCTGAAATGCAAAGCTGGGATTGTCCCACTTGTACATTGAAAGTCCAGGGTCTTGTAGTGTTCATCCGAACCTCATGACTTGATATGAAACCTGTGAGAAGGCTTCACGATGTTGTTGGACCGTCCTTGTTGATCTTTCTTCCAAGAACACAACCCCTTACTTGTTGAATCCAACAATATTGGATATATGAAATCCAACACCTTTGGATTACAATGAAAGCAAGTAATCGATGTTATATGACGCACACGACTAAGTGGAAGAATACTTACTCGAAGCCAAGTGAGAATTGCAAGCAGCACTACACTTGCAAGACCCAAATGAGTTCAATCACGAGAACTACAAGTGAAAGGGAAAAACCTCACAATATATGTTGATTTAGAAAATGAGTGATTACATCTTGGAAAGACCACCTATTTATAGGTGAAAAAGATGACCTTTGGCATAGCCTTAATAAATACAAAAGACTTTTCACTAGAAAACCCTAAAAACGTGGATAACTCTTAAAATGGGCCATTAGCAATAAAGGCCACCCCTTATTTGTCTAGCCCAACAACAAAAAGATAATTTATTAAATTGGGCTTATAGTCTTGGATCTTCAACTCTTCTTTAGAATGGGCTGAATGAATTATTTCCTTTAGGGCCTCTTGCATCTTCTTTTTCCTTGCACGAGTCATTAGACAATGTATTTCTTCAAGTGGATCCATCATAGAAATATTGCCACCAAGCTTTTCTTCTTTCTTTGTTTGGCTGCTCCTTTCGTTTGCATCATGACTAGCATGAACCTAATCAGAAATGTCGTTTCACTGGCTATCCCGCTGTACCTGGAAAAGAAAGAGCTCTTTTAGAAAGAGCTCATGTTCTAAGGAAACAGTGGGAGTTGGGACAGTCCTGAATGAGTTCAGGATTAGCTAAGTGAAAAAACCTTTAGTCATCACCAGGCTTAGAGCAGAAATCAGATTCCTGTTTCAACACTGACACAATCTTCTCTTGACCAGTTGTACTGATCACCATCATAAGTAGTTATGATTGGGGTGACATACTGAATAGTGGTGAAACACTATAGTTGGTACGGATTTACAATCCAACTACTTGGAAGCATTGGTGAGCCCGGTTGCTGCCAATTAAGAGAACCTTAGGACGAGATACAGTCTATATGGCATTTTTGATTGATTTTTACACCTGGTCTAAAAACCAATGGGGGTAATTGAATAATCAAACGAAAGCAGCATGGACAGAAATGTACCTTCAGAACATCTGGTTAAGTGAGACGATACTCAGAGTCAAGTAATTGATTTCGAGAGAAGCACTCTCAATAGAAGATGAAATCCGAAAGGATATTGCATATTGTAAGTCGTTAGTGGAACGCGTGTGGATCACTGACACACTAATAGGGACTCACAAAGAGTATGCTAGTATAAAGGTACTTGGGCCCGGGATTTCCCTGCGGGCATCTCGCAAGAAAGGACATTCAAATCTCGAAATATGCCAAAGGATTGGATTTTGAGAATGGGCTGAAAGATTTCCATTAAGATGTCAGAAAGTTTGGATTCTCAAAATGTGCCAAAAGTTCTGGATTTTGAGAATAGTCCATAACCGTGTCAAAGCCAGTGGGAGTGTCGCTGTTATCTCCATATGTAGGTTACATACAGTTTCTAGGAAACATCTCTTTTCATTACAAAGTGTAATGACTTGGTGTTAAGAGACGGATCGCTATGAAAGACTTAATAAAGATACGGCATACTCAAGTGGTTATCAATGACTATGAGATAGATCGAAACTCTGCCAAGATGATCTTGATAAGACTCAAGATGCATAGCTCAGGAAAAGAGTTTCCTATCATTGCAAAGTGTAATGATTTGGCATGAGAGATATAAAGAAGGTGCAATATACTCACATAATCCATAGACATCTATCAGATATATGTTATCATCAGTATAGATCTAGCCATAGTAAACATGATCCAATATGCATGAGAAGTGTCATGAACATGTCCTGATGACTTAATGCTTAGAGCATAGTGAGTCAGATTCAGGATATGACCTGGCTGGGAATACTTAATGGATTCTGTACATACGTGAGAAATCATTGGAAAATGTTTAAGGTGAATGTTAATAGTAGTTTGAAAAGAGTTTCAAATAGTAAAAGGACTTAATGGTTAAAGAGTTTCGTTGGCATTCCGATGGAGCGCGTGTGGGTCACCGACACATCGTAACACCTCGAAGTAGTCTTAGGGTGCAGTCATGTGGACTAAAGATCCCGAGAACCATGGAAAGTCACAGTACATAGAATGGAGTTGTTAGTGAGAATGACGGTATGACCAAAATTGAAATATCATCGGAAGGATATCCGATCAGATAAAGTGTATAAATGTATGACATTTGGATACATAGAAAGAGTGATAGGTCATCCAGACACAGATACATATCATGAATTAAAAGTTTAAAATGGAATCTAGAAACCAATAATAGTTTTATGAAAAATCCGACTTGGTGATTATCTCGTGGAGACTTGGTAATTAGGCAAGAGTAGCTACCAGTCAGATTTTAAGTTTCGTTTTTTGCATGTTTCACTTCCCGAATAATTTGATTATTCAAAGGTCCACAGTCGCTTATACTTTTCGGGAGTAAGTATGAACGAAGACTGTCGTGAATTAGTTTGTAGATTGTCTAAGGAGTTAGACATTGCAGTAAGACTGCTACAACATTCACGAGTACTTAGAAATAGAGATTTGAGTATTGGATAAACCTGCGCTCAATAGATTGCTTCATGGATTACATCACGAGCAATGTTGAGACGATAATATCTTATGATCTTGAAGCGGAGACATATGAGTTAAAATTTGCGAGTCGGTTATGCATTGATAATGCGTAAACGCATCGGTAACTCGATGTTATAAAACGCATTGTTATGTACGATTTTGACAAGTAAAAGACACAAGCATATAAGTCAAAGCTTATTCGTTCCTTGACCCTGATAGGTAAACAAATATGTGTAGGCCTCTCGATGATTTTGAAGTTGACTAAAATGCTGGCCAGCCTGGACTGAATTGATGTGTTCAATTAGAAGTCTTAAAGTCATAAGCAGAATCGGAGATCGGGAAACAGATTATCGGACAGAGATTGATCTCAATCCATGTCTCGTGTCTGAAAATATCTTGTTGAACGAAGGATCATATGATCACTTATCTATGGACAGAACTGACTGGGTCATAGTTCGGCAGCAGTTTCTAGGAAGCTGCAGGTTGTTTATTAATCAGGTGATAAATTAAAGTTATACACTTATCCAAGTGGGAGACTGTTGGATTAGGTGTCTAAGCCATGACTTTATATTTATATTTATCTTGTTAATTGAAGCATAAGTCCATTTAGGTTGCCTTCATAGCTGGAGGTTAGGATAGAGTTCAGTAGAGTAAAAGGTTGATTTATTAATTGTTTAATAAATCAATAGAATTAATTAAATGGTTTATTAATATATTTAAGTGTTAATATATTAATTAGAAACCATAATAATTAATTAAGATTTAATCTAGAATTAATTGGATTTAATTTAGTGATTAAATTAATTAATTAATAGTGCAGGGACTGGTTCTGTAATTATTCAATAGTTGAATATTAACTGGCCAGTGTACAAGGGTGGAAAGTGGCGAGTTTATGGTGTGGGCCCCATAAATCTCGAAACCCTAATTAGGGTTTAGAGGAAGCCTTGCCCAATTGGTAAAAGGCTTACCAAAGATGGGCTCTAGGGTTTCAAGCTGTACCACATGAGAGCTATAAATAGGGATCCCTTGGGAACCCTGATCCTGCGCCATTTTCACTGTGATTACTCTGCTGGACTGTCTTCTCCATTGTTTTGGGTGTGACTTGCATTTGAGGCAGGATCCTTTTGCTGCTAGTTTTAAGAACAAGATCAAAAGGTTGGTTATTCTTAATTTGATCTTTAGAAATTATTATTGGCCTTAGGTTTTAGTTCATAATCTTCATAGAAGAAAACATAGATCTTTTAGGGTTGCATGTGAACCATAAATATTTTATTTGTTCATTGATTGCATAGAAACCCTTCAAAAAATTCATCTGTGTTCTATTTTGAAAAATAAAGCACAAAATAGCAACCTACTAACAATAGTGTCGCTATCTCTATAGGAGATAGCGTCGTTATATCGTCTGTTAGGGAAAACTCTCCAAAATTTTCGTATTTTTCAACCCACCAACCTATAAACTTAAGCTTAACATCTAAACATCATATTAGGTCATATAATTAACATTTAACCCAAAATTTAACATCAAAACACCACACAATTCAAGATTTGATATTTTCTTAAAATCCATAAGTTTGGCTTATTTCTAAATGATTTACCACACCATATAAACTTCCTAGACATTCAAAATATATTACTATCAATCAAAATAAGTATCCAAACCTGATTTCGGGGTGTTACAACTGGGATAGAGATATCCTTACAAATTTCCATAAGATTTCATTCACATCTTTAATGTTTGCTTGCATCCTCAAATAAATGTTGTTTGGGCAAAGCCATGATTTTTCCAATTTACAAATTGGTTTAGTAGCGGCAATAAGTAAACACATACAATTTAAATCTAACTACAATATATCAAAATTGTTTTTTGGAAAATGTTATATGGTAAAAATAAATATTTCATTCAATAATAGCATACGATAATTTTAGTGATCCTAGAACGAATCAATCAGTATTTAAGACCTCGTTCGACTTAGCCAAGATTGAACCTAGTGGTTTTTTCAGGTGGAGAAATGTTTTTCCAATGATGAGACATGAATATGGGATGATAAATAGGAAAACACTCTAAAGTCTAACTTTCTCTAAATAGTTTAATATCTCAACACACATTGAATTGTTCATCGTTGCATATAAAGATTGAATATTAGAAAAATATATGAATTTAATAAGAAACATTCACTAAAATAAGTAACTATATGAATTATGATGAATGTATTTATTTATCCTGCATAGTTAAAGATGTAAAAGAATCAATATTTAGTCATCTCATATTGCTTGGAAGTGAATGATGATTAGTAACCATTATAAGTGTTTCAAAGTCCAATTTCCTTTAGTTTTCTTTTCTATATATCCAATCATCTAATAAAAGTTCAAGTTTTAGATAACTTTGATTTTGATTTTGTTTTAGTTTATGAAAACATATTTTTGGTTATTTATAATATAGAATTCTATAATATAGATTTATATAAGAGAAATTTTCTATAAAATTTTCTTTGCATCGGTCGCCATTTCTGATTTAAGGCTAAAGTTTTTTTGGGTTATAGTCATGGGTTTTTCTAATTTAAAAATTGGGTTGATAGAGGCCCGAGTGAAATCTCAGATTTAAAATCAACTACGATGTATCAACATATGTTGTTGTGAAAACAATTAAGAGAAGTTTTCATATCAATTCATTTGCACCTTTCATCTTTTCTCTCATCCGAGACTAAATGTTGTTTGGATAGAGTCATGATTTCTCCAAATTTCATGTTGGTTTAGTAGCGGCCATGAGCAAAAAATTAGGTTTTACTTCTACTGCGATATATCAAAGTCTTTTTTGAGGAAGACATTAAATTCTAAACCAAAATTTCTCTTTAACATATCATACAAATAGTTTAACTATCCTAGAACAAATGATCAGTATTTTTAGACCTCACTCGACATATCCAATGTTTGACCTAGAAGTTTTTCTAGGTGGGAAAATGTTTCTCCAATATAGAAGATGAATAAAAAATAATGAAGAGGAAAATACTTTGAAGCCTAACTTTCTTTAAATAACTATATAACTAAATAATATATACATCTATGTTTTGTGCATAAACAATGATTCTCAAACTAAACACACATCAAATTGTTCATTATAGCATATAAAGTTTGAATATTTTAAGAAAAAATAAATTAGATAAAAAATATTCATTGAAATAAGTAATTATATAAATTATGAATACTTGACTTATTTCACATAGTTAGCAACAGCGAAAGTGATGTTAGATAGTGAATCATAAAATAAAAGATGAAAAGAAAAATAACTCGTATTCAATCATCTCATATTGCTTGGAAATGAGAAAGATGATGATGTGTGACCATTATAATAGTATAAGTATTTTTTGTTTGTTTTTCTACTTTTAGGCAATCGCCTAAAAGCAAAAGTGTATGTTTTTTTTTTAATTTTAATTTGGTTATTCATAGTGATATATTTTCGTTCAAAGAAATTTATAACATAGATTAATATAAAAGATATTTTCATAAATTTCCCGTTGTATCTCTCGTCATTCCTAATCTAAGACTATTTTTTGGGTTAAAGTCATAGTTTTAGTCATGTGTTTTCTAATTTATAAATTAGGTCAGTGGAATCACAAGCAAATTCTCGGGTTCTTTAATCGAAGTATGATACATCAAAATATTTTATTGCGAGAGCAATTAAGTTCTAAAAATAATCTCCATCCTAAAACATCTTACAAATAGTTTAACTAAATAGAATGAACCAAGCGGTGTTTTTGAACTTCACTCGACACATCTAGAGCCTAGAGGTTAATGTATAAGTTTTTTTTGGATGGGGCCAAAAATAATTCTGATAGTGGGAGATTAATATGAAATGAGAAAGATGAAAGCGCTTAGAAATCTAACATTCTCTAATTAATTCAATATGCAAATTTTAACAAAAATGGATTTTGTTCATCGTAGCATAAGAAGACTGGATATGAGAAGAAAAAAAGTTATTAGTCAAGAAACATTAATCGTAATAAGTGATTTTATCAACTATGGTGAATGGATTCAACCATCTCACATCACTTGTGAGTTAGAAAACGAGCTTGGACATGCATTATAAAGTCTTTGAGATTCTTTTTTTTTTATTTATAATGTTATTGTTTTGATGCAACCTTATTACATCAAAAGTTACATAGATTTTTATTTTGATAATTTATGAGTATATAATTACCTTTTTATATTAAAAATGATAAAAAAATTTCACATATTTTATTACATAAAAGGTCAGTCCATTTGTTGATTAAACTCTATTATTGTAAAAAAATTTATAATAATATATTAATAGATTATAGTATTTTGTAACTCTATATTTCCAGATCGACCATCACAAGTTTTATAAAGCTAACGAGCTATATAATTTAACTCAATTTAAATCTTGATAGATATTTGCAAATTGACTTTACTCAATTACCTTAGGTTTAGAAAATAAATAAACATGTTTTACATGTAAAAGTGGACAAACATGATTGTGTTCCTTATTTATAACATCTCACTTGGTCTAAAATTAATATATAAACATATCAATACAATAAATCATTGGAAATTTTACTAAATAGTGATTTAATTATTTCATCAGTATATATCTAATAATTCTTTTCTATATTTTACACAACATCCGAACTTACATCTAGTTGTATTAATTATATGCCAGACCTTTATTACCTCCACAAATTAAAACGGTGGTGAAAGTTGATAACTAAATAATATATATTATTAGTTTATTACATGTAGAATTGTTTCATTAGTCATAAGGCTGACACTATGAACTCTTTACCATCGTCCAAAATGGTTGACCATCACTTATTACGTTTCATAATCTCTCACCTGATCTCCCATCAACACTAAACAACTTGTCTAACCCACCAAAAGATTCTGAATATAGAAAAAGAATCGTCTGTATGAGGGGCCTATGAAACCCCCCCTATTGACGTGTGTCACTGAACAATAACATTCCATCTTTTTAGACTAGATATTTTCTATTAGAAGTTTAATTTTAAGAATTTTAGATATTTTCTATGAAATTTGTATTTTTAGTTTTTCAAGAAATAATTGTATGCCGTTTAGTCATATGTTTTTTCAATATAACTAGTATTTGACTGTCCGCGCGATACTGCGGAAGCCCGGTATATTGGAAAACGTAGCTCGACAAAAAGACAAATTATATAAGGGACGGAAAATGTAACTTTAAAATATAATAAGGGACTGAATCGCAACTTACGAAATACCAATAATATAACTTTATAATAAATAGAGATGAAAACATTAATTTGAAATTAGTTGAGGGGAAAAAACGTAAATATAAGAATTTGCTATAAGAAGAACAAAAAATTGCTATTTCCAAATAGAAGCTTTTTTGGATTTGTATTAAATGTATTAACAATTATACTATAATCTGAATTTAGTCGTTAAGGTTCTGGAAAAAGCAAACCAAATAAATAGTAAATTACACTCACAAACCAACATTTGCTAATTAATATATATATATATATATATATATATATATATATATATATATATATATATATATATATATATATATATATATATATATAATATATCGCAGTTATAAAAAACAATTTTAAATAGTTGATGTAAAAGACAAAATAAACATAAACATATCAATGTTTTCAAGTAGTGGAAATTTTGCTCCCACATGTTTGATTTATGGTGGAATCTTGCAAGTGGAAGCATTATTAGCTAAGTGACGATATGATTTACCTCTCTTTCTTTGCAAACAAATGTTAAATGTCAATTACACATCATATCACCTTAATTTTAAAATATCAACAAAATAGATACATCTCCACACTCGAACCGAGTATCAACCAATTGTTCTATAGAAGAGACTCGGGTTGGATATCACTGGAGAAACACTTTTCATATTCAGGACGTGCCATTTTGGCCTTTTTTAAGAAACATTTAGTCGACGACGTCCTTTCTGAGATGAGCTTATTTTGTCACTTGAGGGTGTTAAATGAATCAATACAATTTTATTGTTATACCAACTATGCAAAGATTTGTTAGAAGAAGATTCATTAACAGTAATTAGAGAAACACGATGCATAACAGTAATGAGATGGGTGTAATTAGAGGAAATAGTTATTATTCTAATCAAGAGAGAGTTAATATTTTCAATTATGAAAATTGAAAGTAATAAAGATCATGAGGAGGTACTTCTAGACAATAAATAACATTATTCTTTCATCATTTATTAGCCTTATCGTGGTTTGAGTCAGGGTAGAGAAACACGATTGAACGTAGGCTGTGTTTGGTAGCATCTGAACCATTTAGAGTCCATTCAGATTCATTCATCTCTCTTAATGGTTCAGAGCCTATTAAGAGGTTATGTTTCATTCAGATATGGTATTTTTGCGTATCAAACGGTTTAAACCATTCAAAGCCTCTTAATCATTCAGATTAAGAGGCTATCAAACACAGCCGTAGTTGTATGATAAATTAGGCTAATTATCTAATACATTTTTCAAGATTTCGGCAACAAAAGGTTCACGACCAAAATAACCTTAATTTTTGTAGGCGCTCGTCTGCGAGGATCACAGGGTCTGCGAAAATCATTAAACACAATTGTTTAATGAGATATATAAATAAACCAAACAAAAGCGTACATAGAAAAGTTCCAATTGTGGGACAAAGGATAGTGTGATTTGTTGATGGAGGCCAGGCAAGCTGGTCCTTTTACTAGAGAAAAGAAGCCAAGCCGTCCGTTTTGCTTCTTTCCCAACTTAACCCTTTCTCCTTTTTTTCTATGCATTTCATAACCCTTTATGTCTGATTTTTGTTTACCAAGTCTATACAGATCAAGTCTGTTAATACATAGATTGACAGAAGCATACTTTAATGAATAAGTAACTTAATCCTCTATAGAGATTATGGATACGAGCTACTATAATTTTACCCAATAAATCTACGATCTTTCGCCCTTTATACGATCTTATATCATACTAGTTTTATCAATTTGATATCTTACGAGTTAAGACCAGGAATTACAAAGTGATGAATTTAGTCAACTTATACATATTGAACTCAAATCGTGTGTTGAAAAGAAGCATTAGAAATATAAATTCATCAATGTTTCCAATTGTTTCTTCTAAATATTCGAATTATTACAAAATAGAAAAAGACAAAAATACAAATTTAACCTAGTTGTATAAATTTTCTTCAAAAACTAGTCAAAAAATTAAGAAAAAACCCAAAAAGCAATCGAAATTGCAGATAAGATATCATGGTGCTGCGATTTTACTTTGTGAAATGCAATTTTTCATAAAGCTTGTCACTGTTAATTTTAGGTTAATAAAACTAAAAAATGATATTAAGTAAATATGTCGATCCTAGTTTAGTGGTAATGTGCAACACCCTTTACCATGGGACGCGTCAATGCTCTCAAAGAGTTTTCTTTTAAAAACTCATTTTATAATTGTACGTACCTCTTCAGTAGAAAAGTCTAAAATATCCCTCAAATATTGTATTAAAAACAAAAATTTTAAATTATCGAAAATGGTATTAAATTGTTTTCGATCATTTTTCCACAACTTCAGAATAAAAAACATGTTTTTTGATACAATACTTGAAGGCCTATAGAAAATGATCAAACTTGTGATCATGCACCCCTTGGTAGAGAGGTGATTCACTTTACCACATGACCAACCTTGAAATATTTGTTTGATATCTTTTTCTATTTTTATTAATCCGAAATTTACAGTGATGAGCATTTGGAAAATTCGTAGACTATGAAACGAGATCGCAAACCACAAAGTGAAATCGAAACTCATACATCCCATCTTTGATTTCGATGGCTGAACATTTTCTTAAAACTTCAGCTATTTTTGGAAAAAGGTTATATAATTAAGTTAAGTTTGTCATTTTTCATTAAAAAATTGCATAACAGATTAACAATTGAAAATTGAAAATTTTGAGACAGGCTTTGAGCCTTTGATTATCAGATCATTCGAATATCCATATGCATAATTTAGCCATTAAATTCCAAATATCCTAATTATGAATATTCGATATTCTTGATGGTTTTAAATCAAATAATTGGATTGTTGAATTGAAATGTTTTTAGATACCCGTAACTAAAAATGATAACACCTAATTTAATTAAACAAGAATGTCATGTTTTACGTGTTTGATTATTATCAATAAACGTACACATAGGATGCCATGTTTTATAAAATCAATTCTCATCAATAAAAATACATATTATATAATACAATAAACTAAGAAAATTTTCTAATTTTAGTGAAAGTTGAACACAAACTCAATATTCTATTAATATTGTCACATTAAATGTCACGTTAGTATAAAATCACAAAAACCTGATACCATAAATGAAATTAGTAAAACTTAAACATGTGTTATTAGTTTTGGGATCATAAATGTGTAAATATTTTTGAGTAACTCATTATACATTAGTAGAATTGAATCTGGATGAATATTGTGGATTCTTATTATGAAATTATAATAATTGACTAAGAAAAGTTATAAAATGCAATCATAAAAACGAGAGTACGCATTTTCAAATTTCAACCAACGATTTTTTAACTTCTAAACAAGAACTAAAAAAATTTATGTTCTAGCTAAACTAAAAATCCAATCAAACAAGGTTCTTTCAAACAAAAGTAGTACCGAGAATTGTATTTAAAAGTGATAGTGTTGTTGCATTTTAAATGGACGTGTTAACAATTTATATGAGATTTATTCTGAAAAATCATTACATTTTCATCGAAAACCCATTATTATTATTTTTTTTCTAGAAAAACCATTGATATTTCTAGAAATTTCAAGAAAACCATTAATAACAACTAAGCTTTCAAAGAAAACATATTTTTATGATTTTTTTCTCAGCGTTACTTCCTACCATGAACTATAGTTTGTTTACCACTAAGGGTAAGAATGATTCGATTTTACTAAAACTAAAACTGAACTGACAATTTTGGTTTTTAACTTCGAAATACCAAACTATCAATTTTTTTCTATTTCAGATTCCTTTCTTTTTCGGTTTTTGTTTTTGTTATTTTTATGGGTTTCTTTATATGAAATTTTGCTTAAATTTTACAAAATCAAGTAATGTTCTATAGAAGCTGAATCATCATGTTTGAAATTATATAGAGAATGTTCTTTTGATTTTACGGATAACCAAAACACATTTGAGATATCTAAGTTTAAATTTGTCTCATAATTATTGACAAAAATAATAAGCATCTAATTATTTTGATATGAAAGTAGGATATAATTGTTTTACGAAAATATTTATGACATATATTGAATTTAAGCATGATAATGAAAGTCTATTAACGATGTATGCGGTTGCAAGAATATTATAACTTCAGCATATGTCATGAATATATTTACAAAACTATTGTATCATACTTTCGTATCAAAATCACTAGATGTTTGCTATTTTTGTTAATACTTTCCAGCGCAAATTTGAACATAAATATCTTACAAGTAAATTGAGTTATCATTCAAATCAAAAAATATATTTTCTCTATAATTTCAAACTACGATGATTCCACTACTTGTGGTATATAGAATGCATTAAATCATTTAATTAGAGTTTGTTCAACTCATTTACCGGTATACCTTGTGGTATATAGAATGCATTAAATCATTTAATTAGAGTTTGTTCAACTCATTTACCGCCGTACGTTAAAATTATTATTGACTAAAAATAATAAATTTCAAATAAAATAATAAAAATATAATGATTTCTCTGAATAAATCTCATATAAGTTGTTAACGTGTCTATTTAAAATGCTACAAACAATGTATACGGAGGAACGGAATTACGTTTCCGTAAAATACCATACAAAATGTCGTTCTAAGGAAACAAAAATACCTGTCTATTGCACAAGGAATTAAATTCCCAAGACGAGATGCAACAGAACTCCAATTTTAATCAATACTAATTTTAAACGTAGGGTAGAATGGTGCCCGAGTGACGAGTCAAACAAACTCACGTTGTCACATTTAATGATTTAATGCAGATGGCCAATTGAAATTTCTGTTGGGCCATTTGCCATTGGACATTTGGACCTAAAAAGGAAATATGAGTAACGTAAGAGTTAAGACAACCTTTAATATTCAAGATACAGCCCGAGAAAGATTGGGTTAACAGGCCGAATGGCCACATAGAAACTTGACCAAGCCCAACCGATTTTGCAAAAGGATAACGAACATCAAATATCCATTCTAACCTAAAAGGATATATTTTCTATTTGAAAAAGTCCGATTTTTAGGTGCTAATTGTTTTTGAAAAGATAAAACTTAAATGGTTTGCAGAGTGCGAACCATATCTGCACAAGAATATGTGTACCAAATGTTTGCAGTTTGCAAGAAAAAAATTATTTGTTTTTTAAAGTCTGCAAACTATTAAAATTTAAATAAATTGATGTTTAGAAGTCTTTTTAATAATTCTAATTTTACAATACTAAAACTAAACTAAAATTTAAAGGACGTATTCAAATGTCCCTTAGTATCAAAAAAGATTTAAAGTTTGTTACATGAACATCGACTTCCTTAGTATCAAAAAAGATTTTTTTTTTTTAATTCAGCTTCATCGACGTCGATTGTGTAGTTGTTGGACTCTGTGTCTTGCTACGTTTGGAGAATTGATGTGGGGGATTCAGACCCATTTTCTTGACTATGAGCCATTTGACATGGTTTTTCAATATTTCTCATTCCCCCAGATGCGCGAACCCGCCTTTGGAGATTTTCCTATACTCACTTTGCATTGCCTTTAGAACATCAACATCTTTTCTCCGCAGACACGCATGTTGCATTTATTGTTGTAAATGCAGTTGAACTTGTTCGCCTTCGCTTGCAAATCCTTCAATTTTGAGTTGACTTGATGCCTTGTCTGATTGGACCCACCAAGTTGCATGTTGAAATGTGTAAACACGTGCTCCCAGAAGGACTCGTAGGTTAATGGTTTAACGTTCTTGATCCTCGGAAATACTAATGTATGCCTTAGCCAAGTCGACCTCTTCTTCCTCACTTCACAGACAACGTCTCAACAATGTGAGGAAAGTTCGTTTCTGGGAGGCGGGGGGAGGGGGTAGGGGTTGTTTTTATGTTTCTGTGATTTGTTCGTCTGAGTCAGTATCTTGTGTTTTAGAGAGGGGAAAGGTTTCTTCGTTTGACTAATCGTCTTGGTTACAAAATGAGATGTGTTTGGGACGTAACATTGAGAAGTGTTCAAGTGGCTGGACTTTGTTGGAACCAGGCAGGACTTTGTTGGAATTGGCCATGACTTTGTTGTAATTGTTGGAATTGGCCGAAATTTTAGGAAATGAGGTTAAATTTGGTTGGACTGACATTTGTTGGAACTAGGGATATTGGTTGTAATGTTGATAATACGGGGGGATGGGGTTGGTGGAACATTCGATCCGCCTTCATCCTAAATATTATTTGTTTTCGATGAACCGCGTTTTTTGGATTTCCCTCGGCTAGAATTCATTTTAAATTTTTTGAAAAAGAGATGTTTTTATAAAATAATATGGAAAGGGTTTAGAGAGAAGTTGAGAGAGAAAGTGAAAATGGTGTGATTTTTAAGAGGTGTATGATGGTATTTATAGGGGTGGGGGGATTAATTTTAGTTGTATTAATTTTTTTATTGAATTAAAGGGTAAAGGGTGGTTTCACCAAATTGCAACCCTTGATCTTTCGCCAAACCGCGTACGGGACAATCACGCTGTCAGGGACGGCGGTGCCGCCATTGAAGTCGTGGTAAGCCGTCTCTAACCCATGTCCATTCCGTCCACCCTTAGGGGTATGAAGGAATTGTTCCCCTAAGTGAAACACATTCAATGAATCAAGGTTCTTCCTTAGCTACAAGAAACAATTTCAATTTCAGGTGTTAAGTCATGATGGCATGATAGTGATCTATATATTGGTCAAATCGTTGAGAAATTGGCGTGGTGCTTTTGGACTTTTGGTGTTTGATCTCTCGAGTTAAGGCTTTTGGAGGGCAGAAGATTCATGAAATGACCATTTGGTCCTGTATTAAGAAGTTATAATCAAGATAGTTGAGTTTACTACAGTTTTACTGTATGAGAAGTAAGCCTATCAATTGCAGATAGCCCCAAACATGACTTACTTTTGAGTATTGTACAACATTGGTCACTGTATGATAAAATTTGTATATTTGAACTAAAGTTCTTGGAGATAGATTTTTTCTTTCTTGCCATTCTCTTGACAAAATCATCTCAAGAAAATGGTAAAGTTGATAAAAACCTTCATGAAATATAATAAAAGTGTACAAGTCAAAAGGATTCCATAGTTGATCTTTTTTTTTCTCTAAAATGGCGTGATGGAGATCTGAAATTAGTCTACGCTTTTGACATAAATTATTAAATAAGTTTATAAGTTTTTTCAAAGGAAAATCTATGAAAAATCTAATTGCAAACATGTCTTGATCATTAATATATAAGTAAAATAGAATCAATAATTATTTATTATTTTTTTAATATTTTATAAGGAAAAAATATAGAAAATACATTCTATTATATATTTACAAAACTAGGCGAATATCCGCGCGTTGCGCAGGAACAAAATTATGTAGTTAAAATAATAACAAATGTGTTTTGTTAAAAAATATACAACGCATTGTCATCAACTATAAAATAACAATTTTATATAAGAAATCAAAAGGTCGATGTATCATCAATATATTATCTTATATCAATACATTCGTTCTAAAAACATTAGAAAATAAATAAAGAATTTTGTTAATTTATATTATAACAAATAAACAATATGAAAATTTCATTCGATGATGGTCAAAATAAAAAAGGAATTCATAGTATTAGTTGTAATCTTTATTGTGAAATTTTTTAGACTTATTAGTAATGAACTAACATAAATAAAAAGTTTTTAGTTACAAAGAATTATCGTTGGTTAATTATATTGAAATATTTCTTTTAATGTTAAAGTTCCTCAAATTCATCTGAAAGTTATTAACTATTACATCTCAGCAGACTTTATAACTTATGTTACACAATTGTTACTTATAATAGTTATTATTACTATTCTTTAACATTATGTCTTCATAGATGAGAAAAAGATAATTTGATTTGTAAAATAATAAGAGTTGTTATGAAAAATATACTATAACATTAAATTACAAAGATAACTTGGTTTAATATTTCTAATTTAACAGCTTGTAAATTAAAATAAATAAAATTATTAATATACATTAACATTAAAGATTAATGAACTACATTAAATGAGTAAAAAATTGTTAACTCTAATGAATTGTTATTTAATATTTCTAAATGAAAACCTGTGTGAGTAGCAAAGGGAAAACTTTATTTAACTAATTAGTTTATTAATCTTCATATTTTTAAATTATTGGTCATGTGTCTCATTTAATTGATAATTTTGTGGAGTGTTTTAATCTATGTCAAACGTCGTTTCCATCCTAAATAAACCATGATTTGCATTTGGCAAAATGACACTGTAGCCCTATGATGTATTTGCTTTTGATCTAAAAGGTCCTTAAAGTTTTTTTTTTTTTGTTTTGTAAGGGCATAAACTCGTTTTTACCTGCTATTTCCGACCCCTAACCCATTATAGTCGGTTTTACTGCCACATAAGCACATATTAAGTCCATTAGGATCATCCTATGTGGCAAAAATTTTCCACCTCCTCCGATGAACGCTTCCTCACGATTAATTAGGTTAAAGCATATAATTTATAAAGTTTCCTTTTTCTGTTTATCTCATAAAATTTTAATATCCATTTTTAGATTTAGGTTTTACAACCCATTTGATTTGAATGCTCGATAGTCGATAGTTTCCAAAAAAGTTATAATCCACTTTTAGAAGATTTACCCTAGCATCAGATCTTCCTCCCAAAACCCAAATCGCAGCCTCATCTCCTCCATATTTTCCATTGTCGGCCTCAACGCCGTGATTTCAGGAGCCTCGATCGTTTCTTCAGCGCCCATATCTTTGTTTTAGGAGTCTCGATTGTTCCTTTTCCGTAAGAGAAATTGGTAAGTTTATCCAAAAAAAACCCCAAATCGATCTTTGTTTCGTTTTCTTCATGGCTGTTTCGTTTTATTCCTGTCGTTATCCAAAGAATATGGGCTCTTTGGCTGCCATTTCCACAAGGAGGGTTTTTGATCGTTTCAGGGAGGAGAGAGAAGAGGATGAGTGAATATGGAATTAGGGTGCGGGAACCGAGTACATAAGATGATTAGATGAGGAGGTAAAAGGATGAGCAATGAATCTGTGTTTCAGGATTCTCGATCGAGTCTCAATGGAGGTTAAATGGTGTAGCAAGGAACCTGGTTTGTCTTTGAATATTGTGATTTTCATATCTGTTTTTTTTATGGTGGTGGTGATGGGAGGTGGTCGGAAGTAGGTTTGTAGAAGAGTGGGAGATGGATGACGATGTGGACAACGATGGTGACGGTTAGTAGACGGGTGGTGGTAACCGGTGATCCATGGTGGTCCATGTTGGATGTTCTTCATATAACAATAACATGGTTGAGTGTTCTTCACAATTATTCAAGATTATAAATTTAGCAATTTATAAAATATTGAAATAATAGTAATAAGATTAAAAGCATTTAAGTTTTATTTGAATATCCACGTGGATGTCATTTCAGCGCCACGTGGACACGCTGTGTTGACAAAAAAAATGCCCACGTCATCTATGGTACCGGATGACCCTTTCAAATAAGTTATAATGACATTTTTAACACACTAAAATAGACTTTATGCCCTTAGACAACAAAAAAAAAACATCAGGGGCCTTTTAGACCAATGATGAATACTTTAATGGGCTACACTGACATTTTGCCTTTCCATTTTTCTATATTCAAAACTAATTTCATTATAAATAACCTCATGTGGTGTTTAGTTAAAATGTCCAAAATTTTTATTGTTCTTTTTGTTTTCCAATAAGGAATATGATTAAAACATTACATTGTTTCATTTCTTGACTGTCGAATGAATATCGCAATCTACGAATAACAAATAGTATAAAAATAAATATTACGTCTTTTAATAGCATGATACCATCGAAATATCTATTTTAACATATTTATTCGAAAAACATACCAAACATTCGTATATTATACGCAAAATTCGTAGAAACAAACGAATAACGAAAAGTATGAAAAAAATTAATAACATAAAAGCATTAAAACATCTCTTATAACATTTATATTCATAAACCACATCAAACCCTCCATAATCATAAAAAAATTGTAGAAACAATTTCATGATTTTATATATCACAATCTTAAGAAAAAAATACTATAGAAAATTTAAATACTACAACTTTAAATAACATAAAGATGCCAAAATAACTATTATAATGTTTGTATTAAAAATACATTAAACACTCCTAAATAATACAAAGAATATAAAGACAATATCAAGAATATAAAAAATCAACATACGTTTGGTGTATTTTTCCAATTTCTTCTAGTCTTCATATTTGAAGACAAACAATTGAAATACATGAATGTTTTTAATGAAAAAATTCTACTTATATAGCAACATGCGCGTATAAATGAGAGGAATATAAAAAATTATTAGTAAAGGCTATTAATTTAAGAAATATGAAGAGTTATTTAGGTTTCAAATTAACCAATTAATACATAAATGCAATTATTATTTTTTTAATAAATAGAAAACTACTTCTTTTGAAAATTTTCATTATTAGAAAAAAATAGTTTTGGTCAAAGTTTTTGTTAATTTCATATTTCAGTTTAGATTTTTCATTGAACATTATGTGATATTTTCTTAATCATTTATAAAATAGTATTTCAACAAAACTTTTAAGTTTATTTGATATTTTGTTTTCGTTTTGAATGAAAAAAATAAGTATATTAGATTGATAACTATATACTAATATAATTAAAATGATAATATTTACAACTGAATAACAAATTAAGTATATTATGTAACAAATCATAGAATTAACATTGAAATTAGAGTTAAAAATGAGTTTATTTTTCATCAAACATTATGTTATATTTTTTTAATAATTTTAAAAGTAGTATTTGAACATATTTTATCAACTTCATATGGATATACTTTTTTTCAATGAAAAAATTAAGTATATTAGATTGATAACTATATACTGATAAAATTAAAAAGATAATATTTACAACCAAACTAAAGTAATAAATTAAATATATTATGTTTAAAATCATAGAATTAATATTAAAAATATAATTATAAATAAGTTAAGTATGTAATTAAAAGAGAAAATGAAAAATTTTGTAAGTTTCAAATTATTGTGGTTGAAGTATTAAAAGAAATTAGAAAATCAATGGAAATATGAAAAGACATGAGAGTTTCAAATGAATGTAATGCTTTGAAATATGCCTCTATTATAAGATACTAGGCGAATCCCCGCGCGTTGCGCAGGAACAAAATTATGTAGTTAGAATAATAATCCATATGTTTTGTTAAAAAATATCTAAGTCATTGTTATCTGGTATGTACTAACAATTGTATATAAGAAACAAAAAGTTGATGGATCACTAATGAATCATCTTATATCAAGACATTCGTTCTAAAAAAATCAAAAAGTAAAGAAATAATTAGTTCAATAATATAATAATAAATAAACAATAAGAAATTTTAGGATAATAGTTAAAATAAAAAAAGAAATCATAATATAGCTGGAATTTGTATTGTGGAAGTTTTTAGACTTATTGGTAATGAACTAACATATTTTTATTGTCAACACTTAAACAACTAAATACTAATATTTAACTAAAATAAAATGCCTTAATTAATATGATAATATCTAACTTTGTTATAATATTTACAATTACAAACTAATGATAATGTTTGTATTGATTTAATAAACATACTAAAAGCGTGTTTCTACGTACATTTAATTCTAAAAATTACATATACAATAAAATTAAAATCATGTTTCATCATCTATTTTAAACAATTAAAAACTAATATTTATTTAAAATGAATCACCATGATTCAATTGATAATATCATTATAATATATAGTTTATCATAATATGTTGATTATAGACTAACGTTAACATTATTATTAAAAAGAACATGAAAAGTCATAAGAGTTTTAAATAAATGTGATTGAAGTAAAAATACCTCTATTAATAATTATAATATGTAGGTAATTGTAAAATGTACTTATATATTAGCAAACTTCATTTATTAGAAGATAATTATAATATATGATGAAGTAAGTATTTTGTAAAAACTATTCAATTTAATCAAATTTAAGTATATTATATGTATGATTTACTAAGTATTTTGTAAAATCATTCATTTCGATCAAATTAAATTATTAAATTATATTTTTATTACAAATGCAAGAACAATTATTTATTGATCTACTTTCTTTATTTTTTTCAATAATCTCTTCAAGTATTCATGTGTTTTTTTATAAATCACAAACATAGCACATGAGTAAAATAATATGATTTTTAACACTCTCATTAATGGTTTACACTGACGAAATTTAGACAAATGTTTATCAAAAATATCTCTTCTTATTACATTTATTAACCATGGAAGCCATATATACAATAATTACTTCTAATACGTAAAGTTAAAAATGAAACAAACAATTAAAATAGGATTATCTCAAAATACAAATAAACACGACATCATTGTACTAAAAATTATAATAGAAACATGAACGACCAAACACGATGACAATATAATATTAATATTTTTTCACGCACACTTGATAACAAAATCTGAAAAATGTGAAACAAAAGAATGAGTGACTAAAAATAGAAGTGAAGCATGATTTGAATATTTGAGTGTTCTTTTATATGTAGAGCCTATTAAGTAACCCATCAATAAAGTCAATTATACTATTGATTTATCATAAGTTTAACATTGTTAGTCACACATTCATCAACAACTTCTCTTCTTATTACATTTATTTAACCATGAAATTTATGTATATAACAATTACTTTTAATAAATAAAGTTGAAAATGAAACAAACAATTAAAATACAATTCTCTCAAAATACATATAAACACGATATCATTGTGCTAAAAACTAAAATAGAAACATAAAAAACCAAAAACATAAATGTATGAATAGAATGGTTCTCTTTTTTTAGAGAAACATGACAACATAATATCAATCATAAAAGTAGCAATCATAATATCAATCATGACAATCATAATGTGCAAAAAAACATGACAACATAATATCAATCATAAGAATATGAATAGAAATGTTCTCTAAAAATTTAAAAAACGAACTATATACAAATAAATTACATAAAAAAGTTTTAACCCATATAACTTTACATATTTACACCTTATTTTTCTTTTTCATGCACTCTTCATAACAAAATCTAAAAAAGCATGAGAAACGAATGTGTGATTAACCAAAAAGAAAAGAGAAGCAAGTACGATTTGAATATTTAGATGATCTTATATAAGCACAAACTAACTTTTTCAACTCTTCATATTTGAATAACAAATCTCTTCAAACACATGTATCTTTTTTGTGAGCAAAACTTACTTATATACTATTAATATAAGTTACAATGTGTATGAATGAGGAAAATAAAAAGTCATTACTAATTAATAATCATAACTTAAAAACTTTTGAGTTGTAAATATTAAGTACATATAAATTAGAAAACTCTTGAATTGTAGTGAGAGTTTCAAATGAATGTGGTGTTAGTATATGAGTTATCTTGAATCACATCATTTCAATGACCTCTATTATAAGAGTTATATAGATATAGATATAGATATATAGATATAGATAAATTATTTTTTTGTATTTATTAATAAAAATAATATCAAACGATCCGAATCAATATATAATTATTTGGTTGGGTCGGATCCGCCAACTCAAAGTCTCAAACTGGTCACGAATCCACCTGCGGCAGTACTGAAATGAAAAACCCTAAACCCTTCTACACTCACGTAACTGTTTAACAATCGCTCGCTCTCTAGCATTGGAATCGCTGCACATATGCTTCTCAAATCAATCAGCATTCACCCATCGTTTTGCCTTACAGTCGAAGCGCTTCTGCATCAATCTGGTAAGTATTAGTGCTTTCTCATCTGCTACCATCGATTTGCTTAACAATCAAAGTAATTCTGTGTTAGCTTTTTGGGTGGGGGTGGTTAGTTTCAGCAAGTTTTGCACGACAAATAGGACAGAGAGATGATCAAACAGCAAGTTTTCAGTAATTATTAACTGTAATTTTCATTATTGCTTCCAAACTTTCTAAGGGTGTTGATATGTCAATTCGGTGATCCCATACTGCGTGTGAACAGTGGTTATAAATGCGATGTGTCTTATAAACAAATTGATGCCAAACGTAAACCAGTAACGAGGAGACGTATGCTGTTTTAGTACTATATGCCAAATTTTACTCCAAATATGATTGTGTTTTGCTGTGTGCCGTGGTAGACCTCATTACACTCACGCTACCAGTTGAGCTAAATTATTCATATGGCACTCATTTAATTGAATGTGAACAGATAAACAAATTCCTTTTAATTCACTGAAACAAATTCTGATGGGAATTATGCCCAAATATTTCATTTTGGACAGCAGGTGTTGGTTTGCTCAGCCATCAAATGGCAGCCATTGGAGGTCCATTGAGGTCAAAACTACGGTTATCTGTTTCCTCATTCCTCCATCATGACATAATGAGAATACCCATCTTGAAACACTACATCTCTTCATATTCATCAGCACCATCATCATTCAATCACACAACCAAAACTATTTACAACATCTGGAATTGTCAACACCAGTTCCATACATCTTTAAGGCCTCGCTATTACCATGATGGCAGGCCTAGAGGCTCTCTATGGAGAGGAAAGAAAATGATTGGTAAAGAAGCTCTCTTTGTTATTTTGGGCTTAAAAAGAGTCAAAGACGATGAAGAGAAACTTGACAAGTTTGTTAAAACTCATGTTTCAAGACTCTTAAAAATGGACATGGTTGCTGTGTTAAATGAACTTGAACGCCAAGAGGAAGTCGATTTAGCTGTCAAGGTACTTTTACAGTTTTACTCATTCTCCCTGGTTGACTTGTTTGTTATCCAAATATTTATTTAAAAAAATTTCAGATGTTTTGGGTGATTCAAAAGCAAGACTGGTACCAGCCGGATGTATATCTATACAAAGACTTGATAATCGCGTTATCCAAATCCAAAAAAATGGATGAAGCAATGAAGCTATGGGAAAGCATGAAAAAGGAAAATTTATACCCTGATTCTCAAACATACACAGAAGTGATTCGTGGGTTTTTGAGTTTTGGTTCACCTGGTGATGCTATGAACATTTATGAGGACATGAAACAGTCCCCGGACCCACCAGATGAGTTGCCATTTAGAATATTATTGAAGGGGCTTTTGCCACATCCGTTGTTGAGGAATAAAGTCAAACAAGACTTTGAAGAGATTTTTCCTGATCAGAGTATTTATGATCCTCCACAAGAGATCTTTGGATTGCGTTAAGGTAAAACGATGGGTGAATGCTGATTGATTTGAGTCTAGTTTCACTAACAAGAACCCTAAATGATCATCTTTTATACCCTCCTCATATTTCTCCATATTATTTAATTCAAAGTTAAATTAATTATGCGTTTCATCATATTTGTCAATGTCCCTTGAAAAGTGGCAAATTTCACAAAATCGCCTCCCAATTCATAAATTTCTTTTAATCAAGAATTAGGATGCCAAAATAGCGATGTACATTACTCACCATGATTAAATTTCTAAATGGAGGAAATAAATGTCTTTCATTTTTATGTCCTCATGTATTCACATGCTCTAGAAATATTCAATTAACTAGACGAAATCTCGCGCGTTCCGCAGGTTAAAATTATGTATGAAAAACTTCGTCATTCACATTATTTATGAAACTAGGCGTATACCCGCGCGTTGCGCAGGAATAATAATGTTTGGTAAAATATATTGTCATATCATATAAGAATCTGAAAACAATAGATCTAATATAAATATAAAGGATTAATTATAAGTATTTATCAGAATATATACCATGTATCAGTTATAAAATTTCCATCATAAATCTCAAACACAATATCATTAATCATATATTTTAAATAATTATAATGTTATTAATGTGTTAATTTAACAAACATTAATGACACATCCAATAATAATTTTGCATTATATATGGATAGTGTAATTAAAATATAACGTCTTACTTTAAGCGTTCAGGAGTTTTAAGATTATATACTTAATCTTAAGCCAAAAGTTGATATAAACACATTGCAAATTCGTTTGATACATTATTTATAATTTTTATCATTGTACATGTATTTGTTTATTGCTTTAAATTAACATATTCGTGGAGAGTACACATTTGTTGATATATCAAGCTACTTGAGAAACACAAATAAATTCTTTTCTATTTGTTACAATTTTATGATTATCAGTTGTTATACATATACATATATTGTATTATTTTGTTGCATGTTATTCTTTAAGCTTCATTATAGATATCTATGTTTTTTGTTATATGGGTTTTTATATTGTGGTTGACTAAACTATTTACTCATCTACATGAAAGTCACAATTAACATGTGAACGTTTGAGACACATCAATTCTAAACAAATGCTAAGAACATAATAGAAAAACACAAACTAATATGAATGAGTTTATAATTTAATACCAAAAAACATTAAACCAATACAAAAGTTGTTAAGCTTTAATGTTGTTGTTTTATATTTGAATTTCTTCGAATTTTGTATGTGATTAATTTGTGTGTGTTTACTCAAATGGTTGACCTTTATATAGTAATTTGAAAATTATAATTAGTTAAAATAACTTTTCTTTAAGTGTTGGTTGAATACATTAAATAAGTTAAAACTTATTCAGCTACCATCATTTGACACTCATAAATTATATGGTGTTAAATTGACTACTTAATACTCATAATAATATGTAAGCCAAAAAACTCTTAAATGGTTGTGATTAATTAGTTGAAACTTGAAGGGTTTTGGAAGTTTTAATTAAATATGGTGCAAGTATGATGACCATCTTGAACCATTTTTATTTGGATGACCATTATTGTATGATTTATAAATTAATATAACGATTTAACTATTTTTACTTAAATTAATTAAATAAAATTTTTGAAAATAATTTATAAGATATAACTATATATATTGAACCATATGTATTTATAAATATTAGTTGAAATTCAAAAAAGTTTAACCAATAAAATACATCAATTAAATAAAATTTTCAAATTAATATGTAATAGATTATTATTTATATTAATGCACATGATTGTTCTTTTATAATAATTATTCTAAACGTTCATGACTTTAAGGTTATATACTTAATCTCAATTGAAAAGTCTATATAAATGCAATGTAAAATTCGTTTAATACACACATGTTTCCATCGTTGGTAATGATTATAAGACCATTTTTATCTAAAAAACATAATGAAAACTATTAAGATACTCAAATAATATGTAACAAATGTAAAAATTAAAAGTTTTAATATCTTAACTTACATTGAAACCTTGCAAAAAACCTTATACCAACGCAAAAATTGTTAAGCTCTTTATTGCTGCTTTATATATTGTTTTCTCCAAATTTGTATGTAGTTTATGTGTGTCTGCGCGTTACTTAAATGTTTGATCTTTATATAGTAATTTGAAATTTATTATTATTAGAATATAAACATTTCCATTAAGTACTTAATTGATTAACTTAAATAACTTAAAAGTTATTCAACTACCATCATTTGATACCCATAAATTATATCATATTAAATTGACTACTAAATATTAATAATATGTTAGTAAAAAGCTTTTGAATGATTGTAATTAATTAGTGGAAAGTTGAAAGGTTTTAATAGTTTCAAGTGAAAACAAATAAATTTATAATTGAAGAACGATCAAACAAAGCTAATACTTATTTGAGAATCATGTTGGCAAATCAAACCAATAGATAATATATTAATAATAATGTCATTCTTCGTTCAAATAAACAAACACGTTGCAAGATTTCAAAAACTTAAACATTCAACTCAATCACATTAACAATCAAGAGAGATGAAATAGAGCTAATATATTTTTTTCATCATATTGATAGTCAAACAAATACATAATCTATTAACAATAACGTCATTCTTCATTCAAATAAACTAACACGTTCCAAGAATTTAAAAAATTAAAACTCCAACTCAATCACATTAAGAATCAAGAGAGATGAAATAAAGTTAATACATTTTTTCATCATATTGATAGTCAAACTAATAAGAATTACAATTCATCACTAATTCAATCTAAAAAAAAATCTAAAAAAGCGAGAATACAACACATATTGTTAGTAATAAAATTTTGAGAGTAAAACATGATTAAGTTAATCCTAAAATAAGAAGAATAGTGGGAGTACGGTGAGAACTTTGGATTTGAACCAAAACGATTGAAAACATAATCTAATATTTGGTTAACTAAATACTTACGTTTGTCTTGACTTGGAATTCATAAGGAATCTTCATGGAGTTTAGGATCAAATAACATTGGATTCTAGAGCTCTTAAAACTTGAAGAAATAGATGTTTTATAAGCTATAAAATGAGTTTTGAAGGAATTTAAAGTGAATGAAAGAACTCATTTATCTAACTCTTTATATTTGAATTACAAACCATTCAAACACATGAATGGTTTTTGTAAAAAAATCTTACATATATATACTACTAATATAGCTATGACATATATAAATAAGAGGAAAATCAAAAGTCATTAGTAAATTTCATTAATGTTAGGAATATGAAAGTGTGTAGTAGTTTCAAATGAATGTGGTGCAAGTATATGAGATATATTGATTCACATTCATGAATGACCTCTATTATAATAGTTATATAGATATAGATATAGATATAAACATAGATAATAACTCTTCCACTAAATTGATATATAAACTTGTAAGTACTTTGAACAATAAACATCTATTACAATCACAATACTCAATGATCGTTACCCGCGATTTGCGCTTGAATAATATTAAATATAATTCTCAATCTAGTGTTAATTTTACTATTGTGATTATTAACTAATTTGATTATTACTTATTTTACCATTTTTGTATTTCTATCATAATGATTATTTAAAATAACAATGATTCTTTAAGTTAATGTAATATAATTTATGAATTTACGTTACTATATATTATTATTATCGTCAATTAAGTTTAAAAATAAGTTATTATTATTAAGTAGTTGTATAAGACTTTTAAAAACCACTTATTAGTATTAAAAATTATAAAATTTTAAAGTCTAGATAGAAAATTTTATTTTATTTGTAATCATATTACATTAACAAATGAATTCTGAATCGTTACTGAAAGAATATTTAAAAAATTGTGTCGATTTCAAATCAATATGATGTACATCTTTAATAAATTGTTAGTTACATACATAATGATGAAACATAATCAAACAATCATATATGATATTGCAAAATAATAGCATACATCTTTAATAAATTGTTAGTTAAATGTATTGAAGTTTTATTAATATTACAACCCTTCAAATTCCAAATAAGAGTTATTTAGCATTAAACTACTACAATGAAGAGTTTTTCTACTTATAGTATTTAATTGATACTTATGGTATTCAATTAAAGAGAATTGAAATATTTAAATTGTATTTAGTCAACTAAATGAATAATATAATCCTCTAATGTGTAGTATTATATTATATTTGAACATTAATATTGAACTATTTCTAATGCAAATAAAGTTAATAATATGTTAGTTCTATATTTTTTGAATTTTTTCGTATAACTTATTTTTGTATATTTGTTTCAAAGCAAAGTTTCAAACAATATGTTCTAGAATATGATTAGCGAATGAGTGTGTGAGAAGTTATTTGACAATAAGGAATTTGTAGATGTTTAATGTATTTAATGGTAGGAAATGTGTTTATTTTTTATTCATTAGTAGTATATAATAAGTAAACAGTTAAAAAAATATCATATCAATTTTAAAAAAACATAAAACTAATAGATTAAGAAAAAAACCTACAAACTCATTACTATAAACTTAACTATAATATTTATAAGTGTACATGTATCTGTTTATTGATTTATATTAACCGATTCATGGAGACTTTGAATTTTTTATGAGTCAAAATACTTGAGAAATACAAATAAGTTCTTCTCTAGTTGTTACAAATTCATGATTGTAGGTTGTTGTATATATACATTCACTTTTTATATTGTTGCACACTATTTTTTGAGCTTAAGCTATTGTATTTGTGTTTTTATGGTATATGATTTTTGACATTGTAGTTGATTTGCCTATTTCATTGTCTACATGAAAATTATCATTAACATATATATATGTATGAGATGTATCATTATCAACAAATGCTTAGAATATAATAGAAAAAACCACAAACTATTAATGATGATTTGAAAATTACAAACTATTTTTATTTTCCCATAATTCCTTTATATTATATTGAAATTTGACATTTTTTCATGTTGTAATTATATTAGTTACATAACCGACGACAGAACTCAATCAAACAATCTTATATGATATTACAAAATAAGAACATACATCTTCAACATATTGTAACAAATAAATTGAAAAAGAATAAATTTCTCTTTGATCTAAATATACAACATAAATGTTTTCTTGAAATCTAAAGAAATAAGAAGGAAAAAAGAAGTGAATACAAATTGAACCAAAAAATAACTAAAATATCTTCTAGCATTTTAAAATTTTGATAGTCATACTCGCCTTTATCTTACACATTTTTTCCTATCTTATTGAATTTAGACAACAATAACAAAAACAAAAGAGAAGAAAATACACTCATATATTAGTTACATAACCGACGACGGAACCCAATCAAACAATCATATAAGATATTACAAAATAAGAACATACATCTTCAACATATTGTAACAAATAAATTGAAAAAAAAAAAATTCTCTTTGATCTAAATATACAACATAAATGTTTTCTTGAAATCTAAAGAAAGTAGAAGGAAAAAAGAAGTTAATACAAATTGAACCAAAAAATAACTAAAATAGCTTCTAGCATTTTAAATTTTTGATAGTCATACCCACCTTTATCTTGCACCTTTTTTCTCCATCTTCTTGAATTTAGACAACAATAACAAAAAGAGAAGAGAAGAGAATGCATACAACCAAGCATGAAAATAATGTTCTTATATAGGAAAAATATTTCATTTAACTAAGTCATTAATTGGAAGAAGTTGAAAAGGTAGGAGTTTCAAATGAATATGGTGCAAGTATTTTAGTTATCTTGATCCACATTCATGAATGACCTCTATTATAAGAGTTATATAGAATATAGATACTAGAAATTAAATTAAATTTCACCATATTTGGATATTATGTCACCTTAAGGTCGAGCATCTAACTATCATTTTCGGGTGCTACACAATCTGATCCATCCATGCATCCACTTCATCTGTTCATCACACTTATCCATGTAATCAATGGATAGATCAATCCAACTAGCCTATATGTGTATCACGTCCATCCAACTGATCCATCTATATAATTGATCTGTCAATGTTATCCATCCATCCAATCTACCTTACCCATCCATTCCATCAATACATCCATCTATTTAATCATTTTATCCATTCAATCCATCAGTCTGATCCATTTGTTTGATCCATTCTTTTGATCAATACAATTGTTCTATCTGATCTATCTAATCGATTCGTCATTCTACACGATCATGACATCCATCTAGTTAATCAATCCATCCATTTGATCCATCATTCCCATCAAATCATTATATACATCTATTTAATCAATGCATCCATATGATCCATTTATTAGATAACATCTAATAGATCCATTAGTACGATCCATGTAACTAATTGATTAATCGATGGATCTATAGATCGGTCTATCCATATATTCTATCAGTTGATCCGTCCATCCTATCAATCTATCCCTAAGAACATTTGGTTAACATTATAACATCAGAACAACATTCCCTAATATGATTGATTTGTTGGTATAGTGGAGTAAGAGAGTAACTCTAATTTATATTCAAAAAACAAATAATAAAGATTAAACTATATTAACTTCTTAAGAAACTTTTCACAAGTTATGTCTTTTGAGTTATGGTTAGTCAGTAGGAAGTTGAATAGTTATAATATTAAAATAAAAAAATTTGCACAAGACAGTTACTAACCAGACTATGATTTTCTTTCTTACTTTTACTATTATCTCATGAAATTTTGTTATTATTTATTTATTATGATATGAAATTTATAACTTTTTTATTTATTTCATAATTTATAGAATGTGTTCTAATTTAAGTTATGTCATTAGCAATAAACTTAAAAAAAAAACTATAACTAATTTTATATATTGTTATTGTTTATTTATTAAGATATGAAATGAAATCATTCATATTGTTTTGTTTTATTTTATATGTATGCATTAAATTTAAACTACATTATAATATATCATTCAAGTGATATGATAGAAGAATAATAAATATTTATATTATATTTAATTCGTAATATCTTACAAAAAGTAATTCAAGTAAAGAAATACATATATTTTATTAAAAGTCATCAACTTTAAGTAAAGAAATACATATATTTTATTAAAAGTCATCAACTTTAATCATTATAACTATTGAAAAATTTTCAACTTTAACGTTTAATAGTTATCTTTTTTATATATTGTTCAAAATAATGATAATTTTTTACATCAATCTTTTGATTTATTATTTAAAATTTATTATTTTATATTTAATGACAATAACTTATATATTTTTAACAAAAATATATGCTATTATTTTAGCTAAAAAAATTTATTACTGTACAACACGCGGAATCTGATATTGTTTCAAATACTATATTGGAATTTGATGGTTACTTTCAACACAAAATAAGAGAATGACTATATTTTAACCTTTTATGCGACATTAGTTTCCAACATGAAGTCACCATTTACTTAAAAAGCTTGGTGTTATGCATTATTTTTAACAAAGCCTAAGCGAAAGGCTTGGGCTTCGAAATCTAGTTATTAATGGGATGAAAGCCAAGTTGGAGGGCTAATGGCTGAACTCATAGTGCTCGTTTCCACTTTAAATATACATAGAAATTACAACAACAAATATAAAGGTGCTAGCATCTGAGTTTGGCTTAATTAGTTACTGATTGGCGAAGTAGACATTATCTCAAAAGTTTTTAGCCACAGAATATGGCATTAGCGACCAAACAATTAATTGATAGCGTATCGACAGATCATTCTGTCGCAATTTCGCTACTATTACATTTTTTTAGGGATGGATTGTAAATCAGCTGCTGCATGCCCTTTTTAGTTGTAGTTGATGAGGCTTGGCCAAGTGCGTGGGCCGTGGGGAGACACAAGGGTGCTAGCTTGGACTGCGTATGCTTGACCGATGTTTGTGTTGTCAATGATGTTAATTTAGCACCTGTAGCTTTACCATTTAATTTGGTTTATGTCAACCTGATTTGCTTGGTAAGTGTGCCGTAAACTACAGTCAACAAGGCAAATGACATAAAACTTTATGCATAAAAAACAAAATTAGGAGATCATTGTGATGCTAGTTAAAGTAGAAGTATTATTATTCTCCATAGTATCGTTACAAACCAAAATCAGACGAGATTGGAGATAAGATCTAAACCTAATACTAGTAGCCTGGTCGTATATAGAATCTCATAGGATATAAATCTATATATAATCAATTTTTTCATCCTTTTATATGCACATACAATGTGCTTTATTACCTACGTAATATTAAGTCATTGTAGCAATTATAAACTCAAACCCATAAAGCTCCGGCCCTAATGAGCATTGGCTTCAAAACGCTCTTGAGTTGAAGACTCATAATCTCATTAGCTCCGCCAACCAATTCACCACCAATGAACACAACTGGCATGTTACTGCACCCAAGTCCAGACAATGCCTGCTCCATTTCTCGGCCTCTTGATATCTCATCAAGCTCGTAGACTGTTGGGTTGACACCAAAGTCATTGAAGAGAGACTTTATTGTGTGGGACAAGATGCAAGAACTCTTGCTGAAGATCACGACAGGCCTCTCAGAAACGATTCTGTTTAGTCTATCCATCTGTAGAACGAATTTACACTTGTACTGATTGAAGTGTTGCGTTTAATTTGTTGTATGGATTGTGGGTGAGCATGGGGAGTTATATAGGGGTTTGTTAGGATGAATTTTGTGGAGAAAAGAGAATGTTTTAGGTTGGTGTAGATGGTGACATTAGGTTCCTGATCAGATGGTTTTTCTGCGAAGGTTGACAGTGGTACGCGGGCAAAAGTTGGTCTGTAACGAATCTATCTTCTTCGGAAGCTGATTTTGATATCTATGCCCAAGGGTCTATCTGTACGGCGTCGGATTCTATTCTTCAAGCATGTTTCCAAATTTCTTTCAAGGACTAGAAGGAGTTACCAACAACCAAAATTTCTAAGTAATAAATGACGAGAAATATAATATAAATCCACCTAAAATCCTAAATTATCTGCGAAATCCTAAAAAGCACCTCATGTTACCAAATATTTTTAATATAATAAATAAAAAGATATATAATTAGTCTCTCTAGTAACAACTTTGCAGAAAAATTTGGTTTATTGTCATTATTGATACGTAAATTGATACGGCTCGAACTTAAATTGATACGGCTTGAACCTGTTTCCAGCCTTATTTTGAAGCTCAACCTTGGCTTGTTTAAAAATCTAGCAAACTCGAGCTCAGTTGGCGAGCCTAAACGAGATCAAGATCAAATTGCTAAATTATGAAAGCTCAAACTTGTTTGTTGTTTTTGAGCTCATTATGAACTTGATTATCTTGATCCCCAAAAAAATTATAAATACAACTAAAGCACAAGCAAAGTGTACATATAGTTTTAAGAGTAAATTACACGGATGGTCCATGTGGTTTGGGTAAATTGTGCGTTTGGTCCCTAACTTTTGTTTTTAACTCGGACCATTCCTACTGTTTGATTTTATTGCGCGTTTGGTCCTTAGTATATGTAAAAAGACCGATTTACCCTTAATATTTTTTTAAAAAATTTTCTTTATATTATTTATTATTTTTAAATTCAAAAAAAACGCCCCCCCCAAATCAGACACACACTCTCTCTCTCTCTCTCTCTCTCTCTCTCTCTCTCTCTCTCTCTCTCTCTCTCTCTCTCTCTCTCTCTCTCTCTCTCTCTCCATGACTTAATGAAAAGCGAGTCCCCCCTTTCTCTATTATGAAAACCTAATTCGCTCGATCCACATACTATTTTCTCCACTCGGTGCTCCGCCATGGAGCCCCTTCTGTTCTCTCTCGTTAACTCTTACGTGTTCCGCCTTGCTCCCTCTGTTCTTTATGCGTATCCTTCGCCACACATACTCTTCTTCTTTACTTTATGTTCTGTAGTTTATGCTCTACATTACATTGAGATTTCTAGTCGTTCATCTACATCATATTGATCAATGATCCATGTTCAATCTTGTTACAGTTTAGTGATTTCAGATTATGAAGCGTTGGAAGGTTGAAGAGATTGTGGAAGAAGATGAAGGGATGAAATTGATCATTCACCAAATATCTATGCCTCAATGCTCATCGGTCATCATCGCTCCATACTCTAGGTAAGGAAAGGCTTAGTCTGCCGAGTTTCAACGACTCAGTGAGATCGAAAACAGGAGACCCAATTGCTTGTCATTGGATTGATGACTTGACACATGGGAACAAATATATTTCTTGGATTGATGGTTTGACAGAAGTGGCGGGTAACGTCGACTCCAGCCCTACGAAGTACATCTATAGTAATCACAACCTCCATCGGCTCCATTTCTTTAGAAATTGGAAGAAGAGAGGAGCGATATGAGTGAGTTTGATCTTGTTTAGGGCTTCATGGTGATGTATCATGGTGTTGAACAATTGCAGGGTGTGAAGTAAGAGAAACTAGCAATGATGCCCTGTGGTTCTTAGATATGTGAAGATTGTGAATAAAGTTGTTGCTTTTAATCCGATTAGAATAGATAATCCAAACCCCATCTTTGATACTGAATCAAACACGAAAACCAAATAAAAACTCGAAAGGGTTTTTTGTTTAATTTAGCATAGGTTTTCTGATCGGAATGGATTTGCTTCAAGTAACATAGAAAATGATCAAACGAATTAGATGTTGAACGCCTGAATAGAACTTTAAATGAAGGGTTAGGGTTTATGACGAGATCATGGATGAAAGTGTGATGAAAAGGGGAGATGATAAGAAGTGGGTTAGGGTTTGTGACGAGATCATGGATGAAAGTGTGATGGAAAGGGGAGATTATAAGAAGCCATTAAGCATAAAAACGAGAGAGAGAGAGAGAGAGAGAGAGAGAGAGAGAGAGAGAGATCTGATTTGGGGGTGAATTTTTTTAATCTAAAAACAATAAATATTATAAAAAAATTTAAAAATAAATTATTAAGGGTAAATTAGTCTTTTTACATATACTAAGGACCAAGCGCGCAATAAAATCAAATAGCAAGGATGATCCGAGTTAAAAAAAAAGTTAGGGACCAAACGCGTAAATTAGCCCAAACCACAGGACCATCCGTGTAATTTACTCTAGTTTAAAAACTTAAGTAACCCTGCGATACGTTAACAGGAGAACAGAGCGTGTACGTGAACAGTGGGTATGGAAAGATGGAAAAAGGGAAAATGGTGTATTTGTACGATTGTGAAATGGAAAGAAGGGAACCCTAGAACTATTTAGTTAAAAATATATTTTTATGTTTTATTTTAATTTAAGGCTGTTTGGTAGCCTCTTAACTATTCAGTTAAGAGAGATGAGAGGCTTTGAACCATTTAGAGTGTTTGGTATGAAAGATGGGAAGGCTTAAACCTCTAAACCATTCAGCCAAAAAGGCTTTCTAAACCATTCATGCATTCATTTCTTATGAGTTCCCTTCTAACCCTCTTTGTAACCGTCAACTCTGATTTTCTCTCCTCTCGTTCTTTTTTCTTCATGTAACTTCTACACCTCCAAATACTATCAACGCTGCCATCCTCCTCCTGCCTGGAAGACAACCCTGCCCTCGCTGTCTTCCTCCTTCCTCAAAGCCACCACCGTTGCCACCATCTCTCCCCTTCCCTAAATCCATATATTGTAATTTTTTATTTCTAAAATCGCAAGTTCACTCCCTCTTATTCTAGTCCAAAGTATCCTCGGTTGTTTTACACACTACTCCACCATCCTGACCCTTGAACTATAATAGAGGAAATGACATACATTTTGACTAAATAAAAAGGTAAAATGGTAATTTTTCTTATTCAGCACCACAATTCAACAACATTGCAAATAACATGTTTTCATTCAAATCCTCTGCATCTTTCACGCCTCTGAATCATTCATACGATCCAAACCACCCCTGAATATATAAAATGTTATAGTATATAATATATGTGCTCGTGACCCTAACCTAGCTCATTGATTGAAGTTGAGGATCGTGCTCCTTTGACAAAAGAGTCCCAAATGAAGCTCAAGCTCAACCCATGCTTGTTTAACGCGATCTCAATTCGAACTTTAACGAGCCAATCCAGAGAGTAGCTCACGAGTAGCTTTGTTTGCTTACATCCCAATATAAAAGTTGAGATGCCTATTGGCAGTCAAATTATTAACACGCTATATAAATGTGGTAACTACAAGTTCAAATTTAATGTTATAGTGTATGGGTATTTTTTTATTCAAGTTATCTTCAAGAAAAATAACTACACATGAATGTATAACTTTTGTTACTCATTATTAACCTTGATTAATTCATCGGACCATACAATTAGATTTGATTAAACAATCTCTAGCGTACGTAAGATCATTTGCTACGGGTGTTTCTATACGCACCCTCCCATTTTTTTTAAATTACTTTATGCATCCCCATTTGATATAAAGTTTGTTTTTTGTTTTTTTTACTTTATACACCCCATTTGATTTGATTTCTTTGTCTTCTTTTGTTTTATATACTACTCCTACTATTATTATCATTCTTTATGCACCTTATTTTTCGCTATTTTGTTGTTTTTTCCTTTATTTTGTTTTTTTTGTTGACGTTGACGTTTATGATTATTATTTACTTTTATTATTAATTATTATTAAGTTATTATTATTATTGTTATTATTATTATTAGAGAAAATTACACGGATGGTCCCTGTGGTATGGGGTTACCTACGCGCCTAGTCCCTAAAGTAATTTTTTAACTCGGACGGTCCCCAAGATTTCAATTTGTTACGCGCCTGGTCCCTAACCTAACCATCCGTCAAATTGGGTGTTAAATGCGGGGGTAATTTCGTCTTTTCCATGAACAAAGAACATATAACAACGTATAAGACGCCATTGGTCCTCAAATCCAATCGTGATCGAAGCAGAAGTGCAATGAGTATTGTGGCGTGCGATTGTGGAGCTGTGGCGATAATACGAACATCCCGGACAAAGAAAAACCCTGGTAGGCCGTTCTATGCGTGTTCGAAAATGGTATGGTGAAGTAAAATTCTTTTTTTTTCAATCGTAACCCTAATTGGTTAGTATGCCTAATCAATTGTGTTTTGAAATGTCAGGGAGCACGGTGTGGGTTTATTGGTTGGGTAGATGAAGAAAATTCTCGTTACGAACTCGAATTCCAAAACCGATACGTGAAGGAACTTGAAATTGAAAATCGAAATCTCAAAATATGCCTAATTGTCAGTTAGGTTCTGTTTTTAGGGATACTTGTGTACAAGTTGTAGGTGTTAGTTTGATCAGTTGTGGTTGGTTGAATGTAATAGCTTGATTGTATGTTACTAGTGTCGAATGTAGTCCTTTGAAGTGAAGGTAATCTTTTGATTGTAATGAACTTGGTTTGGAGTAATGAATGCAGTTAAGTTAACTTACCTTGTGTATTGTTAATGAAAAGGGATTGTACCAAAGTTGGTTGCTATTAAGTTGATTGTAATAAACTTGGTTTGGAGTAATGAATGCAGTTAAGTTGATTGTAATGAAATTGGTTTGGAGTAATGAATGCAGTTAAGTTAAGTTACCTTGTGTATTGTTAATGAAAAGGGATTGTACCAAAGTTGGTTGCTATTAAAAGGAATATTTACGAACTTGGTTGCTATTACAAGTGTTGTCAAACAAAGTTATTGTAGGAGAAAATGGATTAATGCAGTTGTCAAACAAAGTTATTGTACTAGAAAACCACAAAGTTGGCTGCTATTTCGATTAATACAAGAACAAAGAAAACACTATATGTCATTGCTATTGCACACGCACAGTCAAAGAAACATCATAAAACACTCCATGTCATAGGAACAACCATATCCAATAGTTCAATGCTATTACAAGAAGAAACAAAATACTTGGTTGCTATTACAAGTATTTTAAGCAACCATTAACAAAAGACAGTTTCTATTACAAGCAACCATAAAGTTTTTTAAGCAACCATTAACAAAAGACAGTTTCTTTAACAAAATAAACTTTCACAATCACTTTCACCATCAAAAATTTTTTCCCTTTCCCTTTTGCTTCTCCACTACCAATTTCTTTTTGCCCTTTGCAGGTCCTTGAATTGTGACCTGCATTTCCACATTTGTTACAACGAACAGATTTATAGATTTATGGACTCTAGACACTCTATTTCCTCTCACCAATTCGTCAACTTCCAAAGCTGACTTCTTTCGTTTCTTTTTGGGCCTACCAATTGTGGTACGATGTTTGGGAGGTAGCAAGGTAGTGGGATAGGGTGACTTCTCCCACATGGTCTTCCCGTTGATTGGTTCAAGTTTGAAAGAGTACATTTCCTTCCATGTGGTTAACCAATAGCATTCGTGAACAAAAGTTTCTGGAAGACCCACATTCCTGTTGTTTTTCCTCATGTCCCAAATAGCAGCAACACCATGTTTGCAAGGAATTCCCGTTAACTCCCATTTCTTGCATGAACATATTTGGTTAGTCACATCAACAGCACATTGGTCCTGCCAAGGTCCACTAACTTGGTACTTCCCATTACCACAAAAAGTAGCAATATAGTCTTCTACATCGGTTTTTATCTTTTCGAGAGTCTTTGTTGTTGTTGGAGTCAAGGGGCCTATGGCTTTGGCAATAGCCTTGTCAACATTCACGATTTTCTTCATTATATAGTCACGGATGAATTCAATACATGTGATAATTGGTGAATCACGACCTTCCTCTAGCTTGCTGTTGAAGCATTCACATAAGTTGTTTAGCAAAGCATCACAGTGTGCTCTACTTGAGAAGTGGGTGTAATGCCCAGTTTCAACATAGAGTATACCCAGAAATGTTTTTCGCATTTATAACATAAATAGTATAATTGGGTACTCGTGTGCTCTGGAATCTACAAGTAGTTATCATCGAGAATCGTCCCACGATCCAAGCCGGGCGCTACAACTGCTAACCTGCACACAACATAACACAAACACGTAAGCTACAAAGCTTAGTGAGCAACACTACAACGATATGAATAACTTGTTTTAAATGTAATACGTCACCCAACTCGTGGGTGTAGTTATTCCATGCAACAATTCATAAGTACTGGTTAATATAAACATATTAAACCAGCTATACTTCATTATTAATAACTACAATTATTCTTTCCGTAGTTACATTGGTATCTACTGATACCTAAGCTACTAATAAACAAGCACGATGTAATACATGCAACACAAGTATACACCTAACCGACAACTCGATATCACTACTTGATATCACCACACGGTATTTCATCACACTGATTTCCAATATGAAACCTTTTACTCTATAACCTTTTTGATCACAAGTCACAAGGGCTTTATATCCGACTCTTCTTTATTCTCTACATTTTCGAGTCATCAATCTCACCACTATCCTTATAGTAGTATGAGCACAAAAGCTCTATAGGCAATTAAGCCCTATTTCTTAGTCACAGAAGCCAATACTGGTTTCAAAAAGGTTCTTACCATATGTTAGGTAGTTAAACCCAACCGCATAGCCATAAAGGCTATTATATTTGGATATCAAATCCAATCTCTATACAAATAAATTCTATGTCTGCTCTACACTTGGGTATCAACCCATCACATGTAAACACAAAAGGGCTCACGACATGTCCCGATCTCATCTAGACTCACGGCTTATCCGGTCTTGTCTTTTCACTGACTCACGGCTTATCCGATCTTGTCATTTCATTGACTCATGGCATATCCGGTCTTGTCATTTCATTGACTCACGGCTTGTCCGGTCTTGTCATTTCCAAAACTGTTACAAGTTATAAGAGTTTAACCAATATTATATTTGGACGATGAGCCCAATCTCCTAGCCACAAGGGCTGTATAGTTGGAACCATACAGGTCCTCACTCGACCAATAAGGTCTGCATGAACCGTACAAGTTCCCACATTATATTTTGGGTAATTTAACCCAATCATTTGGCCATAAAGGCTCAACACCACGACTGTAAAGTACTCATGCCCAATAGTCCCTGCATACCTGTAAAATCACAAGTATCGTATATATATACTACATCATACTACATATATTTCACCATATATATATATATATATATATATATATATATATATATATATATATATATATATATATATATATATACTCATTTTGCATACTTCTCTATGGTTGCTAAGTACCGTTTAAGCAAACCATTAATATCCTAGTTGTACCTATTCACAAAGTACTCATCTAGTGATATATAAACTTTACTTCAAATGAACACGAGGTTCTCATCTTAATGTCGGTTACTTCACATCGTAACCCCAAACTTCTAACACATATAATCACATAGAATTCTCTATGTTTCTACATAATTTACATGTAATTTACTACATGTATCATCTTGTATATAACTACAAAACTCACCTGTAATAACAAGTGATTTCTAACACTTGATACACCTGATTTCCATTGTAATTTCTACATGTTTGTGAATCATCTAGCATCATAAACATATATAACATGTTACAACCAACATGTAAGTAGATTTACTCACCTGGATTAAGTAGCTTCATAGTCCTAGCTACCACCAACGTTAATTACAAGCACTTCTTCAACACTTTCCAGCACCTACATAACCATATACATACCAAATAGAGGTGAATACTGACAACGCCTAGTGATATCAAGTATTTTAGGCGTTGTTGAGCCCTGTTCTTGATAAAATTATATCAAATATGTCTGGGTATTCTCACTTTTCGTGCCAGGACTTGTTTGGAGAAAAAGAATGGAAACAGGGACTAAAAGCATGCAAAAGAAAGAAGTTTGGAAAGAATGAAAAATCAAGAGAACTCGTACGCACGCCGCGGATTTCACTTCTGCGCGACGCGGGCTTAAGGCGGTGGCACATATTCAAATGATGAAAAAACGGGGATCGGATAATTGTTCACTTTCGAGATAGTTGTATCAGAGCAGACGAAAACCCTAGCAAATACCAGGTGTAACTATAAATAGAGGCATTTCCAGCCGAAAACCCTAGCAAAGACCAGGTGTAAAATCAACCTTGAAGCTCTTTGACTCCAGGATTTCGTTTCAGAAGGCTCTCAATTGGTATTTTATGTTTTTGTGATTTAATTTCCTTTTGGTAGCAAGTAGTTTTTGTAGCTAAAGTCTTTGGGAGTGACAACCACTGACTTTGAGCACTTAGGTGTCTGATTTGGTAACATTTGGTTACTGTTTGAATGTTTGGAATTCAGTTTTGGTGAATAAAATCATTTGGTTACATTTAATGTTGGTATTTCGATGTTTTGGATGTTTGTGTTTGGTTTTGGTTATTGAATTGTGTTTGGACCTTTTTGGGACTGTTTTCCTTTGCTGAAATCAGTAGCTAATTAGGTTAGGTTTTATGCATTAAACCTTGGCTATTAACTGTTCAGTAGACCTTTAGTTAGTGGCTAGTTTATGCTTTGCTTGGTTTTGCTAGTTTGGATGCCTTTGATTGCTTCTGATTCAGAGATGTACTTCTGATTTCAGAAAGTGACTAGGTTATTTGAGCTTAGCTTAGCTTGGCTTGAGTGTGTTTGAGCATTGCTTTTGGTTGATAGTAAGTAGGAAGGTAGAAACCAGATCCTCCGACTGTAGCTGTGACACTACTAGTTGGTAATCTCTCATCTAGTCTAACCACAAAGCTCCTGTGGATCGACCCTGACTCCGCTATACTAGTGAGTGTTAGGTTTTCTCTTATTTTTGACCGCACAACGACCTAGGCGTGTCAAATTTTGGCACCGTTGCCGGGGAGCTGTGAGCTTAGGATAGGTGAGTAGTAGGAACTTGTTTCTGTTCTTGGAAGTTATTTTTATTTGGTAATTTGATTTTTGATTTTTGTGGGCGTATTGCACTAGTGCATGCGTACCCGCAGGGGTAAGCAATTATCCCCATTGCAGTTTGATTATGAGATTGAGCGTACTGCGCGCAAACTCCGTGCTCGTAGGCGTTTAAATATCATGAGTTTTTGTCAGGTTAGCAGTAGTCCGGTAAGTGTTGCCTAGGAACCATCAGGTGAGGCAACAGGGATGTTTTCTATTCCCCCGCTATCAGAGTTTCATTTTGGGAGCACGAGTGCTTCTGGTGGTGCAGTTTCAGCCTCTGCACCCATACCATCATGCACTCCGCCATCTATTCCATCATTTACACCCGCTTCACAACCACAATCCACCAATCCTTTTACCTCTGCTATGTCTTGGGGAGAGCCGACCCATGATGGCACGCCAGCTCCTAGACAGCAGACACCAACATCTCAACCACAACCAGTTACTTTTAAACCCCAACCAACATTCCAACCAACACAACCTATATACTTTCAACAACCACCTCAGCCAGAATACCATTACCTAGAGACGGATGAGGTATATGATGAGGAAGATGAAGGATGGGTGCCACCAGCACCACAACCACAGTGGAACCGAGGTCGGGGACCTCCTAGAAGAGCACCACAATATCCACCACCAGGTCAGCGGGAATACAACGATCATCTTTACGGTAACCCCGCCCAACCTTTACATTTTGCACAACCGAGACGGCAATCGGTTGCATCACATTTCCAACCGCGGGAATATGATGATTCATCGCCAATCTATATTCCTGATAACATTGATTCGCAAGTAGAAATAAGACCTCAGTTATTAGGAATATTACCAGAGTTTAGAGGGTATAAGCAGGACGATCCCTATAATCATTTATATGAATTCTTAGCGATTGCTAATGCTAATAACCCTAGGAACACCAATAGAAATATTTTCAGGCTTAGACTATTTCCATTCACCCTTAAGGATAAAGCCAAATATTGGTTCACATCGTTGCCATCAAACAGCATTACTACATGGGATCAGCTCAAGGCAAGGTTTCTTCAAGAATTTTATCCAGCAAGTAAGACAACTGAAATCAGAAGAGTTATCCAGGATTTCCAGCAAAAGCCTGGAGAGGCTTTTCATGAAGCCTTTGACAGATTGAAGGAGTTGTTACGATCCTGTCCACATCACGAGATTCCTAGGTGGCAGTTGGTCAAGTTATTCTTCGAAGGAGTCAGTGAGACGCACCAGGCCATGATAAATGCCTCATCCAGTGGGACATTTATGTGGCAGGACCCAGAGGAAGCTTCGCAGTTTTTGGAGCAGTTGAGCAATGGCTCCAAGGCAAACTTTTCTACCAGGAAGACTGCAAGTACGGCGGCAGCAGTAGGAGTCGATGCTGACTGGAAAAAGGAAGTGAAGAAAGAAATTAGTGAGCTGAATAAGAAATTTGACAAGCTCATGTCAACATTACAGAATGGACCGCCAAATTCGTCGCAAGGAGGTCAAGAAGGACCTAAGACTCACGAGGCGAATCAAGTTTTTGGCCAGGGTCAAGGCCAGCACAATAATGTACGACCCTACAGGCCATACAACCAGGGACAGCAGCAAAATTTTAGGTAAAACAATTACCAGAGTCAATCGACTAGTCAGCCTAGAACACATCAGCCTGCGAATAATGGAAACACCAATGGAAATAGTAACAACAACAGGGGGCCCACTAACGCTACCAACAACGGCCCAGGGACCCAAGAAGAGATGATTGCCAAGATGTATGATATGGTCACTGCGACACAACAACAATCTCAAGCGAATGCAAAGGCCATTGCAAATATGGAGCGACAAATAGGTCAAATGGCTGCAGATCAGCAAAAGAGAGATAGCGGCAAGTTGCCGAGTGCTACTGAAGTCAATCCTACTCATAATCAGCGTCCAGGGAAAGAACAAGTCAACACTGTCGAATCAGGATGGCGAAAAGTCACTCTGGAGGACTTGTTTGAAGTAGGGAGTGAAGTGAGACCAGGGGAAGGAGAAAAGGCTCTGGAAGGTGAGGAAGGTAAAGAAGGAGGATTTCCTGTTGAGAAGGGCACTCAACCAGAAATAGATAAAGAGGTCCAAAAGGAAGAGCAATTAACGATAGCAGGGATCAAGCAGAAAAAGAAGAATAGGAAAGAAAAGAGGAAGCAGGAAGCACCCAGATCAACGGGGCCCTTAATAAATCAGCCCCTGTGGGATGAGCTTAAGGATGCCCCTGAAGACACTAGAATTCTGCAAGAAATGTGTGAACAAAATGGGAAGAGCAAAGCACCTACACCAAAAACTGTGAGATTGACTGTGAGAGCTAGCGAGGCGTTATTGGGAACACTGCCCAAAAAGGAAAAGGACCCGGGATCACCATTGATCACTACAACTGTAGGGGACGTGGTTATTCGAAACACCCTGTTAGATTTGGGAGCAAGTGTCAACATCTTGCCAGGATACCTGTACGACAAGTATAAAAATGAAGAAATTGAGCCAGCAGAAGTTGTATTGCAGCTGGCTGATCAGTCAACTAAGGTATCTAGGGGAAAGCTAACAAATGTCATAGTCAAAGTTGGGGACTTTTTCTATCCCGTGGATTTTCTGGTCATGGAATATGAAAGTCTGGACGATGCGCCTGCGCTCATCTTAGGGCGTCCATTCTTAGCTACTGCTGGTTCAGTGATCGATTGCAAGACTGGAGATATGGATATTTTCTTCGGGACCAGGAAAAGAAGATTGAATATGTTTGGGAACCCGATATCATTACCTTCAGAAGAAAATGGCAGACAAGCAGATAGGAAAACATTAATGGAGCCAGGAATTAGGAGTAAGGAAAAGATCTGGACACGTACGGGAGAGGGAGGAAAAGAAGAAATTCTAAAAGAGACCAAGGACCACCCGTTGTCCACCATCGACAAAGAACAATTGCTGGACATGATAGAGATAATGGAAGCAAGGCACCAGCAATATGATAAGGAATCCAGAGAACGAGAGGCGAATGTGTTTAAGCTCTTGAAATCTCAACAACAATGGATTAGCGGTGTGAGTGATCGAATGACCCAACTCACATCTCTTATGACAATGATGGCCAACAATTTCATGCCAGAATACCAGCAAATGCCATCAAGGGGTCAAGAAGAAGAAGAAGAAGAGTCAGCTTAGGAGTAGTACGTCTGGCTGAAGACGTTAAACTTAGCGCTTGTTGGGAGGCAACCCATCGTGTCATAAGTTAGGATATATTTCTTTGAATAAAATACAAAAATACATCAATCTTTTTGCAGGTACTAGTAATTTGAAATAAGTGTGGGGTCATTTGAGAAGTTTTGAAATTTTTGAAGTCCGCGCCGCGGGTATTTGAATTACGCGACGCGGGATCGTAAATCAACCCGATGCGCAGGGGTTAATTTGGTGACACGTGCGACGCGCAAAGCGTAAACCCGCGACGCGGTAAACGATCGGTCGGTTTTTCTCCTATAATAAGGTAAGCCGCGGCTCACAACTCATTTCACACGACTCGCAGCTCTGGTTATCGAAATTTTCTTGCGATTTTTCTTGCTTATTGTGTTTCTACTACCAAGGTACGCTCTTTTAACTACTTATTACTTGTTTAAACTAGTGATTAGGTAGTTAATTTTAGTGTTTTATTCAAAAAGTTCAAAAACTTAGAATCGCTAATGCTAGCTCATAGGGTGTTTGTTTTGCCAAATGGAGACCCTAAACGAGCTAGTCGGCATCTAGGCTACCTTGTGGTATGATTGGATTGAGTTTTAGCAGGTTAAATCGAGAGTTTGGATCGGGGTTTTGAAACAGCCGCATGCCGCGCCGCGCCCTTGCTCTTTGGCCGCGCCGCTGTGCGGTGGGGAAGAAAATGACTAATTTTGCAATTTTTTTTTGTTTTGTGCTATGTGTTTTCTTTTGCAGATTATGTTCAGGTTGGACCACCCCTTCCTCCAGTTCCCCACGGAGCTTGCCAGTTCAGTGGAGTATACCTCGCGGAGGGATGCATTGATTCGTCGCCGGGTCCTTGAGGCGACAGTCATCGATCGAGATATTCTGAGGGATGCAGGGCTATGGGGTGCGATCGAGCCGTTCTTACATCGCACCTGGACCCATGAGGAGGCATCATTTACATGCCGTGGCTGGGACAGGATTATGGCCACGGACGAGGACGTGGTCTACACGGAGCTGCTACTGGAGTTCATATCCACTGTCCAGTTCGCACCTCGGGCGGGGGACCCACGTTCCAGGCTGGTACGCTTTCGTTTGGGAGGTGAGCACAGGGAGTGCAACCTCCGGGAGTTCAGGAGGAGAGTGGGCTTATACACTCCAGCAGACCTCCAGCACCGTTACTTCACCCGGTTCTTCGGGTCGTGCATTCAGGGGGAGCCGGAGCGGGCTCCCAACATGGAGGTTTGGGCACCATTGTCCAATGTTATGTATGAGGCAGGGACCTCGAGGGAGAGCCACCTACGCGATCCACTCCATCGCCTCATGCACCGGATCGTCTCCACCTCCATCATGCATCGGGAGGGGGGCGAGAAGGTGTCGGACGACGACATGACATATTTGTGGGTCCTCCTCGACCCATCCAGATTCCTCCATCTCCCCTTCGCCCTCGCAGTCGCACTCTCCACCCACTCGACCGGCGCCTCCACCAGCAGCCCACTAGCCAGGGGGTATTTCATTACCCGCCTGGCCTGCTCATATGGTATTCTTACTGCCCCCGTGGCAGCTTCCTTGACCGCTCTGCCTCCATCGCGCACTGCAGCACGCACCTTGGAGAGGATGCGGCTCATTGAGCTGCACCGGGGCAGTACATCCAGGCCCCGACCGAGCCTCCTCAGGCACCTCAGCCCGCGTATGCCCAGCCTGGCAGGAGACGCAGGAGGCCAGAGCCAGCACCAGAGCCCGCAGCCCCGACACAGCCGCAGGAGGACCCAGCGGCCATCCATCGGTTGGAGGCCCGAGTTGCAAGGATGGAGGACCAGCTTGAGTGGATCGGGGAGGTACTTTTGGAGTTGGCCACTCAGCAGGGCCAACGTCCCCGACCATTCCCAGCCAGGGCTCACGATCATGAGGCCGGACCCTCCAGGCCGCCTGGCAGTGATTGATGTATCTTTTTCTTTCTTTTTATTTTTTGGGATATATGTACAAACTTATGACACTTCTACTGTATATTTCTGTTCATATTTGTCATGTGTGTTTTTAATTTGTTTGTTAAGTTATGCATGATATACCATTTTGAGAAGGAGTTGTCTCAGACAAGTGTGGGGTCACCGTGCCCCTCCACTTGTCTCGACCACCGGCGTGTTCACTGTAGGGCTACAACTCCAGAATACGAAATCGAGGATCCATCTGTACGCAATTATACCTGTGATATTGAGCACCAAGCAGTCTATCGTCCAATAGGGGTAACTCTTTCTCCATTGTTTTGAAATAATTTTGTACAACGGGGACATTGTACGGTTTTAAGTGTGGGGTGTGGACGGTCGAAAGAGAAAATTTTTTGAAATTTTTGCAGAAATGATCAATTTCTCAATTTTTAGCAATATTTTTCAAAATTTTTGATAAATTGCAATTTTGAAATGAATGGTTTGTGATTGTGATAGCATTAGTATTTTTCAAGAAATACTGTTTATTTGTGATCATGCTATTAGTTAGTCAAATAAGTTGAGTTTTACGAGTTTAGAAGATTGAGCTGTTTTAGGATTGGAATTTAGGAAAGGAAAAGTCAATCTGTGGCCTTTGTTGCTCGAGCCGGTAGGTCTAAAATGGGTGGGCCTTATGCACCTTACCACCTAAGATCGTCTGGTCTGGGATGGTATTTCTGAAAGCTCGCTATACGGACAACATCGAAAGTCATGGACAATTCCTTAATGGCCTTTAGAATCTGAATAAGTAAGTACACTTCATTGTGGACAGAAAATTCGTAATCAAGGGTTCTCTAGAAAGCCATGAATTCCAAAGAACAATTCAATTATGTTTTCGCGAACTATTCCACTCTAACTCAAAGAGCAATAAACTTTGAAACTGAACACAGTCAGAAATTGTTTGATTCTTTATTATAATTTGTTAAAAACTCTCTTGCTTGGGGACAAGCAAGGCACAAGTGTGGGGTGTTTGACAACGCCTAGTGATATCAAGTATTTTAGGCGTTGTTGAGCCCTGTTCTTGATAAAATTATATCAAATATGTCTGGGTATTCTCACTTTTCGTGTCAGGACTTGTTTGAAGAAAAAGAATGGAAACAGGGACTAAAAGCGTGCAAAAGGAAGAAGTTTGGAAAGAATGAAAAATCAAGAGAACTCGTACGCGCGCCGCGGATTTCACTTCTGCGCGACGCGGGCTTAAGGCGGTGGCACATATTCAAATGACGAAAAAACGGGGATCAAATAAGTACGCGCGCCGCGGATTTCACTTCTGCGCGGTGCGGTCACGGGAAATTTGCAACTATAAATAGAGGCATTTCCAGCCGAAAACCCTAGCAAAGACTAGGTGTAAAATCGACCTTGAAGCTCTTTGACTCCAGGATTTCGTTTCAGAAGGCTCTCAATTGGTATTTATGTTTTTGTGATTTAATTTCCTTTTGGTAGCAAGTAGTTTTTGTAGCTAAAGTCTTTGGGAGTGACAACCACTGACTTTGAGCACTTAGGTGTCTGATTTGGTAACATTTGGTTACTGTTTGAATGTTTGGAATTCAGTTTTGGTGAATAAAATCATTTGGTTACATTTAATGTTGGTATTTCGATGTTTTGGATGTTTGTGTTTGGTTTTGGTTATTGAATTGTGTTTGGACCTTTTTGGGACTGTTTTCCTTTGCTGAAATCAGTAGCTAATTAGGTTAGGTTTTATGCATTAAACCTTGGCTATTAATTGTTCAGTAGAACTTTAGTTAGTGGCTAGTTTATGCTTTGCTAGTTTGGATGCCTTTGATTGCTTCTGATTCAGAGATGTACTTCTGATTTCAGAAAGTGACTAGGTTATTTGAGCTTAGCTTAGCTTGGCTTGAGTGTGTTTGAGCATTGCTTTTGGTTGATAGTAAGTAGGAAGGTAGAAACCAGATCCTCCGACTGTAGCTGTGACACTACTAGTTGGTAATCTCTCATCTAGTCTAACCACGAAGCTCCTGTGGATCGACCCTGACTCCGCTATACTAGTGAGTGTTAGGTTTTCTCTTATTTTTGACCGCACGACGACCTAGGCGTGTCAAATACCTTGTATTTCTACCATCAAAGCTTAAAGCTTGTTCTCATCAGTTAACGCTCGTGATTAGGAGTGTTTTAAAACATCCAAACATGAGTTATACACTCAATTTCAACTAATCACAGGTTGTTCTTCATAACCACTCGAATCCAACCCAAATCAACCAAATCAACCGTTCAAAAGGTTTAAAACAGTAAACCTTACCTTCAAGAAGTGAAATACTGAAGATTACTTCAATCCTTCGTGTTCTAGCCTTCCAATTTGGTTCCTAGACGATTTGGGAACGTTTTCTAGGGTTTAGGAGGTTTTTGGTTCGAGAGTTGTCCAAGAAATGGCTGAAAATCGCAATAAAAATGGGTGGTGTTTAATTACCCACCCATTAAGATTAGTTGTCCAAGAAATGGGTGGTGTTTAATTACCGTTCAAAAGGTTTAAAACAGTAAACCTTTCCTTCCAAATGAAATTCTAACCATCCAAACTCTTGCAATAATCCAACTAATCTTAATTACCTTAAGATAAATATATAAATACTTACCGAAAGTAACGTGGTGTTACAAATTCTCCCCTCCTTCAAAAGATTCCGTCCTCGGAATCTCATAGCAACTTGTCAAATTGCTCAAGGTTTCATTACAAACCTGCATTCTTATTTATATTGGAATTCCCATGGCACGATAGGAACTCTAACTTCTATCCATCTCTCATCTTGATGGTGATGGGTTTGATTGCTAAGGAAATGGTCCTATCAATCACAACCGAGATCACATTCATATAGTTCTATACATACTATATTAATCTACTTTCCTTACTGTACACGTATATCTATTTTTGTATCATATGGTATAATCATTCAACATCTCTACGATGTATATTCATATACACATATACATTGTCACAACATGCTACATGGTTGTACAATATTCGATATGCAACTATTACATATCTTTACTACTACTTATGATCACAAAATAGTCATGATATGATTGCTACATACTACATATGATCACTAGATATTCACTAAGTGATCAGCATACACATAACATATGTTATACAAAACATCTATTACACGTCCATTTTGTTCTCAAACAACACATTACTTATAATCTATCTCACTATCACAATAGTGATTTAGACTGTGTTCCTTTGCTCAGCACTACTAGCCGCACATACTCAGTTTATGGAACCATGAGTATCTGCTTAATGCATCTTGCCAGGCACAACAATTCTGCATTTATTTTACTTTGTACATCAAGTTACAACATCTACATACTAGACTTAAACGCGTCTAGTATTAGCTACACATTAACACAATACATATGGTATACTACAACACAATATTGGTTGATATGTACTCTGCATACACAATTTCAACCAGTTACTATTTAACTCGTAGTTCTTATATCATATGTAACATTATACTATCATTTAACTTCACTACATAGTACCCTAGTACTATACACTGCATGGTATCTTCATACCAATTATCACAAAGTGTCACCGATCGATACCCAGTATCAATCGTCACATAATTTTAAATCACGATACCTCGTACCGTCTACTACTGTTACCACTCAATACCCGCTCACGGTACTTTTATTGTTCTCCAATCAAATCGTGGCACCTTGTACCATTCTCCAATCTCAGATGCATTCATGGATGAATGATCTTCGAGGAGATAACTACTTTCTTCACAGTTAAAACACGCCTCTTTTGTCTAAGTATCAACATACTTTTAACTATTATGCAATTTATACAACTTATACTCATTAGTGGAAAAATTTTGTCACATAGCTAATCAATTACATTCTTCATACAAAAGAAACACAAACTCTTCGTTATGTGTTACTTTTCGGCTACTACTATCACTGTCTATACACAGAGTTCCTCAGAACCTCTAACAGCAGTATATACATACACGTATACAATACACAACAAAGTTAGCTAGTACACATACTCTATTCTTAATATTTTTCGTCTTGGGTAGTGACTAGTTTGATTTAAGAAAACAAGATTCTTTCAATCACAACTGAAATCACTATAATACTTACCTCAGTATAAATCTTACTAGCTATTTCATTCCAACCACACACAACTCTTTTAAAGCTAACTTTTTTCCTTTATTTGCATTCCTAACAAGGAATGATCACAACTTCTCAATAAGCTATACATAGCTAAACAACGACATTCTAACATCCTGGCTTAACCAGCCAAAGTGTTTATTTCTATCTTTCCCAACTGCATAAGTTGTATTTAAACAATCCAATTATTCTTTCATACACCCATTCCACTAGTAAGAAAAGGGAAATGATTCTCATTCAAATATCTAAAACCACTTATTTTTAAACATCATCTATTATAGAATTTAGCCACTTAAATTCCATAATACCAATTTGCAACGAACCCAACTTTCGCTAACGATAACATTTCAACCACTAAGGCTTAACTATATAGCACATAAAGCTAATCGTTACTTCTTTAACATCTCAACGTTGTCTCACAGCGTTATGCTAATACTTGCCACCGATATGGTGCAATTATTTCAAAGGAAAACATTGGTAACAACTCTTCTTTACCATATTCCACACAGTTACCGACTCTATTAACTTTTCAATATATGTCGATCGCTTTCTATCAACATCGACTGGTCCACTCTCATCTAAATGTTTACCATGATGTGGTCTACCGGTCGCCTTAATAGTCACCGGCTCCAACTACATATTTGTTATTTCAAGAAATAACTTACGTACCTTTTTCTATAACTGCTGCCTACAACTCTCGTGGACATTTTACTATTTTCCTTCTTTCTCTATTTATCGAGTCTCAAAACGACTCGTCTGCTTTTCCGTGTATATCTACAACAATAGGTAGAAATTTATGTACAATATCAATTTTATTACCCACAGTTCTGTAGAATTTCTTTCCGCTGGGCCACTAGCCCCTCTTTATACCAAGTCTTAAGATGAACTCGGCCACCACTCGGGCTCTCAGCCCTTAATTGCAGAAATCGGATTACTCCAAATACTTCACATACTTCAAAATTTAGCAATAATCAGGTAATATATATAACACACATGTTAATATATACCTAATTTAACAATACATTCTACTATCTTTCAAGGTTTAAGTCTAGGGATTTACTCTACAAACACCTAGTTCACTTAAACCACGGCTCTGATACCAACTTGTAACGCCCAGTTTCAACACAGAGTATACCCAGAATTTTTTTTCGCATTTATAACATAAATGGTATAATTGGGTACTCGTGTGCTCGGGAATCTACAAGTAGTTATCATCGAGAATCGTCCCACGATCCGAGCCGGGCGCTACAACTGCTAACCTGCACACAACATAACACAAACACGTAAGCTACAAAGCTTAGTGAGCAACACTACAACGATATGAATTACTTGTTTTAAATGTAATACGTCACCCAACTCGTGGGAGTAGTTATTCCCTGCAACAATTCATAAGTACTGGTTAATATAAACATATTAAACCAGCTATACTTCATTATTAATAACTACAATTATTCTTTCCGTAGTTACATTGGTATCTACTGATACCTAAGCTACTAATAAACAAGCACGATGTAATACATGCAACACAAGTATACACCTAACCGACAACTCGATATCACTACTTGATATCACCACACGGTATTTCGTCACACTGATTTCCAATATGAAACCTTTTACTCTATAACCTTTTTGATCACAAGTCACAAGGGCTTTATATCCGACTCTTCTTTATTCTCTACGGTTTCGAGTCATCAATCTCACCACTATCCTTATAGTAGTATGAGCACAAAAGCTCTATAGGCAATTAAGCCCTATTTCTTAGTCACAGAAGCCAATACTGGTTTCACAAAGGTTCTTACCATATGTTAGGTAGTTAAACCCAACCGCATAGCCATAAAGGCTATTATATTTGGATATCAAATCCAATCTCTATACAAATAAATTCTATGTCTGCTCTACACTTGGGTATCAACCCATCACATGTAAACACAAAAGGGCTCACGACATGTCCCGATCTCATCTAGACTCACGGCTTATCCGGTCTTGTCTTTTCACTGACTCACGGCTTATCCGATCTTGTCATTTCATTGACTCATGGCATATCCGGTCTTGTCATTTCATTGACTCACGGCTTGTCCAGTCTTGTCATTTCCAAAACTGTTACAAGTTATAAGAGTTTAACCAATATTATATTTGGACGATGAGCCCGATCTCCTAGCCACAAGGGCTGTATAGTTGGAACCATACAGGTCCTCACTCGACCAATAAGGTCTGCATGAACCGTACAAGTTCCCACATTATATTTTGGGTAATTTAACCCAATCATTTGGCCATAAAGGCTCAACACCACGACTGTAAAGTACTCATGCCCAATAGTCCCTGCATACCTGTAAAATCACAAGTATCATATATATATACTACATCATACTACATATATTTCACCATATATATATACTCATTTTGCATACTTCTCTATGGTTGCTAAGTACCCTTTAAGCAAACCATTAATATCCTAGTTGTACCAATTCACAAAGTACTCATCTAGTGATATATAAACTTTACTTCAAATGAACACGAGGTTCTCATCTTAATGTCGGTTACTTCACATCGTAACCCCAAACTTCTAACACATATAATCACATAGAATTCTCTATGTGTCTACATAATTTACATGTAATTTACTACATGTATCATCTTGTATATAACTACAAAACTCACCTGTAATAACAAGTGATTTCTAACACTTGATACACCTGATTTCCATTGTAATTTCTACATGTTTGTGAATCATCTAGCATCATAAACATATATAACATGTTACAACCAACATGTAAGTAGAGTTACTCACCTGGATTAAGTAGCTTCATAGTCCTAGCTACCACCAACATTAATTACAAGCACTTCTTTAACACTTTCCAGCACCTACATAACCATATACATACCAAATAGAGGTGAATACCTTGTATTTCCACCATCAAAGCTTAAAGCTTGTTCTCATCAGTTAACACTCGTGATTAGGAGTGTTTTAAAACATCCAAACATGAGTTATACACTCAATTTCAACTAATCACATGTTGTTCTTCATAACCACTCGAATCCAACCCAAATCAACCAAATCAACCGTTCAAAAGGTTTAAAACAGTAAACCTTACCTTCAAGAAGTGAAATACCGAAGATTACTTCAATCCTTCGAGTTCTAGCCTTCCAATTTGGTTCCTAGACGATTTGGGAACGTTTTCTAGGGTTTAGGAGGTTTTTGGTTCGAGAGTTGTCCAAGAAATGGCTGAAAATCGCAATAAAAAGGGGTGGGGCCTGTGCGCAGCACGACCCGTGTCCAAAGTTACACGACCCGTGTAACTTACGGTATACATTTGAAGTTTTAGTCTGTAGAACTACACGACCCGTGTCAAAATTACACGACCCATGTAATTCACTGCATGTCCAACATGTTCAAAAGACTTCCCTACACGACCCGTGTAATTCCTACACGACCCGTGTAACCTGCTTCTTGCATTTTTCAACTTCGAATTCCTTCCAAATGAAATTCTAGCCCAATGTTGAGCAGGTATTTTATTCAGCCATTCAAAAGTGTCTTTGTTTAGGTTTTTAAGTTCTTGCATGCTTTTGCGAAATTCTTGGACATTACAAGTTGTGGCACATTTCCATAAAAGGTCCTTGAACTCCTTTCCTCTCCAACGTAACTTCATATTCTCGTGAATGTGTCGCAGACAGTATCGATTTTCAGCGCAATGAAACAACTTTGCAATAGCTGGAAGTACACCCTACAAATCAACATGAAATTGTGTATAAACTTTGAGAATTCTTGAATAAATACTACTTTAAAAATTAAATGACAATTCAAGTACCTTTTGTCAAACCTAAATCGTCTCCCCAAGTTGGTTAAAAACCATGTCCACGAGTCTAGATTCTCTGCTTCCACAATAGCATATGACAAGGGGTATACGCCATTGTTACCATCTAAAGCCTGTTAAAACCCACATACAAATTAGGGAAGAATTATTACCAACAAAGTATGCAACAATTTAAGACAAAGAAGCTTACCACAGCAGTCAAAATCTGTCCAGGAAAGGGACCTTTCATAAAAGCACCATCAAGACACAAAACGTCTCGTGTCCGTGCTGCAAATCCTTTCTTCAAAGCACCAAGACAAACATAGACACGTCTGAATGTCCTCGTCTCAAGTGCTGGATTGGGTTCACATTCAACATCAAGTTTGATAGTGGTATCCGGGTTACGTTTCTGCACCTCTAACAAGTAATCTCGCAAAATGGTGTATTGACTCGTATAATCGCCCTTAACAATATCTATGGCTGCACTTCTCGCCCTAAATGCTTTCATCTTCGAAATATCGACCTTGTATTGACGTTGTAGTTGATCCCTTAAAGCCCTAATAGGAATATGGGGGTTTGTTTCTACCTGATGTAAAATCTGCTTAGAAAGAAACTTGTAATCAACTGCTTTTACAGTCCTTGTTTGAAGACAATGGTGTTCCTTGATGTAGGTTTTAACTTGCCACTCTCGATCATTTTTCCACTTGCTAACATAAAGAACCCATACACATGTTATTTCTTCATTTTCCTCATTGACTTCTTCCCACCTGCCTTGAGTTTACCTAAGCTTGGTATGGATCCCTTGCACATAGCCCTGACCCTATTTCTATCATTTTTCTCAAACTCTATTTCCCTTATAGTCTCTATTGCATGGAGCTTCACTTTTTTTTAAATTCTGTTGATGAAGTGAATGTCTGATGTAAATAGAATGGCTCAGGAACCAACACATTGGCATTCTCATGTGCCCTCCGTAAGTTCTTGATTCCTTTCTTCCTTGGGCCTTGTTTCCATCATCTGATGCAGAATCAGACACGTAAACCTCAGTATCGATTACTTCAATGTGTTCTTCTTCTGTCACTTCAGAAACCATTGGCTTTGAAGCACCTCCACTCCATTCAACATCTTCGTCAATGTTCATGTGTAAATTTCTCATGTCCACTTCGACATCATCTATTAAGTTATCTTCATCAACAACAAAATCACTGTCCTCACTTTCACTACCTTCTACATCATCACTTTCACTACTATCCCCATCACCACTGTTGCTATCATCTTCACGATCAAAGTCAGAAACACAACTATCATGCTGAATCGTATTTGGGGGTTCCTTTTCCACTGGAGAGGGTTCCTTTTCCACTGGGGGTGGGATGGGGGAGGGTGGTTCATTTTACACTGGGGGGGGGGGGTTTCATTTTCCACTAGGCTTCAACATTATCATACCAATTCAATAGCATCCTTTTTGACTTAAACGAATACTCATGAAGTTCAACGATACGCACCTTAGATGGGTTAGGGGACATTGAATACGTATGCAACTTGGTTTCCGCATATTCCGTATACACATTGATTAACTTATGTTGGGCTACAAATGTAGCCAAATGGCGTATGTCAGCATCAGAAGCTAGTGCAAACAGTCCAAAATCTAAATCGCCCAATGGTCTTTGAAAATGATAATACAACTTCGTTACCTCTTCATCGACATAACCAAGATTATCCATAATTTCGTCAATGTCATGAACACAAAATGTGTCGATGTCTACCAAGTTGATGAAATGCTGTTGTCCATTCACATACCTTCTCCCTGGGAAATCTGTAAACTTCCCACCATTGTGCAATAGGATTGGAAATACGGTGGGATGACGACCTGCTGATTGAATGTAGGAGGATTAAATTAATCTTACTGTGAAAACGATGGAAAGTTTCAAACTTTAATCAGGTTAGTGTGTGCATACCATATGTAGTTTCAACATCAATTTCTGCCATTTTTGCGCGTATCCTCCAAGTAACCATCGTGATCGTCGAACTTCTCCTTTTAGGGTTTTCACGCAGACTGATTAAGGGTTTTGGAGTACGATTGTATGTCCGATGGTCGAATGATCGTTATGCGTAAAAAAAATTCGTCCATTCCTCTTCTACATGGCGGGATATTAGAGTTGTTCATGGAAAAGACGAAATTACCCCCACATTTAACACCCAATCTGACGGATGGTGAGGTTAGGGACCAGGCGCGTAACAAATTGAAATCTTGGGGACCGTCCGAGTTAAAAAATTACTTTAGGGACTAGACGCGTAGGTAACCCCATACCACAGGGACCATCTGTGTAATTTTCTCTTATTATTATGTTCTTATTAGATTATTAATATTATTTTTACTATTTAAAAAATTTTCACGATTGATCAATTGGTATACAAAAAGTCACGCATTAAGTCGTTTATTTTTTATCGTTCACATTTACGATTGTTTTATTTTTATCATAATTATTATTATTAGTATTAACCATGTATTTGTCTATCATAAAAATCTAAAAAAGTTAAAAAGAAATAATCATTATTTCAACATTTAAAACAATTTTGTAGGAACACTGGTTTTCAAATTGCTAACTGGTACCGTGTAGTTGACATAATCAATGTACTAGATGGGTCAATATGATTTACGAAAATTCATGCATTAAGTCTTTTATTTTTTGTAGCTCAGATTAATGAGTTTTGTCCTTTTAATCATTATATTAGTAGTATTAACCACATATTTTTGCTAATTATAAAATTTTTAAAAGGCTAAAATAAATAACCATTAATTCCAAATGGTAAAACAATTTTCAACGAACACTGGTTTTCAAATTTATAACTAGTAGAGTGTAATTGACATAGTTGATGTAATAGATAAGTAATAAAAAATTTATAGTTCGTTTATTATTATTTATTTTATTGTTAATAAAAGAATTATATTTTATTAATACTATCATTTAATTTAATATTAATCTAATAATAATAATAATATTTAATAATAGTGATATTTAAATATAATATCTAAAAACAAAAAGCAGTAAAATAACAAAATATACAAAAAAAAAATAATAAATAAATAAATGACAACAAAAAACAAAATAAAGAACAAAACAAAGAAAAAACTACAAAATGATGAGAAAATGGACGCACCATAGTAATTAGTAGGTGCATAGAAAACCCCATTCGCTACAGATAGTGTAACAACTATTGCAAATATATGGGTAACTGCTTCCCGTGGCATTAAGTTTTGGGATTGGAAAACACTTCTATTTAACACTAGAACAAAATTACAATAGGAGGAGCAACTCTCACACTCGACTATTACAAAAACCAACATTTTTTCTAACACTTAACCTCTAAGTGTTTCTCTCTAACTCTATATGTTTTGGTGTGTTTTTGGATGTCTAAGAACTGAAACTTAAGCATCTATTTATAGCTAAACTAGCCACTAAAACTATAGTATGTAAACACATTGAATTCATGGAAGAGAAGATCAAATTTGCCACCACCTTAGGCTCTATATTCAACCCTTCTAGAATGGAGGGCCGGAAAAAATCAACATTAAGGCATTAAATTATTTTACTATTACTTTGTTACCAATTCATTATTTGCATACAGCGATCCATTAAAAACAAAGAAAAACATATGAATATGGTTTACAAGTTGTCTTTGCAAAATGTGGATTGGGATTATAAGTGATTCTTGTACTCATCTCGAGTATTTACGTAACTACCATTTGCTAAAGAGAATGAGATTCACATCTTCAGATTTTCTTGTTTTCCATTTGATATTAGTTAGATGGAGTTTGTGCATTTTTTCTAGATTTGATAGAATATAAGCCTATATTCTTTTAGTTTCACAACTTTTACGGATTCTCATATGATTCTTCATTTTGTAAAAATAAAGTCAAATAATAAATAACAAATGTTTACTTTTAAATATCAAAAGTAACAAGATTCACCCTTTATGATGTTTATTCTCGGTGAACCACGATATATGACATATTACTTCACAAGGAATCTAAAGGTTTTTGGTCCATTATCTCAACAAGGAACATTAGGTATGTGTTTTCACGAGGGTATAAGCAAAGTTGGAGTTATCCAAATCAGGATTTCTTTTAGAAGATGCCCATTATATATTACATGAACATGGACAAAATGAAATAAAAGCAAAATATGGATAAAATTTCCAAGGATTCTTATGACATAACACCGAAATGCAAGTCGTAAATTCTCACTACTACAAAGAAAGTTGGTTGTTGTGACGAGATAATGTTGTCGCTATGTACGACCTTCTGCATCAAAATGTTGTCATTGAAGGGTTTCTAATATATGATGAATATTTTAGCTTTATCGTTGGTGTAGGGTAAGCAGGAATTTTTACCTCCCAAATTGGTGATGAAGGATTTTAGAAGAGATACAACGACGACATGTTGTTGCTAATATTTCGTCGCTAACAGTAAAATTTAAAATCATTATAGAATAATGTTAGGCTTATAAGTCATTTTTGTTCAATGAATGATCACGACTTCATTTGGAGGTAACAAAAACAAATTGTTGTGGCTAAGCTTACAACATACCTATATTAGAAAAGGGTGTTTTCCTCTTTCAATTATTGAACAAAAAACCCAAATTGTCATTGACATTGTAGAGTACAAAAACCATTCATCATATTACATAAATATTATTAATGGAATAGCAATTTGTCACTTCATTCTCTTAAAACTTTTCGTTTTCGACTTTATGGTTCATTTGTCATTGTGTCAAAATTTAGAACTACCACTTGAATGGTGAAAATATACCCTTTAGCTTGAGTGTTGATAAACTTCCGTAGTAGTTTAATGTAAACAAATTAAGGTTTAGATTGTCTACTTAAAATTCGATGGAACCTCTATTGGTGGTGGGTGGGTGGGTGGGGGGGGGGGGGAGGGGGGCAAACAACATAATATTTTATATAGTCGATATTCATGCAACGAAAAGCTTATTCTCTTATGTAAAGTCCTTTGATTTTCTAATTGTTGAGTCGAAGACTTTTGTTATGTCGAAGACCAAGGCATTTGGCATGCGCTTCGAGTTGTTTTTGTTGAAGTACCTTTTGCCATTTGAAGTCGAAGCATTTCGACTCTTCTCCTTCGAATGCACCCACGCGATGCACTGCGTCATGGTGTGCACACGTTGCTGATTCTCTGTCTTGATTTGCACGTTCTATGCAATTGTCATGCTAGGCCGTTAAGCACACCACCCCTAGTAGTGCAACACGTTGAATAACCTCATTGAACTTTAGATCCACTATCCCGTTTTCTTGTGCATTATAAATAGATATTGTCGATCATCTTTGTAATTACGCCTTTGGGTAATAAAGGTAGAAGTTATGGTTTACATTATTCGTATTTCATCCCTGTAATACTTGAGCTGTTGCACAACTTCATCAATGAAATCATTGAATATTTAGTACTTTTGATTGCTATTTCATTCCACATTCTACATATTGCTTAGGTACTTGATTCGAATACTCACAGATTAGTCTTAGAATCAGAGTTGTTCATTCATTCAGCCCTTCATATGGTATTACAGCGAGTCTTATTCTTGCAGTAGAGAAACCCATTGTTTTTGTGCCATTCAAACAAGCCATTTCGTTTCAATATGTCAAACCCAAATCAGAGTGCTTAAAGTATTGCAAATAGTGTTGGAGCCAGCAATCGGGCACCCATTCTTGACCCTGAAGAGTATGGGTGACGACGCCTAGTAATATCAAGTATTTTAGTCGTCGTTGAGCCCTATTCTGAGTGAAATATATGTCATAAACTATTATATACTCACGTTTTTGTGTCTAGTGTTTGTGTGCGAAATTAGACAATACAGTGGTTAAAAGCGTGCAAAATGGTCAAGTTTGGAATGAAGTCTACTTTCAGGAGAAAGCACACGCGCCCCGCGGTTCAGAAGACACGCGCGCCGTGAATAGTCAAAGATCGGATCAGAAGTCTCAAATTCAAAAAGCGAACATTGGGGTTACAGATAAGGATGCGCTGTGGATTTCACCTTGCGCGCCGCGTCCAGGCAAAATTTTCAAGTATAAATAGAGGCTTCCGGTTTGTGTTTCGGGAGGGAAGACCCGACCTTTGAGTGGAACTCAGGCCTCTTCGACTCGTGTTTTCGTATTTCAGTGATCGATAGTCAGTAGTTGCGTAGTTTTAGTTTATTTCTTGTTTTTTCGGTTTTGTTTATCGCGGGTGATCAACGGTTCTGACTTGTAGAATCTGTTTGACCGCGTGGTTTTGGATTATCCACCGAAGTGAGAAACATTCGGCTTCTGGTTTGGTTTATTTTTAATGCAATCATTCGGTTTTGGTTATTTTTCAGTTTCGATTTCGATTTACGATTATTGTTCGTTTGATTGATTTGTTTGTATTTTGCGATTTTGATTTTCTGATTATACGTCAGGATCAGAACGTATTAGTTTGGTTTGATCGGAATTTGGAGTTGAGTAGTTTGACAATCATTAGTTTATGTTTTCGATAATTTCGTATTGTTTGGAATTCGTGAAGTGTATGGGATGACACTTTCTATAGAGTGACACTATAGATAGGTTATTTCTGACACAGATTCAACCACTGACTCTATGGTTCGACCCTTACTTCTCCTTAGCTAGTGTGCTTGTAAGGTATTAAATCTTGTATTTTTGACCGCATCGACGACTGCGACAATGTCAATGGGCACTGGAAACTGAGAATGGAGGACTACCAGACAGGGTTGGATCCAGATATTTGGAGGCCAGTCACCCAAGGCCCCTACGACCCAAGGTATCAGCCATGGCTTCAATACTCAATATAGAAGATGAAGGCAGTGTTCTACCTACCACCAAAGCAGAAAATATCAAGAACGATGCTAAAGACAACAGGAGCTTAGGTATGGTTTACCCCTTGTCGTTTTCGATCATATCCAGGATTGCTGCTTCGCTAAGGAGACATGGGATATGCTTCGACATCTCTACGAAGGAAATGAATAACAAAAGAAAAAAAATCATCAAAAATGTTTTAGTTCGGTTCAAAGAATTTAAACAAAAATATTCGGAGAGTCTTGATACCATTTTTCTACGATATAACAAAGTTATTAACAAACTCAAACTACACAAGATTCCTAAATCAAACCAAGAGATCCCTCGATCATTCATCGAGTCCCTTTGAAAGGAATGGAAGAATGTTACGATGATGCTCTAAGGTCACGAGCAGTTCGACTCCTACTATTTATATGACATCTACGGCTACCTCAAAAACCATGATGATGAAGTGGAAGAAAAAAAAAGGAAAAGGACTACGAGCAGTTCGACTCCTACTATTTATCCGCCAGCTCTTGTTTTTGCAGAAGAAAAATCTTGATCTATTTTAAAAATTGTTTCTAAAGTTTCGAGCAAAGAAAATGATAGTGGAAGTGATGACTCGGAGGAGGAGATGGCCCTGGTTTCTAACTATAGATCCAACAAGACGATTTACAAGAAACCACATTCTGGTGGTGGATCCAAGCCAGCCAAGTTCTACTCTTCGACTCACAAGAAAAAGGTCGAATACTCCAACTCGAAGGAGGTTACATGTTTATATCAGCATAAATGGATGATTTCTGGAGAGTCTTAGCCACTGGCTTAACGGAATAAAACTCAACAAAGAAGTTGGAATGTTCAGAGATAGCGTCGGTACCACCAAGAGTTAGCGATGCTGCCTTTGGAGGGAAATTGTTTCTGGATCGCGACCCGTAGCGGTGTAATAAGCCATTAGACGCCACGCCACTCCTGTGTGTTGATTTTGACCGTTGACTTTGACAAGTTTGACCTTTGGTCAAACATTGATGGATTTAATATATGGATTAATGAGTTGACCTTTGAGAGGTTTGGGTCACTAAGTGATGTTTAATGATTATTTAGGAGGTTCATGTTGTTGAGCACTCGAGAACGTGTGCATGTGTGTATTTCAGCTCTATGAGTCAGGTGAGTTTCCTCACTATAATCTGTGTGAGGTTGCATGTGTAGGTAGCTTGAGAAACGTAGGGTGAGTTGTGTACCTAGTCTAGTATCGTTTTGTTTGTTAAATGCTTAGTCGTATGATTCGTTCTTATTACTATGGATTGTTTGGTGCTTGTTATGGGTAGGACGGTGGCGTGACCCGTTAGGGGTAGGACTGTGTCGAGTCCCAATGATGACATGTGGTAAAGGTAGGACGGTGCTGCGTCCCTGTTGGGGGTATGACTGTGTCGAGTCCCGATGTGGTACGTTGAAAGAGTAGGACGATGCCGAGTCCCGTGAGGGTAGGACTGTGTCGAGTCTCACTATGTGGTATGTATGTGATATAATGGAATGTGTGTTATTTTGGGGAACTCACTAAGGGGGAAGAGCGCGGAATGACTGTATCACATCTAGCACATTTGTTTTGAGACTTCCGTTGATATATATTTTGTACTGGATTGAATGTCATGAATTTTGAATATGTTGTCTTTCTTTAAATACTGAACAAATGACTTTATGGTATTAGCCTAATTTTTATATTTATACTCGGATTTAAAAATAAAAAAATTTAATCGTGGACTACATACCAGAAAAATATATATTTAATTAATAATTGATAGTCGGATCTCTCACCGAAATATTAATTATATCGACTATTACTTTACAATAAATATGTTCTTATGTATTAATTTATGTTACACTAGGCGTATACCTACGCGTTGCGCAGTAGTAAAATTGTATAGTAAAAATATTGGTCGGTCACATGAACTTTAAAACTTTATATCAAATCTAGACATACAATACTATATATAAATGGTTATCATAATATATATCATATATTAATAATAATATTTGCGTTCGAAACTTGAAAAAGTTTCGTAATAACCCTTTTGAATTCAATTATATATAGATAGTCAAACATCAAAAACCTAAAAACATACTATTGAAGACTTAATTATAGACATCTGATATTTTGTATGCTATATATATATATATATATATATATATATATATATATATATATATATATATATATATATATATATATATGTGTGTGTGTGTGTATGTGTATGTGTATGTGTGTGTGTGTGTGTGTGTCTATATATATATATATATATATATATATATATATATATATATATATATATATATATATATATATATATATATATATAATGATTTGTATACGATTATAAGTTTTATATATAAATTATTTATCATGGTAAGGGTATTTAATAATTTATGTGTTTCTATTTCTTTTCTTCTTATATTTCTCTTTACATAATTGTGATTAAATTATTTAGTAATTACCAGTTAATCATCACTTCAAATTGCAAATATAAACTTTAATTGAAAATAGTTTATATAAACTTCGAGCTTTATGTGGCTGATCTTTTGGTTTTGATTTTAGTTTAATTTTAAGTTTTTTATGTGTTATATTTGGATTTGGTAATGTAATTAAGATTTTAAATTTTTGTAGATGAAAATAGTAAAAATAAAATAATTTTGTTATTTTACATTACACTAATGACAAAGCTTATAGATTAACCAATTTAGAAGTAAAAACTATATAAAATAAAAATTTTAACATGAATTTTAAACATTCTCATTAATGGTTTACACTAATGAAATTTAGTCACCCATTTATCCACATTATCTATTCCTATTACATTTATTTAACCATGAAAGCTATATATACAACAATTACTTTTAATAAGTAAATTTAAAAATAAAACAAACAATTAAAATATGATTATCTCAAAATACAAATAAACATGATATCATTGTGCTAAAAATTAAAATAGAAACATGAATGACCAAACACGATAACAATATAATATTAACTATAAAAGTATGAATAAAAATGTTCTTATAAGATTATGAGAAAAAAATCATACATGAATAATATTAAATCCAAAATTTAAGTCCTTTTTCGCACACTCTAGATAACAAAATCTGAAAAAGGTGAAACGAATGTGTGAGTAACTAAAAAGAGAAGTGAAACAAGTATGATTGAATATTTGAATGTTCTCATATACATAAAACATATTAATTAACCAATCAATAAATTCAATTATACCATTAATTTATCATAAGTTTAAGATTTTAAGTTTTTGAAGATAGAATAATGAGAATAAAATAAGTTTGTTATTTTACATTAAGTTAATGACTAAGCATATAAATTAATAAATTTAAATGTAAAAACTATAAAAATATTCAACATAACTAAAATAATATAATTTTAAAATACATTCATGAATAGTTTTCACTAATGAAATTTAGTCACACATTCATCAACAACTTCTCTTCTTATTAAATTTACTAGTCGAATATCCGTGCGTTGCTCAGAATTTTATTATTATTATTTAGAATATAAACAACTGCATGTTATTCTTACACCAAATTAAAATACACATATATACAAAAATCTCTTCATTATTTTTAACTATATGATAATACATACATGTGTCATAAATTTGGAAAACAACGAATTTTAATAATTTAATGAATAAATACAATGCATCAATATAAAAACCAAATTAATATGGTTTAAGATAAAGAGTTATCTCAAACCACATGATTTTAATAGTCTACCAACATGTCGTGCTTGGATAGAATTTTTGTATAATTTCAAATTTAATTTTACTTTTATTTATTTTAAAATCAATTTAAAGATTGCGTATTTGGTTATGTTTTAATTTCGAATATTTAATTTAAATTAATAGTGTTCTCTTTGGTGGATAATGGAAGCAAATGAATTGTATTATATAAGATAAAGAGAAAATGTCATATATATGTATGTGAAGCAATGTGTGATAAAGAATAAAACCTCAAATTAAAATGTGGTAAAAGATAAATCATTTATCTTGAACCACATTGATTTGGATAACTTGATTTATAATAAAAAATAGATATAGTTTGAATACACAGAAGTATATATTGATTGAATAACTTCTACGAAAATTAGAAATCGTCGTTTTTGACCATCAATATTACATAAGAAATAAAAGTTCAAAATTGCATTATTCAGCACAATACATGCAATTTTGTACAACTTGATGAACGAATTAGCTCATCTTGGATCGACTCGCTAAATTTTTAAAGCTCAACTTCCTTAAAAAAATTTTAACTATATATTTCCTTGAACTTTAATATTTGGAAATATTTCCAACAGTAAAAATATCAAATGATTTATATAATTGTTTTAACTTGAGGGGGGCATTTATTTATAGAATAAAAAAGCTTCTTGAGTTAGTTTATTATGACGATGTGGGATCAAAATTTCCTTCATTGTGTGTTATTTTGTGTCATTTTCTTATCCCACATCGTTTAAGAAACACAATTGAAGAGAAATCAAACATCTCTAAGTAAAGAGACTAATATAATTTTCATCCCACATAGCTTCAAACAAATTTCAAGAGAAAGAAAACATCTATAAGTAGAGATGTTAAAATCATTTCTCTCATATCTTTGTTCTTTTGTGTTTATGATTGTAACCAGATTAGGAATCGGTTGCAACATTCCATGAACATTTGGTTTTAGTTTTAGGACCGTTTTCGTAAAATTTGGACGGGTACTAACCGATGTTCACTTCGATCTGTTTTTTCTAATAAATTAAAATTAATGTGGTACATGATAAAAATTCATCTTAAACTATATTGATTAAATGACATCTATTATAATATTTATAGATATAAAGATATTTGTTTAAACTTTGAAGGATTACTGTTTGAAAGTTCGATGTGCATAAATCTTATGAAAGCGAAATAAAATTTTTACAACGTTGTCATCACACAACGAACTGTGGCCACGCCTTAATATAAATGCGCAACTCAATTGGTATTTTAATAGTTTTTAACTCTTTTAAATATTCATCTTTTTAGTTTCAATGATTTTGAAATAGGATAATTGTTAAAACTTTGAGATAGAAATATATTTTTATGATAAATTGACCACTAATTAACAATAGATTTTAATAGCATGTTTCTAGGTTTTAATGTTTGACTATCTATTTATAATTGAATTTAAAAAAGTTGTTATGTAAATTTTTCGAGTTTTGAATGCAAACATGATATCTATTATGATAACAATTTATGTTTAATATTATACGTTTAGATTATATATAAAGTTCAATTTTTTTTTGGTAATATTCATCTTCATTTTGAGTTTTAAATAAAATTTCTACGTATATACATATTGGTAAATCGACAAATGTTTACACCAGTGTCACTTTTTATAAACGACACACTATAAACTTTAAACTTAGTCAAGTTTTTAAAAGTTTTAAGTAAGGAACTTAATTTCTACGCATATACATATTGGTGAATCGAAAAATGTTTACACCGATGTCAATTTTTAAAAACGATGTACTATAAACTTCCAACCTAGTCAAGTTTTTAATAGTTTTAAGTAATTTTAATTTTTACTTTTGACTTTCAATACTTTTTAGAGTTGAAAATAAATAGTAAAAATCTTTTAAAACTTGCGATAAAAGAATGTTTCTATGATAAAATGATCACTAATTTTAATAATAGACTTGAAAGATCAAGTTTGATGGATAATGAAAACAAATGAATTGTATTATATAAGAGAAAGAGAAGAGGTCATATATATGTGTGAAGCAATGTGGGATAAAGAAAAAATCTCAAAGTAATGTGGTAAAATATTTAAATTAATAGATTGATTATATTAAGTGGGAATTTGAAAGGTCATGGAGGTTTCAAATGCATGTGGTGAGAGGAAAAATGCTTCCTTTATAAGATATAAGATTTGACCATGAAATTTAATTACTTTTAATAAGTAATGTTGAAAATAAAATAAACAATTAAAATAAGATTCCTTCAAAATATAAATAAAACGACATCATTGTGTTAATAATAAAAATAGAACATTAAAACCAAACACAAATTATATAATATTAGTTTAAATACTAAGTATTTAACATTTGTATTACAAAACTTATTAAACACTTACAAATTGTATAAAGAGAATATATGGAATTCAACATAAACTTCATATATAGAAACACTATGTATTGTAATAACTATTGATGCCACAAACCAACTTCTTCAACTCTTCACATTTGAATTACAAATCTCTTCAAACACATGTGTCTTTTTTGTGAGCAAAACTTACTTACATACTACTAACATAAGTTACAATGTGTATAAATGAGTAAGATAAAAAGTCATTACCAATTAATAATCATAACTTAAAAAACTAATGAGTTGTAAGTATTAAGTAGACATAAATTAGAAAACTCTTGAGTTGTAGTAGGAGTTTCAAGTGAATGTGGTGCTAGTATTTGAGCTATCTTGAAGCACATTCATTTATATGGCCTCTATTATAAGAGTTACTAGACGAATCCCCGCGAGTTGCGTAGAAACAAAATTGTGTAGGTAAAATCATAACATATATGTTTTGTTAAAAATATCTAAGTTATTGTATCAGTAAGAAGTATCATATATCAATATATTCGTTCTAAAAATATCAGAAAATAAATAAATAAATAGTTAATTAATATCATAATAAATAAACAATAACAAATTTTCATCTGATAATGGTAAAAGTAAGATAATGAATTTATAGTATAGTTGTAATCTTTATTATTAAGTTTTTTAGACTTATTAGTAATCAGTTAACATATGTAAAAAGTTTTTTAGTTACAAAGAATTATTGTTTAAATATTATTTGTGCTTTTTGTTTGCCAATAAAGAATATAATTAAAACATCACATTTTCTTTATTTATTGATTGTCAAATTAATATACAAATCTTTTTAATTATATATATATATATATATATATATATATATATATATATATATATATATATATATATATATATATATATATATATATATACGTATGTGTGTGTGTGTCTGTGTGTGTGTGTGCGTATGTGTCTATGTGTCTATGTGTCATTTTAGATATCCCAATCTAATAAATAACAAATACTATAAAAATAAATTTGAATTTCTATGAATAATAACAAATGTGTCTATGAATAATAAATAATACAATTTTTAATTACATGAAATTATCGAAATATCTATTATAACGGCCAAACACTCCTATACAATACACAAAATTCGTAGAAATTATTTCATGATTTTTCATATCAAAATCCAACAAACAACAAAAAGTATGAAATAAATAATAACATAAAAGCATCAAAAGATCTATTAAAACATTTATATTCATAAACCACGTCGAACCCTCTAAAATCATAGAAATTTTGTATAAACAACTTCATGATTTTATATGTCACAATCTTTGGAATAACAAATACTATGAAAACTTTTCAATACTACAACTTTTAATAACAAAAGTACTAAAATAACTATTTTAATACTTGTATTAAAAAATACATCAAACACTTCTAAATCATACAAAGAATGTAAAAACAATTTCAACAAAAAAACTAAAAACAATTTCAAAAATATATAAAATCAATATACGTTTGATGTATTTACTCATTTCTTTCGTTTTTCATATTTTAATCGCAAACACTTGAAATACATGAATGTTTTTATAACAAAAAAATCTACTTATATAGCAACAACATGAATAAATAAGAGGAATACAAAAAGTTTTTAGTAAATTATAATAATTTAAGAAATATGAAGAGTAATTTAGGTTTGAAATCACTTATATAGCATTAATTTATCAATTTATTATCATTATTAGAAAGAAATTGAAAAGTCATGAGTTTCAAATCAATATGGTGTAAGTATTTTTGCTTCTTTTTATATTTATATATATATATATATATATATATATATATATATATATATATATATATATATATATATATATATATATATATATATATATATATATATATATATAATTAGAAGAAAAAACTCCAAACCAATTATTGACCTTAAACTAAAAAGTAACTTGAAAAGTTGAATAGATACCACAAATTTTCAAATCATTGATTCTTCTACAATAACATATGAAATACTTAAATTTCAATCGAAAATCTTGCCTAAAATCATTTCAACAATGTGCGGTTAATTCATTTAGTGGGTCAAAAATTTAGAGTGTTCTATCATGTATTGATAAAAAACAATACGAAGAAAATTTCTTAGTTTATCGTGTATTTATAAAAACACAATATCAATTAACTTTTAATACAAAACATCACTGTAGTTTACACCAAACGTATAATTGTGTCCTTTAAATGTTTGATAGAATTGAAGATCGTATCCCATTACGTATTTCATGATAACTTTTTCTCTTACACATCATATATAACTATAATCTCCAACATTCAGACTCACTTTATATAAAAGTTATATAGATATAGATTTGGAAATATAAGAAAAACAAATGATACTAACTAACCATGGAAAAGAAGATTCTTATTCATGTTTAAAATACTCAAATTCTTCAAGCATACTAACTTGCTATCTTTCATCAACGCAGATTCCTCAAAAGTGGCCGTGGGAGATTCGTAGAGGCGCATCACCATGTTTAAAACCATTGGAAAAGTTGAAACATTCAAATCGTTGATGTACCCAAAGAAGATCATCATTGAACTTTTCGTTTTACAAATAAGATGACTACAACCTTGTACTAAACTTCCACACATTCTACAAAAATAAATTGGAAAGAGAAAAAAGAATCAATAGAAACCAAGCATGAGAAATGATGTTCTTAAGAGTAACCAAGTATGGAAAATGATGTTCTTATATAGCCAAAACATCAAATACATTAAATAGTATAAGTTGAAAAGTCTTGGGGGTTTCAAATCAATATGGTGCAAGTATTTGAGTTATCTTGATCCACATTCATGAATGACCTCTATTATAAGAGTTATATAGAATATATATATATATATATATATATATATATATATATATATATATATATATATACTAGTTGTGTACCCGCGCAATGCGGCGGGACACAAATTGTTAGTGGTGAGCACCACGCGGTTTGGTTCGATGTTTCACTAAAATGAACAAAAAACCATAGAGTGTAATAACATGTGTGAATAGTAACTAATGCAATTTGAAAAGAAATTAACTAATGCAATTTGATCACACAATACGTTTTTTACACACCACGTACATACACCCAGTGGCGGAGGCAGGGGGTTTTAGTGGGGTGTTTGGACCCCCCTTCACTCTATTTTCACTCCATTTATCATAGGAAAAAATATATATTTGCTATGTGTTTGAGATTTTTTTTGAAAAAACATATGTATTGGACCCCTCTAAGCTTGAGAGCTGGCTCCGCTATTGCATATACCATATACAATGCTATTAATATCAACATGCATATACAATTCACATGCATAAGAAGTACCATACTTTGATTTTTCACAACATAAAGATACACATACTTCCTTTCTCATCCAAAGTGCCACGTTTAGAATACAACATATAAATACACATATAACATATTAATAGATATTACATTAGTTAATAAAAAATAGTTTTAAAAAGTGTTGTACGGAAGATAACACAGGTATAGAAAACATGTATAATTGGTAGTATTTCTAGAATTTGAAATATTTCTATTGAATTTTTTTTTAATAATTAAATTTTTATAAACAGATGGTCTATATGAAATGTGTGTTAAATGATAAGCATTTATTTTTAAAATATATATTTTACTTTTTACATAAAAGATTTTATCAAATTTCATAAGTAATTTTTAGGGGGCGTTTGGTCACAGAATTTTTACAAAGAAATTGGAATCTTTAAGATGAATGAGAATTTGACGGAATTGGAATCTGAAGGAATTTGAATCTCTAGCGTGTTTGGTTGACAGATAATGAAATATAACTATTTGTTGAATTCTGCTAGTTTGCAAATTTTATCAAAAGAATTGAAATATAAAATATATAAAATGACTAAACTACCCTTTATAATGTTAAATATGTCATTTTAATCGAAGATAAGAAAAAATAATCAATGGAATTTGAATTATTTGGCGTTATGCAAAGGAATGACAAATTCAATTATATATGGAATTTGATGGAATCTTACACAATTCCATTCCATCCATTTTTTTTACCAAACACGTTTTGAACGGAATTTCTCTTTCCAATTCTTTTGAATTCCATTAAAATACTTGAAACAAACGCGCCCTTAATTTATAATTTAAATATATTAGAATTGAAACGGGTGTAAATTTCTAGGATTTCAAAACTTTAAGCCTAATAACTCACCTAGATGTAAGTTGGATTTTGAACCAAATGGTTTAATGGGTACAAGAGAAACAAAGTTACCTAACAAATTGGCAGAAGAACTAAATTGCAAGAAATATAGAAAAATAACCTAAACTGATTCAGGTGTTATACAAATGGATTGAAAATTAAAAAGTTACCAAGATTTCTTAAGAAATATCATCAAGAAACAATCATTCTCAATGGTAACGATAATACTATACAATGTTACAAAAACAAAATGAAACAACAGAAAAGATTTCCTCACTTTAAGACCTAACATGAAGCTTTCTTGCACAAGCATTGCAAGCTGAAGAGCCTTCATTGATCAGATCTGTTTTCATACCTGTTAAACAAAAAAATTTCCATTTATTAATTTAGAAAGGTAGAATATATAGACAAGTATAAACATAAAAGTAACCCTCTAATATCAAGTTTCCTCAAAAGATGAGTGCCTTCTTTGGTCTTTGAGAGGTCTCCTTGCACGAGTAATAATTATGACACCTGTAACCAAAATTAAGAAGCAAGACTTCAATCAGAATCATCTAAAAATACTATAAATTTAAAATCATATACACATATATAATGTTATAGACCTTAAATAAATGATAAGAGAATTGCAAACTTGATCCTTGTGGTATACTACTTTTTCAGTTTTATGTAATACTGCCTTTTCAGTTTTGGTCTATAGGCAACATGGGCATTTTGAAAATTTAACTGAGGATTATACTTTCACTTGTTTTCTTTGTAGATATGAAATGAAAAACATAAAGGTCCATAACAAACAAATAAAAATAAAATTAAGGTGTCTAAAACTATCTACCTGCTCCTTAATCTTTTCATTTTTGGATACATGTAATCTTTCCAACTTTATCATTCTCAAAATTGGGGTTTATTGTACCTCTAATTCGGAATTCTAATTAATCATTGGAAACACAATAATCCAATTAGAAATATCCGTACGAAATAATCCAATTAGAGCTAAATCTTGTGATCCTAGACCGGTTATGAGTTCCGTCAATTGACTTATGACTCCTCTCATGAGTTCCACCCGATTTGAGTTTCGGAAAGTTAATTATAAAAAGAAAAAATTAGTGTTTAGGTTAGAAATTCACTTACGAGCTTCTCCTTGATCGCGTTTCCAAGTTCAGAAACTGAAAGGACGGATTATACCCTTGCTATAAATCTCGGTTGGTTGTGGTTGTCTGTTGCGGCAAACAACGAAGGGAGGTAGAGGAGGCCCATGGCAGTGACGGTGGTCTGGTTGGGTGCATCCGGTCGGTGGCGGCACAGTGGTGGCGCCTGGTCGCTAAGATTTGGGTTTTCTACTGAAAGGGTTTGGATACAGGATTTAGCAAATCAGAATAGTCTAGTTCGAGAAGTTCGGTTGTTATTTGAATGGGAACACGATTTGAATGAGAGCAGGCTGGGAGGAAGAAGTCGAAGATGGGGGAAGAGATACGAGAAATATGGGAAATATAGCGGAAAGGGTTTACATGTGCAGATCTAGCAACGGGAACGGAGTGGTGAGGCTAGCAGCTACGACATGGTGAGGCTAACAATGACGATATTGGTGGTGGGTTTAAATTAAGATCTACCTGAGCTGGTGTTAGGTTTCAAGTGGTCAGGCCACGACTTTTGTTTAGGGGGACATGGTGGTGCCGTCGGTAGCACCTGTGTATTTTTAGGGTCACAAAGAGAGGTTGGGGAGAGCACGGAATGGAGACGTTGTGATATTCCGATTTGTACATACGCTTTTTCAAAGCTTATTTTTCAATTTCAACGAGATACACCCCTAAATTTGGGGAAAGTTTGGTACAAGAGATGTGATACACGTATTTAAAGATTGGAAATGTATTTGCTTTAAAATTTGTACATTATGCATAACTATAAGGAACTCTTAATTTTAAGAGTTTCTATTTTTAGAAACCATTTTTCCTTCTTAATGTAGTATATATATATATATATATATATATATATATATATATATATATATATATATATATATATATATATATATATATATATATATATATATATATATATATATATATAAGGGAAATCTCCAATAAAGTCCCAATATTTTAGTCTAATTTATAAAAAAGTCCTAAATTAATTTTTATTTACAAAAAAGGACCGAAAACCGGCCAATGTTTTCAAATTAGCCCTTTTTAACCTCTTCAGTAGGTAATTACATGTTTTATCTTCAATAAAATCCTAATATTTTGGCCCAGTTTACGGAAAAGTCCCAACATATTTTATCTTCATTAAAGTCCTAATATTTTCGCCCAATTTACGGAAAAATCCAAACATTTTGACTCAGTTTACTTGGAAAAAAATATGTATTTTTACATGTATTTGTTGGATTAGGTGTCTAAGCCATGACTAATAATTAGTATTTATCTAATTAATAGTAGCATAGTCCGTTTGGGTTGCCCTCATAGTTGGAGGATTGGCAGAAAGTCCGGTAGAGAGAAAGATTGATTTATTATGTGATTAATAAATCAATAGAAATTAAATAAATAGTTTATTAATATATTTAAGTGATAATATATTAATTAGAAACTATAATAATTAATTAGAAATTTTTCTGGAATTAATTGGAATTAATTTGGCAGTTAAATTGATTAATTAAAGGTGCAGGGACTAAAACTGTAATTATTCGATAGTTGAGTAAGTGGCAGTGTGAGTAACCATGTGGTGAACGAAATTATATATATAGATATATATATTTTCGAAATATATATATATACTATAGATAAATGGTGTTTGAATGATTAAAATAATAGTTTATCTTAATTCGAATTCAAAAAGGTTTATCTGTAACGATTATCTGATCACCATATGGAGGCTATAAATAGGGAGACTCTCCCTAACCCTAGGACCACGACTTTTATACTCTCTCTAAAGGAATTTTTGGCCAAAGCCTCAAGCTAGGGTGTGACTTCATTTGAGGCAGGACAATTGTGCTGCTTTGCTTCAAAGAAATCCTAAAAGGTTAGTTTTTCTTAATTTATTCTTTTAGTTAAATTTATTCTGGCCTTCTAGGATTTGTTATATGTTTAATTAGAAGAAAACCTAGATCTATATAGGTTGCATGTGAACTTAGGAATGTTAGTTCATAGTTGCAGAAAACCTTTCAGTGGTATCAGAGCTATTTGGTGTGTTTTCTTGTTAAATTGCTATAACTGCTTTCCTGAAAATTAGGGTTTAATTGTTTATAAACCCTAATGTGGCCAATTTCGAAATTTAGGGTTTGTTTTAGAAACCCTAGCCCCTCCCCTATGATTTTGCGATTTTTTGTGGATTAGGTTAGAAGGTATTCTATTTTTGGTAACTTTAAATTGTTTAAAAGATAAACCTTAAAACCCTTTATCCTAAAAATCGAAAATTAGGGGATAAGGATATGTTTTAATTAATTTGATTAATTTGATAAACCTATCTACTTTTGAATTAATTTAATTAATTGGTAATTAAAAGATAATTCAAGGATTTAATTTAATTTAAAATTTAATTGCTTTAAATTGGCGAAAATTAAATAGATAAATCCTAAAATATTTTAAAATGTTTAAAATATCAAATTTAATTAATTTAATTAATTGGTTAATTAAAAGATAATTAAAATCCATTTTAAGGTTTAATTTAATTTGAAATTTAATAGTTTAAATTGGCAATAAATTAAAAGATAAACCAGAAACAATTTTTAAATGGTTTAAAAAATTACATCTTATATATATTATAATTAGGGAGTTATTATTATATGTATAAGATTAAAATGGTTAGTCAAATCATTAGTAGGCCTCATTCACGAAGCTGGTCTATAAAGTGGGTATAAGGAGACTGCCTATAAAATGGCGGTCTAATGGGTGAACACTCTCGCCCACCGCTCGCCTGATCAGTGGAGGGTCGTTAGCCGAACATGTATGATAGGACCACCTAATAATCACTAAAAGTTAATGATTCAAAGTACTAGAACACTTAATAAAATCCCATATCTAGTTACTTTAGGAAAATGTGAATTGGTGCTAATCCATGAAATTGCACATTGCACTTTATGAAACATTGGTGGAGCGTGTGTGGTTTACCGGCACGCCAATAGGGGTTCATAAAGAGTTGCAATGGGTTTCCCGGGTATTATCATTATTGATGGAGCGTGTGTGGTTTACCGGCACATCAATTAGAGATGATAATTAACCCGAGAGTACCAAGCTAATTTGCATGGTTATTCACATCCAGTTTGTGATCCTCGGCATCCCAGTCACAAACAGTGGGGCACATCCGAGATTAAACATGCCATTTAAAAGTTTAATGAATCTCATCAGAACTAGGAATTTCATAAGATGAAATTGATAAGTGTTTATCTACCTTAATGACCATTATGTTGTGATTACGGCATCCCTCTTCACACCATAGTTGGGGTATTTTGGATCCTAGCCTTAATAAATAATATATTGGGTAATTATTTAAAAGGAACAGTTAAACTAATAAATTCTATTTCTTTTATAGATGTCAAGTGTCAATTCTCCTCCTTCACCCATTTCTGAAAGCATCAGAATGCACCTGCTTAATATGGAAAGGCTGACTGGCCTCAACTGTAAAGAATGGCTTCGCAATTGGAGACTGGGTCTCGGCATTGCTGGCAAGCTACATCTCACCGAGTATCCGATCCCAGTTCCACCGGAACAAGTCATCATAAAAGGTCCCTATGATGAATCCGAAGAGATTCGTGACCTCATGCTATCAACCATTGACCCCGAGTTCCGCAAGGATTTTGAATCCTTAGGGCCATATGAGTTGATGCAACTGGTGGAGGAAAGGTTCCAAAAACCAGTTGAAGAGGAACGAGCTAGAATCCTCAGAAGACTTGCAGAGTGCAAGCTAAAGGGAGGAAGTAGCATCAAGTCGCATGTTCTTCAGATTGAAGGGTACATAGGCGAGTTATATAAACTTGGTCATCCCATAAGTCAGGAGGAGAGTGTTAACATCCTGCTCGCTTCGCTGACAAATGAGTACGATCTGTTCATTCAGACGTATAGAAAGGAAGACCAGAAAAAGACCCTCATGGAAATGCGTCCACTGTTGACTTTATACGAGTCACTCTTGGACAGGCATAGCTCCAATGGCTCAGCTACTTCTGGATTAAGTCCAGTGAAGAGACGTAACAAGAAACGGTCGAGATCGACTAGACATGTCTCAAACTGGGAATCCGCAAAATCGGATACAGTCACGGAAAGATTGGAAGACGCTCCAACTCTTTTGAAAGCTCAGGTATATCGAAAAACCTCAAAACTCCTGTTCCAAGATTTCTTGATACATAATGTGACAGTCGCATTTTGGTTTGTATGCAGGGAATCAAGAAGGCACGGGACTCTGTCGCATATGAGCACATTTGGATTGGATCCCCAGCTCGTGCAGTTTTGAAGTTTTAGATAGATATTGAAATATTGTTATTAGTCTTTAGATGCATTTTTTGACATTGTCTATTACATTGTTCAAGGATTTTGTTTTAATAAAATTGTCATATTTTCTTTTAACACCTGTTGTCTAAAATTGTCCTTGAAATGTTATATGAATGTGTTGAATATATGTTTAGTAATAACTTGAATGATGATCCGAAATGTTTTGAAATCAATAATTGTGTCATTATGATTGTTAATACAAATGTTATAAGAATCAATTCAACCAAAGGTCCAGTTGGACAGGACCTTGGAATCTTTTGACTTAGAGTCACTTGATGAATTGACTTCTTAATGTGTCAAGAAATGAATCAACCAAAGGTCCAGTTGGACAGGACTTTGGAATCATCTGACTCAGAGTCAGATGATGATTGAGTTATTGACAAAGCATATGTGGCAAGAAATGAATCACCCAAAGATCCAGAGGATAGGATTTTGGAATCAGTTGACTTAGAGTCAACTGAAGATTGCAAGTCTTGAACAAAGTTAACAAAGTCATTAGTCTACATAGATATGTAAAAGACATAGAACACAATTGTTTGTACTTCGCAATATTCATCATTCGATATGATGAATATGACATTGCTTATCGGGATAAGCAATTGAATTGAAACCTTGAAAAGTCCAAGGACTTCAAAGGAAGTACAAGTTTCACAGAACCTGAGCGATAACATAAACTGAGAAAAAGGTTTCACAGTTCATTCTCTTCCAAGAGCATTAATGGTTATAATGTGTCTTGAGGAAGATAATGGAGCATTGGTCGAAACAGTTCGATCCTCGATGTATGAGATACATTGCAAATTAGTTTTAAATAAGTTGAACTCTATACCAGTCAGTCTATATAAACCATATTCCGACCACATCCTAGACTAAGTAGGTCTTGCAGACACTGTCTGATATGTAAAGCTGGGATTATCCTACTTGTACATTGAAACTCCAGGGTCCTATAGTGTTCGTTTGAACCTCATGACTAGCCTGAACCTGATCAGCAATGTCGTTTCGTTGGCTATCCCGCTGCAACTCTAAAAGAATAGCTCTTTTAGAAAGAACTCATGTTTTAAGGAAACAGTGGGAGTTGGGACAGTCCTGAATGAGTTCAGGATTAGCCAAGTGGAAGAAACTTTAGTCATCACTAGGCTTGGAGCAGAAATCAGATTTCTGTTCTACAACTGACATAATCTTCTCTTGACCAGTAGTATTGATCACCATCATAAGTAGCTATGATTGGGGTGACACACCGATTGGTGATAAAACACTATAGTTAGTACGGATTCAGAATCCGACTATTGGGAAGCATTGGTGAGCCCGGTTGCTACCAAACAAGAGAACCTCAGGGCGAGACACAGTCTATGTGAAAATTTTGATTGATTTTACACCTGGTCTAAAAACCAGTGGGAGTAACTGAATCATCAAAAGAAAGCAACATGGACAAATACATACCTTCAGAACATCTGGTTAAGTGAGACGATACTCAGAGTCAAGTAATTGATTCCGGGAGAAGTAATCTCAATAGAGGATGGAATCTGAAAGAATACTGTACGGTACATTGTGAATCGTTAGTGGAGCGCGTGTGGATCACCGGCACACTAATAGAGACTCACAAAGATAGTCCCGGTACAAAGGTGAATAGTCCCGGGTTTCGTCCCACGGGCATCTCGCAAGAAAGGATATTCAGATTCTCAAAATATGCCATAGGATTGGATTTTGAGAAAGGGCTGAAAGATTTCCATTAAAATGTCAGAAAGGTTTGGATTCTCAAAATGTGCCATAAGTTCAGGATTTTGTGAATAGCCTATAACCGTGTCAAAGCCAGTGGGAGTCGCCGTTATCCACTATCCCCACATGTGGGATAAATAAAGGTTCTAGGAAACGTCTCTTTTCATTACAAAGTGTAATGACTTGGTGTTAAGAGACGGATCGCTATGAAAGCCTTAATAGAAATACGGCATACTCAGGTGGTTGTAAACGTCTATGAGATAGATCCAGATTCTGCCAAGATGATCTTGATGAGATTCAAGATGCATAGACTTAGGAAAAGTTTTTCTTGCAAAGTGTGATGACTTGGCATGAAAGAAATAAAGAAGGTGCAACATACTCATGTAATTCACAGTCATCTATTGTAAAGATGAAATCACCAGCATAGACCTAGTCATTATAAGCATGATCTTGATAAGATTCAAGATGCACGAGAAAAGTCTCCGAAAGGAAAATAGTTTTTCGAAAATCATGACACAAAGGATTATAAATAATCCTTGGATTCCGAAAGGGTTTGGAATAGGATTAGATCGGGTTCCACAAGTTTTGGATCGATCATAAATTCATGAACATGTCCTGATAACTTAATGCTTAGGGCATAGTAAGTTGGATTCAGGACATTGCCTGGCTGGGAATACTGGATGGATTGGTTGAACTAAAGTGAGAATTCATTAGGAAATGATTAGGGTAAAAGTGACAGTATTAATTTGAAAGATTTTCAAAGTGGTAATTATTAACATCAGGACATGATGTTAATGGACTTCATGGTTAAAGAATCTCGTTGGTATTCTGATGGAGCGCGTGTGGGTCACCGGCACATCATAACACCTCAAAATAGTCTTAGGGTGCAGTCAAGTAGACTAAAGACCCCAGAACCATAGGAAGTCACAATACACTTTACCAGAATGGAGTTAGGAGAGAAATTGATAGGATAACATATTGAGATGTTATCGGATGAGCATCCGATTGGATCATCTGCAATAGAGTGTACAAGTATAAGATACTTTGGATACATAGAAAGAGTGTAAGGTTCATAAAGACATAGATGTAAAATTAGAATTGAAAGTTTAAAAGAAATTTTTGAAACCGATAATAGTTTATGACAAGACCAGACTTGGTGATTACCTTGTGGAGACTTGGTAATAAGCAGGAGTAGCTGCCAGTCAGATCTTTATGTTTCACTTTTTACTTCCCGAATAAATTAATTATTCAGATAGGTCCACAGTCGCTCATACTTTGGGAAGTAAGTATTGAATCAAGACTGTCATGAATTGGTTTGTAGACTGTCTAAGGAGTTAGACATAGCAATAGGATTGCTACAACATTCATGAGTACTTAGAAATAGAGATTTGAGTATTGGATAAACCCACGCTCAATAGATTACTTCATGGATTATATCACAAGCAATGTTGAGACGGTAATATCTTATGATCTTGAAGTGGAGAGATATGAGTTATAATTTACAAGGCAGTTGTTCATTGATAATACGAAAACGCATCGGTAACTCGATGTTATAAAATGTGTTGTTGTGAATGATTTGACTGGTAAAAGATATAAGCATATGAGTCAAAGCTTATTCGTTCCTTGACCCTGATGGGAAACAGATATCTGTAGGCCTCTCGATGATTTTGAAGTTGACTAAAGTGCTGGCCAGCCTGGACTAAATTGATGTGTTCAATTAGAAGTTCTAAAGTCATGAGCAGAATCGGAAATCGGGGAACAGAGTATCGGACAGAGATTGATCTCAATCCATGTCTCGTGTCTGAAAATATCTTGTTGGACGAAGGATCATCTGATCACTTATCTTTGGACAGAACTGACTAGGTCAGAGTTCGGCAGCGGTTTCTAGGAAGCTACAGTTGCTAAATTAATTAGAGGGTAAATTGGTAATTTTAGTCATAGACTTATCCAAGTGGGAGACTGTTGGATTAGGTGTCTAAGCCATGACTAATAATTAGTATTTATCTAATTAATAGTAGCATAGTCCATTTGGGTTGCCCTCATAGTTGGAGGATTGGCAGAAAGTCCGATAGAGAGAAAGATTGATTTATTATGTGATTAATAAATCAATAGAAATTAAATAAATAGTTTATTAATATATTTAAGTGATAATATATTAATTAGAAACTATAATAATTAATTAGAAATTTTTCTGGAATTAATTGGAATTAATTTGGCAGTTAAATTGATTAATTAAAGGTGCAGGGACTAAAACTGTAATTATTCGATAGTTGAGTAAGTGGCAGTGTGAGTAACCATGTGGTGAACGAAATTATATATATAGATATATATATTTTCGAAATATATATATATACTATAGATAAATGGTGTTTGAATGATTAAAATAATAGTTTATCTTAATTCGAATTCAAAAAGGTTTATCTGTAACGATTATCTGATCACCATATGGAGGCTATAAATAGGGAGACTCTCCCTAACCCTAGGACCACGACTTTTATACTCTCTCTAAAGGAATTTTTGGCCAAAGCCTCAAGCTAGGGTGTGACTTCATTTGAGGCAGGACAATTGTGCTGCTTTGCTTCAAAGAAATCCTAAAAGTTTAGTTTTTCTTATTTTATTCTTTTAGTTAAATTTATTCTGGCCTTCTAGGATTTGTTATATGTTTAATTAGAAGAAAACCTAGATCTATATAGGTTGCATGTGAACTTAGGAATGTTAGTTCATAGTTGCAGAAAACCTTTCAGTATTTACATCTTCAATAACGTATTTATATGTTTGAAAACGTATTTTTACATATTTATACATGTATTTATTTAAAATACGTAAAAGTACTTAAAATGCGTAAAAATAAGCAACATACTAACTTCAAAAATACCTAACAATATGAAATCTAAACGAAATTTATAGCAACTAGTATTGGATATCGTTTTTGAAACCACGAAATCATTGCTATCAGAACCTAAATTGAACAAAAAATACTAATCATCTAGTTTCCTGCAATTCAATTTTGTTCGATCATTTTCCAGCCTGCCTAATCTCTGTAAGAAAACTTACCAAAATTCATATTCGTCATTTGGAATAAATACATGAATAAAACGTATTTTTTACATATTTATATGTTTATAAAATGTATTTATACATCGTTTTTACTTTTTATGTATTTTTGACGTATTTTTTTAAATTATTTCTATGTTATTAAAGACGTATAAATATGTTATTAAAGATATATATTTTTTTAATTTTTTACGTTATTAAATACGTTATTTTAAGTATTTTTATAAATACGTATAAATACATATTTAAACATATAAATGCGTTATTAAAAACGTAAATACATGTAAAAGTACGTAATATTTTTCAAGTAAAACTGAGCTAAATGTTGGGACCTTTTCATAAACTGGGTCAAAATATTAGGACTTTATTGAAGATAAAACATGTTGGGACTTTTCTGTAAATTGGACCAAAATATTAGGACTTTATTGAAGATAAAAACATGTAGACTTTCCACGTGGCAAGGTAACCTGCTGAAAAGGTTAAAAGGGGCTAATTTGAATACATTATCCGGTTTTCTGTCCTTTTTTGTAAATAAAAATTAATTTGGAACTTTTTCATAAATTGAGCCAAAATATTAGGACTTTATTGGAGATTTTCCTATATATAAATGTGAGCTTTGTTATGCAATTTGATGGTTCTATTACTTTCATTCAAACTATTGAATTAAATAAAATTGAAGTATTAAATGAAAATTTTAAAATCAATGGAATATGAAAATAATTATTAAAAAAATTTAGAAAATCAATGAAAATATGAAAAGACATGGAAGTTTCAAATGAATGTGGTGTTTTGAAATATGCCTCTATTATAATGTATATAGATTAAATTGCCAACTCGTATATTAACATAGTTTCTAACCAAATATCGATATATGGATGTTAACAAAGCCATTCCCCTCTTGACATGTGTCAAAACCTAAGCTTCATTAAGGTTCTAAAAATAAGACTTAAACAAAATGCAACAAATAGATATTTTTCAATATTGTAAAAGAATAAATTAATTTAACTATTTATCCACATGACATATTTTGTCAAGCTTTTATGCAAACAATTACATGTTAACACTATAATCTTCTAAAATTATGTTTTCACATCAAAAGATACATCATGTGGAGAAACAACGTCGGTTTTACGCAAACTAGATTGCTTACATCATTTGGAATCATGATAGATAAGGGGGAATGGTATAGCTTCACATCCAAAGACTTTAGAAATGCACAAACCAAAAGAAAAATTCCCCTCGCTTTCGATTCTTCACATACAAATATTGCCCCACTATTCCAAAATAGCATGTCCTTTTCGTTCATACATCAGAATCGATAACTTATACTAACAACTTGCGAATTAAATATATATATATATATATATATATATATATATATATATATATATATATATATATATATATATATATATATATATATATATATATATATAAGTTGGGGCTAGCCCACTTGGCTAACAAGGTGATATACTAACAAGGAGGTCATGGATTCAAACCCTGACACTAACATAACAAGGAGTAGTTTAGGAGTAGGAGTATGATAGATTTGCCGTTCTAATATATATATATATATATATATATATATATATATATATATATATATATATATATATATATATATATATATATATATATATATATATATATATATATATATATATATATGATCGAAGGTAAATTGCATCTATTGTGACAGTATGCAACAGTATCCTATCCATTAAATTTTCAAAATCTAATGGCTATAATTTACATATATATAAGTTGGGGCTAGCCCACTTGGCTAACAAGGTGATATAATAACAAGGAGGTCATGGGTTCAAACCCTGACACTAACATAACAAGGAGTAGGAGTAGGATAGATTTGCCGTTCTAATATATATATATATATATATATATATATATATATATATATATATATATATATATATATATATATATATATATATATATATATATATATATATATATATATATATATATAGAGTTAGGATCTTTTGAGAACCACAAGTCCCCCGAGAACCCGAGAACTCCCAAACCGATATTTTTTTCAAAAAACCGACCACATAGGCCTCTAAATCGCTCTAATAGGTGCCGGGTTGCTCAAAAAAATTTCCGAAAAAACAACTTTTTTTTTTTTAAATTTGCACATGTGCAAAAAAAAAACTTTGCACATGTGCAAAGTTTTTTATACGTACACTTTTTTTGAAATTTTATTTTACAGAACGCCTTAAATATATGTTAGAAATACACCAATAAAAAAAAATTTGAAAAAAAATGTACGTATAAAAAAGTTTGCACATGGGTAAAGTTTTTTTCAAAAAAAAAAAGTCGTTTTTTCGGAAATTTTTTTCAGCGACCCGGCACCTATTTGAGCGTTTTAGAGGCCTATGTGGTCGGTTTTTTGAAAAAAAATATCGGTTTGGGAGATATATGATTGATCTAAAAGGAGTTGGGAGTTCTTGGGTTCTCGAGAGACTTGTGGTTCTCAAAAGATCCTAAGTCTATATATATATATATATATATATATATATATATATATATATATATATATATATATATATATATATATATATATATATATGATCGAAGGTAAATTGCATTTATTGTGACAGTATGCAACAGTATCCTATCCATTAAATTTTCAAAATCTAATGGCTATAATTTACATACTATATTTATAATTATCTCCAATATTATTCAATATTCTTTTAAAATCGATAATTAAAACGGTAATCAAACATCTTATTTAATGATAAAAAAATGTTTTGCTTGAAAGAAGATTAGATACATGCGTATATTATACTAAACCGATTAAATCGTTTGCTCAAAGAATATTAGATACATGCGTATATTATAGTAAACCGATTAAATCTTTTGCTCGAAAGAATAATTTTTTTTAACCGGCGATTATCAGTACTCTGAAACGTTAGAATGGTAACAATATTATTCTTAAAAGAATAAAATATAAGTGTGAAAGAATAAATCATAAATTACACACTTCTTCTTCAAAATTTTCGAATGAAAATATTCTCATTCTTGAAAGAAGACGCAAGAGCATTGTATTTACATCAAAAAGAATAAAAATTCTACTGAAATCTCTTAGACACATGTTTACAAAAAAATATGGTGTGTTTGTGTTTTGTAGAATATTGTGTTGAAAAAAAATTCTCAAAGTTTTTGAGTTTTTAGTGTGAATATATATATATATATATATATATATATATATATATATATATATATATATATATATATATATATATATATATATATATATATATATATATATATATATATATATATATAAAAGTTCAAATGAGACCATGTAAATTTTGTGAGACCGGGAGAGTCAATCTTAGCCACTCATTTTACAGATCAAAAAATAAAAAAAAATATTAAAATAGGCTAAAATAATGAGAATTTTCAAAAAAAACAAATTCTACTTATTTTCGCTACTTATTCTATCTAAAAAAATAAAAAATAAAAAAAAATTATAAAAAAATCAGGAAAAATAAAAAAAATATTCTAGTAGAATGTTGCTGGATGTTGCATATTCTAATAGAATATTACACAAACTAGTGTAATATTCTACTAGAATATGAAAAAACGTTATTTTTTTATTTTTTATTTTATTTTATTTTTAACTTTTTTTTGAATAAAAAAATGACAAAAATAATAAATAATTTCATTTTTTTCAATTTTTTTCATTTATTTTGTATTTTTTAATTTTTTTTTGTTTTACACCCAAAATAATGACTAGGAATGCGTCTCCCGGTCTCACGAAATATAATGGTCTCATATGAACTTAACCATATATATATATATGTATATATATATATATATATATATATATATATATATATATATATATATATATATATATATATATATATATATATATATATAGATATATATATATATATATATATATATATATATATATATATATATATATGTGTATATGTATATATATATATATATATATATATATATATATATATATACATATATATATATATATATATATATATATATATATATATATATATATATATATATATATATATATATATATATATATATATATATATATATATATATAATCACGATCGGGTGAGGACTCTTCTTAAAGTGAGGACTTGCGAGGACACCTTAAAAAAATTGAAAAAAATAAAAAAATATATAAATAAGAAAATGGATCATAGTACTATAACGGAGAAAAAAAAGATTCAAAAAAACTTTTGGATTATTATTTTTTTATAATGAAATAATGATCCAAAATAAAAAACAGAAAAATTAAATCATTACGTTTTGCAATGATGCAATTTTTTTTTTCAATTTTTCTATTATGAGATAGTACTATTCTCGATTTTATGATTTGTATTTTTTTATATTTTTTTCAATTTTTTTAAGGTGTACTCGCGAGTCCTCACCGAAAAAAGAGTCCGCACCAGAACCGGACCATATATATATATATATATATATATATATATATATATATATATATATATATATATATATATATATATATATATATATATATATATATATATATATATATATATATATATATATATATATACAAAAGGTTCCTAGGTTCTCATGAAAATAATGGTTCTCATTAGATCTTTACTATTGTCATAATGGTCTATCAAAGTTCTATAGAAAATTTTAAAAGGTCCTTCAATTATATTTCGTTTGGGTCTGGACCCCTAAACTCACTAAAAATGTGTTACTTGAACCCTTTTTGGAAGGGTAAATGGCTTAGCCGGTTGCAGTTATGCTGATGTGGATTAAATATAATAAAAAAATATTTTTTAATTCACCTGTGTATATCTTTATAATAAACAAACGGTCTAAGCTTCCATTAATTAGGTTATATGCTTTCAATTCTGTTTCTTCGTTTTGTCCCATAGTTTATTCGACGGTTGAAGACGTAACTTCTTACCCAAATTCGTGCTATCGCCTTCGTCGTCTCCAAACCATTTCCTGGCTCAACAACCACCGGAGATCTGGCTCAACAACCACCGAAGATCTGGCTCAACTCACGTAGATCATTGTGGGATCAAGGGTACCTTGAATACATCCGGGATCACCACTAGAATCAAAACCAAGTTGAGCGATCTCCGACACAGGTGCCGGCGGTGACCACACAAGCTCATTCTGAATGTTCTCAGCGTCACGACGGCGGTTGGAATTCAGCGTTCTCCGCGGAAACCGAATTCCCGAATCGGTTACGGATTGACTCAGCCGATTTGCTAGCTTAAAACGGGAATTAGGTGGAGTATTAGTAGTATCATTAAAAGGAACGATGAATTTGAAGCAGGATCGAAGCTCAGCAGCAACTTGGGGGTTAACAGATGCAACTTGCTGAGGTGTGCCAAGGAGTGCGAGTATGTCTCCGGCGGAGGCGGTGGTCGCTGAGGGTTTCTTGGTGTTGAGTTTCCGAATTAAGATGGAGTGATAATGGTGTTTGGGGGATGTGCGCAAGAAAGACAAAGAAGAAGTAGTGAGAGAGAAAGAGGGGATGAACGCTAATTTGAGGGGAAGTGACGATAATGGTGATGGGTTCCCCATGGCAGTTCAGTCAACCATTAGGTAACGATCCACCTTCATGGCCCGAAAACAAAGGAACATCGAGAATGGCTCACTATATGCGCCTCTGCAAGCTATTCCACCATCTGAAACAAACGAAAATGTTACTCCAATGGCCGGAGCAGGAACGTTAAGTAAACTTATATTCTGGTGGCTAAATCCATTGATGATGAAAGGGAAAACTAAAGTTCTTGCCGATGAAGATATACGGAATTTACGAAAAGAAGATACAGCAGAAGAATGTTATTCCAGATTCATGGAGACGATGAAGAAACAACGTGTTTCCAGTTCCGATTCCGATCCGTCGATCTTGTCAACGTTGTTCGTTTGGCAATGGAAAGAGCTCGTGGTCACGGGGTTCTTTGCGCTAGTAAAAGTTCTCGCTTTGGCTTCTGGACCTTTGATTCTACGATCTTTCATTCGAGTTTTCCAAGGGAAGGAAAGTTTTGAAAACGAAGGCTATTTTCTGGCCTTAGGTCTATTTCTAGTGAAATGCCTAGAATCGGTATCGGAGAGACAACTGAAATTTGGGAGTAGAGTGATTGGACTCCAAGTGAAATCGATGTTATGCGCAACGATTTATCAGAAGCAACTCCAACTATCCAACGATGCTAAATTAAGTTACTCCCCTGGTCAAATAATGAATTACGCCACCGTTGACACCGATTCAGATCATTCCTGATGTTGCAGCTGTGTTTATTGAAGCGAGGGTTGCGTTGACTCGTGTTCTTAAGTTTCCAATCATCGCTTTTTATCACTGGATTTTATCAAGAAGATGTTCTGGGAAGTCAAATTGGAGCCAACATGGCTTTGATGTGGTATTTTTTATCCACGTAATTATAGATAAAAAGTAAAAAAACCGGGTAACCGGTATCAATTTCATACGTTACCTTAATTGGTAGGTCAAAAGTGAGTTTGAGGGTTCCAAAATAACAAAATATAGTTAAAGGATCTTTTAAAATTTTCTATGAAACTTTGTTGTGCTATTATAACAATAACCCATATATATATATATATATATATATATATATATATATATATATATATATATATATATATATATATATATATATATATATATATATATATATAGAGAGAGAGAGAGAGAGAGAGAGAGAGAGAGTAAATATCTAATGAGAACCATTATTTTCATGAGAACCTAGGAACCTTTTGTGGATCGTTAGATTAAAAAAATCAAAGGTTGTGATCCAAGGTGGCATTTTTGTAATTAACATTAATTTGAATGATATATTTGACATTTTATAAAAGAAATAAAGGGTAATTTCGGCACAAAAAAGAAATCAAATCCGGAAACAAGGCAATTAAATCGGAAACGACCATAAAAATCGTCTCTCTTTCTCTCTCTTTCTTTCTCACGCTTCGTCGTCGTCCCACTCCTTTCTTCTTCGGCGATCGATTTTCTCATCCTCCCTCATTCCATTGAAGGTCTCCATCTACCTCCCTACTACAGCACTACCGCATATCATGGGGTGGCGATGATGGTACTTTGTTTGATTAACACCACCATCGATGATGGATAAAACGGGAACCCTAGCCACTGAAACGTAATCACCGCCATAGTCAACCCTAGTTACCGCCTTCTTCAGCCATGGATAGCCACCACCACCACCACAGTCGCTTTCTCTGTTTTTCCAGATCACAAACGCACACATAGTCAACCCTAGTCACCGCCTTCGATAGAGGACTCAAACAAAGAGAATGCGACTTCGATTGGCGCCTTCAAGACACGACGCATCATACATGGACGACGAATTTGAGCCCTATCCATAGGTACTAACTTCTTCATTTGTTATTTGATTGATTTTGCTGTATGGGTGTGATTTGATTCCCGATCAGAACTCTTTTTCTTGCTCGGATTTTGATCTTTCTTGATCGCTATCTCTTTCTCTCATTCGCAATTTCACACTCACACACGATTACGTCTTTTTGGTTCGGTCGTCACTATTGCTATTCGTTTGAAGATAATGCAGTAACTCTCTAAATTGCTGTTGAACGTTGGATTTAGAGAGTTAATTTGATGGTAATCGGTATCAAAGCACAATCAAACGCAGTCCCTTTTTTCTCTCGATCTGTCCATACCACTGCTTCTGTTTACACGCACTCTTTTTTTCTCTCACGTCTCTCCCACGAGTATTAGAAGATCAGGTTTACAATCTATCTGCTTTGCATCATCTTCTTTGGTTCTCCACACACCTGCATCGATTATACCACCACCACTCCCCCTTTTCTCCACGCTACTGCCTTCGTCTCTCATCTGAAACCTCAAAAGTCGGCATATGGAAAACCGCATTCTTTGACTGTAATTATAAGTTCTGTAATCGTAAGTTCAGAGTTTACAATTTAGGAAATAATCACTAAAAATGATTATATGTGTACATATGGAAAAGTCGGCATATGGAAAACCGCATTCTTTGTGTACATGTGGGCGTATTTGCATATATGCGTACATATATGTGAATGTGTATATGCATGTGTATATGTGCACATGCATACATATATGTGCATATACGTGCATATGTCTATATGCATGTGTATATGTGCAAATATGTGCATATGTCTGTTCAAGTGTATGAGCACATATGCATATGTATATCAATTTGTTCATATACACATGTGTACATATTTGTATATATGTATAAATAGATGTGCATTGGTTCATATGTGTATATACCTGTATGTATTTATTTTAATGTTTTTGAATATATATTTATATTAGTTTTTTATGAATTTTTTAACAGATTTTGAAGAGTTTATAAATCAAATTGAAGAATTGAAAAGTGACAAACTAAAAAAATAAAGATATCATGAAATTTTGTTGTTTTTTATATTTTTTGTATGTATTGTTCACTATTTTTAATAAAGTTTTATGTATCGTTCAAAACAGTTGTATATTATTGTTTTTAATAAATTGAATTTTTGTTATTTGCATTCATAATTAAAGACAAGAATATGTATATATGAATTTCGAAAATATGCATATATGCATCTGCGAATATGTATATATGCACCTGCAAAATAAATAAATTTATGTGTATATATGCACCTTCGAAAACATGCATATATGCACTTGCGAATATGTATATATTAAAAAAATTATGTTTTTTCAAAATCTGAAAATCTGATTTATAAAAATGAAAATTTGATTTTCTTTTTGAAATTTGAATATTCAAATCTAATAGGCTTAATTTTAAAAGATGTTATTGTTGTTGCCAAAAATAAAAAAATTCAGTATTAAATGGGATTTGTTAAATGACTATCATGCCCTTTTAAAATTCAACCAATCAGAAAAAGTTCTTTGGTTCTCATAAAAATATTGGTTCTCATTTGATCCTGACACTATATATATATATATATATATATATATATATATATATATATATATATATATATATATATATATATATATATATATATATATATATATATATATATATATATATATTCTACCCTAATAAATAACTAACTCAAAGCCACATGTCATCACCACATTCATTTTACCACATGTCATTTTCTCATAATTTTAAATTTCTTAAAAAAACAAATTTACTTGAAACGTTTCTAACTCCTTAATTATCGGTTTAATTATCATTCAATTTCAAAATTAATTTTATCATTCAATTTCAAAATTAATTGTTTTTTAATATCATATTATTTTTTAATGTGTAGAATGATTTGAGAGACAATAAAGAGACAATTAACGTCCTAATATTTTGACGAACGATTGTAATCATAATAGTGAATTTGATTTTAGTATCGGTGACATTCTCATAATCAATTATATTTATCAAAATACAAAGTCGTAATAGTAAAAATCAAAAGCAAGATATCATGATACACAAACAAATTTCTTATGTAAAAAATTAATGTTTAGATATTCTTAATTAATAATTTTTTGGTATCATCTCGTGTAATACACGGGTTTCACAACTAGTATAAAGGAATCGCTTGACGGTAGCTTGGCGATCGAGTAGGGTTAAAAGATTAATCGGATTAATCGGGGATTAATCAGAGACCTAAATTATAAAGGAATTAATTTAAAAATATATAAATATATAAGATAGCAAAGTTTGATTCATTTTATTCTGAAATACACATCAAATATTATATATTTGTTTATTTTTATTCTTTAATATTGATTTTTTTAGTTTTGTTGTGTTATTAAATAGTGTTTGTGTCGTCATTTAAAAATAAAAAAATAATTAATAAATTAAAAAAATAAAAAATTGAATAAATGACCGCCAAGACCATTAATCGGCCGCCAAGACCGATTTTTGCAACAAACCGTCAAGGTGATCGATTAGGCCTAATCGTAATCGGTTGAATACCGCCAATCGACTAATCGCCGATTAATCGGCCGCCAAGGCCGATTTCTGCAACACTGATATATATATATATATATATATATATATATATATATATATATATATATATATATATATATATATATATATATATATATATATATATATATATATATATATATATATATATATATATATATATATATATATATATATATATATATATATATAGTCCGGATCAAATGAGAACCATTTTTTATGAGAACTTAGGAACCTTTTGATTGAGATTTTTTTTCGAAAAAAATGACTTGATACACTAAGTCGCTTATATTTAAGACCTTTTGTCAAAAAAAATTTGAAAAAAATATGCATATACGAAAGGTGCACATATGCACAAAACGTGAAGATATACACACTTGCGTAAAAAATGCATATGTGCACATTTCGTGTATACATATTTTTTTTTGAGAAAAGATCTTAGATATAAGCGACTTAGTGTATTAAGTCATTTTTAAAAAAAAATCTCAATCAAAAGGTTCCTAGGTTCTCATGAAAAAAATGATTCTCATTTGGTCCTAAGTATATAAATATATATATATATATATATATATATATATATATATATATATATATATATATATATATATATATATATATATATATATATATATATATATATATAACATGATCAACAAAACGGAAAACACAAGAATTCGCCAATTAATCAGAAACCAATTCTGATTAACAAAATATTTACAAGCTTCTAATGGCATACATACAATGAACCCAACCTGAAATGTTACTTCTAGGAGTTTAGTTAACAAAACGGAATATCCCTATTAAACTGGGATATATACGACTATATATGTGATAAGCATCTAATCACAAAATTTACACGTTTTTCAAAAATACAAAACTTAAACACACTGTCGCTGATCATCATAAGTTGTACTTGATTGACAGTGTGAAGTAATTTTGACCCTCATCAGATATTCAGCATCATCAGATATTCAGCGTCATCTTTGTAATTTTGATTGACAATATGAAGTAAATTTTGCACTTGATTGACAATATGATTGACAATCTGATGATGTCAAAGCTATATAAAAGCTTAATTCCCAAGGCATTTAACAAACTGAGCTTCGTACAGAATCTCAGGCTTAATCCGCTTTGTAGTTGTCAAGTAGTAGCTCTTCTCTTCTTTTCTCCAGCTCAAATAATCATAATGAAAACTTTTAGTAGACTCGGCATTTACACATTCATACTAGAGTAAAAGAGATGATATGTGGGATCAAGAGATATCTCACTGGTGCACATAAAACAAATCAACCAATTTACATCTTTATAAAACATCCCATGCATTGGCTCTCGTACAAGTTTGAGGGTTCAGGCTCACCTCTAGGTGGTAGCGTGTAACACCCCAAATTCTTCAAACCATTTATATTACATAAAATCATGTTTTACAAAATACGGTTCATTAAAAGTCATACAATCTGTTTAAGTACAACCATAAGTTTAAGGGAAAGGATTAATCAATACCAATACATGATAGCTGTATCCAGCTCCACTCTTTTGCATTCTAGGACTTATTTTACAAACTTCAAATTTTCTCACAACTTCGTACTTGAACCTGGAATACATGGCATAAAAACATAGAATACGTAAGACAAAAGTGTCTCGTGAGTTACATGAGTTTTATACTTTGCAAAAATACTATCTTTTATACTTTCTTTGACTGGTTTTATAAACTTGCTGTGATTTTTATACTTAGGGCGTTAATCACTATAAGTGATACCCCAAGTCTCTACAATTAGAAAGAACGGATCAATACTAACAGTAGAAGTGCTGAGGCAGTCTACTTCGCGAAGGGGTTGTCCCCAGTAGACTCCTTACCTAACCCGGGTAGGTTGGAACATAGTTCCCTTACTAACAATGCTAGTCACAATACCAGTCAAACATAAAATACTTTTCTAAAACTAAAATATTACTTGCACGAGAACTAGCTAAATGCCAAGCTTTTGACTCAAACATATCTCTATCATAATTTAGGCAATTGCCAGGAGTCATACTTTCAAATATAGCAATTAACTTTCTATTTAAACTAGAAAGTGTATCATTTTTGTAAACATTTTTACCCATAAAAATATATGTATGAAATCTGAAAATATTTACTTACTTGCCATGTATCCCAAAATGGATAAAAATGCTACATGTACTCACCGTATAACTCTTGAATAGTCGTTTAAGCGTCCCTCGGTTCTTTACCCTTTCGGTGTCTGAGTATTTGGCTTGCACCTATATATAGTATATGATACATTAATTTACTACCATCAATGGTCAAAACAAGTGTATAACTCTTGAATAACCAACTTTAGTTAAATTGTATTTTATACGTATTTTACTACAGTACCCTAGGAGGGTCGTATTTCAATTCCGATAATTTTTTATAAAGTTTTGGACCATATTAGACCTATGTTTAAAATTTGAGGTCAATTGGACAAGTTTTGATCCAATTCTTAAAAATGAGGATCACTTGGCAGGGGACTCTTGAACTGAAACTGCAACTGCACACTGGCGCAGGGCGCGCCGCGCCCAGGATAGGGGCGCACTGCGCCTAACGAGCAGCAGCCCAGATTTTCCCCGATTTTATGCTACAATTTCCCACTTTCTCATATTAAGTGCTGAATACTCCACTTAATCGATAGGGGTTTGTTCCAAGACTAAAACCCTTCAATTCCTTCAAGTTTTAAACCATTAAAATCAGATTAATCACAAGAACTCACAATCTAGGGTTCTTGATCAAAATCTAAGTTCTTGCAAAATAACAACCTACTTCCATATTCTTGAATTAAGTCCTTTTAACATGACTTATTGGAAGTGTTAAATCTCTTAACTACTTGTTTTATTACTGAAATTACAGAATTTCAGTTTCCTTAAGAATATCATCAAGAGCTCTAACTAGGGTTTTGATTTCTTACCTTGGAAGGTTGGAATCACCAATTCCAATTGTTAAGTTCTTAATTCCTTGCTTCAATTCTTGCTTCTCCAAATCTTGAATTTTCAGAACCCGTAGCTCTAGAACTCTCCAGGAAGAAATTCTGATTTTTATGTTGGTTATGAGATATTTTTCTCATTTTATATTTTCATATTTTTCAGTTTTGGTCCCTCTAATTAACTTACTTGAACTTTGGCCACCAAAACCAATTATCTTTCCATAGAATCAAATCTTTTACATTTTTAGTCCTAAACTATAATAGATTTTTATAATAATTTCTGCATATGGTCAAATGACCAATTTACCCTTTTTGGTCAAGATTCACTATTCACGGGGTAACAAGTTCAAATTCCGCATAAACGCTTATTGCTTATATTATTACCTCGCTTACACATACTATTCCACATAATGGTCTTATAATTGTCGAAAGACCGTTTTACCCTTTCGACCATAATTTCTCATATTAATACATATAAAACTTAGATTACACACATATTTGTTTACATATCGTTATTACAAATTTTTGGTCGTTTCAACTACCTCCCCCTAATTAGGATTCCGTCCTCGGAATCACATCATAATCTGTAAAATTAGGGTATTTTTTCTTCATGCTCTCTAAAGTTTCCCAAGTCAAATCTGAGCCCAGTGAATGCTTCCACTTGACCAATACTAGGTCAATTTCTCTGTTTCTTAGTTTCTTGGTTTTCACTTCTAACATCGCTTCCGGTTCTTCAACTAGTCTGTTGGGTGTTTCCACCCTTATCTCTTCTAAAGGAATGGTTAACTCCTTCTTTCCAAAGTACTTCTTAAGATAACATACATGAAATGTATCATGTATTCCTCTAAGTTCTGGTGGTAGCTCTAGTTTGAACGCTTGTAAACCGATTCTTTTCAGAATTTTGAAGGGTCCAATATATCTTGGACTCAACTTCCCTTTCTTGCCAAATCTTATCACCCCCTTCCAAGGTGATACTTTTATCATCACCAAATCGCCTTCTTTTAGATCATAGGGTCTTTTCTTCAAATTTGAGTAGCTTCTTTGGCGATCTTGTGCAGCTTTCATATTGGTCTGTATCACCCCAATCTTTTCATTCGTCATTCTTACAATTTCTGGCCCAGTGAGTTTTGCTTCACCAGCTTCTAACCAACACACTAGGGTTCTACACTTCCTACCATATAAGGCTTCAAAAGGCGGCATCTTGATGCTTGAGTGGTAACTATTGTTATACGAGAATTCTACTAATGGTAGGTGCTGGTCCCAATTACCTCCAAAATCAATGGCACATGATCTCAACATATCCTCCAAGGTCTGAATAGTGCGTTCACTTTGCCCATCTGTTTGAGGGTGATAGACTGTACTCATCTTGATTCGAGTTCCTATCTTTTCTTGTAGAGAATCCCAAAAGTTAGACGTGAATCAAGGATCTCTATCTGAGACTATGGACAAAGGTGCTCCATAACGTCTGATTACTTCATCGATGTACAACTGAGCTAATTCTCCAAGTGAGTCAGTTTCTTTCATCGCAAGGAATAGGGCACTTTTAGTCAATCTGTCAACAATGACCCATATACTATCGTGTCCTCTTCGTGTTCTCGGCAGCCCCATGACAAAATCCATGGTCAATTCTTCCCACTTCCCTGCTGGTATCTGCAACGACTGCGCACTACCATACGGCACCTGATGTTCTGCTTTTACTTGTGCACAGGTATCACAGTGGGATATGTACTTTGCTATTCTCTTTTTCAACCCCGGCCACCAGTAATGCTGCTTCAAATCTTGATATGTTTTCGTACTTCCAGGATGTATAGAATACTTGGATTTGTGAGAATCATCCAAGACTATCTTTCTGTTTTTTCCATATTTGGGAACCCAAATACGTCCTTTAAAAGTACGCAATCCTTGTGTATTTACTTCAAACACCACCTTCTTTCCAAGTTTTTCTTTCTTTACATTGTCTTCGGATAAGGCACTTTCTTGAGCTTCTTTAATCTTCTGAATTAAAGTTGAGACTACTTCAATTCTCATGGATCTCCCTTTTATAACTTTTTCACGAACTTTTCGGCTTAATGCATCAGCTACTACATTGGCTTTTCCTTCGTGATATATTATCTCATAATCATAATCATTCACGAGCTCAATCCAGCGAGTCTGTCTTAGATTTAATTCTTTCTAAGTAAAAAGATATTGTAGACTTTTATGATCTGTATATATCTTGCATTTCGTCCCATAAAGATAATGTCTCCAGATCTTCAATGCAAAGACAATTGCAGCCACCTCCAGATCATGAGTAGTATAACGTGTCTCTGCATCTTTTAGCTGTCTAGAAGCATAGGCAATAACTTTGCCCCGTTGCATAAGTACACAACCGAGACCTCTATTAGACGCATCGCTGTATACTACAAACTCTTCTGTGCCTTCTGGTAAAGATAATATTGGAGCTTCACACAGCTTCTTCTTCAATATCTCAAAGGCTACTTGTTGTTTTTCTCCCCAGACAAACTTCACTTCTTTCCGGGTTAACTGAGTCAGTGGCACTGCTATTTTCGAAAAATCTTGGATAAACCGTCGGTAATAACCGGCTAACCCAAGGAAACTCCTAACTTCTGTAGGTGTCTTCGGTGGCTCCCATTTCATTACCGCTTCTATTTTAGCTGGGTCCACTTTAATACCTTCAGCTGAAACAACATGACCCAGAAATTGAACTTCCCGCAACCAAAAGTCACACTTTGACAACTTCGCGTATAACTGTTCATTCTTCAAGGTACGCAGCACTTCACGTAGGTGCACTTCATGCTCCGCTTCACTTTTTGAATAGACTAAAATATCATCAATGAAAACGATGACAAATCTGTCAAGAAAAGGTTTACAGACCCTATTCATGAGGTCCATAAACACAGCTGGGGCATTAGTGAGACCGAATGGCATCACTAAAAATTCATAATGACCATATCGAGTTCGGAATGCAGTCTTGCATACATCTTCATCCTTCACCCGTACTTGATGATATCCAGAACGAAGATCAATTTTAGAGAAATAACTAGCTCCCTGTAACTGATCGAATAAATCATCAATTCGTGGCAAAGGGTATCGATTCTTGATTTTCACCTTATTGAGCTCGCGATAATCTATATACATACGCATAGTACCGTCCTTCTTCTTGACAAACAACATTGGAGCTCCCCAAGGAGAAGAGCTGGGACGAATAAACCCCTTATCAAGAAGTTCTTGCAACTGGGACATAAGTTCCCTCATCTCTGTAGGAGCAAGACGGTACGGCGCACGAGCAATGGGACTTGCTCCAGGAACAAGGTCAATGCGAAATTCGACTTGCCTAATGGGTGGTAACCCATGTAAGTCATCAGGAAAAACTTCAGGGAATTCATTGACCACTTTTATATCTTCCATCTTCTGCTTCTCCTTCTTCCCATTCATCACATAAGCGATAAATGATTCGCACCCTTTATGGATGCATTTACGGGCCTTAATAGCAGTAATGAGACTTTGCATGTTCTTCCGGCGTTCCCCATATATATAAACTTTACTACCATCAGGCATTTTGATCGATACTATTCGTTTCCCACAGAGAATTTTAGCATTATGAGCTCCGAGCCAATCCATCCCAATAACAATATCGAATCCTTTAATCCCGATAGGTAGCAAGTTTGCCTTTAAGATTCGCCCATTAATCTCCACCGGACATTCCTCATACACATGACGGACCGTAACTAGTTCTCCATTCGCGACTTCTATAACACAAGTATTATCTAATGGTTTCATTGGTGTGTTCAGACGCTTACTAAAGTCATGGGACACAAAAGAGAAATGTGCTCCAGAATCAAAAATAACATAAGCAGGTTGTGAGTTTACAATGAGTGTACCTGCCACCACATCCTGATCTTCTTTGGCCTCATCAAGGGTCATCTGAAACGCCCTCCCTTTCGTCTTTGCTGGCTCTGTCTTTTTGTTACTTGCGGTGGAAACTAACGTCTCATTCTTCTTCTTGGGACAGTTGGTGCTGTAATGACCCTTTTCATGGCAATTGAAACATTCCACTTCACTAATATATTTCACCTTGCAGTCTTTAGCTTGGTGGCCCGAAAGACCACATTTAGAGCACCCACTAGTGCCCTTCTTGCATTCTCCACTGTGCCTCTTTCCACACTTCTTACATTCTTTAACCTCACTTTGCTTAGAAAAACCTGATGAAAAACGACTCTTCTTATTTGCTCCAGAGATTCCTGAAGACTTTCGCTTTTCCGCAAATGTCTGTCGTTCCTTGGCCTTTTTCTCTATCATACTCTCAACTCTAGCCGCAGATTCAATGGCTTCATCAAGAGTAGTAGCCTTGCTAACTTCTAACGAGTAGTCCCCCGGCAACCCATTAACATACCGGTTTATCCTTCCAGCCTCGGTCGGTAGTGTATCTTCCAAAAATGGCAGCATCTCACAGAACTTTTTAGTGTACTCGCCAACCGTTTGTTTTTCCTTTGCAAGAGCAAAGAATTCATTGACCAAGTTCTCCCGATGCCTAGCTGAACAGAACTTGGCTTTCAATCGCTGAGCAAACTCGTCCCAAGACAACGCATCCACGAAATCACTCCCCTTGACTCGGCGGAGAGTATTCCACCAAGTAAGAGCTTCCGCCTTTAGCATCTGAGAAGCAAACCCTACTTTCATATCCTCTTCGCAGCGGCAGATGCGAAGAACTTGTTCCATTTCAGTCAACCACCGTATTGTTATTCGCGGATCCATCTCCCCGTTGAACTCCTTTGGCCGACAGGACATAAAGTCCTTGAAAGTACAGGCTCCTTTAGTCTTGAACTGAGGCTGTGATTTGGAAGATGAATCTCCCTGAGAAGAAGTCTGTCTCAGATTAGTGCCTTCAGGAGCCACACTTTTCTCACTATCTTCAGGTTGTGACTTAGATCTTTCGCCCAGTCGCTCATCTAGGAGTCGAGTCATTTCTTGTCTGTTTTGTACTTGAGAGTCATGAAATAATTTCTGAATTGCCTCCAAGGTCAATGGAGGTGGATTAGCCTCACCCCCAGAATTGCCATCATCAACGGCTTGGGGCGGTCGGGGAGGCATAGGAGGCCTTGCATTAGGATCTGGGTTTTCCGCATACGATCCTTGACCACTTCTAGTTCGCATCTTGCTATAAAATTTCAAGTACTTTAGTATTTCATAATATATCATAATATTAGTTTACTACATTTCCACCAGTTTCCCAGTATTCCCTCACAGTTACACTAGGCTCAATACGCGTCCTGCGATTATGGTAATACGGGCCCATATTACCATAATCACCTCCACATGTTGTTCCCAATGTTTCCGCTCGGTTCCACTGTTCACTAGTACCAATTAACTACTTTTAACTCATAAATATACTCATATAATTCCATTAACAAATAATGTCCTAATTCATTAAAACATAACAGACTATGTAACTAACTTTAACTGACTATTTTACTAGTCTAAGCCTAGGAGTGGAATGATCCAATCCTAATTCGCTTAAACTATGGCTCTGATACCAACTTGTAACAACCTAAATTCTTCAAACCATTTATATTACATAAAATCATGTTTTACAAAATACGGTTCATTAAAAGCCATACAATCTGTTTAAGTACAACAGAGGGTGTTACAAACGCATATCAAACAACCATAAGTTTAAGGGAAAGGATTAATCAATACCAATACATGATAGTTGTATCCAGCTCCACTCTTTTGCATTCTAGGACTTATTTTACAAACTTCAAATTTTCTCACAACTTCGTACTTGAACCTGGAATACATGGCATAAAAACATAGAATACGTAAGACAAAAATGTCTCGTGAGTTACATGAGTTTTAGACTCAAACTTTAAATTTCTTTTCCAAACTTTTATAAAATTTCATAACGTAAACCATTGTCAAAACTACATAGTATAAACATACTATACCTTTTTACTTCTCAAAATCATCTTATGTTAAACTTTTCAAAAATACTATCTTTTATACTTTCTTTGACTGGTTTTATAAACTTGCTGGGATTTTTATACTTAGGGCGTTAATCACTATAAGTGATACCCCAAGTCTCTACAATTAGAAAGAACGGATCAATACTAACAGTAGAAGTGCTGAGGCAGTCTACTTCGCGAAGGGGTTGTCCCCAGTAGACTCCTTACCTAACCCGGGTAGGTTGAAACATAGTTCCCTTACTAACAATGCTAGTCACAATACCAGTCAAACATAAAATACTTTTCTGAAACTAAAATATTACTTGCACGAGAAATAGCTAAATGCCAAGCTTTTGACTCAAACATATCTCTATCATAATTTAGGCAATTGCCAGGAGTCATACTTTCAAATATAGCAATTAACTTTCTATTTAAACTAGAAAGTGTATCATTTTTGTAAACATTTTTACCCATAAAAATATATGTATGAAATCTGAAAATATTTACTTACTTGCCATGTATCCCAAAATGGATAAAAATGCTACATGTACTCACCGTATAACTCTTGAATAGTCGTTTAAGCGTCCCTCGGTTCTTTACCCTTTCGGTGTCCGAGTATTTGGCTTGCACCTATATATAGTATATGATACATTAATTTACATTTTTATTGACTCTATAACATGTTAGAGTCTTTATTATACCATCAATGGTCAAAACAAGTGTATAACTCTTGAATGACCAACTTTAGTTAAATTGTATTTTATACGTTTTTACTACAGTACCCTAGGAGGGTCGTATTTCAATTCCGATAATTTTTTATAAAGTTTTGGACCATATTAGACCTATGTTTAAAATTTGAGGTCAATTGGACTAGTTTTGATCCAATTCTTAAAAATGAGGATCACTTGGCAGGGGACTCTTGAACTGAAACTGCAACTGCACACTGGCGCAGGGCGCGCCGTGCCCAGGATAGGGGCGCACTGCGCCTAACGAGCAGCAGCCCAGATTTTCCCCGATTTTATGCTACAATTTCCCACTTTCTCATATTAAGTGCTGAATACTCCACTTAATCGATAGGGGTTTGTTCCAAGACTAAAACCCTTCAATTCCTTCAAGTTTTAAACCATTAAAATCAGATTAATCACAAGAACTCACAATCTAGGGTTCTTGATCAAAATCTCAATTCTTGCAAAATAACAACCTACTTCCATATTCTTGAATTAAGTCCTTTTAGCATGACTTATTGAAAGTGTTAAATCTCTTAACTACTTGTTTTATTACTGAAATTACAGAATTTCAGTTTCCTTAAGAATATCATCAAGAGCTCTAACTAGGGTTTTGATTTCTTACCTTGGAAGGTTGGAATCACCAATTCCAATTGTTAAGTTCTTAATTCCTTGCTTCAATTCTTGCTTCTCCAAATCTTGAATTTTCAGAACCCGTAGCTCTAGAACTCTCCAGGAAGAAATTCTGATTTTTATGTTGGTTATGAGATATTTTTCTCATTTTATATTTTCATATTTTTCAGTTTTGGTCCCTCTAATTAACTTACTTGAACTTTGGCCACCAAAACCAATTATCTTTCCATAGAATCAAATCTTTTACATTTTTAGTCCTAAACTATAATAGATTTTTATAATAATTTCTGCATATGGTCAAATGACCAATTTACCCTTTTTGGTCAAGATTCACTATTCACGGGGTAACAAGTTCAAATTCCGCATAAACGCTTATTGCTTATATTATTACCTCGCTTACACATACTATTCCACATAATGGTCTTATAATTGTCGAAAGACCGTTTTACCCTTTCGACCATAATTTCTCATATTAATACATATAAAACTTAGATTACACACATATTTGTTTACATATCGTTATTACAAATTTTTGGTCGTTTCATAGCGAGTTATCAATAATCATATAATCAAATGGTAGTAGGTGTTTTGTGTGAGTGTTTCGGGACCTCTTTTTTGTTGAACTGGAGTTGTCCTTGAGAATGATGTTAAGGGAGTTGGAATCAGATTGAGCGTCCTCGCCTTGTTAATCATAGAATCTAGGGCCATTCTAAGCTCTTGAGAGTGAAGTCCCTTGTGACTACTAACAATGTTAGCTGTTTCAAGCCATTCACTGTACCCGTATTTGACAAGGTTAAAAGCGGCACATCCTCAGGAAACTCACCATCTTCTTTTTCCGGGGGACATTTGAATCAATAGAACCTTTTGACCCTTGGGCTTGAGACACCTAACTTTGACAATAGGATACATAGAGTGACGTCAGCTAAAGACATCAACGTACTTTGAAAGATCAATCTTTCTATTCAGCTCGTCAACCCTTTTTCTTTTGTTCAGCAAGGAGTTAAATTGATTTATGAGGTCCTTCTAGTGATCAATACTTCATTCTTCGTAAGCTCAAAATTCCTCCGACACGAGTCCTAGTCGTTGCGCTGCAGTCCACAAGCTTTTAGACCAACCTGTCATCTAGTAGATTAATAATTTATTAGTCATGACAAGGTTATGTTCATCAGCAAACTTTCTTACTTCTTATTCTAACATTCCTCATTCTGTGGCTTTCTCTTTAATGGATGAGACCATATTCATCCTTTTGTAGGATTTAAGGGCAGAAGAGGTAGTTGTAGCAGTAAGTTTTTTAGACCTGATAGCAATAGGCTGAAGATCTTGAGATAATTCAAAGGACATATCCTCTTTGTGAATGGTAGCGCCCTGCTCCCCTTCTGCAGTTACCTCTGGATAGATTATGAAGATGGGAGGAATATTTAAGAATGAAAGATCAAAAAGACCTTCATCCTCATTTTTTTCATCAGATGGCTCCTCATGAGGTTCAGGTTTCCCTTAAGATGGCTCCCCCTGATATTTAGGGTTCCCTTGAATTGGCTCCCCTTGGAATCTAGGTTCCCCTGAAAATGGTCCTAATGACATGCTACTCTAAGAATCAGGGTTATCTAAAGGTTGACCCCTTTGAGAATTCTTCCTGTTTTGGCATCATTAGTGTGGGAAGGGGGTCAAGAGGATGAAAGAGAAGGTGGGGGTAGAGTTGGTGGTAGATAAGAGGATCCGGATCTAGGAGGAGTGACTGAAGTGTTGCTACTGAGAAAAGACGTTTGATCTCAGCAACATCTGACTCGACAATGCCAAGTCTGGCTAAAAGCACCATGACATATCCAATAAGAGTCTGAAGGGACCCGTTGATTTGGTGGAGAGAAGTTGCAGTATCAGGGGCTATAGGGGTAACTAAATGGGTGTTTGGAGGTCTAGAGGCTGCAATAGGAGAAGAAAGCCTTGAAGAAGAAACCTCCATGACCTTATCATGAGTGGGTGAGACATGAAGAGTACCTGTATCCATGTCAGTAAAATTAGAAGAATTGAAGCGAATATGTTTGCTCAAAGAGGGGAGGAGGAGGCATGTCAACATACATTGGGGAGGCATGATTTTCAGCATAAGTACCAAAAGAGTGGCGGTGATGAATATATTGCTCAAAGGGAGAGTTCCCTTGAGGCTCATCATTATCCTCAGCAACAACTAATTTTGAAGACTAAGTCTGAAGTATTTGAAGAGTTTAAAGAGGGTTCCTAGCAAGCAGCAGCAACAACAGTATAAGAGGAGCTATTGGATTCTTCCTGATCAGTGTTTGGAACAACAAAGGGTTCTTTAGGGTATGGGAATGGCCTGATAGGAAGAACAGGCTGTCGATCCCTTGACAAGATTGGGGAAGTTTAATGATGATTAACCTAGTACCTCATCCATGGAGTAAGTTGAGGATCAGTTGGTTTTGGTATTACTTGAAAAATCTTGGAAGGCAGTACTGGCGAGGGAAGAGGGTCAGATCCTAGCAGAAGGCAAGCACAACATTCATAATATAGTGTCATGTAAGACCCATTTTTAAATTGAGATGCTTTATAAGGTAAGTAGAGTTCTTACCTTATAGTCGGTGTGATTCTAGCTATGAGTTTGCTTAGCGTAAAGGTGTGGCGATCCTTGTGATTGCCTTCGAGTTATGAGTTGTTGATGAGTGAGAAGAGGTTGAAATCCCTCTTATGTACTAATCTTGGTTTAATTAAGATTAGTTAAGTTGTTATATGTGTTAGTGTGGTTAGAGGACCTTTTGAGAGAAGTTTGAGTTTGAAAAATGTCAAAAAGAACCAACCCGGGTCATGTTCTAAAACCCGGGCTGTGCTGTAATTACTGAACAAACGGAATAAATGTCGTAAAAGGAACTCGGTTCGTGTTCCTTAACCCGGGTCTGGTTTCGCCTGCAGAGCATTTAAATACGCAACAAACCCTCATTTCGGAAAAAACACACCCAAAATGCGATTTCAGAGCAAAAGGGGCGATTTTCTACCAAATTGAGCTTGGGCTGCTTATGGAAATGTATAGTGATGCGAATCTAACCTCGTAAACGCATTCTTGACTTCTAATTCGTTGAGGTGAGTGATTTCTTCGTTTTGGGGGTTTTGAAACCCTAACTTTAGATTTCGTGATTTTGCTATATATTGTTATATATGTTGTTTGTAGGTTGTTAGTGGATGCCTTTAGAGTAATTAGTGTGATTATTGTCGAGTTTCTACGGTTGAATGAGTAGAACTGCATATTTGGGGGTTTCGGTAAATATAGAGTTGATATCTACCGTTTATACTCCTTTTTCCTTCTTCGATTTATACATCTTTGAGATAGATGTTATTGAGATGATTGTGGATACTGGAGAATTGATTTAGATTATGGTGATACAATCTAGTTTAGTGAATAGGAGTTTGATCACGTGATTTGGGAGTTTCACGCACTAAGCCGAGATCAGGTAAATGCTTTCAAGTATTGAGTAAGAGTTGCATCTTGTTGTATGTGATATATATCTTGTGTGTGTATATATATATATATATATATATATATATATATATATATATATATATATATATATATATATATATATATATATATATATATATATGTGTGTGTGTGTGTGTGTGTGTGATATTGATACTGCGATAAATTAGAGTTTGAGTGATTCTGTTATCTATAAATAACAAGATATGAGTTAAATTTCATAATGAGTATAAGAGTATAATATATGATGTAGTGATTAAGTTAAAGAGATCTTTGGGTCAAATTGTCGCAGTTATGAGAATTGCTTATTGAGTATTGCTGATTGTGGAAATGAGTACTGTTGAGTATGTGATTGAGTTTACAAGTAGTACCAGTTGTGGTACTTATTGATGAGTTGATGTATACTAATAATTAGCTGGCGTTGTAAGTTAATATGATTGCAGGTTTCAGTTAAGAGGAGGAGATACTTACTTGCTAATGAGAATAGCAAGAGAGGAGCATGAGAATGTCCATCGAGAGACATATGTGGAATATATTGGAGATTACTCACTAAGCTTTATCAGCTTACACTTGAGTGTTGTGTTGTTTTGCAGGTATTGGTAGCTGTGATAGAGGAAGGCATGTGATAAAGAAAGACGGACAAGTTTAGAGCATGTCCTTTAGTTGAATTAGATTTATTTGTAATGTCTGGTATGTAACGTGAGGACCTTTTGTTGTAAATAGTGCATGATAACATCTTGTTTTCCATGGTTGAGTACAAGTATACCCATTTTTAATGTGTTATTGTTTGAAAATTTTTGGGTGTACTTCGTATGAGAAATCGGGTGTTACATGTCATGGCAAGGAACCTGGGTAAGCCACATACATGGGGCGACTCTTGCTGGTGACGAGGGTCACCAGCTGATCAAACATCATCTGAGAAAATCAAAGTACATGTTCCTGATAATAGTGTAAAGAATTCTCGGCTCAAAGAGATTGAGCTGATCAAGATTTTCAGTCTTGTGTCCCAAAGACTTCTCAATGACACCAATCAGGAACTTCCAACTAGGAGGAAGACACTGGCGAAGCACGAACTTCACAACATCATTTTTTCCTTGAAATGAAGAATTATAACCAATGTGTGGCAGAATCAACTTACATTGGTCCTCAGAGGGCAGTGGAGAAAAAGACTCATAAACCAGAAGGAAGAAACATCGTTTGAATGTTGGAAACGAAATAGGATCAACTAAACAAAAAACACAAGAATTTGCCAATTAATCACAAACCAATTCAAATTAACAAAATATTTCTTACATATAGAGTTTTACAAGTATCTAATGGCATACATAAAATGAACCCTAGCCAACACATTTATACTAGGAGTTCAATTAACAAAACAGAATATCCCTGTAAATCAGTGATAGATAATACTATATGGCATAAGTATCTAATCACAAAATTTACGCATTTTACAAAAATACAAAACATCTACACACTATCGCTGATCATCATACGCTGCACTTGATTGATAGTGTGGATTAATTTTGACACTCATCCGATTTTCAATGTCAGCCCAACATATATATATATATATACTAGACGAAATCCCGCGCGTTGCGCAGGTTAACATTATCTATGAAAAACTTCGTCATTCACATTATCTATGAAATAATAACTCTTCCACTAAGTTGATATATAAAATTGTAACTACTTTAAACAATAAACATCTATTACAATCACAATACTCAATGATCGTTACCCGTGATTTGCGCTTGAATAATATTAAATATAATTATCAATCTAGTGTTAATTTTACTATTGTGATTATTAACTAATTTGATTATTACTTATTTTACCATCTTTGTATTTCTATCATAATGATTATTTAAAAAAAAAAACAATGCTTCTTTAAGTTAATGTAATATAATTTATGAATTTACGTTACTATATATTATTATTATCGTCAATTAAGTTTAAAAATAAGTTATTATTATTAAGTAGTTGTATAAGACTTTTAAAAACCACTTATTAGTATTAAAAATTATAAAATTTTAAACTCTAGATAGAAAGTTTTATTTTATTTGTAATCATATTACATTAATAAATGAATTCTGAATCGTTACTAAAAGAACATTTAAAAAATTGTGTCGATTTCAAATCAATATGATGTACATCTTTAATAAATTGTTAGTTACATTCACAATGATGAAACATAATTAAACAATCATATATGATATTGCAAAATAATAACATACATCTTTAATAAATTGTTAGTTAAATGTATTGAAGTTTTATTAATATTACAACCCTTCAAATTCCAAATAAGAGTTATTTAGCATTAAACTACTACAATGGAGAGTTTTTTCTACTTATGGTGTTTAATTGATACTTATGGTACTCAATTAAAGAGACTTGAAATATTTAAATTGTATTTAGTCAACTAAATTAATAATATGATCCTCTAGTGTGTAGTATTATATTATATTTAAACATTAATATTTAACTATTTCAATACAAATAAAGCTAATAATATGTTGGTTCTATCTTTTTGAATTTTTTTTCATATAACTTATTTTTGTATATTTGTTTCAAAGCAAAGTTTCAAACAATGTGTTCTAGAATATGATTAGCGAATGAGTGTGTGAGAAGTTATTTGACAATAAGGAATTTGTAGATGTTTAATGTATTTCATAGTAGGAAATGTGTTTATTTTTTATTCATTAGTAGTATATAATAAATAAACAATTTAAAAAATAGCATATCAATTTTAAAAAACATAAAACTTATAGATTAAGAAAAAAACCTACAAACTCATTACTATAAACTTAACTATAATATTTATAAGTGTATATGTATCTGTTTATTGATTTATATTAACCTATTCATAGAGACTTTGAATTTTTTATAAGTCAAAATACTTGAGAAATACAAATAAGTTCTTCTCTAGTTGTTACAAATTCATGATAGTAGGTTGTTGTATGTATACATTCACTTTTTTATATTGTTGCACACTATTTTTTGAGCTTAAGCTCTTGTATTTGTGTTTTTTATGGTATATGATTTTTGACATTGTAGTTAATTTGCCTATTTTATTGTCTACATGAAAGTTATCATTAACATATATATGTATGAGATGTATCATTATCAACAAATGCTTAGAATGTAATAGAAAAAACCACAAACTATTAATGATGATTTGAAAATTACAATCTATTTTTATTTTCCAATAATTCCTTTATATTATATTGAAATTTGACATCTTTTCATGTTGTAATTATATTAGTTACATAACCAACGATGGAACTCGATCAAACAATCATATAGGATATTACAAAATAAGAACATACATCTTCAACATATTGTAACAAATAAATTGAAAAATAATAAATTTCTCTTTGATCTAAATGTACAACATAAATGTTTTCTTGAACTCTAAAGAAAGAAGAAGGAAAAAAGAAGTGAATACAAATTGAACCAAAAAAACAACTAAAATATCTTCTAGCATTTTAAAATTTTGATAGTCATACCCGCCTTTATCTTATACATTTTTTCCCATCTTCTTGAATTTAGACAACAATAACAAAAACAGAAGAGAAGAAAATGCACGCATATATTAGTTACATAACCGACGACGGAACCCAATCAAACAATCATATACGATATTACAAAAGAAGAACATACATCTTCAACATATTGTAACAAATAAATTGAAAAAGAATAAATTTCTCTTTGATCTAAATGTACAATATAAATGTTTTCTTGAAATCTAAAGAAAGTAGAAGGAAAAAAGAATTGAATAAAAATTGAACCAAAAAATAACTAAAATAGCTTCTAGCATTTTAAATTTTTGATAGTCATACCTACCTTTATCTTGCACCTTTTTTCTCCATCTTCTTGAATTTAGACAACAATAACAAAAAGAGAAGAGAAGAGAATGCATACAACCAAATATGAAAATAATGTTCTTATATAGGAAAAATATTTCATTTAACTAAGTCATTAATTGGAAGAAGTTGAAAATGTGGGAGTTTTAAATGAATATGGTACAAGTATTTGAGTTATCTTGATCCATATTCATGAATGGTCTCTATTATAAGAGTTATATTATATTATATATATATATATATATATATATATATATATATATATATATATATATATATATATATATATATATATATATATATATATATATATATATATATATATATATATATATATATATAGGATCGGTTGAGGACTCGAAAAATAGTGAGGCCTGCGATGACAAATCTTGGCCATGAGTTTGAATAAATTAGTGACTAAGATTAAATATGTATAATTTGGTTATTTTAGTAATTATTGACGAGATTTTAAAGATTTATAGCGAAAGGAAATGTTAAATATGTATAATTGGCAAAAAAATTTTAAAAGAAAATAGGATTTTTTTTTTCCACCTTCCACGCGCCTCTACACGCACCCTCGGCCTCCAATTGTCCATAGTCATGAAAATTAAAAATATATATTATAATGTATATGCAAAATAATATAATTTTTTTAAAACTCGCGGACAAAATTGTTCACCTTACTATTTTAAGGCATTTAAAACAAAAAATTAAAATTATGGTCGATAAGGGGTGTGACGTTTTCTTTAAAGGATCTCTTAATTCGTTTTCTGGCCAAAAAAAAATTTTCTTTGTAAACATAATTTTAAAAAATCACAAATATTAAAATTTGATTCTCTATACAATGAACATAATTATGAAATTTTGAAATTGTAATAATCCAAAAAATAAATTTTTTGTCAAAGAACTTATGCATCAATTTGTTCACGTTATGATATAAATATGATCCACAATGAAATTATACAAAATATTTATGATCCAAAAATATTATGATTAAACATGTTTGTGATGCTTAATTTGTTATGATTCAAAGTATTTATGATCCAAATACGATCCACAATGACATAATCCAAAGTATTTTTTATGATCCAAAAATATTATGATTCTCTATATAATGAACATAATTATGAAAATTTGAAATTGTAATAATCCAAAAAATAAATTTTTTGTCAAAGAACTTATGCATCAATTTGTTCACGTTATGATATAAATATGATCCACAATGAAATTATACAAAATATTTATGATCCAAAAATGTTATGATTAAACATGTTTGTGATGCTTAATTTGTTATGATTCAAAGTATTTATGATCCAAATATGATCCACAATGACATAATCCAAAGTATTTTTTATGATCCAAAAATATTATGACTCAACATGTTTTTTATGCTTAATTTGTTATCATACAAAGTATGTATACTCCAAAATAGTATGATCTAAAATGTTGTGATCCACAAATAAATGTTTTGAATTATTATCCTCAAATATATGATCCAAAATCATATTACCAAATGATTGCTTTGTTTTGAAGAATGTTAAGATCCTTTAATATATGAACTCAAATCATATGATTCAAAAACTTATGATTCAAAATCATATGGTGCAATATGATCCAAAATGATATGATCCAAAACTTTATGATACAAAATGTTATGACAAAAAATGTTATCGAAAATATGATGACACAAAATGTTATGATCTAAAAAATAATGAAAAACACTAAAAATAGTTTTTTTAAATAAAAATAAATAAAAGCTAAAAAAACTAAAAAACGAATATAAGTTTTTAAAAAATTAAAAATAAAGTAATAAAAAACTAAAAACTAAAAAAGAAACACATTTAAATTAAGTTTCACGGACATTAGGCGCATGTTATCTTATCATCGAGTCTGTATTACGTTCCACAGACGTGCGTCACACATGACTGCATCATGATGACGGCTGAAGTTTGACGTTCTTGCCGTTTAACGAGATGGTTGGTCGAAAATTGTTCTTGCAGTCCTCAAAGAAATTGAAGTCCTCATCGGATCCGTTACCTTAGGATGTAACCTTACCGAAACTGGAATAACTGGTAATTGAGTAAGCCATTAATCGAGAACTGAAACCAGACCACACTCCCCTAGGTTTAAACCAATTTCAGTTCTGGTTCGGTTCCGGTTTCAGCTCGGGTTTTTAGTCTAAACACTCGTCCATAACACCGAAACCAGAATAAACAGTAACCGAATAAGCAATAAATTGAGTATCAGAACAGTACTGAACTTACCTTATTCGGTTTTAACCGGTTGGATACTTTGGTCAAAATGCTCGTCCCTATCGTACTCTATGTGTGTATGTGTGTATGTATGTGTGTATGTATGTATGTATGTATGTATGTATGTATGTATGTATGTGTGTGTGTGTGTGTGTGTGTGTGTGTGTGTGTGTGTGTGTGTGTGTGTGTATATATATATATATATATATATATATATATATATATATATATATATATATATATATATATATATATATATATATATAGGTTACTTCATTTTAGAACAAAAATTTTGATGAGAACCGTAAGGAAAGAGGCGGTAACATTTTTGTAATTATAACAACATCTCCATGCATTAAAAAATTTTGTTTTTTTTATAGGAACATGTTTATCATTTAAATGGAATAAAAATTGTAAATGTTCTTATATTTGTTTACTATTTTTTAATATAATAATTAATATAATAAAGTCGATAGGGATCAATAATATTTATGCGTTGATGCATTCGTAAGAAATTTTGGTTTTTAACAACATATTTATCATTTAAAAAAACATAAAAATATACAAATGTAAATATGCATAAATGCATTAATGTATTCATATGCATAGCTTGATAATATCAGCACTAGTAGGAATGAAAAATATGATTACATCGGCAACAAATTTATGCCGAAGTGACATGACAGCTCGAAATTGGACAAAATTCGAACACGACATGTAAAATGAGTCAAATAAGAAAAACTCACTGCTTTGTAGTGACATGTGATATTTATTGGCAAATCGGGATCGTTTAGGGCCTCAAAACGTGTTTTTCTGTTTTTTTTATTTATGAGAATTTTATATTAGATTTTATTTAAATATTTGTTTAGAATCTTATACTAATCAATTCTAATATCCTAGGTTTAAGGAGCGAAGCTTATCGCTGATATGTATGCATGCACTGATGATATACATCCATGCATATTGATGCATAGATGCATTCATATGTATTCACTATGCATGCAATTTTTTTTATGTTAGAACATCATTTTTGAATAAATTTCAGTCGATATACATTCATGCATATGAATGTATTGATAATGTTTCTTTTGGTGACCTTATTTTTTTGTAAAAGGAGTACACCCGTCATCGTTATAAATACGTATTAACATTATGATAATGTTTCTTTTGGTGACCCTATTTGTGACCTCTAGGACAAAATTACTAGAACCTGTCAATATACATATACACAGATAAATGGTCCCATATCCATACGTGCTATGGATTTCTTATCTCCATGATCTAACACAATGATAAATGAATGAGCAATTTCAATTAAAAAGTTATTGTGGCTAAATTAGCATTTTGACCAAAAAAAGAATCTATTACACATAAAATATTAATATCCTGAATGTTATAAAATTTGATACAAAGTTAAAGTTATCTAGTGTTAAATGAGATCATTGGTACTACGTAATATCAAATAACGAAAGAGATAGTCATAATCCTTTTACGGAAAATAGGGTCACCAAAAGAAACATTATCTTTTATATAAATAGTTTTTATTCTTATTTCTCCAAAAGTGCAAATCATTTATATAATGCCACCATAATATATTTTAATGTCCAACAACTTTTCGTATATTTTTCGAGGAGTTAATGTATGAGTGGAATAATTTCATATGTCATAAAAACATGTTCACGTCAACATGGTTGATAAAAAGACATATGGTGCTATCAAGAACACTATTCTATTTTACTTCATTTTCATGCCTTTATTCCTTACAAGGCGTTATAAATTTATTCCATTAATGCTATTTAAATAGTACCATGCTTTCTCACTTCCTCACACCAATTAAACTTCTTTTCATTCCCCTTAACACAACCTTCAACAGGAATTTTCATTACAAAACGTAGAATTTTAAAATGGATATGGTGACAAGAATGGTGTCAGAGAAACCGGTGGTGGTATTTAGCAGGAGTTCATGTTCTATGTCTCACACAATAAAGTCTCTCCTTTTCGAATTTGGAGTAAACCCGGCCGTGTATGAGCTAGATGAGATCTCCAAAGGTTGGGAAATCGAGCAAGCACTTTTGAGGCTTGGACGGAATCCTATCATCCCTGCTGTGTTCATAGGAGGTGAATTTGTTGGTGGAGCCAATGAAATTATTAGCCTTCACCTTCAAAGGTCTCTACAACCAATGCTTAGAAATGCAGGAGCTCTATGGGTGTGAGCAGCCCTTGACTAATCTGGTTGTAATAAATGCGCTGTAGTTGCATGTATATTGGTTGTTTAACCATATGACTTGAGGTAAAACTGAAGGCTTATATAGTTCCATATATTTTTGTTCTGGTTTCCCGTTTTTCCTTTTAAATAGTCCGGTTCAAAAAATATTCTCAAATCAAATCAGATGAGCTACGTACATTTTTATATAATGAAGATACTTTTGAATACCGAACATATATACCACACCTCATGGATGACACTGTGATCACCATCTCTCATTGACATTCTTAACTACTTAGCGGACTAAAAAACTTCATTTATTTTCTAGAGAAACGACTAAAGACCTTTGTAGAAAAGAGGCTAACTTCATACGTAGCTCAATAAAAATTTTAAGGTAACGTACAATGTGATCTTTGAATGAGGTCTACTATTTATTTTGAGCTTAGGTTTAGATGTGCCAGGCAAAGGAGCACTATAGCCTATAGGATATTGAAATATGTATGAATTAACATTGAGAGTTCCAACACTGATTTTATTAACTGGTGACCTTTTATGACGAGATCATAAATGAAAGAAAAGAAAAAGAATTAAAGGATTACATGTGTGAGTCTTCGGGAGACCTTGGGTTGACTATATATGGCCATACATATCGGTCTAATAATGATTAATCTTTTAACACTACTAAACCAAAAAAATAAATTAATAAATAAAAAGAAACTCACAACCTAAGGTGCACCACCAATCGAAGATCATCATTTTTTATATTTTATTCCACATATATTTTTATTATATATATATATATATATATATATATATATATATATATATATATATATATATATATATATATATATATATAGGGTCCCATTCCGGTGAATACTCTTTTTTCGGTGAGGTCTCGTAAAGACACCTTAAAAAATTGAGAAAAAATATAAAAAAAATACAAATCATAAAATCGAGAATAATACTATATCATTATCAAAAAAAAAATTTGAAAAAAATTGGATCATTGAAAAACAGTAATGATCCAAATTTTTTTGTTTTTTGTGGATCATTGTTTCATTATAAAAAAAAAATGATGATCCAAAAGTTTTTTTTTTTTCGAATTTTTTTTCTCCAATATAGTACTATGATCCATTTTATTTTATATATATATATATATATATATATATATATATATATATATATATATATATATATATATATATATATATATATATATATATATATATATATATATATATATATATATAATGACAACTTCAATAGAGAACAAAATTATATTAGCTAACCATAGAACCCCATGAAAATTGCCCATGTTCACTTATGAACATATGTTAATTTATGAACATGTTCATCTATGAACATGAAAATTACATATGTTCATAAATGAACATGAGAAATTTTCACTTGGTTCTATGGTTAGCCAATATAATTTGGTTCTATGTTAAACCTGTATATATATATATATATATATATATATATATATATATATATATATATATATATATATATATATATATATATATATATATATATATATATATATATATATATATATATATATATATATATATATATATATATACACACACACACACACACACACACAGAGAGAGAGAGAGAGAGAGTTAGGATCAACTACAAACAACAATTATTCTGTGAACGTAGGACCAAACGTGGAGCGTCTGATCGAAATGATCAATGATGTTAGATTCAATGACCTAATTGTAAATTTATGACAATTAATTAATTAGATTTTACAATTAAACCATTATAAATGATATTTTAGTCTATTAATAAATATTTAAAAATAGGAAATACCCAATTTATCTTCTACTTTTGTGGGATTTATATTTAATATTTATATTCTTATATATAAATTATAACTCTATTACGTAATGAATAATAAATGCACATAAAAAATACTGCACAACAATAACTGTACATAAAAAAAATAAATGCACATAAAAAACGCAGATGATCACATAATACATTGTCATTTTTAAATAATAGAACATCATTCTTGAAAAAATACAATGTCATTCTAAAAGAATACATTTATTCTTAACGTAACACAATACAATTTTCAAAGAATACACTTCATTCTTGCCCTGTCTTCCTTTCTGGATCGACTTTGCAACGAAAGAAATTCTTGAAGAATGGAAGCATTCTTGAGTAATTCGAGCATATGTTTTTCCACATTATTGAATAATGGAAGCATTCTTGAAGAATTCAAGAATATGTTCTTCCACAATCGATTGTAACTGGATAATTCTTGAAGAATGGAAGCATTCTTGAAACATTCAGATTCCGTGAAGGAAAGAAAGGAAGAATCAGGGAAAAATTTAAATTTGACAGCTATAAACCCAATGAAGAAATGAAAAGTTGCTACAACATATCAAATTAGTGAGTAATGATTTCAGTTTACCTTTTCTTACAACCTCAACTAAATCAGCAAGAATTGAATTCATCCACCACACAATTTCTTTAATTTTCTTCCAGATTTTACAATCAAATCAAGTAATCAAGTTTTAAGACACCTTTACTTTAATCAAAGCCCCAAGAATCGGTGGTTAATACATATAAAAGTTCCAAGATCAAATTTCAATGCACTCAATCGAAGTCCTAAGAAATCGAAGTCAACTACACCTTTTTTCATGATAAGAAGTTTCTACACAGTTCTTTCAAGATTAATGTCCAAAGAATAGAAATTCATGTTAATTAAATTATGCTAATTTAATATTTTCTCAATCACAAAAACATCAATTTCATATAAACATAAGAAATTTCAAGGCACTCAATCGAAGTCCTAAGAAATCGAAGTCAACTACACCTTTTTTCATGTTAAGAAGTTTCTACACAGTTTTTCCAAGATTAATGTCCAAAGAATAGAAATTCATGTTAATTAAATTATGCTAATTTGATATTTTCTCAATCACAACAACATCAATTTCATATAAACATAAGAACTTACTTGGGAATCCGATTTTGATTGGAGTGGGATTTGTAAATGACGATGTCATTACCGAAAACTTAAAGGAGAAATCGTATTCCCGTTATGTTGCTATGTCTTGATGGAGAGATTACACAATAGCTGTTATGGTGTTCTTTGGGAGAGAATGAAGGCGTGAAACTGATTTTCTCCTTGATATACGTATTGTGATTTTTAATAGCAACTAAAGGGAAATAAACCACATTGGGTATTTATATATGTTACTCCCATCAAGTAACAATTTATATAAGTTGAGGGTATTAATCGTAAGCATACCACTAACATAAAATATTTTACAGAGGTCCTAACGCCATATTTATGTAGATTATTTCTAACATTCTCCCACTTGGCCTAGTGACCGTTTCTCATAAGTTTGGGCAAGTATGAATTTATAACACTTCGTACATATACCATAGCAAAAAGAAACAACCATACGCGTTGTCAACAACACCAGACCCCCATCAATTATAACAAGGCATTTATACAAAGTGTTAACATTATGACAAGCCAAAGATCATTAATCAATGTGGTGAATAATTTATTCTTATCTCTAGAGTTAATCATAAGTGCGCGCAAATCATAATTATAGACAAACTTAAAACTTATGAGGAAATCATAATTAAGTACTTGGTTCACAATATTCGATATAATGAAGCACCATGCTAGAAAGTTATATAAAGTCTTTACGTAAACCCATCTTGATGAAATGATCTATGAATATGTTCGGTAAAAGACCTTTCGTCATCGGATTTGCTAGCATGCCATGAGTGCTAATATACTTGATACAAAGATTGTGCTCCTCTACACATTATTGAAAAATAAATACTTTGTACCGAGATGTAATTCTGCCTCACTTGAATTGTTACTGTTCGAAAAGTTTACGGTGGCAGAATTGTCGTAATTGATCTTCAACGGTCTCGAAATGGAGTTAATTATTATAAGTCCCATAATGAGATTGCTCAACATCATTTCATGATGTCTTGCATTATAGCCCGCAACATAGTTACCCATCATTGTTGAGGTTATTCTTTATGACTCCTCCATGAGATAGGCCCGCATGACATCATAGACAATATATGACAAATTAGTCCCTTAAAGATATTGTAAGATCATAGCAGATTCCAGTGATCTAGGCCATCATTAATTTGATATTTGCCTAGTATGACCGCTATGTAATCGATATATAGATGCGTGAAAGCTTGAGCATACATCAAGCTCCCACTCATCTTAAGGTATATCTAATGATCCATCTAATTTTAATGAAGTCGGTTTTTTGTGACTTCATCAACTTTAAATACCATTGAATATTGGCTTTGGCAACCTTTGGTAACTAATAAGGTTCTCAAACATCATAACCAATCATGGAATGTAGCTCGTCAATTATGGCTTCATTCCATGATAAGATTAGTCGTATTCATGGCCTCATTATAGAAAGTAGGATCATCACATTTCCTTAAGTCATGGGCGATCTCATTTAAGTATGTTCCATAATCATCAAAATTAATGAGTCGTTGAGAGCTTTTGATGTCTGCAATGGTTTTTATCGGGTTGTCGAGACTCGATATGAATTTATGGGATTTCCTCATTTTGAGCCATGCAATGTGAATAGTCATATTATGTAGGTAATAAATTATTCATGATCTGTAATTCCCGCAGGAAAAAGTCCACATATATTAATGTGTGTTAGTTCCAAAAGAGGAACTAGTGGTACCATTATTATTTCCTTTAATACATTTAACACATGTCTCACAATCTGTGAAAACAAGTGTTGGAAACACTCTAAACTCTCATGTACCTTAACATTCGGTCTCATGATATATAACCTAAACATTATTGCCATAACATGGATTAGTTTCCTAAACTTGATTTATTAAAATTTTCATTCACATTATATGAAAACAAGGATTTTGAGAACTGAATATCCAAGTACAATTTATAGAGGTTTCCCTCTAAGTAACCATAACCAACAATGTCAGAGTTTAGCTAATAGTTACTTTACTAATTACCAAGTGTTACATTACATACATAATTGTCTAACTTTGTACAATAATAGATTCCGAGTCATGCTAGTACATAATAAGTATCATATAAGTTAATACAACAACCACCTTCCATAACTAATTGCAATGTACATACGGCTTCAACATTTAGTTGGTAACTGTTTCTGACATTAATGGTCCTTTGGTTTCTTTCCAACCTCCGGATCATATGGAATCCCTGTAAGAAGTTTGTAATATGTACCATGAAATGGAAACATCATAATATGTGTTGTAAGGAATATTTATATTAAAGGGCTCAAAAATCATAAATAAATAAGTATTACCTTTATTTGCTAGCCACTCCATGAAACCGGGGCATTCTCGTTGGAAATGTCCTTTCTTATGACAAAATTTACAATGAGGAGGATCCTTTGGTTTGTTTGAACGGAGTGTCACTTGTACTTGCCTTCTGAGACTTTGAACTTTCCCTTACTTGACCCTTGCTCTTTCTTTTTTCTGTGTTTGTGGTAGTGACATGAGCAACATTTGGCATCTCCACTTTTAGGCGTTCCTCCTCGTCCTGAACACACATGGCGATCAACTCACTCATCTTCCACTTATCCTTTTGAGTGTTATAGTTGATCTTGAATGGTCCAAACTGTGTAGGGAGAGACGTCATAATGAAGTGGACCAAGAAGCCCTCGCTAATCTCCATGTGCATGCCCTGTAGTTTATTTTCCATGTCGCTCATCATCATGATATGCTCACGTACACTACTCACACCATCATACTTAGTTGTCAACATTAATATTAAAGTACTTGCATGAGCCTTAGAAGTGCCTTTGAATTGTTCCTCCATAGATTTCAAGTAGGTTTTTGCATTTTCGGAGTCGGGGATGGCTCCGTGAATTGCTACTGATATGTAGTTCTTAATGGTCATGAGTGACATGCGATTCAATCGCTCCCACTATTCATAAGCTCGTTTCTGATCTGCTGTACTAGTAGCAGTGAGCGCAGCAGGAGGATCATGTCTTAATGCATGATCCAAGTCCATTATTCCATGGTTTAACCTCACACTATCTTTCCATAAAGCGAAGTTAGTACCCGTCAGAGTTTCAATTCCACAATTTGTAGTCAAAGTGGATGCCGAGGTTACATTAACATTAGATGCATGCACATAAGTTACTAAAAATATTAAGGGATAAAAACTAATGATATGTATGTCAATAATTAAATATCACATATTATCAACACCAAATAATGTCTTAAAATGTCTGGATTAATTATTAGCTTTGCATTGGCTACGACTGATAATCAAACATAAAAACATATTTAGACATTAAGCTGCGCAACATAAATATCATACATCACCGTTGGACAGAAATGTAACACTTATGTAATTATGCTAGTGATTTATCGTATCTACCATCAAATAATTAGTTGTTGGGTTCATTGAATGAAAGTACTTACAATAACATAAAATGGAATCTCTTAAACTTGAATGAAAAAATTGAATGACTTTATATTGGGACTGTCATTCAAGTTTTCATTCATGTTACCATTCAAGTTATCATCTTAATTATTTTAAGAATTAGACTTTAATTTAATAAATAAAGTACACCATAATGTAAAAATATTGGGTTCTTTTGATAAAATGGAATCACTTAAACTTGAATGAAAAAATTGAATGACTTTCTATTGGGACTGTCATTCAAGTTTTCATTCATGTTACCATTCAAGTTATCATCTTATTTTAAGAATTAGACTTTAATCTATCTCTTATAATAAAGAAGGCCACTAAATGCCACATGGCATTTTTCTAGCCATTTTGATACGTGGCGCTATGAGAGTGAATTCTAGAATGCCCTCTAAATTCGGATGATATTGATGGCAATTTTCAATCAAATCCCAAAAATCACGAAGCAATTGAATAATCAAATCCCCAATATCATAAACTAATTCAAATTTAAATGGGTGAAGCGGAGATCACGAGTGTCAACCACGATTTCACCATTCCAATGATTTAGGGTTGGTGAAGACCGTAGTAAAGCCTTTGAAGAAATTCAGTCTCCAAGTTCACTTTCTTTCTTGTCGGCAAAGCAACAATCTATGGTTTGTATGCGCCCATCGGTTCAAATACGCCTTTTCCGCATATGTTTGTGATTAAGGATCCAGTGGTGGATATCACGAATTTCTATAATTGGTATAAGATTACTGAGCGATGGTTAAAGCGAAAATCTCCGGTGCCGTCCGATTGGGAAGGGAAAGAGATTCGTCAGAGTAAAAAGGATAGACAAATTTCAAATTCAGCGGATGAAGGAAGCCCTCTTTTAGATCGTATGATCCATCTATCATCCAACATCCTACCATTTACAGGTTACGTAATCCAACCCGGATTCCTTTTATGTTGATCGAATGACTGTATTTACAATTGATTGAACACATCAACTGAGGCTCTTTTCGATTATTAATATACTTTCCAGTACCGCTGATTTTATTTTGTCAAATTGCACAGAAATCGAAAGCAACTTTTTTTATTACGTACTTGAAGAACTCGAAAGTGACTCGACTCTTACAAACCCAATTGCCCTAAACCTGATGTTTGCATTACTGTAAGCCTTGAAACAACTTCGCTCGCCAAAATTATAATTGCCCTTTTCATTCAGCCGTTACAAAACCAAAATGACACGATGAAGTTTTAATATAAATAGATATAATATTTTTAAATAAATATTTTGTCGTAATTAATCAAAGCATTTATGATGAGACAAAGCGTCTACAGCCATCTTTAATTAACATATATATTGCCTCATCCCAAAATGCTTACTAATAGAATATGACCCAACTTTGTTATAATCAAATGCTAAACTTTATAAAGTTAAATTTATCAGACAATAGGTATCAACAATGAATAATGAGAATTTATACCTTACTGAACTCCTGGTATGGTTCCTTTTTGTTTTCTTCATTCTTTTAATTCTGTATAACTTCCCTTTTTTCTTTCGTTTTATTGTATAATTTTAAATTCTTCTGTCTTCTAAATGTGAAATGTATGCAGGGGCGGATAGGGTTTGGTGTATCATGCCAACACTGATTGGGGTTCAAAATGATAATTTCTTAATTAAAAAACAAAGTTTATTGATTTAATGGGATCAAAGAGGCCATTAACTGAGGTCAATGTTTCAAGGGGACCACCCCCACCCACCCCCCCCCCCCCCCAAAAAAAAATTGTCGTTGATTTTACTAGAGTGTTCTTCACAGCAAGCCAAAAGTAGGTTACCATGGGGAACAAAAAAACAAAAGCATTCATTTTCGGACCAAGTGTAAAAAAAAGACTATATCACAGGAACTAAAAATGTGATTTACGCTACATTTTGTTAGATTTGGTCCAAAACATATCTTTTTTCTTTGCCCCTTTGGATGAAACAAGGGCATAATGGTCATTTTCATAAATTTAACAGAGGCTGGTAATTTAGATGAGTGAGGAACAAAAAGGTAACCAAAAAAGCAAAATGATTCTTTATTGGACTAAATCTAAAAAATAACTACAAGTCTACAACATAGAGTTATAGTGCTCCCAAATTTGCATTGTTAGGTATTTATATCGTAAAAAGTGATGTTTACATCTTTGAAGTAGTGATGTTGGAGCTCTTGACAGGTAGAAAGCCGCTAGACAGGTAAACCCTCAAGCAATATAAATCGCAAAAATATTTTTCCTGGTATTTTAAATCGCAATAATCCTTTTTAAATGTGTAGTTCAAGGAAGAGATCTGGGCAATCTCTTGTGAGATGTGCGACCCCTCAACTCCATGATACATATTTATTGGCTAAAATGGTTAATTCCTCAAATGGTAAGTTCTCTATATTCAGCTGAATGATATCCTAAAGATCCTATGATTGGAATATAACTTTTTATCTATAAATTTCTACATAGAAGAACAGATCAAATTGGCTAAGCAGGAGCTTTTGGCAACTTCATAAATGGAATCAAGGAGATTGGCATCATTCTATAGCATCTTACTTTCGGCTAATTTCAAGAAATAGCGACATACTTTCATTTAATTGTTAGTTATAGCATCTTACTTTTATTTTTTGTTTTTTCATTGCTAATTTCAATGATTAAATAAAATGTATTTATTATTATATAAGTTTTTATAATTATCAACCGTGTAACACACGGGTTTCTAACCTAGTTTAATAAATAAACTACACCATAATGTAAACATATCGGGTTCTTTTGATAAAACGTCTCACTGTAAGTATAGAACTTGGAAAAAAATTAAATTCGCGTGTATAAACCCCTTAACTGAATCAAATAATGATGGCATTATCACATTGATTAAGATACTTATCAAATACCAATATGCATTGCAATCTTTAATTGATTAAGGTACTGATCAAATACCAATATGCAATTTCGAAATTAAAGACAATTTTGATTAAGTATTAGTTAACACATAAAAATTTAAAATACTTATCAAATCAAACACCAATATGCAATTTTTAAATAAAAGATAATTTATAGGCATTGTTGTAGTAATAAGTTATCCACCGTCAAGGGTTTTTCCAGTTTGACGTGTGCCGCCAAACTTATTTCATGTTGCCGTCAGCACAGAAATATAATGTTTATCGATCAAGAGTATACGGCAAGAAAATCAAATAGCGACACAACATAAATATTAATAAGTGTGCCAGATTCTAGAATTTTAACATGTTACGATCATCGTCAAAACTAATTAAAATTGAAATGCATTATTAACACCATTAGTCAGTTTATATAATACCGTCAATTAAGGTTCTTAACAATTATGAAATTGGTTGAATATATTAAGAATCAACATGGCTATGATACCACATGTTAATTAAATTATGCCAATTTGATCTTTTCTCAATCACAACAACATCAATTTCATATAAACATAAGAACTTACTTGGGAATCTGATTTTGATTGGAGTGAGATTTGTAAATGACGATGTCATTTCCGAAAACTTAAATGAGAAATCGTATTCCCGTTATGTTGCTCTGTCTTGATTAAAAGATTACACAATAGCCGTTATGGTGTTCTTCGGGAGAGAAAGAAGGCATGAAATTGATTTTCTCCCCGATATACGTATTGTGATTTTTGATAGCAATTAAAGGGAAATAAACCACATTGGTTATTTATATCTGTCACTCACATCAACTAAGAATTTATATAAGTTGAGGGTATAAATCATAAACATACTAGTAACATGAAATATTTTATAGAAATCATTCTAAAGCCATATTTATGTAGATTATTTCTAACACTTCATACCTATGGTCGTTTCCAATGGAGCACATACAGTTGAACTTCATCTCAAAACCACCAATAATCATGGAAACTCCAAGGGGAATGCGAGTAGAGATTGATTACACAAAACAAGAGTTATGTGATAATGGGAAGCAAATCGTTAGGGAACGATTCTCTTTTACCTAGTATGCCCGTATCTCCGGTCGTCGACAGCGCCTCCGGCACCCTCATTGCCTCTGCTGCAGCCAGCGACCCGTTAACCACCGCCGACCTCCGATGCCTCCACCTCCATCAATTGTGATTTCAAGGTTCATTTTCGGAGGCAGGATTTTGAGTTAGGGAACGCTCTAAGAGTTTAATTATAGGAAATTTGTTAACATATTTTTAGGGATTTATTGTTGTATGAAAATTAATTTAATTAACAAAATTCTCAAATTTCCTCCATCAAATGATTGGTTCAAGAATTGGTCCTACAATCACACAGTATTTGTTCCTTACATATAAACTTATATATATATATATATATATATATATATATATATATATATATATATATATATATATATATATATATATATATATATATATATATATATATATAATCTTAGATATTTAATGTTATATCAATTTAAAGAAATAGAAAAACTTAAATTTATAAATAATTTGTCTTAAAAAAACATAATTTTAACATACTTTCATATTCAATCGTCATGATTCTTTCTTTTTTATATATTTTGATTTCATATTAGTTATCATGAATTATTCAGACTTGAGTTATGTATCTTGTTAAATCAGTTTTATGAATGCATTATATATATATATATATATATATATATATATATATATATATATATATATATATATATATATATATTATTGGATCATAAAATTTTGGATCATTATATATGTTGAATCATTTAATTTTGAATCATAAAAAATATAATTAAGGATCATAAAATATTTGAATCAAGATATTTTTAGATCATAACAAATTAAGGATCATTAAATATTGAATCATAAGTTTTTTTCTAAAATCATAAATATTTTGAATCATCTACTTTTGGATCATATTATGTGCGATATTTAAAAAAAAACTTGTAATCTTTGAAAATAAAGTTTGGTATCAAAACAACATTATTTAAAAAAATCAAAATGTTCACAATATATTATATATAATAAACCTTTAAAAATATTTTTAATTTGAAGAAACGAAAATTTTCACTACCTATTTTTTATAAAAAATTAAAATAATTTAAATAAAACGTTCATATCCTTAACAATAGTATTTTTAAAAGTTTTCTTTTACAAACTCATTAAAATAGTATTACGAAGAACTATATCAATTGCTTTTTTGAATTTGTATAAAAAGTTTTCGTTATATTTTATAAAAACAAAATTTGTTAAATTTAAAAACATGAACACGTCAAAAACTTATTTTTAAAAAATTCTTTTTGCAAAGTGACTAGTATATTGAGTAGAAGTATCCTTTAACTTTTAATAATTTTTGCAAAGTGACTAGTATATTGAGTAAAAATTGCAATTGTTTTGGTTAAAGAATCTTTCAAAGAAGAAAAAACACTACAATATTCAAGTGGAAGGCAGTTTAATGATTTTTCCTTTTGGACCGATTTTCCGTAGCTTAACATTTTATTGTCCTTTCTGTTAGATGCATTTTCGTTGGGAAGTTTCCGCTCTTAATGGTTTCTATGTCCAAAGTTATAACATTCCTCTCCCTTGGCGGTCTTTTGCTTGGTTTAGAAAGTTTTTGATCAGTGTTATGATATGTATATTTTATATTTCTCCAAATCTTTGTAAGTTTTGAAAACTTGGTTTGTTTTGATTTTTTAGAGTAGCAGAAATTGTTTACAATGTGAGGAGTACTTTCGGTCTGAGCTTCAATTTCAATGTCAGCATAAGTTGATGATGATGATGATGTTGATGTTGATGTTTACACTAATGTCTCAGCATAGATTTCTACTGATGATTCGAAGATCTTAGAATTGGTATCAGAAATGATCAAGAATGATGTCAAGCACATGATGTTTCTCTTTACTTGAAATTGGAAATTTAACCACTTTTACTACATTAGTTTTAGCATTCACCTTGAAGAAACCTTTTAGAGATGGGACAATGGAAAGTATACTACCTCTTAGAACTGTTTTGCTTCTTCAATTACTGTACAATGTTTATCTATAAGCTCTTAATCTCTTGTTCGATTAGTATTAACAAAATTTGTTTCGTATTCATTAACAAGTTCCTTGGAGTTGGGAAAATTGGTTCTTTATAAACTTGTTCATAAATATCAATAGCTTCTTTGAAATCACCACCAATAATTCTTGTAGCTTGAAAAACAAGTTGATAATTAACTTATTTACTCTTGAATGAAAGGTATGACAATTTTTAATGATCCTTTTATTGTTATCTAATTCAACAATAGCCAAATCTCTTTCCTTGATAAGGATTTGATTCAGCAGTTGTTGATTTCAAAATCAACTTTAATTTTAGATATTTCAAGAACTTTAGAGTTTAATTTGGATCATATTTTTTATGATTTTGTTTGCGTTCTATTTTTTCTTGGTGGGAGTTTTTAAAATCAAGACACAAATAATCAAACATGATTGTTTTTTCAATATCAAAGTAGTTATGGTATTTTTAGAATCTTGAGCCATGTTAGGTTCAAAGGTATTGATGCTGCTACCTTCATCTTTGATCCTTTCCATCAAGCAAACATCTTTCTTAACCACTTTATCCTCATTTGATGAGGCTTCTTTTGCTTCTCATTTTCTTCCTCTGCGATGAGAACATTAGAGCCAAGATTCTGTTTGCTTTGTAAAGCTACCAAACATTTGTACTTGGATTCATAAGAATCATCCTTGGCATTAGGAATTTTCACTCTATAGTATTTTGAAAACTGACCAGCATTGCCACATTTATAACACTTTTCAATGTTTGTGGACTTTGATCCTTCGACACGCTTAAATGGTGTAGCTTCAGAAGTTTATGGAGTTGAATTGGAAAATCATTTGGGTTAGAGGAAGTCAAAGGGTCCGTGTAGGGTTGTGCTAATGAAAAATCATTGGGTCAATTCCTTCGACTTTATAAAAACGTTTTAGAATATTATCAAGAATGACATCTTTAATATGGTCAAAAATTATGAGAAAAATATTTTCATCAACCCAAGAAGCAATGTTTCCTTTATTTGCCTCATCGTAAAAATATAATGTATTATCTCCCTCTCGAACTATAGACCAGTAAACCTTATCATATATGTAAGTAAGATCATCTCCAAGACACTTATGGAAAGACTTAAAGGATTATGACATCAAAGACTATCCTCTTTCTTCTAAACCTTAAGGCAACCTCAAAAGTCCCTTTCTAGTAGCATAACTTCCACTTGTCTCATTCCCAATGCTTTTATCCCAAACTAGACATAAATATCCTGATGTGACAATTTTAAGTTTTGTATAAATAATAACTAAGCATGAGTATATTTAATGCCAAGAAGTATTGATATTCACAATTATTAAGTGTATCATGAAAGAGCAAAATGACCAAAATGGTAAAATATGGAAATTTATGCTTTAAGACTTTTTATTAAGTCATTAAGAAGTGTTATTTCATTTAGAAATTTGTTTTAAGGGCAAAACTAGGAACTTAGGGACAAAAGTGAAGAAAATACTTGTCAATCTTTAAAAATTTTAATATCTCAAAGTCTAAAATGATTTATGAAAAAGTCCTTAATGTGACTCTATAATACTTGAGATAACAAAAATATAGGAAAAAAATTCAGGTCATTTGGAGTTATAATGAAAAAGCTATGAAGGATCCAAAAATGACCAAATTGTCAAGATTGAGGCTCTATAACAGAAATTCTAGAAAGAATCAGACTTAAGTTAATGAAAAAAAGTTGTAATGCTCATTCCCACCTTTCTAGAAATATAAAGTTTTCAAAAGTCAAATGTCATATGAAGAAGTTATGTGAGTGCAAAGTTCGGGAAAATCTGGTGCTTAAGTTGAAAATTTTTCTAAGGCATATGTAGTAGGGGCAGTTTAGTCATTTTACTATGTTTTGACCAAGTCAAAGTCAGATACAAAACCTAGTACGTGTTTTTCTATGTGTGCTTCCTTTCCTGGGAACAAAAATTAGAAACGGGAAAAGGAGAAAAGGGAAGACGGGAAAGAACTGAGAGATACACCTCCATTTTCACTCCATCTATCATAGGAAAAATATATATTTGCTGTAAGTTTGAGATTTATTTGAAAAACCATATGTATTGGACCCCTCTAGACTTGGAAGCTGGCTCCGCCACAACACACACACACACAATCTGTTTTGTGTGTGTGCGTGTTTGAGATTGCATTCCAGCACAAGGAGGAGAGAGAGAGAGAGAGAGAGAGAGAGAGAGAGAGAGAGAGAGAGAGAGAGAGAGAGAGAGAGAGAGAGAGAGAGAGAGAGGAGTCGGCGAGTGAGAGAGATAAGCAACAGAGAGGCATACAACCAAAATTGGACGGACAACAACGAAATTGCTGCTGTTGGCGGTTGGTCAAGGTCGCCGGAGGCGGTTGCGTCGCTAAAACAGATTGGTCGCTAATCAATTGCTAAATATCTATTGTTGCAATATATGGATATTTGGTTGGTTTTAAATTCGCAAAAAGAATATGTAAAGGATTATGCCGGGCTTCTTTTGTCGCTGTTTTACGCAATAGACTAGGGTCCTTCCGTATTCATCTTCACACAGTACACACGGATCAAAGTCCGTCGCAAAAAGTCAATTATATTGTAGTGAAAGTGTGTCGCATTTTTGTTTGGTTTGTCCATTTAATTACATTTTCCTCAGCTGATAACTTTTCTCGTGAAAATAAGAATTGTGTTAAAATTTCAAACTGTTGCTGAGAAATACGGATACAACTAAAGAAACAGATCGTACTTGGAATTCCAATACCATTTGCTAGTAGAGAATAAAAAGAGTGATGACGCTAATATTCTATGCTTTAAGGATATACAAATACAACATGTGATTTTTCTTTCTTTTATTCGCGAGTCTCCGTAACTCATCAACTAAAATTCTGCGGGAAGGAACATCGTCTTTATACAGTCAGAAAAACTGATGGAATTAACTGCTATATGACAATTATTCAACCATGTAACCTAATAAATAGTGTAACAATTATTTTATGTTTAGCCGACAAGCGACTGGGTTGAAGTTTGAACATTTGCCATGGATACTTCTCGATTCCATCATTCCATGCATGAACCAAAATTCAATAAAACAATAAAAAATTTAATCTCTAATTAGTATCACAAAATTATTCTAGAAATCCAAATACCTGCGAAGAAGGTTAGCAAATCAGATAGACGATATAACCTTTCACTTCCTGAAACGACCATTAGGAAATCTGGAATAAACGTACTTGGGGAATAAAATACGAAGCCCTACACACACTTGGACATAATTATCTCTTCATGATTCCGTTATGAAGAGATTCGCTACCGACCAACTTTTAGCTTCATATCCCTGTTAACTTTGCAGCAAAGTCCTTTTTCTGGAACCTAATATCGCAATCTGTTACCAACCAAAAACATTCTCTTTTCTCCACATATCCTCCATCACAACCCCTATATATCTCCCCATGCATGCTCACCTACATTTACCACAGCAAACTAAACAGTCTATTCAATCAATAACAACTCAGAAAATAGTTTACAAATGGATAGAGTGAAAAGAATGGTGACTGAGAGGCCAGTGGTCATCTTCAGTAAGAGTTCTTGTATCTTGTCCCACACAATCAAGTCATTATTCAATGACTTTGGTGTGAACCCGACCATCTATGAGCTAGATGAGATTGCAAGAGGCCAAGAAGTCGAGCAGGCATTGTCTACGCTTGGATGCAGTATGGTTCCCATTGTGTTCATTGGTGGCGAGTTGGTTGGTGGAGCTAACGAAATTATGAGTCTTCAACTCAAGAGGGTTTTAAAACCAATGCTCATCAGGGTTGGAGCTTTATGGGTTTGATTTGATTTACAGTTTCCGATAACAAGTGAAATTTTGTAGGTAATAAAGTACGTGTTAAGTGCAAACAATTAGAGGATGAGAAAGATGATCATATAAGTCATAGATCATACCGTATGAGATAATATATAACAAGAGGCTACTAGAATTAGGTTTCATTAATGTTTTCTGCACTCTCCTCTGTTTTTGGTTTGTAACTATCTAAAACAATCTACGTACTTCTCCTTTAACATGCATAATGTTGATCTCCCATTGCTGTTCTTAATAAATAATGCTCTATCACTCTAAAATATGTTAGCATTAGTGGTCGCCGCTAAAGATATAACAAATCACCGAAAAGGTATTAGCGGCTGTTTCCTATCACCGCAAAAGACTTGTCGCCGCAAAAGATTTGTCGCTATTGCTCTATAATCGCAGTTAAAAATGTCGCTGCTGTTTCCTATCATCGCTAATGGTCCAGTGTTGCTGCTATTGATATCGCTGCTAATGAGTTTCAATCTCCAGTGATGACGTGTCACCGGCAGATGTTGCCGCCGGTACTGACTGACAGGCTGTCGCCGCTAATATGTTTATTATTATTATTATTATTATTATTATTATTTGATATTATTATTATTATTTGATATAAAACTGAAATTGCAAATATTATACAAAATGCAAGATAAACGATTCGAAACAATTAACATCGAAAACATAAAACATACGTAATATCGTTTACACAAATTAAAAGAGTCACAAAACAACTACAAAAGATAATTGAAAACATAAAATAAAAATACTACTCTAAACCATGCATCACTATCATATTACAAATATATGCATCATTATTATAACCATTAAGCACTTTTCATAAACCATTAAGAACTTAACATAAACCAAGCATAAAGAGCTTAATACATTAAGAACTTAACAAAATTGAAAAAAACAAGAACACATACATCATGGTGTGGTGGTGGCTGTGTCTGGTTGAAGGATGGCGACGGTGGCAGCGTTTATCCGGCGGCAGCAGCGTTTTTCCGGTGGCAGCAGCGGTGGTGGTCCTAACAAAAGGAAAAATTAGTTTCACATTTCATTTTTCAACACAAATTAAGTTGATAAAATAAAACCATACCCAATGTAGATTATAATCGCCGGAAAAGAGAAGGAATCGCCGGAGAAGAGAAGCAGTCGCCGGAGAAGAGAAAGACTCGCCGAAATTTGGTTGGAATCGTCGGTAATGTAGATTAGAAGTGAGAGAGAGAGCACCAGAGGTTGTTTTGGGGTGTTGGTGGTCGGAAAACCTTGCTCAATCGCCTGAAAAACGAGAGAATCGCTTGAGGTTGTTTTGGTTTGCATAACAGACCAAATGGGAGACGGCAAGAGGAAAGTGAATTGATAAACTATTAGCGGCCACAAGAATAAGGCATTATCGGCGACACTGGAAACAACGACGACATGCTCAATCCACTCTTTTCCAGGCCGTACGATGATAAAAACTAATGGACAATACAAATCGTGTGTGGCACGGATCGCTGACTAGGGCAACAGGGGCGACATTAATACCAGCGACAAATAGCATTAGCGGCGACTTGTTTGGAGGGAACTTTTCCCGCTTCTTCCCCCACCGTTGAATCTTAGAATTTATGGACGGTGCAGATGAAAGTTTACATGAATCGCTGAGCTTGCATTACCGGCGATGCCAGTACCGGCAGTAATAGGCATTAGCGGTGACATTGATTTTGGATTTAGCCAACAATTTTCAAATTTATTGAATATAGACAAAATTACAAATTTGGTTTTGGATTTAGTCTATATTTTATTGAATATACACAAAATTACAAATTTGGTTTTGGATTTAGTCCAACAAGTTTCAAATTCTTATATTTCGTACCTATCAACAGGTTTCATTGCACATTTGGTTTCTTCCAAAACTGAAATGATTATTATACAATTTTCATAATTAATTTTCTATTTTCTTTATTTTTTATTATTATTAAAATCGAATGGATGCACTTTTCTATCGCTCACATCAAACTGTCACACAGCCCATCCTAATTACCCCTTTAACCCAATCACCTTCTTTCTCTTTCCTCGCACTCCTTCACAAAGTTTTTTTCCAGAGGGTGTTTGATTGTTCTTTTGAAAATGACTTATTAATTTATTGGGTTTCTAAAAAGACAATAAGTTAAAAAAAAAGTGTTTGGTTAACTGAAAAGTGATTTTTAAAATAGTTTTTTATAATTCTTCAAAAAGCCACTTTTAAGAAGTAGGTAATATCTGACTTTTTGAAATGGCATTTAACTTCTTGATATCAAAAAGCCAAAAATACCCCACATAAATAACACATAACCAATTATTCGTTAAAAATACTTCAGGCCTCCAACTGATCTCATTTGCTTGGTGTGGTTTGCGATCTTCCCCATCGATCGTCGATCGTGGCCATCTGTGATTCTCGCTATCTCGTTTAGTTCTCCTCTTGATCAACCCATGCCATATATGCACCTTCAAACGACGCAATGGGCATCTTCAACAGGTATGGATCGAGTTCTAATCTTAATTTTTGGTGTTCTGTTTTTAACGACTTATGCTTCTAATTTTTGGTGTTATATATTGGCATCGGTTATATTAAGTTTCTGCTTCTGATTTTTGGGGTTATACATTTGTTATGATTTTATCGGGTTTTGCAAACTTGATTATGTGCCCGATCAAAGCATTCATGATCATTTTGTTAAGTTTTGGCTTCACAATGATATTTAGGTGCGGAATTCAGTGATTGCTTTCTGTTTACCAGGATAATTAACAAAAATATTATTATGTGGAACTTTATAATCACTAGAATGGTACATTAGGGTCGACATGTATGACAAATGTGTTCATATTTACTGGTGCAATTATTGTAGCTTTAACATGCTACGGTGAATCAAATAAATCTTGGTTGACTTAGAGATGGTTTAGGTTTTTTTAATAATGATAGAGACATAAATGATATTGTATTGAGAGTAATAAAAGATTGAATCTTACCTGATATGAACTTAATAATTAAGAATACGGACAGGGGCGGAACACGAGTGCTATATTTAGGGGGCCGAAACCAAAATAAAACGATTTACATATATATCACGATTCTTTTATATATATATATATATATATATATATATATATATATATATATATATATATATATATATATATATATATATATATATATATATATATATATATATATATATATATGGATCCTGATATATATCCCCCCCAACTTCACGCGCTTTTTGTTGTTTGTAACCCACGCCTCAGGTAAATTATTTCCCCAAATTGATTTGACATTATATATATATTTGATATATATATATATATATATATATATATATATATATATATATATATATATATATATATATATATATATATATATATATATATATATATAATGTCAAATCAATTTGGGGAAATAATAGGAGGGGGGCTTATTAGTTAGAGGGGGATACTTACTTAAACCATATATATATATATATATATATATATATATATATATATATATATATATATATATATATATATATATATATATATATATATATATATATAAAAGTTCAAAAGAGAACCAAAATAAAACAAGGTACCAAGAAACCAATCGTGAGCGTCGGAATTCAAATGATCGACGGCCGAAGATAAGGTTGTAAATTTCTTAATTGAATGCGCATGTAGCGGATAATTCCAAAAAACTCACTTCGTTTTTTATTTATTTTTTATTTTTAGAGCTTATTTTTTAACGAAATAAAAAATCGGATATATCAAAATTCATAATTTTTTATTCTCTTTCAATAGACATCCATATCAATATAGTAAAAACGAAAAAAAAAATTATTCAAAAATCTTGTTCAGATTCACAACACTTAATCAATGTGAATCTGAACTATAACAAGTTTTATAAAAGATTATTCACATGTGAATGATCATTGAAATTATTTTTTTTCAACAATCATTGATCATTTAATAACAAATTATGTGAATTTAAATAAACTTTTAGATTCAGACGTGAATCTCACTAGATTTTCATATTGAATTTACGTAAATTCGTTTATACTCTTTACAATTTCAACATTTTGTAATATACAATTGAATTAACTATGATTGACAAATTAATTTACTTAAACTTATACACGAATGAACACAAAACTGCTGAAAAAATGGGATACAATTATCATTTATATGTGAATTAATATATCTAAAACTAGATACACACTATATTTAACCTTTTGATCATACACAAATGAATTAATTTAGATTCACAAATTAATTTGCTTAAAATTCACATGTAGATGATAAAAAAATATTGAAAAAGTCATGTACAATTACCATTTATATGTGAATTAACATGTATAAAACAAGAAGCAGTTAAAATTCGCACTGTGAATATAAACTGTATTAAATTTATAAGGAAGATATTTCATATGTAAATGATCAATGAATTCATTTTTTCAATAATTTTTAATCATTTAATAACAACTTGTGTAAATTTAAAAATATTTTTAAATTCAGATGTGATTTCAAGAAAAATCACTTGTGTTTTTACTATTTTAATGTTTTAATATCATATACAATTGAATTAACTGAGATTCTTAAATAATTTACTTAAATTTCACATGTGATAGGTAAAGAATTATTTAAAAATTAGATAGATTTATCATTTAGATGTGAATAAATATATTTAAAACAATGCAGTTCAATTCAGGTTCACAAAGTGAATCTGGACGAACTTGAAGTAAAAAAACAAAAAATTTTATATATTAATATAGATCTCTATTTATAGAGGATGAAAAATTATGAATTTTGGTATAATTAGTTTTTCTTTTCGAAAAAAAGAATAAGCTTAAAAATTATAAAAACATAAGAAACGAAGTGAGTTTTTTGCTATGATCCGCTACATGCGCGTCCAATTAAGAATTTTATATTCTTATCGCTGGCCGTCAATATTTTGCATTCTGGCCGTAGGATTGGTTCATTGGTTCATTGTTTAATTTTGGTTCTCCATTGAACCTAACCCTATATATATATATATATATATATATATATATATATATATATATATATATATATATATATATATATATATATATATATATATATATATATATATATATATATATATACTAGCGGTGAACCCGCGCGATGCAGCGGGCGCGAGTAGTTCGTTTCAGTGATTAGCTTTCTTTCGATAGATAGAAAATTTTCTTCGGTGTATACTTTATTTTTAATAAATAGTCTGTTTTGGTAGATATAGTTCGTTGGTCTGTGGATATTTCGTGCGTAAGGTTTTGGACCCCGATTGTATAGGTACTATTGGACAGAGTAATTATGGGCTGATAGACCGATAGTTGATGTGGTGAGGCCCCGTTATGAGGCCCCGTTATCTCGTGTTATACATTTGGGCACCATTGAATCGGTGCAAGTCTGGCATAGTGGCCTTGTGGCTTCGTAAGGTTTTCTGGCAGTGAGCGTTTGGAGTTTGTATATCGGCTTAGTTTAGACGCCAGATGTTCGGTGCTGTTCTCGAGTGTCAAGGTGTAAAGCCTGGATTAGCATTTTAATGTTTTTTACTTTTATATATTTATTCTATTATAACTATAGTATTATATATACTTTAATATCTTTATGTGTATATCCAAAATGATATCTATAAAGTTACGTATTATATATTATATAGAATTAAAAAACCTATTTTAATTTAAAAATCTTTAAAATAAATACAGATTACTGGGCATATATATAATTTCATCTATATTTATAAATTAACCCTAACCATAAGAAAAACATTTGACCGCCTCCCTCCTAACTCCTTATCCTCTCCGCCTCATCTGACCTTTCTGTCAGCCATCATCATCTCGTCTTCGTCTCCACCATCACTAACCACAGACCGAGAAGCGGCTACACATCACCACCGTTAAAAATCGTCGCCGGTTAAGATATCCTCGCTGATTTGCACAACTTTCTTCTCCGGTTTTTGCCACTGCAACATCAAGACTTCAAGAATCAAACATCACGGCTTCAAGAATTTGATTTTCGTATTTTTTTTTCTAAATCCCACATCAATTCTATACATTCCGATTTTTTTCCGAGTATTCTTAGTAGATCTTATTTTTGTTATTGTTTTCCGTTTCTGTCATCAATAATCCGTATTTGGATCTAAATTTGGTTTTTTTTCCCGATTCTGACATCCACGAGATCCTGATCTTGATTTTCAGTGAAATCTGATAACGGGGCCTCATTTGTAATATGTGGAGTTCTTTTTATCTTAGTTCATACCAAGGTCTTCGTAAGTTTCACAAAAGGAAAATTTTAGTAACTTATTCTTAGTTTCATAAACGTTATTTTTGTTTGCTCTTTCTTTGTTAGGTTATCCGCTTGGATCTAGATATGGATGTGGATACACTTCAAAACACAAATCCAGGTCAGATTTATTCAAGGGAACTTGTTTTTTGGCGTATGTTTTTACATTGTAATATCCAAATTTGTTTTTGAAGGTAAAACTATGTAGAATAAATAAAGAAAACATACTTTCAACTAACATTATGGTTACTTTCTTAGCTGGATTATAACCCAAAATCTTTTAACATACACAACTCCAAACAACATTGTAGAATAAATAAAGAAAATATACTTACGTACCTAGCTATATAAAAATCAAAAAGGAACACGATGTATGAAATGAATTCTATTGGGTTTTTAGTCAAAAAGGAAATCTATATAAGAAAATTATAGTTTAAACTTTTTCCACTGCCAAGATTTTGGATGTTTTCAAGATCTTCTGTTATTGTGCTTCAATTTATTGATCCACACCTTCAAACACCAGCAGCCACAAAAGGTAGTTTCTTCGTATGACCTGCAAAGAATGACATTTATTTAAATACTGTTGTTTGTGCTTCAATATAGGTTCCCGTCCATAGATATTTTGTTTGGTGAAGGCAAAATCATGAATTATTAGAACTAACAGTAAAGGTAATTTGCTAAACAGGTAAGATGAGAAGAAACTATTACCTGGAGGACAACTTTGCGAGGATGGAAAATCCATAAAGCCAAAAAGATGGCAGATTGCCAAGTTGTGGAGAGGGTTCTTGTTTTTGTACAAAGTTATCCACTTAACAAAGGGTTTTATAAAGCATAGATATGGTTCAAGTCAGTATCATACATGGCAATCCGAGTGAGATTTTAAAGTTGTTGTTAAGACGTGTTTATATCCATTGATTAAATGTGTGTTTGTTGGTAGTGAATTTAGAACCCTTGGATTATAAAATCAGAAAATCTTGTAATCCAAGTGATGTACTATGATTGGTTGAGAGAATGTGATTGACCAATTTTACTTGAAATTTTGAATTCATTAGTCCCGCCAAAAATTCCAAAGATCCAATTCAATAATGCAGTAAAAGAAGAGTGCATTGAATACTTGTACCTCTTAATTTTAAGACTTCTATGCAATAAAAGCTTGTACATTTTATATATGCATTATAGTATAGATATATATATATATATATATATATATATATATATATATATATATATATATATATATATATATATATATATATATATATATATATATATATATATATATATATATAGGATCTTTTGAGAACCAACTTCACCCCGAGAACTCGAGAACTCCCAACTCCTTTTGGATCAATCCTATATCTCCCAAACCGATCTTTTTTTCAAAAAACCGACCCCATAGGCCTCTTAGACGCTCAAAATGGGGCCGGGTCGCTGACAAAAATTTCCAAAAAAGCGACTTTTTTTTTAAATGTGCAAAAAAAAAAAAAGTTTGCACATGTGCAAACTTTTTTATACGTACACTTTTTTCAAGTTTTTTTTATGGATGTCTTTCTAACATATATTTAAGGCGTTCTATAAAAAAATTTGAAAAAAAGTGTACGTATAAAAAAGTTTGCACATGTGCAAATTTTTTTTCAAAAAAAAAGTCGTTTTTTTTCGGATTTTTTTTTCGAAAATGCTCAAATATGTGCGTATTAAAGGCCTATGGGGTCGGTTTTTTTGAAAAAAAATATCGGTTTCGGAGTTCTCGTGTTCTCTGGGGACTTGTGGTTCTCAAAAGATCCTAACTATATATATATATATATATATATATATATATATATATATATATATATATATATATATATATATATATATATATATATATATATATATATATATATATATATTCTAAAGATTATTTTAGAGATTTCTACATATAATATATTAACAACTAAGAAATAGTAAACGTCTAAATATTTCAAATCCTAAATATTAAACAATAAACAATAATCTATAAATAAATAATAAGTATATTAATCTATAAATAATAAACAATAATCTATAAACAATAATAAGTATATTAAAAAAGAATAGTTAAACTTCACCAAATAAAGGTAAAAGTATACTCTTTTTGCTTTTGTAAATAGTGAGAGAAACGAGGACCAAAGAGAAATAGAAAGAAAACTCATAGTTTACTCCAACTACGAAGCTTTCAAGCTCCACCCAGCCGTGGAGAGTCGGAACGTCGGCAACGGTTTGAATGCAACTTACAGTTTACTCCAAGTACGAAGCTTTCAAGCTCCACCCAGTCGTGGAAAGTCAGAACGTCGGCAGCGGTTTGAATGCACAACACAGCGGATGTCAAAATGAGCAGTCGACCTATAGCGACCGGCAAAGAGGAGAGAGCGTACGGAGATGACAAAAACCCGGCAACCGGAACATGGTATGAAGATAGCAGCGGCAGCAATCTCAGTGGATGAACCTAGTACTTCGAGTGAGTTTCAAAAAGTTTATTTCCGGCGGCTGGAATAAGATATTAGTGTTTAATGTATTCTTAAACTCAAATCTTAGTTTCAAATTTGTAAACTGGAGTGGATGTTTGGATTTTTTTTTTATAGATTTGATAGGTAATAGTTTCCTTACTTACGATTTCCTAAAAAAATAAATTTAGTTTTGATTTGTTTCCTGATTTTTTGAAATTTCTGTTAATGGGTATTTAGTGTTTTAGTTCATAATTAAATTGCATAGATTAAATATATACCATCTAAATCTAGGGGCTAATCTGTCAATTGATAATTTTTTATAAATCAATTACATATAAACACGTATATTAAACCTTAAAACCGGGGAGGGGGGCATGGCCTCCCCTGGCCCTAAGAGGGTCCGCCACTGAATATGGATAACGAGTCTACATGACCATTGTGACCAGGTTTCCTTAGAATCATTAGGATTGGTTGTAATACCGTATTACAATGCAGTAAGTGTTAACATGGTAATCTTCGTGTAATTAAGATTAGTGGAGTTGAAGTGTGATTTGGAGAATTTCGGGAGTGTTTGAACCATGAGATAGTAACACTATGTGAAAATAAGTTGCTAAATTGAAAGTTCATGATGAGTAAAGTCCGCTCAAGCTGAGTATAGAGCTTACTGATTTAAGCCGAACGAAAAATTCTTGAGACTGACTAGGTTAGTAAGGCTAACCATAGTGGTTAGCGACACTAACTTACGTAGTTCCCAAAAATGTAAGTCGGTTTGAAAAGGTCTTTTGGGGGATTCAAAAGGGTAAAGTTCGTCCAAAACCCCTAGAAAACCCTAAGAACCTCCAAAGTCGAATTAGAAGCTTAGGACTTAAGAATTTGAAGTAGGAATCGTTATCTTGCATTTATAAGGTAATACTCCTTGTTTTAGTTTCAAATTAGGTGTTGTTTTGCTTGGATTGAGATAGTTCCAGGTGGTGTTGATGAACCACCTGCAACTAGCATGGGTTGAAGTAAGTTTTATTGGATTAGAGTATGAAAGAGAGTTCTAATCCTAAACCCTAGCTAAGATTATGTTGATTGTTGTGTTTTATGGTTAAATGAGTAGAAATTATGGGAATTGGGAGCTGCAACTAAGATAATGTTGTTATCTTTTGTTTGTAACTCCTTTCCATCTTTCAATTCCTCGATTTTATGAGTTGGATATTATTGAGATTGTTTTAGATGTTTGAGTATTGACTCTGGCTGTTGTGATACAGCCAAAGCTAGACAAGAGCACGGTACGTGCAGTTCAGGAATTCCATATACTGACCCGAAATCAGGTGAGTAGTTGCTTAATGATTCTTTTGATGAATTGTATGGTAGTTGAGTTGTTTATTGTAGAAAAAGGTATATTCTATGAGATTTATGATTTCTGTTGATTTTGGTGACAAAAGAGTTATAATGTGTTGATCACACTGAGTGACCAAGATAGTCAATTGAGAATGGGTTCAATAAAATATTAGGCGTCATAATCCAATTAACTAATGATTAGTAACTGAGCTCTTATAGCTCATAAATTGTTGTTATTGTTGTGTTTTAGGTTCAGGTAGTGGAGATCGTGGGAAAAAGATCACGGAGGGATAGCTAGAGATTGACGTGGACATACTCGTTATTTCCATATTTTGGACTGTAGTTTTGTGTAAACCGGTTTTTGGAGAACTAGTGTGTAACGCATGATGTATATATCCTAGAACTTAAACTATGCTTTTGATGTTCTCTTGTAAACTTGTTACTCACTCTTGAGATACACCATTTCTTTTGTGGTTATATTGTTAATCTATATAGTGTATCTTAACCTAAGAAACCGACATTGGTGAACGGACCAAGGGAACTAATCAACTTAGGAATCAGTGAACAACTTATTAATATCCATTGCACATAATAGAAATCAATCATAATTAAAGGATGAAGTCAAGTCCAAATAAGAGCACCTTTAGATCTGTTTTCAAATTGGCTTTCCATGTTTTCCTTTGTCTGATTTGAGTTAGTTAGTTATAATAAATTCCCCCTTTTATTTTATGCTTTTAGTATAAACTAGTAATAAAATAAGCTAACTTTGTTTCATTCTCGTTTCCTTAGTGTTCGACACTCATTCTTACCATACTATACTGCTACACGATTAGGTAAATTGTCTAGTGTGTGACAGTCCTTAGTTAAAAAGATAGGTTTATAAATATTTTTTATACTGCTCATCAATTTTTGACACCTGCCAGGGATTGGTCAAACACGAACAGATCAGCCACAAGTTTTGTGGTTTCATTTAAATTGTATAATGATATTTAGATTGTAACCACCTAACTCCTTTTACAAAATTAATTTTTTTGAAAGTGGGACTGTATGAATTCCACAACCTAAACTCTTTCTCACTCACACACACACACACACACTCTCTCCCTCTCTCTCTCTCTCTCTCTCTCTCTCTCTCTCTCTCTCTCTCTCTCTCTCTCTCTCTCTCTCTCTCTCTCTCGTAGACAAGAGTATATGTAGATACAAAGCAAAATAGTGACTTGTACTTACTGGTATTTCAATTTAATAAATCTCTCTCTCTCTCTCTCTCTCTCTCTCTCTTAGACATAGCCAACTACACTGATCGGTGAATCACATTAAATTCTTGTGTTATTGATTATTGTTTCTTGATTGCTTCTATTTATTCTGTGTGGCCAAAATCTATTTTATCGTTTGTCAATATTCTTGATTGTTTGAATTACTAAACGGGTTGTGCTATAAATATCCCCCCCCCCCCCCCCAATTAAATTTTATACCCCCTGATTTGACTAGTTGTTTTGTTTTACCCATTTTTCGTCTTTTGTTGTCTTTTCCTTTATTATTATTATATATAAATATCCCCCCCAATTAAATTTTATACCCCCTTATTTGACTAGTTGTTTTGTTTTACCATTTTTCATCTTTTATTGTCTTTTTCATTATTATCATTATTATTATTATTATTATTATTGTTATACAGAAACTGATTTGATGTTTTGTTTTGAAATATATTATTACGTTATTTATATATCGCATTGTACAACGATTTCATATATTTGTCTATATCAATTTGATACAACGATTGAATCGTATGGCAAGTTTTCAAACTGACCAGGTACGTATTTTTGCTAGACAGTTTTGGTAGATTCTCATATCTCTGTACATTTGTGTTATTTTTGCTAGATATTTTTGCTACATGACTAATAAACTCCAAAAAAAATAGTAGAATTTTTTTACAGATAAGTATTAGTTTAGGAAATTAAACTTATCAACTGAAAATTACCTAGTAAAATCTAAACGAATCGTAACAAGATTAGGAAAAACAACATTTTAGGAAAGTATGGCCTCTTTTGCTTTCTCTCGGAGTCGGAGTGCACTCTAACCGGTGTGTTCTTGCCTCTTTTGCTTTCTCTCGGAGTCTCCGACCCAGTTATACACCATTATTATTTGTAGTTGTTGGCCCCCTCGTTTCATTATATATCAATAAAAAAAATATAACAATAAAACTATTGTTTTATTGTTATTAAAACGTAACCGTTTTGATATAATTTTATAAATTTATAAACGTCGTTCGTTGTGTCGTAATTAATAAAAAAACTATTGTTTTATTGTTATTAAAACGTAAAAATTATAAAAGTTAAATTTATTATTATTGTTTTTCTAATAATTATAATTATAATAATAATATCAATAATAATAATAATAACACAAATCAAATATTATTTGTAAAAAGAAAAAAAAACAACAAATAAACAAAATAGTTAAAAAGAGAAAAAGAAAACATAACAAAAACTAAAATTTTAAATCAGGGTATAAACAGATTGTAGGGATATGTATAGAATGACCCTTACTAAAAATATAGTTAATTTGCATGATTAGGGTAGGGTAATAGAGGAGACATCGGTGACAAGCTGGAGTTACGGCATCTAACGGCGCTACCAACATCGGCGACTTGGAGAGGTGAGGCATGAGGTCGTAAGGAGAGAATGGGAGGGAATGAAAATCAATGAAAAAAATGAAAAGTGAAACCTCATTTCCAAGTTTTTAAGAAAGATCGTGGATTTGTTTTGGCAGCATCATTAGGAACGACGTACGCATTAAAGGCGATATTTAGCTCGTCTAAATTTGATGTCGCCCCTAATCCCCCATCGTCGGTATTGCCCAACTTTCTTGAGTGCTTAGCTCTACATTTAAGCCAATGACGCATAAAAGTTCACCTCGTTAGCGGAAATAGGGCTCTTTTCAGCTTGTAATTGCGAATACAATGTCATTTCTGTAATTCCAAACAACCCAGGAAAAAGCTACGATCAGCGCCTCCAGCATCTGGGCCATCCTTTTAATAGAACCCTTGGACCAGAAACCACTTCGAGAAACTTTTCCAGGATCTTAATTTGTTATTTTCCAACCGCACTGTGGAAATTTAGGTCTAAATGAATGGATTGTTCGGTTTGTTTAAGCATAGTATTAAGATTTTTTATTCTTTTAGTCTTTCCTTATTGATGATAAGAGCAGCTCTTGCTCATATAGAAACCATCTTGATGCGGACCACGAACCCAGCCCAACAGAAGGCAGCCCACTGGCACGACCCAAAAAAACCCGAAAGATACCCGCCCGGCTCTTAGACTTATTCCAAGAAACGTTCACCACTCTGCATGAATTAAGGGGGAGACTTACTCTCTTCTTGACCAAATAAAGTAGCTAGTCCTTCTCATTAGGTCCACGTTATTTCTGTTGCATGTTCCTACTTTTTAGAAATTAGTTAGTTTTCGTTGTTTTATAAATTGTAACGAGAAGTGGTGAAGGATATATCAGAAAATTGCTCCAAATTCTTGTCTTCCTGTGTTCGTATTCTTGGGGGATTTGCCATCCATAATCGGCTCCTATCATTTTGGTGCTTTCATCAATTCGTCCTCACCATGCCTCCTAAAACCGAGTCATCTTCTTCAGTTGACGCAACTCCTTCCCTGGAAGCTTCCATAGCAACCATGGTGGATACGGTTTCTCAACTTGTCGCCTCCTCCACCGCCACTCAATCTGCCACCCAAGCCCAGCTAGACATCATTATGAAACAATTGGCTGCCCAGTATGAACAAACCAACACCCTCCTCACCACTCTCATAAAACCCACAGGCAAACCATCATCTACCTTTGCTAAAACCGACAACAAAACCTTTTTAACCGATCACCAACCTCGACCACCAAAAATCTCGCTTCCAAATTTCGATGGTAGCAACCCACTCGATTGGCTTTTCCAGGCCAACAACTACTTTCATTACTACGCCATACCACCCGATCAGCGCCTCGCGTTATCAGTTTTCTATTTCACAGGAGATGCATTATGCTGGTATAAACATCAAGCCACCAACGACTTACTCGGCAATTGTGATGAGTTTTCTAGAGCCTTGGAACTCCGCTTTGGACCTTCCACATACGAGAACCACCAAGCGACTCTCTTTAAACTCCACCAATCAACATCAGTCACCGCATACCAGGCTGAATTCGAAAAGATCAGTAATTGCGTGACAGGACTCAACAACGAAGCACTTCTCAACTGCTTCCTTTCAGGTCTACGTGCTGAAATTAAGAACGAACTGGCCCTTCATCACCCCACTTCCCTCAATCAGGCCCATGGCTTGGCAAAGCTTGTGGAAGACAAACTTCAAATGGCAAAAAGTAGAGTTCCCTACTCCCGTTCATATACCACTCCAACCAAAGTCGCCAACACTCAATCCATCACCACTCCAAACCCAATATCCACCACTACCACCCAGCAACCATCGACAGCGGGTTTGCTGCCCCTACCTGCACCACCCAAACCGCTACCGTTCACCCGCCTATCCCTGGAAGCACTGCAAAAGCGACGGGCAGAAGGGTTGTGTTTCAAGTGTCCTGAGAAGTATACCCCTGGCCACAAATGTAACCCTCCACAATTTTTCTTGGTGGTTGACAACGAAGACCATGACGATGACAAGACGGAGGACATCAACGACAGCCCACCTCAGGAACCACAGTTCTTTTCCTTATCCACCGCGGCCTTCTTCGGATTATCATCTCCACAGGCACTCCGCATCACCGGGTATATTCGCAAACACCCTGTTACTGTTTTAATAGATTGTGGGAGTACGCATAATATAATCCAACCTCGGGTTGTCTCGTTTTTCAAACTCACCCGGAAACCGATTCCGGAATTTCCAGTGATGGTAGGCAACGGCGATAATATCAAGTGCGACGGAGTGTGCCCAGACCTCCTCGTTCACCTTGAGAATACGCCTTTTACAATACCCTTTTTCGTCCTTCCTGTTGCGGGTGCCGACCTTGTTATAGGGATCGCCTGGTTGAGTACATTGGGCCCCATCTTAGCAGACTTCGCAGTTCCACAACTTACATTCAATGTTGGGCCCAAAGCTATTACCTTACGGGGTGAAACCAAAACCTCATCCGTAACCAACCCACGGCTCAAAACCCTAATCCATACAGATAGCATTGCATCCTTTCATGCTTTATATTTCCAAATAGAACCCACCACCACCCAATTGACAGATACAATTCCCACACACACAAATCCAACCATACACCAGCTCCTTCTCACATACGATGCAATTTTTGACGTTCCCAAACAGTTGCCCCCATTCAGATCACAAGATCATCACATACCCACCATTCCAACAGCTACTCCGGTCAATATTAAACCCTACAGGTATCCACACTACCAGAAACAAGTCATGTCAAAGATGATCATAGAAATGCTAGCCGACGGCATAATCAAACCTAGCCAGAGTCCGTACTCGTCACCAGTTCTTCTCTTCAAGAAAAAGGATGGTATGTGGCGGTTTTGCGTCGATTACAGAGCTCTCAACACCATCACCATCAAAGACAGGTTTCCAATTCCCACCGTTGATGAGTTACTGGACGAACTACATGGTGCAACCGTTTTTTCGAAAATTGACCTAAGGGCAGGCTACCGCCAGATTCGCGTAGCAACCAGCGATACCCACAAGACAGCTTTTCGTACAGTAGATGGGCATTATGAATTTCTTGTCATGCCCTTCGGCCTTTCTAACGCGCCATCTACGTTTCAAGCAACAATGAATGATCTTTTTCGCAACGTGCTTCGTCAATATGTCTTGGTTTTTTCGATGACATCCTTGTCTATAGTGCAACCTTGGAACAACACTATCATCATCTAGAAATAGTCCTCCAGACACTAGCCCAAAATGATTTTCATGCAAAATACTCTAAATGTCAGTTTGGAGTAACAACAATTGATTACCTGGGCCACATCAGCTCTGCCAACGGAGTAACCGCGGACCCCGATAAGATTACAGCAATACAAACATGGCCAACCCCTACCTCGTTCACCACTTTACGAGGATTTCTCGGCTTAACAGGTTACTACCGCCGCTTCGTCAAACGCTACGCTCAAATCGCTACTCCGCTCACCGACTTGTTGAAACTAAAAGAATTTGAGTGGACACCATATGCAGCCCAAGCCTTCTCGAACCTCAAAACAGCCATGACAACGCTAACAACACTTACCCTTCCAAATTTTGAGGCTCCGTTTGACATCACCACGGACGCATCCAATATGGCGATAGGAGAGGTTCTCTCTCAGAACGACCGACCCATCTGTTTTTACAGTAAGAAAATGTGCCCCCGCATGCAAGCATCGTCGGCGTACGTTCGAGAACTGTTTGCGATAACTGAAGCTGTCAAAAAGTGGTGTCGGTATTTACTTGGGAGAAGATTTCGAATTTTTACCGACCAAAAGAGTTTGAAACATCTCTTAACCCAGGTAGTACAAACCCCAGAACAATACAAGTGGGCAACGAAATTGATTGGGTTTGATTTTGAAATTTTTTAAAAACCAGGAAGAGAAAACACAGTTGCGGACGCATTAAGCCGCATTGAAAATGCCCAATTACTCGCCTTATCAGCTACTGAACCAACCTGGTGGAAAGATCTACAAGACTACTACACAACAACCGAAGGCCAACAACTCGCCACCAAGCTTCTCAACACAGGAGACGACAACTTCCAGTTTCGTAACGGGCTTCTATACCGACAAAATCGCTTGTTTGTTCCTGATCACACAGCTATACGCCGCACACTACTGGAAGAATATCATTCGACGGTCCTAGGCGGTCACTCGGGTGTCCTTGCTACCACCCGCCGCATCTCATCAACCTTCTGCTGGCCTAAATTGAAAGAAAATGTTCGCTCTTTCATCCGCGAGTGCAAGACGTGTCAAGAAACAAAATACCCGAGCCACAAGCCGTATGGGTTGCTCCAGCCGATTCCAATACCCTCACAGGTTTGGTGCGACATCTCCATGGATTTTATAACTCACCTTCCTCCATCTGCCGGTAAAACAGTAATTTGGGTGATCGTGGACCGCTTCTCAAAGTTTGCACACTTCATTGGCTTACCCACTAAATTTACCGCCCAGTCTCTCGCCACAACTTTCTTGCAATCCATTTACAAGCTGCATGGTTTGCCTAAAAGCATCATCTCTGATCGGGATCCAATCTTTCTAAGTGGGTTTTGGCGAGAAATCTTCAAGCATTTGGGAACTCGTCTCAATTACTCTACCGCATACCACCCACAATCCGACGGGCAAACTGAAGTTGTAAATCGCTGCCTCCAAAGCTACCTAAGAGCCTTTGCTAATGAAGAACCACATGCTTGGCATCGGTTCCTGTACATAGCTGAATACTCTGGTACAATACGTCTCACCACTCCGCTATCAACATGACCCCATTCCAAGCTCTATACGGACAACAGATTCCCGATCTTAACCACTATATACCAGACACATCAAACAACTCTAGTGTTGATACCACATTGAATGAACACAACAAGTTGCGACTTCTCCTCAAGGACAACCTGCACAGGGCACAACAATGCATGGCTACCCTCGCAAACACTCACAGACTCGATAAACAATTTGACATAGGAGAGATGGTGTACCTGCGTCTCAAAGATTACCGGCAACAATCAGTTCAATTTCGGAGTTCGAAAAAGTTAAGCAAACGATTCTACGGGCCGTTCAAAATTCTTGAAAAAATTGGATCGGTTGCGTATCGCTTAGAGTTGCCACCGGATTCCCGCATTCACCCGGTCTTTCATGTCTCCCTACTTCGACAAGCATATGGAAACCCCCAACCAACACCATTGCCAGATTTCTGTTACAAAAACGGTCACGAATCAGAGCTCGAGGACGAGCTCAATCTCAAGGGGAGGGCAGTTGATGCGGACCATGAACCCAGCCTAACAGAAGGCAGCCCACTGGCATGACCCAAAAGAACCCGAAAGATACCCGCCCGGCTCTTAGACTGATTCCAAGAAACGTTCACCACTCTGCATGAATTCAGGGGGAGACTTACTCTCTTCTTGACCAAATAAAGTAGCTAGTCCTTCTCATTAGGTCCACGTTATTTCTGTTGCATGTTCCTACTTTTTAGAAATTAGTTAGTTTTCGTTGTTTTATAAATTGTAACGAGAAGTGGTGAAGGATATATCAGAAAATTGCTCCAAATTCTTGTCTTCCTGTCTTCGTATTCTTGGGGGATTTGCCATCCATAATCGGCTCCTATCACATCTTCTATGAAGTAAGGGCTTAATTGATCCAGACTTTGTTTGCTTTAGACAATGGATCACGTAACCTTTTCCGTCTTCCTAACCATTTAAGACTTCACGATGATTTATCCAATTTGGTGATATCAATTCTGCCGATATATGGATCACGTAATGTTTTCCATCTTTCAAAACAGTTTGGATTTCATAGTGATGTATCTATTATGATGATTTCAACCAGATCAACGGATTGATCTCTTTTGGACGGTAGCTCTGGTTTTTATTCTTCGGTTCATACTTTTTTGTCCTTTTTTATTTTTCATACAACATTTGTTTACCATCTTCTTTTGTTCTCAATTTGATTCTCCTCTGCCTTTAAAAAAGGATTGGCATCTGATATCTAGGATAAGGTACCACATAAAAACTTCATTGGTATAAGGACTTAATTTGCCTCTCCTGCAAAATTTAATACCGGCCATCATGTCAAAACTAGGTAAATATATTCTATCAACCATATAAGAAAATACCATACATCTTAATAATTAATATATTAAAATATAGTGAATGACAATAGTATAATTTTTTAAATACATGTAACAAGGACAAAAACTTTATAACAAAACAAAAAACCAATGAGCCCCATTCCATCAAAAATCAAATGCGCTGTTTCGTTCGGTATGCATTATAATACAGCTATTTCGTTAAATAGTTATAGGTTTTCTTATGATAAATTAAAGGTTCTTAATTAGTTCATATATATCATACTTTCAGGTGTAGTATTGCAATACTTTTCAAAAAAAATAACTTTTTCTGTGGGTAACTAAAAACAAAAAGAAAAATGAACTATTCTAACTTTTACTTGCTACAAAACTCATTTTTCGTCAAGCAAAGTGGTTCTAGGAAAGGTAATACAGATATCTGGAATAAAGATGCTTGAAGAATAGAATATAAAGCCCTAAGCATAAACACTTGGCCATAGATATCTATAATCTATATCTCCTTCCGTAGCAATAAGATTCGCTGCCTGGTGACTTTTTCCTACGTATCACTCTCAACTTTTGTAGCGAAGCCCATCTTTGGAACCTAATATCCCTATCTGTCACCAACCTAAAACATTCTCTTTTCTCCACATATCATCCTCAAATACCCTATATATCTCCCCCATGCTCTCCCACATTTCGCACAAAAAAGTGAACGTACTTTCTTCAATCACTAATTTAAACAGTCTCTTTAATCACTAACGGTTCTCAATATTATCAGATGGACAGAGTTAACAGAATGGTTTCAGAGAGGCCTGTGGTGATCTTCAGCAAGAGTTCTTGCATCTTATCCTACAGCATCAAGTCTCTCTTTAATGACTTGGGTGTCAACCCCACTGTTTATGAGCTTGATGAGATAGCAAGGAGCAAAGAGATTGAGCAAGCATTGTCTGGGCTCGGATGTAGTATGGTCCCGGCTGTCTTCATTGGTGGTAAGTTGGTTGGTGGAACTAATGAGATTATGAGTCTTCATCTGAAGAGGGATTTGAAACCAATGCTCATCAGGGCTGGAGCTTTATGGGTTTGATTCAACAAATAATGTCTACAATAACGTAATAAAGCAGGTCTTACATGCAAACAGTTATAGGACAAGGTATGATTATATCACAGATCATATCGTATGAGATTTTATATATATATATATATATATATATATATATATATATATATATATATATATATATATATATATATATATATATATATATATATATATATATATATATATATATATATATATATATATATGACGAGGCTACTAGTGTCACTCTGAATTTTATCTCCACTCATCTCTCGTTTTGGTTGGTGACGAAGATAAGCAATAATAACATATTTCTATTTTAATTACGTAATATTTGGATCTTGTACACTTTATTTAACACTAATCTTCTCTGTGGAATGTACTATCGAGTCTAGCTAGCTTGCGGGTTACACCCGTAGCAACTCTGGCAAATCATGTATCAACATAAACTAAAATACTAAATGTACTTGCAGATAAATGTTTAGAGACAAGGGAATTACAGATTTGAACCCAATTCTCTCAAACGCGTACCTCGATCGGTCAGTCAGTTAAAGTATTCCGGGTAAATCACACTGATCATTTGGGATCAATTTAATCAAAAACAGAAGTCCAAATTAATAGAAAAAGTTAATTACAATTAAGGAAAGTAACTCTCACATCGTGAAAGTAATCCTTGGGTTGATGATCCACACAAAATAAATGCATGTTCTTAAAGGTTAATGTGACCAATCTAAACATTGTGAGATTACGGTAGATAACTACAGGTGTTAGACCCACGTAAGTACATTGACTTAGTTGAATAGTGTCGAGAATAAACGAGAATAAATCACGCACACTAAGACACAGTATTTAACGTAGTTCGGTCAATATGGCATGCGTCCACAAGGTCGGGAGGGATTATTCTTATTAATGAGCTTTAAAAACCTGATAGTACATTTGAAATTGTATTATATAGGGAAAGTACAGAACATAACCCTAACTGAAATTGTATTATATAGGGAAAGTACAGAACATAACCCTAACTAGACTAGGCTCAGGCGGCCCAACTATACAAATCGTGTATAGTTTCAAGTCTAACAGCCCTCGGCTTACTTAAAATACTTATCTTGTTGAAAAGAATGTGTTAGGGTTCTTCAATTCTCAGGTCACATTTAACAAATAGTCTAATTATAATGGTTCTTCGTATAGTTGCAAATGGTTAGGAATTTAGAAGCAAATGTACAAATTGAAATATATGTTGTTATTGGGAAACTCAATAAGTCAATGACATTTTGACGAGCGGTTACGTAATTTAGACTTCTTATGAAATATGAACGTATCATATAGATAACCATGTGGATAAACCTTGAAACTGACATATAAAGGTGATAAGAAGTATTGATACTGAATTATACAAGTGTATAAGCTGAGAATACAAGTTAAACACGTCATTTGGCATTATATGCGACTTGAACAAATTGATGTAATAGAAATATTTCATGAACCCTGGTTTTGTGAATTAATTAAATGTTGAAATTAGGTATAAGTTAATTAGCAGATGAGTTAAGGATATAAACTTGTTATCATGTGTTTTTAACATGTTTTTATTCATAAATTGTATACATTATATAACATGACAAATATCATCAAGTTTGTATAATTAAGCTATAGAATGGTATACTTAGTCTAATGACAAGAGTATTAGTGACAATTTCTCATGGTTATGCAATAATAGCATAGTGTTAGTTAACTCAAGGATTGGAACATCAATAAAGAGTGGTCTTATTGGTTTAAGAAGTTAATTTGGGATTAGAAATCCAACTGAAATATATTATCAGTAAAAAGAAGAAGTATCTTACAAAAAGGAATGCATAATAACTAATTAATATTACAAAGATTTAGCAACATCACAAAGCATACATTAATTAAAATGAAGTTGAGTGGTAATCTAGTTGTAATTGAACATCTAAAAGTTTTTATAGATATGTTAATATGATTGTGTTTTTTTAATAATGGTTATGGGACAACTGAATACGATTAGGTGAAGGTGTTGAATAAAACCAAAGCAAATGCAAGGACAAGATTAGTAGTTGGATAAGACTAACTAACAAATGTGAGTGCAGAATGAACTTTTAACTTGGGTAAATGTCATGTTTTATGATAAATGCTTTTACTAGATATGTATATATCTTTGACTAATGATTTTCTGTAAAATCAAATGGTTTGTAGTTATTTCTTTAAAAAATGAATTTACATGACTCATGAAATAGAATATTAAATGCGTGAAGTAAGTAGTTCGAAAGTGTGTTTGTTGCTCGCTCATGCATCATATGAATGTCATTTCATTTGGTCGAATGTCTATAAATCCATCTCAATGAAGGTATGGCGGCATTATGATGTCAACCATAACTCGAGGTTGCAACTTGGGAAGAACAAGGTCATGAAGGATTGATAAGTCATCATAAACGATAAAGGAGTTTCTGATTTCGGCAACGAAGGCGTAGGCTCCCCAACTCGTGTGTGTATGCTTGAATCATGCATTACATTGCATAATATTGCACAATGCACGAAATTGTGTTTATAGAATTATGTTTTAAACTTATAGTTTTGAAGGATATAATATGGCACTTATATTGTTCAAATGTGTTTCTATCAAAACATATGTATCACACAAGATGAAAGTATTATGTATTCCTTTTTCTTTGAAATGACATGTGTCCATGTATCGATGACAAGTTGTTATGACTTATTTTCACTAGAAGAAACTTTTGAGACACTAAAAGAATTATATTTGGATGTTAGAATGAGAAAAGCATACTTTAATTTATTTTTATTTTTTATATTGATATTGTATTAGGTTTTGGTAAATGCTTTCTTCTGACTTTTGGTGGTTAATAACCCCGCATTTGAGTAATGTTTTGGTTTTTTTAACACGTAAATTAGAACGTACTTCCACTTAACATTATGATTTCATAAATTAAAGGGAACTTCTATAAACCAAAGTTTTACTTTTCTAAAGTGCATCAAAAGTTACATTGACGATTACCAATTGACTCATATGAAACTATTAGATATTTATGGGAGTTTAGATCAAGTATTTGTTTCATATTTAGTCACATCTTTCCCCGTGCCTAAAGTTGATCAAACCCTAAGTCAAATTGTTTAAAGTAAAACATCGGAATCTCTCCTTTAGGTCTGACTAGGGCCAAAGATTCACCTTGTGTCTAGGTCTGACCATTCTAAAATGTACCTACAAGTTATTTCAACTCTTGGATGGAAATATTTAAATTTATGGTGTTGAATTATGTGATATTGCTATTATGTTGGAATATGATGTAATTTACAAACCATAAAATAAAATTGCAATAACAGCGGAAGCAACAAAAAAACCATATTCCTTAGAAGATCACATGTTCATGAAAAAATGCAACAAACTAACAAGAAAGATCAAAATCACATACCCTTGTAGACTTCGATATTGTTGATTCTTTTTGTTGTATGGATGAACTCGGATCCAAACCAGAATCCCACTAATGTAATCACACATAAGAGTATTATCTAGCAAAGCTTGACTAAACCCACCACTATGTATCAAGTCTTAAACGCAAACCCTAGAAAACTAGGGTTTTGGCTTTAGAGCTTAAAAGTTGAGGGGAGGAGAAAGGAGAACATAAATGTGAGATAAAGAGATAGAGGTCTAATTTTTCTTGTTGTAAATCACGGTTAGGGATTTTCCAAAACCCTTATCAACTCTTATCTTGACTAGATAAGATTTATTTCTTTCAAATGTTTGAAATTCAAACACTTTAACCCTTGAGTTTCCAATTAGCTTACCATAAGATGATAAGTTAATAAACTAATCCTTCATCTTTTTCCCCTTTTCATTTTATGCTCAAATCATATCTTGCGTGTAACCCAAAAGGACCTGTTGTTTATAGTAATATCACCAACTTGTTGTGACCATAGGCATATCTCCAACAGTTTCCACTTGCACATGTCATAACAACCGTATGGTCCTATTATCCCTAGCCTAGAAAGTTTTATGTCATCCAAGACAACCGTTGTACTCATATATTATAGTTATGAAGAACCCTTAGGTAAGTGATCAAATATTCATTTGTTCTTCAATATATCTGTATGAACATGAGACATGGAAGCTTGTCAATCTCAAACATTCAAGATTATGTTTCACGATGGAGATTTATGGTGGCCACAACAGACTGTACTATTGATCCATTATCAATTCAGTCTCAACTTAGCCAAGCATTTGATGTCAGTACCAAATCATTGTGGGGCCCATAGATATTGTTTCTCCTATTAGGGCATAAGGAATAAATAAACTTTGATTACACAGACCATTTCCACTTATCATGTCATGCCTGGACATTCCCTATATGGCTACCAGTTATGGACAACACTGGAGAAAACCAAGGCACAACAGACTACGGGACAAAGAATCTCATTCATTTCCGTTTGAAGAATATAAGATATTACCATATTAGAATCACTCGTGACGCTTTCCATAAAATAATCTCTAAGTGTGGTTTACTTCAATACTTAATCTCTATTAAGTACACATAGTATTGATCGCATTTCCATATTATATCTATGGACATAGACAATCTACCAATATTCTAAGTCACTCTTGAATCACTACTTACTTCCATAAGTATTACCGAATGTAGAGCTTTGAATAATTTAATATTTAGGAAGTTAATAAATCATGCAAAACTGAAACATAACGATAAACTAATGAAATTGATTGCTCTCCAATATATACACTACTAGGATATATATATATATATATATATATATATATATATATATATATATATATATATATATATATATATATATATATATATATGTGTGTGTGTGTGTGTGTGTGTGTGTGTGTGTTCTTAAATTTATGACACACGAATGTGTGTCATCTTTCATTTATGACTGGAGCTTCAATGACACGCAATGTATGTCATAAATTAATGACACAAATGTGTGTCATCTTTCATTTATGACTCGGGCTTCAATGACACACCTTTGTGTGTCATCTGTACCATTTAATGACATGTAATGCGTGTCATTAAAGACCTTTTTCTAGTAGTGATATTAGGATATCTACATGTTAATCGTCAAATCAGATAAAGATTTATACTGTATAAGTTCCCAAATCAAATCAAACTTGACTAAACACTCAAGCAATTCACTTACTAATATAATATCTAAAGACTTAGTATGTTAATCATAATTGATTTGGTGTGTTAATCATTATTGATCTATGACTTCAAATTTGTGATATGAGACGAAGAGCCCTGTCCAATATAATTGTAATGGCTCGTGATATCTCTGTCTTATAGATAGCGGATCCTAACAACGAACAGGAGTCGTCTATTTTAGTTTGGAAGCTTGCTTCAGTTTAACTTTTACACTGAGCCTTTCTATACTTCAATGGTTCAAGAGCATGAATTTCATTCTTTTCAAACATTCGAGAAATCCCTTGACTTCTTCCGTTGTGCTCTGTCAGGATTAGCCTAATATTGACTCATTATCCTCTTAGCATAAGACATGTTAGGCTATTGACAACGCCTAGTGATATCAAGTATTTTAGGCGTTGTTGAGCCCTGTTCTTGATAAAATTATATCAAATATGTCTGGGTATTCTCACTTTTCGTGTCAGGACATGTCTGGAGAAAAAGAATGGAAACAGGGACTAAAAGTGTACAAAAGAAAAGAAGTTTGGAAAGAATGCAAAATCAAAGAAACTCGTACGCACGCCGCGAAGTTCTCGTCTGCGCGCCGCGGGCTTAAGGCGGTGGAACACATTTGAATGACGAAAAAACGGGGAACGGATAAGTACGCGCGCCGCGGATTTCACTTCTGCGCGGCGCGGTCACGGGAAATTTGCAACTATAAATAGAGGCATTTCCAGCCGAAAACCCAAGCAAAGACCGGGTGTAAACATCGACCTAGAAGCTCTTTGACTCGAGGATTTCATTTCAGAAGCTATCATTTGGTATTTTCATGTTTTAGATTTTATTTCATTTTAGTTAAACATTGTAAGCTTTGAGTTGAATCTTTGGGTGTGACAACCATTGATCTCAAGCTTAGGGTTCTGTTTTTAGTAGTATTTGGTTACTGAATTGATGTTTGGATATTGGTTTTGATGAATAAAAATCATTCGGTTAATGTTAACATTGGTTTTTCGGTATTTCGGATGCTTGTTGGTGTTTCGATTGTTGGTTTGTGTGTGGATTTTGTTTGTGACTTGGTTGGGACTGTTTCCCTTTGCTGAAAACAGTAGCTAACTTGGTTAGGTTAGGCATTAAACCTTGGCTTTTAACTGTTCCATAGAACTGTTAGTTATTAGCTAGTTTATGCTTTGCTTGGTTTTGCTAGTTTGAATGCCTTCAATTGCTTCTGATTCAGAGATGTACTTCTGAGTTCAGAAAGTAACTAGGTCATTTGAGCTTGGCTTGAGTGTTTGAATATTGTTTGTTTGATATTGAGGTAGTAAGATAGAAATTAGTTCCTCCGACTATAGTTGTGACACTATTGGTTGGTAATCTCTCATCTGGTCTAACCACGAAGCTCCTGTGGATCGACCCTGACTCCACTATACTAGTGAATGTTAGGTTATCTCTTATTTTTGACAGCATGACGACCTCTGCGTGCACGTCAAATTTTGGCGCCGTTGCCGGGGAGCTGTGCGCTTAGATTAGGTGATTTGTAGGACTTAGTTTCTGATTTTTTGTTGATTTTAGTTTGCGGATTTTTGGTATGTGTACATCCTTATAATGGGTGATTACATGTACCCGGATCAGTATTATGAAGATTATGGGAATCCGGCCGACACCTATTACGAGGATGATTGTTATAATGGATCATTCGATGACAATGGATGGCGGACCGAGAAGTCATCTCAGCCTGAGAATTCTGTAACTTGGGCCCAACTTTGGGTATTCATGTATAACAACTACCACGAGCAGAAAGACCAGGCTGAAGCTCTTGAAAAAGTGCAAGCTTCTTTAGATAGGTTAGAGGAAAGTTGGAGATGTTCACCACCTTCGCCAGAACCGGAGGCGAGTGATTTTTATACCAATAATAATGTGTGTGAACTTGCATCACCTGAATATGTGATGGAAGGGCATGCACTGTGGGAAAATCAAGAGACCATTGAGATGGTCGAAACGGTTGTTGAGGAAGAGGTTGTAGGTGACAATGCTACTTCTGACTCAACAACCTTTGAAGTTATTGATGTTTTTGAAAGTATTGATAATGTTGATCTGGTGATGTGTGAATCTGTACCATCACCAGACGATTTGATTGATGAGGATGTTGTGGAGGGGACTGTAAGTGACAGTACAGATCCCAGCCCAACAAGTCCTGAAATTGTTGAAATTTTTTATAGTATTGGGGAAGAGGGTGTAGATGACAATATTACCCCCGACCCTGTAATTTTTGAAAATTTTGAAAAATTTGAAAGTAAGGATCTGGTGATGGGTGACTTTGTACCACCATCAGATCAAATAAGTCACTCACTCTTGGTTCCGATCCACCTGCTGGACGATGACCAAGAAGATGATGTTGACGAGTTGATTTTTGAAAATAATAAACATGATTTTATCACCACTCATGATCCATTCATGAATGGAAAATTAGATGTGATCAATACTATCGATGACGACATATGGAAGCATCCTGATATGTTGCCTTCCGATCCCATTCGATTGGAAAATTTTTATTGGTAATGCAAACCAAATTTGCAACCTGAAGATAGCATGTGAGACACTAGCAAACGAGGTATGGAACATCTACTGGGAGCGGCAATGGGCGCGCTTCATGTCAAGCCTTTGACTTTGAAGAGATGCAGAAGGAAGGATCGAGCTTGGAGGTTCAAAGCTACCTCCAAGCATTCACGGGAGTTAATCAGAAAACGGCAATCGGGCAACAGCAGAAGAACCAGCAAGCCATTCGACCCAGGAAAGTTTAAGGGGCAATGGGTCAACGAAAGGACGGTGGGAGTAGAAATGCAGCAGAAACAAATGGCGTACGAGCCACCGTAGCTGTAGAAGGATAGCACGTCTGGCTGAAGACGTTAAACTTAGCGCTTGACGGGAGGCAACCCGATCATCATTGTATAATTACATATGTTTCTGAATTACATCCAATTTTGATCACGGTGAGAAAAAGGCAAGTGTGGGGTCGTTTTGGTAAATTTGCAACACGCGCCGCGAGATACTAGAAACCGCGCCGCGCGTATTGAGTTTTCGCGATTATAATTAAAATCAGATTTTATACGCGACGCGGATAGAAGCTTCCCGCGCCGCGGCCTTATCTTAATTTGAATTTAAAGATAATCACTTAAACAGAGCTCTTTGATAATCATTCAAATTCCCACATTGCATATAAATAATTTGCGGAAAATCTTGATTCTCCTCACCGTGTTTCAACCCTCCAATCAATCCAACGACTGCATTCATCTTTCATTCACAGAAATCCAAGTAAGTATTGATTCTCTCTCTTCTTAGTTTAGAAGTCTTGAAACTTACTAGATGCTACTGTAATCCACAATGTTATGTTTAATCGCTCAAATTGATTGCTGAATTAGGATTATAGTATTATATTGTGCGAAACCCAAGTGTCAGAGTAGGAAAATTGGACTTCGATTGACAGATTGAGTGAATTTCTTGACTGAAATCGTTCGCCGCGCCATGTCCAGTCCGCGACGCTGAGTTTGAATATTCATCCAGCGCGTCGCGGGTCGTTATATGCGCGTCGCGTCGAACGTTAGAACAGTGTAGTAATTGTTGAATTTTTTTTGTGATTACTGCAGGAACAATGTCTTCTTCAGGTAGCTCTGAAACCATCGATTGGAATTCCGTGACTACACAAATCGACCGGGTCCGCGCGGCTAGCTTCTTTAACCGTCGGGGCTTGTGTAAAAATAAACGGGTACTGCCTTGTCGCAGGGTCAATTGGGACATGGCTAAGGAGTCGGGAATCTGGGACCATCTGAAAGACTGGTTGGTGCAAGGATGTTATGAAGATGGAGAACTAACTTACACCTGCCGGGCACTAGAAAATGCAATCAACATGAACGAACCTGTTTACCGTGAAGTATACCTCCAATTCCTCACCAGCTACTATTTTGACAACAAACAGAAGGGGATGGACACCGAGGAGACTGTGAGATTTCGTCTGGGAAATCGCGACCGCAGTTGTACCTTGCGGTAATTCGGGTACCGCATTGGGCTGTATACCGAGGAGGAGTCGGACTCACCACCTTTCGGGATGTTTCACAGGCATGCCAGCCGAACTATGGGGGATTCTTTTTCCCCAGCTGACTATTGGGCCACGATAGCTTCCACCCGGTACCACGAGAACACGGTCCAGGAATGTTACATGCATCTGCCATCTCACCGCATGTTGCATCGATTGATCACCACTATGCTTTGGCCACGTGCAGACGAAGAGAAGGTGTTGCCTCGGGAGATACACTTGATGTGGTCAGTGACACGAATGCTGGAAACCTGCAACATTCCTTACTTCATCGCTGATTACTTCAAGAAAATTACTGATGCCCCGATGATGATGACCGCATTTGGGGGAAGCCATTTTGTCACCAGATTGGCCGAGTCATACGAACTCATCTCCGAATTCACCACTGATGGATTAGAGGTTATTCCCCCAATTATCTTCTGTCCACCCGTGACCTCCTCGCGGGAGGTGGTCTATGTGGACGATGGCGTCCCTTCTGTTGACCGTATGCCCTTTCCGGCGCTTCGGTCCGAGCCGACGACTTCTCGCAAAAGGTTAAGAGCAGCTACCAGTTTACCGCGCAGTCTATCTCCCGCTACCATAGAATCTCGCTTTCTGGCGGATGAGGTAAAGGCATTAAAGGAAGCAATGGACACATACGAGCGGGAACATCAAATCCAGTCATACGCAGCTAATGAGGTGGATAAACGAACCGAAAATACACAGAAGCAAATTCTCTGGCTGGCCGACTCCATGATTGCATTGATGGCCAAAAATAAATGTGTTCCGCCACGACCCCAACCGACAATTAGGGAGGATGAAGAAGAGCCTATAGAAGAAGACCCAGAAGAAGATGAAGATGAGTATGACGACACAGCACATAGCTGATGAATTGGATGTAGTTACGTTTGATTTTTTTTTAGTACTTTTTCTTTTGGATTTACATTTTGATAGGATTAGTTGCATAGTTCATTTTTTTTTGGAAATTGTTTAAGTAAATAATGCCTCTTAAAGGCAATAGACAATAATAAAACTATGGTTTGAGTGTGTTGAAATGTATTGTGAGCCGTTGAAGTTTGAACAATCTGCTGAAATTACCGCGCCGCGGCATCAACATATTGCGCGACGCGGTCATTTGACGCTTTGACGATGTTTTCATCTCACGAAAATACCGCTACGCGCATCCTTCAATTACGCGCCGCGGTCATCCGCAACACATACATTTTCTTTTATTTATATAATTTTTTATTTTTGTCATGTGTGTTTTAATTTGTTTGTTAAGTTGTGCATGATATACCAATTTGAGATGGAGTTGTCTCAGACAAGTGTGGGGTCACCGTGCCCCCTCCACTTGTCTTGACCACCGGCGTGTCCTACTGTAGTGCTACAACTCCAGCATATGAATCAGGGATCCGATTGTACGCAATTATACCTGTGATATTGAGCACCAAGCAGTCTATCGTCCAAAAAGGGGTAACTCTTTCTCCCTTGTTTTGAAATAATTTTGTACAACGGGGACGTTGTACGATTTTAAGTGTGGGGTGTGGACGGTTGAAAGAGAAATTTTTGAAATTTTTTGCAGAAATGATCAATTTTTCAATTTTTAGCAATATTTTTCAAAATTTTTAATGAATTGCAATTTTGAAATGAATGGTTTGTGATTGTGATAGCATTAGTATTTTTTTAAGGAATACTATTTACTTGTGATCATGCTATTAGTTAGTCAAATAAGTTGAGTTCTACGAGATTAGAAGATTGAGCTGTTTTAGGATTGGAATTTAGGAAGGAAAAGTCAATCTGTGGCCTTTGTTGTTCGAGCCGGTAGGTCTAAAATGGGTGGACTTTACGCACCTTACCACCTAAGATCGTCTGGTCTGGGATGGTATTTCTGAAAGCTTATTACGCGGACAATATCGAAAGTCATGGACAATTCCTTAATGGCCTTTAGAATCTGAATGAGTAAGTACACTTCAGTGTGAACAGAAAGTTTGTAATCAAGGGTTCTCTAGAAAGCCATGAATTCCAAAGAACAACTCAATTATGTTTTCGCAAACTATTCCACTCTAACTCGGGGGTCAATAAACTTTGAAACTAAACACAGTCAGAAATTGTTTGATTCTTTATTATAATTTGTTAAAAACTCTCTTGCTTGGGGACAAGCAAGGCACAAGTGTGGGGTGTTTGACAACGCCTAGTGATATCAAGTATTTTAGGCGTTGTTGAGCCCTGTTCTTGATAAAATTATATCAAATATGCCTGGGTATTCTCACTTTTCGTGTCAGGACTTGTCTGGAGAAAAAGAATGGAAACAGGGACTAAAAGTGTACAAAAGAAAAGAAGTTTGGAAAGAATGCAAAATCAAAGAAACTCGTATGCGCGCCGCGAAGTTCTCTTCTGCGCGCCGCGGGCTTAAGGCGGTGGAACACATTTGAATGACGAAAAAACGGGGAACGGATAAGTACGCGCGCCGCGGATTTCACTTCTGCGCGGCGCGGTCACGGGAAATTTGCAACTATAAATAGAGGCATTTCCAGCCGAAAACCCGAGCAAAGACCGAGTGTAAACATCGACCTAGAATCTCTTTGACTCGAGGATTTCATTTCAGAAGCTATCATTTGGTATTTTCATGTTTTAGATTTTATTTCATTTTAGTTAAACATTGTAAGCTTTGAGTTGAATCTTTGGGTGTGACAACCATTGATCTCAAGCTTAGGGTTCTGTTTTTAGTAGTATTTGGTTACTGAATTGATGTTTGGATATTGTTTTTGATGAATAAAAATCATTCGGTTAATGTTAACATTGGTTTTTCGGTATTTCGGATGCTTGTTGGTGTTTCGATTGTTGGTTTGTGTGTGGATTTTGTTTGTGACTTGGTTGGGACTGTTTCCCTTTGCTGAAAACAGTAGCTAACTTGGTTAGGTTAGGCATTAAACCTTGGCTTTTAACTGTTCCATAGAACTGTTAGTTATTAGCTAGTTTATGCTTTGCTTGGTTTTGCTAGTTTGAATGCCTTCAATTGCTTCTGATTCAGAGATGTACTTCTGAGTTCAGAAAGTAACTAGGTCATTTGAGCTTGGCTAAGCTTGGCTTGAGTGTTTGAATATTGTTTGTTTGATATTGAGGTAGTAAGATAGAAATTAGTTCCTCCGACTATAGTTGTGACACTATTAGTTGGTAATCTCTCATCTGGTCTAACCACGAAGCTCCTGTGGATCGACCCTGACTCCACTATACTAGTGAATGTTAGGTTATCTCTTATTTTTGACCGCATGACGACCTCTGCGTGCACGTCAGCTATGTATATATATTATGATATATATGATCAATCCCATAACAAAAGGATATGAGACTCGACTCATTCTTTCTGACCACTTAGCTCTGTTTAGTGTCATACCATAATGCATAAGCATTAACTCTTTCTTGAGTTTTTCATCTTAAGTTATATACTCTAGCTTAATCTATTGATTTCCATTTGTCTATCTTTATAGACCTTTGTTTCTCCCATGTCTCTTATAGCAAAAAAATTCCTAATATAAGTTTTCACACTTTAAAACATTAGGACGTTGTTATCTATGAGTTGTATGTCATCACATACATTACAAAGAAGAAAATTGCACTCCTACTAGCTCTGACATATACTTTTGGCACATCTTCACTCTTCGATAACAAACTCTTTACTTTTCTTATCGAATCAAAGATTTCAGCTGCAACATGTTTGTTTAAGTTTATAAATCGACTTTACAAGCTTTGACACTATATTTGGATATTCAAACTATATGAAATCCATTAGATGTGTCACATACACTTCCTCTGCTAGTGTTCCATCACAGAAATAGTTTTTACACCCAGTTTCCATATTCCATAATAATTGAATGTTGCTTTTGCAAATAATATCCTAATATATTTAATCATCGCTACCGGTGAAAGGTTTCCTCATAATTGGTTCCTTGAGTATGAGAGCAACCCGTTGCTACCAGTCGGCCTTTGTATGTGTATTACCATCCATGTTAGTTGTTAGACTTATTTTTCCACCTTTTTGCATGTTTAATTTTTGCACTTGTAACACGTTTTATTCTAGTTTTCTTGCAATCTTTACTTTTGTTTGGATAATCTATGTTTTGAGTGTAACACCTTGTACTTCACTATTTCCATGACATTTTTTAGGAAAAATGCAGAGATGGAAGCATGGAGCTTAGGAGGTGCAAAACGGAAAAGGACAGAAAGTTGGATGAACGAAGGCAAAAGACCTATAATCTCTTAAGCATTTGGAGCATGAAATATAGAGATTAAAAGTTACATGGATCGTGTTTCTTATTACATGAACCGTGTTTTCTGGAAAAATGTCAAAATAGACATCAAACTTTGCGATTTGAAGACTAGTTGGGCACACCAAAAACACAGATCGTGTAACTATTACATGAGTCATGTTTTGGCCCCGAGATATGTACAAGTCAGGTTTTCGTCTTTTTAAATTGAGGATTTGGAGTTCATTTGAGTTCAATTCATTCCAGAGGAAAAAAATGGCGGTTTTTGAAGGTTTTTAAAGCCTGTATTATATCTTTAACATCTGATTTATTTGCTAATTGTAAGCATGTTTAGCATTTGCATTCTCTGAACACTAGTTTATGTTTCTATCCAAGTCCGGCTAGAAACCCTAGTTTCCAATTCTATGTTCGGAAATGCTTATCTTCTAGATTGTTGTGTATGACTTGATGTTTGTCTATTATTTTATCCTAGTGATCATGTTTTTGTTTCAATTTTAAGTCTTGAATTTGGTTTGTTTTTTATTGGCCACTTAAATTAATTGAATTCTTAAAAATCCAGAAAATGCAAGACAGCATAACACCCCTTTTAATTTCCATGTCATCAATTTATTTTACGTTTTGTATAATTAAAACCAAACATACATTAAAATTAAAATAAAAAACATTACATTAAATAAAAATAAAAAGATTACATTAATTTAAAATAAAAAACATTACATTAAATAAAAAACATTACAAAAAAAAATTAAAAACCTAATTATCGTCATCGGTTTCGTTGTTGTGATTAGCATAGACGTGCTCAGTCAAATCGTGTCGAAGATTGGCATTCGCTTCCGCACTGTGTATTTGTAGTAACAGCACAAAGTATTGTTAGCTATCGGGAACAAATTGTGTCGGCATCTGTGTCACATGATGAGGTTGATAGATGCAAATATTCCGACCTTTTTCTTCAATTATCATATTGTTTAATATGATACAACCGTACATTACTTTGCGTATGTTCTCGAGGTGCCATGCTCGTGACGGGTTTTGCACTATATGTCATTTTTTTAAGACACCGAATGCACGTTCCACATCTTTCCGTGCCGACTCTTGAGCTTGCTTGAATAGTACTCGTTTCTCGTCAACTAGATGTTGGTACGCCTTTACAAAAGTGGAATAATTTGGATATATACCGTCGATGAGTAAATACCCACGTGGGTATTCGGAGCCGTTCACTACAAATGGAACGTCGGCCGACTTGTCTTGTAGGATATCGTTGAATAACGGCGAGGAATCTAGAACATTTATGTCGTTGTTCGACCCCGGAACTCCGAAGTATGCATGTCAAATCCATAAATCTTGTGAGGGCACCGCTTCTAGTATTAGGGAAGGTTTGCTATAATGACCGTCGGTGTATTGTCATTTCCACGCGTTTGGACAATTTTTCCAATCCCAATGCATACAATCTATGCTTCCAAGGATACCCGATAGATCATGTGACGTGTGATGTGCCGCATATAGTTCTTCAACATCGTATGGTGTGGGTTTCCGCAAATAAATATGATGGTAAAGCTCATAAATATATGAAGAAAAGAAATACGTACTTTCCCCTGCGGTTCTTGCCGACATCCGCAAGTATTCATCCACGGCGTCAAAAGGGTAGACATAACTCATAAGATGAAGAGCAGCTCCACATTTTTGGTATGGCGTGAAACCCATTTTGCCTTGTCCGTCGTATCGTAATTGAAAGAGTTTGTAGTTCGCTTCCAAGTCATGCACGATCCGTAGAAACATAGCTCGGCTCAAACGAAACCGGCGTTTGAAATCTGTGTCGTTATACACGCAGTCGTCAGCAAAATAGTCTTTAACAAATTTTTTGTGCCATTCTTCGCGGTTTCTATTTTTTGCCTTTAATCGCCGTCTTTTTTCCGAACTTTCGCCTTCGTTTGTGAACATATTTGCGACTTTCTTCATTGCCGAGAACACCATCGCAGAGCCCGAGTCATTTGACGACGTTGAATCCGAATCATGCTCCATATATATATATATATATATATATATATATATATATATATATATATATATATATATATATATATATATATATATATATATATATATATATATATATATATATATATATATATAATCAGGATCGGGTGAGGACTCTTCTTAAAGTGAGGACTTGCGAGGACACCTTAAAAAAATTGAAAAAAAATATAAAAAAAATATAAATAATAAAATGGATCATAGTACTATATCGGAGAAAAAAAAAGATTCAAAAAAACCGTTTTCGATAATTATTTTTTTATAATGAAATAATGATCCAAAATAAAAACAGAACAATTGCATCATTACGTTTTGCATTGATGCAAATTTTTTTTTCAAATTTTTTTTTGATAATGATATAGTACTATTCTCGATTTTATGATTTGTATTTTTTTTATATTTTTTTTCAATTTTTTTAAGGTGTCCTCGCGAGTACTCACCGAAAAAAGAGTCCTCACCGGAACCGGACCATATATATATATATATATATATATATATATATATATATATATATATATATATATATATATATATATATATATATATATATATATATATATATATATATATATATATATATATATATATATAAGTAAGTTCCATTAAGAATGAAAATAAGGTTATATATATATATATATATATATATATATATATATATATATATATATATATATATATATATATATATATATATATATATATATATATATAAGTAAGTTCCATTAAGAATGAAAATAAGGTTTAGAATGCGAGAATGAATATGGGTCACATATTTTTATCTTGCCGCTCTAGTGATTTGCACATATGATTTTCACCACCACTTCCACCTGCACCACCTGCGACACCACCACCACCGTCGTCGCCGCCACCACTACTGCTGCCGCTGCCACCTCCTCTGCCACCGCCACCACCGCTACTGCCAACTCTACCACCTCTATCACCATCTCGACCACCATTGCCGCTACCACCTTTACCACCACCTCCACCACCGGTACCACCACCCACGCCACCACCACCACCTCCATCACCGCCGCCACCACCACAACCTTCGTCACCACCCATCTCCACCAACACCACCACCCCACTAACACCGCCGCCACCATCACCACCATCATCGCCACCCTCTATCGCTATCACCATCATCCTCGCCACCATCTACCACCATTCCGACCGTCACTGTGACATCCGCCTAAAATGGATTCGGGTCCACCCAACCCAATTGGAAATTTAATAAACCCTACTCAAGATTACTTGACGCTAGTAGGATCAAAACCCATACACTACGATATAAATTGACGTTAATAGCAATATAGCATAGTATAACGTTATAACTATAATCAAATTAAATTATGATACCATATTAAAATTAAATCAAAGTATGATGATCTAATTAAATTAAAAGAATCAAACTTGAATGCTATAATTAAACTTCAAATCAAAATAGATTGTTATAATCAAATAATAACCTATCTTTTATAAAACTCTATTTTTATAAACTCTACATTAAATTTTATAAAACTCTAATATCAATTAATATATTATATAAAACATGCTTGTGTTAGTGGAAAATTATGAAGACCACCAAAAGCAAAAGGTTATTCCCATTGTCTCCCACTCACACCTCCCATCATCTTTCCTTTCATTTTTCTCCCAACACATTATTCTTATCACCACTCAAACCATATATATTCTTCCTCTCACTCTCAATCTCGAAATTCCTCCTAGAAGTCTTCATTTTTCAGCCAAGAACACTCCAATATACTAAAATCTCCAACCCTCTTAAAGCATTCATCAATGTATGTTGTTAAAAGTTCCAAATTTATACATGAAACAAATTAAATCCACCAAACTATATAAAACTCATTTTATGCATAAACCTGATTTTTCTCAGAATCCCATAAATAAAATAAGAAGTTCTGGAAATTTTCAGAAAATAACTTATTTTTATTGAATTACTATAATAATTGCAATATAATAAGGCAATAATTCACATAAAATACCTTTTTAGTCAATAAATTTTGGGAAACTTCTAGGATGACCCATACATTGAGTAAAGTGGATTTATGAAGTTTCATGCATTTATATTACTGTTTTATGCTTATTTTGTATTTTATTTTGTTGTAGATAAATCAATATAAAAATATAGTTATGTATGTTAAAAACTAGATTTTATATTTTTCGCACCTTATTAACATTATAAAGACTCCATGACCAAATTTACAGAGTTTGTTAAGAATGTTTTCTTATTTTTCCCGATTTAATGATAGTTTAATGATTTAAATTGATAATAAATAGCTACACATGTCCAAAAATTACAAAACCTTATCCGAATATCTTATATAACATGTTAATCATAAATAAAAAAGTTTAATGAATTTCCCTTAATCTTTTACTATTATTTATGATTTTATTGCTTAATTAATAATGAAAAACATAAGAAATACTTCCCATAGTCACAAATATCCAAAACATTTACAGTAGGCTCAATATAATGTTAGAAAACTATGCTTAAATTTCCAGAATTTTTAGGGATCATTTATTATTTGTCCCGAATTTTGATGTTGTTTAATCAATAAAATAATAAATAAATACTAAAACAGTTCAGAAAACTATGAAGATTTTACAGTAATTATTATTATGTGAAATAATGATTTCCTAATAATTTCAGAATTTTTCAATACTGTTTACTCTTTAAAACTATTTTCCTAAGTACTTAAGCATGTAAAAATGCATTTTTAATGATTATTTCATATAAATAATTGTTAAAATCTGTAAATACTTATAATTAGACAAGTTATTATTTTAATAAGAAATTATTAAAATCTTGACTAAATTGAAAATATAAATTAATTATACAAAGTAATTAATTCAATTTAAAATTCATTTAACAAATGAATACCTTAATATTCAAATCGAAATGAATTATTGTTCATTCATCTAATATAAGAATATGTGTATAATTATTTTTATTAATATTTCATTCTCGTTTAGTAGTTCCTAAACCAAAACTATTAATTATATTAGGTTCTACGTCATTTTGACCCGAGCCGCCTATTCTGCGACACGCGTATTCCGTTGGACTAATGTGAGTAATCTACCCCATATTTTATAATTTTCAATATTTTTGGGGTGTATCATGTGGTTCTAATATGTTCCAACTTCATTTTATTATTTTTCACAATTGAGACATTGTTGGGACATTTATACATGAATCATTATTTGTATAATTATTATTTGTTTACGCTATATGTACTTGTAGTGCATTACCATTTTTTAGTCTAATCTTCATGACTATGCCCGTATTCTTGAGGTACGTTATGGACAATAATAGCGCTATTGGGTTGACCACCCCATCTTGGGACGCTAAGGTGATTGATTGCACATGGTTGATTGTGTATGATGATTAGATACTCCATCCTATATATATACATATATATATATATATATATATATATATATATATATATATATATATATATATATATATATATATATATATATATATATATATATATGTATGTATATATAGGGTGAGGACTTAATGTTGTTGTTATCATTTGTTAATCAATTTTTGATTTATAAACCGTTATCTCAATAATACTTGCTTGTCGACTTCCAAAGAAAACAAGTTTCAAATTATAAATATTTCAAACTCACAATTTTCTTTAATAAAACTAGATTACTCATCAACTCTCGTAGTTGACCTGTTTTTACCCATGATGCAGATTTGAAGAATGAAGTTGATGAAAAGTAGGGTATACCTTAGAAACCTACAAGACTATTTAAATTTGATGTAATAAATATTGTTTGTATTTGAATTTGTATTTGTATGTTGTGGATCTTGTTTGCCTACTTAGTACTTAATTGAATCTAATCATATTATAACATAGTTGTCATGAGACTTTGAACAATATATCACGCCTTGATCGATTCCGCCAAGGATCGGGGTGTGACAGTCACAACCATATTTCAAAAATGATTATTCATATATGTTTATTCATATATGAATATGAATAATCACATATGATTATTCATATATGATATATGAATAATCATATATAAATATACACATTCATATATGAATAAATCATATACGAAAAATTAAACCCATCTCGTCATCGTAGAACGGCGCGTCAGCGCTGACGCATCGAGTGACCCAGATTCATTCTAGCATTCATATATAAATATACACATTCATATATGAATAAATCATATACGAAAAATTAAACTCATCTCGTCGTCGTAGAGCGGCGCATAAGCGCTGACGCATCTAACGGCCCAGATTCATTCTCGCATTCTCAACCTCTTTTCCATTCTCAATGGAACCCTCCCCTATATATATATATATATATATATATATATATATATATATATATATATATATATATATATATAGAGAGAGAGAGAGAGAGAGAGAAATTGTTTAGATTTGGATGTTATGTGTGTAATTTGTGTGTGTGTTATATGTATATATAAGGAAAAATAAATAAATTTGAATTTTTTTTAAATGCTCACAACTGTCGATTTTTTGACCGTCTACACGTTCTGGTGCGTTCCCGACAAGGCGTCCTCGAGACGCGGCGTCTTCATAACGTAGGGGGGCGTGTTTGCCGCGTCCTCCTGTTGAGGTGGCATCACATGGGAGGGGGGGGGGGGGGGGGCGTCCCTCCACTGAGTCTCATGGTCCCTTTTTTTGTAACAGACGTTTATGTTGTTAACCTCTTGTTGATACTCAATTTTCCATTGCTAATCTTTTATGAAATTGTGTATAAATATATTTAAATGTATGTCTAAATATTAGTTTACAAAAGTCATATGGTATAAAAAACATTAGAACTAAGTTGATAATTTGATCACTTTAACATTCGATCCTGTTATATTTCCTAAATATATATAAATGATGATAGTTTTTTTGTAAAATATACAATTTTGCCTAGTTTATACAACTTGCTTAACAATGATGGTTAAAGTTACCATCGATCACAAAGAGCTTAAACACATGGGATTATGTATCAAAATCATTATTGGCACAAAATAAGAGCTTTGTCACATGGGATTATGTACCAAAATCATTACTTGCACAAAGTATCGTACAAAGGTTTATTATTTTTTAAATATCTATCACAATGCATAAAATGGCGGGCGAAAAACCATAAGAAATTTTGAGCTAATAGTACCCTCTATCATAATTTGGAAAAGAAGAGAAGGTACAACAATTTTTATAAGTTTCTATCTCGAATCATATATATTTTCATCAGCACACTGAGTTTATGGTATCAAAATTCAAAAGTCCATAAGTTTAACCAAAATAATTAGGGTAATTTCAAAAAATTTTGATTTTGACACTGTGTTATTTTTTTTCAATTAAGTCACTAAGTTTTCAATATTTTTCAATTAAATCACTACGTTTTCAATTTTGTTTCAATTTTGACCATTTGACCGGTCAACCCGGTAGTCAGCTGACGTAGCATGATGACGTGTCAGTTTTAATGATGTGATGCTGACGTGGCACCCGAGTGTCAAAATTGAAACAAAATTGAAAACATAGTGACTTAATTGGAAAAAATTAAAAACTTAGTGTTTTAATTGAAAAAAATAACATAATGTCAAAATTAAATTTTTTTTGAAAAGTTAGTTTCTTTTTTGGAATTTTTCTTATATTTTTTAAAATGATAAATTCGTCTTATATGTTTTTAGAACGTATAAATATATTTTTTACAAGTATAAAGACGTATTTGTATACTTTTAGAAGCATACATATATTTTCATAAGTATATACGTATTTATACTTTTAAAGACGTAAAAAAACGTATTTATACTTCGAAAGACGTAAAAAATGTATTTATACTTCTAAAAATGTATTATACTTCTAAAAATATAATAATATGTATTTATACTTCTAAAGACGTAAAAAACGTATTTATACTTCTTAAAATGTATTATACTTCTAACCGAACGAACTTAAACCAACATAAAAATATATTTATATTTCTAAAAACATAAAAATATGTATTTATACTTCTAAAGACATAAAAACATATTTATACAACTAAAATGTATTATACTTCTAACCGAACGAACGTAAACCAACATAAAAATATTTATTTATACTTCTAAATGAGAAAACATACACGGACGAACTTAAACCAACAAATATTTATTTTTATGTTCTTAGAAATATAAAATATATTTTGTTTTGCATATAATCACATATCGTATCAATCAAAAGTATGTTTATGGTGAAAAAATAGTGAAAACAAACTTAAACCAACATAAAAGAACAAACATAAATTAACGAAAAAATACTTATTTTTACGTTTTTTAGAAATATAAAATACGTGTTTTGCATATAATCACATATCTTATCAATCAAAATCATGTTTATAATGGAAAAATATCGAGAAAGAGTTTTAAACTCATTTTATAATACGTATTTTATTGATATATGCATGTTTTTATGCAGAAAAACGTATTTATATTTTTAAAAGAATAAAAATACATTTATATATACTTATGACAATGTATCTATGTTTCTAAAAATATAAAAATACGTATTTATACTTGTAAAAAAATATATTTATACATTCTAAAAACGTAAAAAGACGAATTTATCATTTTAAAATATGTAGGAAAATTTTCAAAAAAGACACTAATTTTTCAAAAAAAAATTGATTTTGACACTGTCTTATTTTTTTCAATTAAAACACTAAGTTTTCAATTTTTTCCAATTAAGTCACTATGTTTTCAATTTTGTTTCAATTTTGACACTCGGGTGCCACGTCAGCATGTCACGGCAGCGTCACATCATCAAAGACTGACACGTTATCATGACACGTCAGCTGACTATCGGGTTGACCGGTCAAATGGTCAAAATTGAAACCAAATCGAATTTTTTTGAAAAGTTAGTGTCTTTTATGAAATTTGCCCAAATAATTACCTAATAGATACAATGACATGTCAAATGCCCATGTGGGTTGTAGATATCCAGTGAACCCTTTTGTCCTCCTCGATTAATATTTACGCGTCACAGCTAGCTAATAAGCTTGTTTATTTTTTCGAGTTTTTTATAGTTGTCATATTTGGCACACCAATTGAGATTGTTTATTTAACTCAATAAGCACTTTTGAATATAAGGGGTTATTGACTTATATGGTGACAAAAAAAAATTAAAAAGTGTTTGGATTAACTTATTTGGTGGAAAAAGTTATACGTTGATACGTTAAAAAAATGTTTGGATTGATTTCTTTAAAAAATAGTCTTTTTATTCCAATAAGTAATAAGTTGTTTCTAAAAGTCGCTAATTCCTTACTTATCAATAATGACTTTTGGAGTGTATTTGAAAAAGAGCTTAGAAAAGGGCTTATTGACTTTTGTAGGTTTCTCAAACACTTTTTTAAACTTATTGGCTTTTTAACAAAATCAATAAGTCAGTAAGAGATTTTCACCACAATCTCAAACACGTCCAATAACTTATAAACTAGCTTTTTAAAAGGCTACTAAAACTAGTGCTTCAATAAGTTCAATAAGTTTTTTTTATTTTACTCAAATATACCCATAATAATTATAAGAGTTAATTACACATTTGGTCCTCGTGGTTTATCCAACGTTACACTTTTGGTCCAAGAATTAAATATTTTATATGGATGGTCCCCGTGGTTTCCAAATCATGCACTGGTGGTCCCTATCCCAAATGACTTTCTTACCTTTTTCATTTTATTTTTTCCTTTTTAACCTTTTATATAATTCAAAATATTAAAAAAAAACCCTCTCTCTCTCTCTATCTCTCTCTCGGAAAACCCACGATCCCTAATCCTCGTCCTTATTAAGAAGTCTGTAATTGGAAGCCTTTGGAAGCAATCTATTTGGACTAGTTCGTGTATAGTTAAGATCAGTCTAGTGTATTCTTCGAATTTAAGTTAAGATCAGTCCAATGTATTTTTATGTCATGAAGATTCCTGATTTAAGTGAATATGGATCGCTTAAAGACCATGTGTGGATCAATTTAGGATAGAGCCCATTAGAATCACAGCCTTATAGGTTTAGCTCATATTTACTGGCACCATTTTGGTTTATGGGAAAGAATAGAAACTACAATGTTACAAGAGTTGATTAATTTGAAGCAGAAACTCAAGAAGGCGAACAAATATATATATAGTCCAGAAATACACAAAGAATCTGAAATCGAGGGTTCTTCTATTTGAAGAGAACCTGAAATGGAATTTAGGTTACTAGGAAGAATATCATCTTTTGGTTTGGAAGATAAAGATGATTACATCATTGATGAAGAATATTATGAAAGAAAAGAATCGGATTGAAGGGAACATGAGGTGACGTTTTAATATCTTGATCATGTAAACACATTAGGGCTCAACAAAACAGCATTCATGCTTCATTTCTTGATTAATTGACTACTGACTTCCTTGCTTTAAATGAGATTACCGGTGTCGGATACAGAAGAAGGCGTAATTCCCCTAGTTCAGATTTATGTACCCAAAATTAAATACGAAAGGGGTGCAGCTGTTACGTTTAACGTTAGGGATAAGAATCATGGGATTAATTCGTCCATAAATCATTCAAAAGATGGCGAGGGAAATGGGATTTTTCTCGTATTAGCATTCTTATTCATATAAACATTATATAGAGCACGAAGCAAACCGGGGTTATGAATTATGCTGATACAACGCTTTACAGACCAATAGACAACAAGAAAAAACATATAATGTACACACACGATAAAAAGAGAAATAGAGAGAGACGGGGGTAGTAGGGGTGGGGTGGGTGGGTTTTCTTTTTTAATGTTTTAATATTTAGAATTATATAAAAGGTTAAAAAGAAAAATAAAAAATAAAATGAAAAGGGTAAGAAATTGATTTTACCTGGAACAAGGACCACTGATTCAACATTTGAAAACCACAGGAACCATCCATACCAACTATTTAATACTAAAGTGTACATTGGATAAACCACAAGGACCAAATGTGTAATTAACTCTAATTACAAAAAACTCATTTCTTTCACATACCCTTTTGTGTTATTTTAATTTTCCAACTATCTTTTACCAATCTTCATTTTTTATTAGCTAGCTTATCAACTATTAACTAGCTTTTCAGCTAACAGATATCTTTTATCATCTAGTTTTTCAGCTAATCTGTCAAACATAACATAAGAGGTTGTTTATTTACCTTTTTATGGTTCCATTAGGAGGTTGGGCTCTCAATTGGTCAAATTTAGAGCATTTGATTGGCCATATCTGAGCATTTGAATTGGTTAGTCAACATTTAAATAACTCAGCTAAAAAATATTGTTGAATGAAGGAAACACGTCCTTTTCCCCTTTATCTCACAGTAAAAAAACAATTGACGCCCTTTAACTTCATCTACTCTCTGCTGGCACCCTCTTCCATCTTCTCCTCTGCCTTCACCTACATATCGGTGCCTTTCCCTTAACCTACTCGCATATGCTCTCTGCATCCCTTCCATCGATGCATTTAAGCGTCAATAGACACCCTCTCATTGTCAATTACATCGTCTTCCATGGAGTGGTGATAAAGTATCAAGAGTTGAATACGCAGTCATCAATAATGGTGAATTACATAGTGATTCAGACGCAACCGGAAGGTGATGAAACGAACAATCAGGTTCATCATCCTTATGTGTTTCATGTATCTGGACCTTATAAAGTTTATGCCCCAAATTGGTGAGTTTCTCAATTCCACCTTTGTCTACATTAATTTGTTGTTCAATCCTTTATATATGTATGTACCTTTAGTTAAACATGAAGTTATTTATGGAATGCCTTATTGAAATCGTATTTTTTTTATTCAAATAAGTATATTAGGATATAGGAATAACATATACATTTTGGCACATTTGATATCATAGATATTGTCAGAAGAAAATGTTGATGCAATAATGTAGCTTTAAATCATGCCATAGGAATTGTGTATTGCCTTTTATTGGAAAAGCAAACAATTTATATTATCCATATAAATTTTATGTTCAGCCTTGATTCTTATGTTAATACCATATAAATTTGCAATCTATTACGAGTTTTTATCGAATAGCCATGTTGATGTAGTTTTACAACGACCAATTGAGGAAATCATTCTTCCTTCCAAGAGAATATTTAGAAGTTTCTTGATCGGTAGTAGAAACGAAAAAAGCTTATGAGAAACAGCAAGAGCAAGTATATATTTTTTTAATAAGACAAAATGTTTAAAGTGTGTTATTTGAAAAAAAATATTGATATTTACATATGTATATACGTTGATACGTTAATGTGTGTGTGTGTGAATATATATTGATACATTAACTATAGTTATTTATTTATTTAACATGTATTATTACGATAATAAGCTAATTCTTTTCTACTGAATAAGGTTTTAAATTCAATTTATATGGTTTTTGTCATTGTCAATTTATGTAATTCCATTCTTCTATTTTTTTACCTACCAAACAAAAACATTTCATTCAACAGAAAAACAGTACAAAATGTTTACATGGTCATTTTTATTATTCAATATAGTCATTCAAATTATTGGTCAAACAACATGTTTTCATTCAAAAGATATTCACTTATAGCCTCTAAATCATTTAGGCTTCTGAATCATTAGAGGTTGCAAAACAACCCTTGAATTACCAAAATTGTGAAATTTTCATGTTTTGTCTAAGTCTTGATTTTCTTATACAGACTATCATTATAATTTCATTTTGTTACAATTTTGGTGCCTCCAACTAACTTCGTTACTAAAAAGGCTTTACGTTATTGTAAAATTGAGCAATTTACTCTCACTTTGTCTTTTTCCCGTTTTCAGTATTTGTTATTATTACTATTTTAAATAAATAAACTCATCACCCCCCAACTCCTCCTAATTCCACACCCTCCATAATGTCTTCGTCAACGTCTATTGTGATCGTCACACTATTCAATTACCTTGGATAACAATGAAAAACATGAAAAAATGATCACTCTAAAAATGCCTAACCAGGCTTGTAGCAAGAGTTGGAAATAGAAGTTTTTATAATTCTTTCTTTTGTCTCTCTATGTTAGAAAAACTGGAAGCAAATGGGAAAATGTGAGGTTATAGATCTAGCAACGAAAAATCATTTAAATTCTTTCTTCTGTAAGTTGGAAACAAAAATTGAAAACACATGGGAAAATATGAGCTACACATTTGGAAACAAAAATCTTTGCCAAAATAGGAAGCAAAAATCTTTATAAATCAGAGAAGCAAAATTTGGAAACAAAAAAGTTATAGATGGCTTGGATCTTACCATCGTTTAGGCCCCTAGCACTTTTCATCTATGTAGTTCTTTCTTCTATACCTCCCTATCTTAGCAATTTTGTCTACTCGGTTGGATCATTTTATTTGATTTGATTTAATATACGTACTTAAGGTTGTTTAATTTAATTAGATGGAGATCTTTGGGTGCAACCTATATTTTATTGTTTTTAATTCCTAAAATCCAAAACCCAAAGTTTATGAAGGGTTATAGGCGATTAGTCTCATAGGTTCCTATTACAATATTATTGGTCAACTTTTGGCTAATTGTTTAGTCGAGGTGATCATATATGTTGTTCTTATAAAGCAATCCACTTTTATTACAGGAAGTCAAATTTTGGATGGTCTTTTAATGTTTAACAAGATTGTTGGTTGGTGTAAAAAATATTGGAAAAATTAATGGTGTTTAATATGGATTTTGAAAAAATGTATGCTTTCTTATCCTACGAATACTTAGATGAACGTCTCAAGAGGATGGACTTTGGACTAAAGTAGTATGGTTGGACTAAGGCAGCACTTAAATCTTCCATGTCATGTATTTCATTTGATGTATCCTTGATGGATGAGTTTTGAATTAAACAAGGCTTGCAGTAAGGTGACATCAAACCTTGTTGTGACATCAAACCTTGTTGTTATTTATTCTTTTTATGAAAGGTCTTTACGTGGCTATTATGGAAAAGGTTTTGATAAATGCCTTTTGGGGTGAGTATTCAAACTAGTGACTTGGAGGGGCATACTTGTTTTATGTTGATGATGCAATTCATTTATCTAAGTGGTCTTTTGGTAAAGAAATAATGATGGTTTGTATTCTTAAATGCTTCTCTTTAGCCTCTATACTAGAATCAATTTACAAAAACGTAATTTGATTGGCGTGGGTGTCAATTTTGAAGAATTTCAGTTATTGGGTAGTCTATGGCTCATTTTTCTTTTATTTATCTTTGTTTGACGTTGGGTCAAATATAAATATACTTGACTCTTAGAAGATTGTTTTGAATAAGTTCACCAACAATCTTTTTAAATGGAAGGCTAAGACTTCATCTATCGGTGGAAGGCTTATTTTAATATAGTCGATATTGGGAAGCTTGGGCATTTATTGTATGTCATTTGTTTGAAGTGTTGAACATAGTCTTAAAGTTAATGAAATATTTAAGTAGTAGTGCTTTAGGTAGTGCTGATAAATTGGAAGAAAGGTATAGCTAGTAATACAAATGACAGTCTTAGTCTTGGTCTTGGTCTTGGTCTTGGTCTTGGACTTGGACTTTGACTTTGACTTGGTAACCTCTTTTCTTTCAATGTAGATTTATCATTCAAATGGATTTGGTAGTTCCTTGAAGATGAAAGTGCATTGTGGGTTCGGGTGATTAAATCCCTCTATGGAAATTATGGTTATTTGGACCAAAACTCAAGAAGGGATGTCCAAAATAGCATGTGGTCTAATATTATTCGAGCTTTTATTCAACTTCCAAGAAGATGTCTTGATTTGAATTTTTATTATAGCTTAGACTCGAAAATGGTCAACATGCCAAGTTTTGGGAGGATGTTGGATTGGGTGATACTCCATTAAAAGTTATATTTCCTAATGTTTACTCTCTTAAGGATAATAAGCTTTGTTTTATGGCAGGCCTGTTTTGGCGAAAAATTGGTCTTCTTTTTTTCAAAGATTTATAGGAGGGGCGAGGAGGCCAATTGTTGGATATGTAAAGTTTACTTTAGTTCTTGGTCTTTTCATATCAACGTGATAGATGGATGTGGGATTTGGCCCTGAAGGGTTTTTTTACGATGCCCTCTACTAGATAATTTTTCGATTCGCGTACTTTGGCGATGTCTAATGTTTTAACGAGATGGCACTGTTTTACTCTGATAAAGCTTAATGTTTTGGATTAGAGGGTGCATTTAAATTGGTTTCATGCTCATGTGAATTTGATTGATAAATAGATTAATGTAGATTCGACACTTTGCCCATCAGGATTCCTTCATTGAGACTCCCAACCACTTATTTGTTAAGTATCGAGTCTATTTGGAAGCAGATTGGTAGATGGCGGGATTTACCTTCGATGTCTCATAACACATTTAAAGATTTGATCACTTAGGCTTATATATATATACTAGGTACACTTTAAGGGCCGTGCTCAGCACGGCCCAAATGGGTTACTTGGTTATACGAAAAACGAATGTAGAATATTATAATTTGATGGACTTTTGAAAGTCCGATGTCATAATAAGAAAAGCTAAAAGTAGATAATTTTTGCTCCTTTTTTTGTTAAAAATGGTGCAAAAATCAGAATTTATGAAAGTACAATGCTATTTTCTACATATTTTCTAATGCTTTTTTTTTTTGGTATTTTCTTTTATTCTAAAAAAATAAACAAAATCATATTTCCTGAAAGTAGAATGATATTTTCTATATATTTTTCTAAAGTTTGTTGCTCATTTTCATATTTTCGGAAACTACTTGCAAAATAGTATTTCAGCATCCAACGTTGGTCGTTTTCATTTATGTTACTCGGTCATTTTCTAAAGTTATGCCTTAGCAACCCTTCTTATCTTTCGCCATTGCTTCTTTTATAGCTCTTTCATCTTCTAATGCTTTGGCTTCTTCTTATCAATTATTTTCAACTTGTGTTTCATGAACTGTATCTCAAACCGTTTTTGTTATAAATTTAGTTGATTTCACCGGCTTTTAACTCGACTTTGCAAGTCACATGCAGAAACTACAAGTGAGTTATTCAATTGAGCAATACACTTAAGTTGTCTCAAACTACCCTTTTGACTTTTGAGGGTGCTCAATTGATATCGAACTTCATTTAAATTCAACTCAGTTTCACTCAACTGTGAAACTGTACATTCGTATTTTCAATATGCTCATCACATTTTTCGAGATCCACTAAAATCTTTTCCTCTTTTTCAACTTCCAACGTTCACATTCCTAAAATACATGTACATAAACATTAAGAACAAACATCGTCTCAATGTCACGATTTCCTTCTTCGAATACAAAATCTAAACACAACATTCGTGAAGTTTAAAACAAATATTATGTTCATAGGACGTATGTCAGTCATCTGAGTCTTCTACTTTACAATTAAAACTAAAAAAATAAACAAAACATGAGGTTAATGCATACAATTAACACTAAAAAATAAATTATTAACAATTAACAAAAGAGAAATTATAATGAAGCAATACAAGCCAAAAAGTTGTTTCCGTGATTGGGATTGGGTCCGGTAGCATTTATCCATATAAATCAAATTATTTTGCATTTAACAAAATCTAATTAGGTTAATCCATCAACCACTAAGTTTTTCGGTAATTCTTCTTGATGTCAGTCATCTGAGTCTTCTACTTTACTGCCAACGAGATTGATTCTGACCATTTGATTTTCTTTTTCATATTTGTGATTCCAAGATAGGTAATATCTAGCCTTTACAAAATAATTATTACAACTATATCAAAGAAATCCAATAATTATAAATCAATACCAAAAGAGGGACTCGGAACAGGGGAAAATTTTTTAGGACATTGAGAGTGTGCATACTTACATCCAACTGAAAAGACAAAACTACCCTTCAAGATGGTATACAACTATACAAGATTGGAAAGCTTAAATGCAAACAAGAACTGAAAAAACTTACAAAATTTAAGGTGTACCCTGCAGGGCTAATAAATGGGTAGATTATGAAACAAAGATTCAAGAAATGTATATATTTATAATAATATACACTCCTATTGGTTTACAACATCATAAAGCTTTCTTAAATGGTATTTTACTGTTATCGGACGTAAAAAATGATAAATGAAAGTAATCAATTTGAATAATACCTCAATATAAAGATTCTATTTAGTGATCGGTACACCAAATAAAATCCATATAGGGAAATAAACACAAGCAAGAAATACAATTCTATCAAGAAATACGCAACCATAAAGAGACTAAATTGATCGATACAACTAAATAGCATCGTACGATACTATAAAGAGTTTATTGTGTCATTTTCATCAAATTGCTTATAGACAGAATAAGCTCTGGTTTAAATCAATCAAGATGCAATTAAAAGCTACTGGTTGAAAAGGGAAGTAAAATTAACATCACAATAGAATTTGGTCTTCATAAGTTACGCAACCGGAAAACTAAACATAAAATGGAATTAATATAAAATTGGATTGTAAAAGAGAAAAAATAGCAGATTTTTAGTGTATTTTCGACTTTGATGATCGATTAACACCTACGTAATACAAAAAACAAGTAAAATCGCAAATATTATGATTTTAGGTTGTAAATATGGAGCGATACCTCTTGAACATGATCAAATCCAGTGCACAAAATTTCTGCTGCTTCTGCAACAATCTTCAGATTATTGTCCAGTATTTTTCAAACCTAACCAAGATCGGCACATTGATTTTTGTCTAGAAAATAAACAATTTAAAATTTAACCAAAGACAACTATGATGGTTGGAAAAGAGATGACATAAAAACCAGGGTTCACCTCTTCTAACCATTCAAGAAGGCCCCATTTCTTAACAATAAAATATGATGAACTAAGAAAAAGGGAAAATCCCAAAGTGGTGGTATTTTTGTTGCCAGCTTATGCTTGAATGAAAGCATCCAAATGTAAATCAATTTGAAAAACAAAAGACGTGTCTGTAAAAGATAGAAGAGCATACCATTAGAGAAATTGGAGAAATAGTTGTCACGAGAAAACCCAAGAACGTTATCTCGGTAGCCAACACTATTTCCAATGACTCCAACCCCTAAATTGAAACATCAATAAACAAAACCCATTACCCAAAATGAAAATCAGCAAAACACAAGTTTACGATAAACCAAAATTCATAAACGAAAATCTAAAACCCATATTTAATACGTCAAGGATGGTTGTAAGAAGTTTTGTCACTATAATTATTTCATATGCAAATAAGCCAAACACAAACCAAATCCTATATAACCCAATTACCTAAATAGAAAAGAAATTCGGCAAGCAACAGAGAATATTAACAAAATTGGAAGCGTTAAGTACCAAAGGAAATAATCGAGATGGAACAAAACAATAAACATACGACAAGAACAAGGAAATACGATTAGAAATACGTAAATTCTGACCTCTATTACAATCCAGAGAAGATGAATAAATTCCCAAGAAAACATGATAAATAAGGGAATCCTTTCCCAACCAAATCAGGATGTGATCGAATGTTATTTTTGGAGTGAACAAGAGTATACTGCAATTATGTGGGTAAGTTTATAACCCATACAACGGATGATCATGATATCGTTTATAACCCTAGTCAAATAAGTTTGGTAGCCTACTAAGTTTGGTAGCTTGATTTATATTTCCATGTTCACATTAATTGTTTGCATATTATATACATTACAAGATGTGTATAAATAGAACATTAGTTGAAGAAGAACATGCACCACAACTCAATACCTATAAGAATTGAGTGTATCTCTTGTAATCTCCTCATTCAAATAAAATCTAGTTGTAGCCCGTGGACGTAGGATTTGCACCGAATCTGAACCACGTAAAAATCCTTGTGTTCTTCTTGCTTTATTTTCGTGAGTTTGTGTGTGTGTGATAGTGTTTCCGCTGCATGTACCCTGTCCGATTCCTAACAACAATAATTGTGGATCTTAATATAACATAGCCCATATATATATATATATATATATATATATATATATATATATATATATATATATATATATATATATATATATATATATATATATATATATATATATATATATATGTTAGCAAAAAGGACCACTTTCTCAAGATTTTGAAACCATATAGAGTTTTGGGGCCTCACTTTGAGACTCGGGACTCAAATGAAAATTTCACTAACCTAAGGACTGTTTCTGTAATTTAATTTATTAAAAACGATGGAAAGTTTATTTATTTATTTATTTATTTTTTGTTAACTAAAATGAAATTCGGACTTGTATAAAAACCTCCTTATCTAAATCTTCCCATTTCAGCCTCTGGTTTAAGACTCTGCTCACCTTCTTCAAACGACAATTCTGCAACTGAAAAGGTGGAAGAACGAACAGCAGAGCATGCTACCGAAAGAATCTGTGGCTAAGACCTTCGATCTTCCACAGGAGGTGTTGGAAGTGCTACCTTCCGATCCATTTGAACAGCTCGATGTCGCACGTAGAATCACGTCCATTGCGCTCTTCACTCGAATCTCCGCTCTTGAATCGGAGTCTTCCGTCCTCCGCGACGAGCTTATGGACAGAGAACTCGTTGTCGAAGACCTGCAGACTAAGATTGAATCTCTTAACTCTTCTCTCTCAGATGTTTTAGACAAACTCTCCCGCGCTGATCAAGAGAAAGTCGGTTCTATACTCCAACTGTTTTCTTTTCCCCTTTTTGGCTTTCGTATCTAATCGACTCTCAATTTTGCTGTAACTATGAATACGTTTTCGAATTTCCGTTTTGGTTTGAGCTTTGAGTTACTTATGTTGTCAGGAAAATCTATTGAACGAGAATGCGTCGCTATCAGAACAAGTAAAAAAGCTCAACCGTGATGTTGTTAAGGTAATCAAAAATCGTCTATAATGTTCATTTTTTAATTTAAAATTGAAGCAATTCTCTTCTAATTGAGAGAGATTTGGGAGTGAAGTTAGGTCTAATTTCGCTTGTTGGATCTATCTAGTGTTCCTGATGTTTGGAGTTATCACATAGCGGTAAAGTTTGATGAATGATATTCTCGAATCTCGACTTAGAAAATTAAAACCAATATGTAGCTCTTCGATTCCTACTCAAGTCAACAACTGAATCTCAGTCTTGTCACTAATGCAGTTGCAAAGCTTCAGGAAGACACTCATGATGTCGCTTCAAGATGAAGAAGGAAGTTCTGTGAGTTACTTCCCTTATCAGTTCGGGTAGATCAAATGCTTTGAAGGAGCTTTTGTTGCATATGAGATTACAATTTGACACATTACTTTACAGGCAAGGGTGACCAAACCAATTGTTCCACCTTCAGAAGATGAAGAAACTGAGCCACCTTCAAATGCTTCACCATTAACGACTCAATCATCAGATGTGCAAAGTTCCCATCAGGATGAACCTGTGACAGACGGTGAGCTACGTAGAAATTTTCCATCGCTAGGGGTAAATTTGGAAATTTACACTTGGTTTCTCTTCTTTTCTCCTATCAGCTTCAAGAACACACATTTCACCAGGCGTGTTGTTAGCATCCCAAACAAGTACACCCCGATTAACACCTCCTGGATCGCCTCCAAACTTATCAGCATCTGGATCTCCAACAAGAAGGCACTCTATTTCGTTTTCAACCACAAGAAGTATATCTGATGATCGATCTTCTATTTTCTCATCTACAACCTCAAGCCCATACAGCTCCATGTCAGGTGTGTATGCTGGATCTCCAACAAGAAGGCACTCGGTCATTCAAAAGCATGTTAATTTCATTGTTCATAATGCCACTGATGTACACTAATTTCTGCTTGTTTCAGGTCGCACTCGAGTGGATGGTAAAGAATTTTTCAGACAAGTGAGGTAAAATTACCTATTTGCCCCTCATTCTGTTTTTTTGCCACCTATTTTCGTAGCATTATTATATGCTTTTTTTTACTTTCATTAGGGGAAGGTTATCATACGAGCAGTTTGGTGCTTTTTTAGCAAATGTGAAGGAATTAAACTCCCACAAGCAAACAAAGGAGGTATGGATTGCAAATATTAAAATATAAACTTTTGTAGCGTTTTGTCCCCAAAATTATTATTGTTTTCATTTTCTAATTTTTTAGGAGACTTTGCGAAAGGCGGATGAAATATTTGGCCCAGAAAACAAGGACCTCTATGCTATTTTTGAGGGATTAATTAGTCGTAATGTCCATTAGAAAAGGGTTATATTGTTATTTTGTTGTTTAAGTTATTTATTGTTTAATTGTACCCATTAAACATTTACGTTTTTATCCAGTTTCATCGTTGTCACCAATTTCAACTTGAAAAACCGTTGTTAATATGTGGCAGCGCCACGTAGACATAATGTGAACAAACTTGGCCATGTAATGTGTCACATCAGGTATATTATCCTTTTCAAGAAATGAAACAAAAATTAATTGTTTATTGACCTATTAAATAGAAAAAGACGGTAAGTTACTTAAACACCAAAATGAAAATGAAAACAATGAATAATTTAATAGTGACATCATCTCTTAAAAGGACTTCTCATGTCTTACCTTGAAACTTACGACACAATCTAGCAAATCCTGTACATCGTGTCAAAGGACACATCCAAAAAATCTTTCTTAACGTGTACTATGAAAGGAGGTGCATTAAAAGCGGAAGCATTTATGGATTTTGAAAGTGTTTTTATCAAAGATTGATTTAATTTCTAGTGTTCTCTTTGCTTTATGGAATTTAAAAGGCTCATTCTATTCATACCCCCATACACACACAAAATTACAAAATATACCCCCATGAATGTGTGTGTTGGGGGTAGCTATAGCACAACCCAATTTAAAAACATCAAATGTATTGATAATGTAAAATCAAAGTTTCAACTTGATTGATCATCCCCACTCATAGAACTGTGAAATCATTCACATTATCCTCGTGAGGTCACCATGAGGGTTTGTATCATATCTCGTTCTATTGAGGGTCGGCCTAATGGGTGGGACAATTTGGGCGATGGCCCGGGGCCCCCAATACAATACGATCAATAGATGTACCTATATGATGTAATGATGTGTAATGGTTAATAAATTTATGGTAATTAAGTTCTTTATGTGTCATGCATTACTCTTGGATTCTCTGACTTGTTAATTAAGATGTTAGCTTCAAAACAAAGAGGACACAAAAACATAAGAAAAAAAAGCTCGACTTCCTAGTACTTTCAAAACAAACTACGAAAATAGGTTCTAACTTAAAACGAGATGAGCACATAGTATTTTTCGAGCATATATCCCCCAAAAATCATACTCCATTTTGTGTCTTTTAAGTTGATAAATATTATAAGTATGAAGAATATAAATATACTAAGTTCAAATGTTGTGTTAATTTCAAGTTGAAACAGTGTCCCGGTTTTAAAGCCGAAATGGTGTGTTGCTTTTCAAAGTTGACATATTGTGTTGATTTTAAAGTTGAGACTATGTGTTAATTTTGGTTCGAAATGTTGTGTAGGTTTTAAATTTGAAACCATGTATTGATTTTCAAAGTTCAAATGTCGTGTTGGTTTTTGAAACCTTATTGGTTTAGAAGTAGAAAAGTTGTGTTGATTTTCAATGTTGAAACATTATGATGATTTCAACTTAAAATGTTGTGTTGATTTAAAGTTGAAAAATTATTGCGTTGATTTAGAGTTGTATCGTTGTGTTGGTTTTAAACTTCAAATGTCATGTTCATTTAAAAGTTGAAACGTTGTGTCGGATTTTGAAGTTTAAACACTATGTTGAATTTTAAAGTTGAAACGTTGCATCAAGTCCCAAAGTTGATACGTTGTGTGCGTTCTAAAATGCCTAATCTGAAAGACTAGCTCAAGTCAGGACTCATAGCTCAAACTCAATAACCTAGCTTCGCTACAGAACTATGATCTACGACCAATCTCCCTCATCTAAAGCATCGTAAGTTGAACGTTGAGTTACATAACGTTGAACATGTTCATTTTATAGTTGAAATGTTGAATTGCGTAAAGATGAACATGTTGCATTTTAAAATTGAAATATTAAGTTGCATAAAGTTTAGCATGTTGCATTTTTTAAGCTGAAACATTGAGTTGCATGAGATGAACATGTTGCATCTAAAGTTGAAATTTCATGTTAAGTATAAAGTTGAACATGTTGCATTTTAAAGGTTAAATGTTAAGTAATCTTATAAATCATTTATCCGCTATTTCTTTGCTTCAATTTTCAATTCAAAATAAACCGTTCTTGAAATTTGCTCAAAATATGTTACTATCCATAAATAGCATATTACATAATCCCTTTCATGATTATCTAACCTTAATTTCGTCATAAAACAGTATCCATGTTATAATATACAATTTTAAGATTCTAATTATGTTATTTAATATACAATTTTAAGATTCTAATTATGTTATTTAAGTTAATAACATGTTAACAATATTTTATCTTCTATAATATATCCTTATTTCTAACATACAAACATTTCATCAAAACTATGGTTTGAAAACTGTGTTTTTCAAAAGGAGTAGCTTGACAATTTCAAACGGGCATAACTTTTTCATTTTAACTCCAAATGACTTGATTCTTTTTGCATTATATTCATTGAAATTCGAACTAAACATTTCAACCTTTAGATCACATTTATTATACTTTTAATTCTGAATTCTATAATCGCAAAGCACGATACTTAACATTTTATGAAATTTTTATATCTCATTCATTTTATCCACGATTTTTCCCTTGTGTATTTTATACATGTATATTTTCATTTAATAACCATATAAGATGTACTCAACCATTAATTCTATTAAAGTCTGACCATTTATGCCTTTAACACCAATACATGGTAATTTAACATCACATTTAACACTGATACAAGTAAAATTACAATTGGGAATGTCCACGACTTTGCGCCCATGTATTCACCTCGATAAGTACACTGAAGTTCCTTGAAAGGAACACCACTTTGCCTCTTGTTCTAGCTATCCTAAAGATCCATGACATCTAAACATAGATTGATATTTCACATTGAAACACCATTACCCTTAACACTTGAATGAGATTTGATATAAAAGTATACAACTTCATATGCAGTTACAAGTTTTTGTCCTCTCATGACACTCTATTAGTATGTCGAACATAACTAAAAAAACCCTAACTTTAATTGGCCTGATTCAATTTTCCAAAACAATAGAACTCAAATTTCTACAACTTTTGTGTTTATGTTTTCTTTGGTTCCTCACTTGTTCTACTTAGAATGTTGTCCAACATTGTTAGTCTGCTAAACATAACTTGAGAACCATAACTCTTAATAAGCTTATTCAAAATTCCCCAGAAATAGAACTCAAATCCCTGCAACTTTCATGTTTGGCACTTTCTTCATCTCCACACCAAATCTTCACAAAAACTTACTAATATTGATGATGAAGTGAGAAACATCATTCGCACCAATTCAGTTTCCTCTTATTGTTTCAACTTCGTTTGGCCACCAATTTGTCCCCACATCAAACACAACATTTTTCCATTACTTTTGGAGTGTCTTGTTAACATAAAGATGTTACATGCATTACTACTTTTCCATAATCCTCTTGCCATTTCTAATGCTAACGCCTCTCTAACTCGATGAAGTCGACACCATCATCATTGTCTTGAAGCCCTCAAGTAACCTTCACTCCACGCTTGTTGTCCCAACCATTCATGGTCCTTAAAAATCTATTGTTGTACATATTACAATTTACACATATACTTTACCATGCTAATACCCCACATAAATATATAACGAACACATAAAAGGCAATAATCAATTAACAAATAATAGCACACACCACACTTATCCTAAATCACATTATTGCTAGTGTCTAAGTAATAGAAACTAAGGTACACAACCTAAAGTGGACCGAACATGTAATCAAATCTTCTTATAAGAATTTGTAATAATAACTAGGGGTTGGGGTTGAGACCCACATTGGAAAACAAATATTGTTAGAGGACTAAAATTGAAGATTGGCAAATACTTTATGGGCCACCTTGTGAATTTTGTTCACGGGGCGGGAGAGTGGCCTATTTGGGGCATGGATGGAAATCCATTCAAATATGTAAACAAAGCTTCCATGGCTACCGCTATTTCACCATGTCTCCTCCATACCCCCGTTCTCCGTCTCTCTCATTTTTCTGTCCATCGTCAGATGGAGGGTTCTGCTTCTTGTATCTTTCTAAATCTTCATACGCATTTCTTCAGATTCCTCAAGGTATCTATCTCTCTTCTTTAAATCTTAATTTATGCAATCAGTTTTTGTTATCGTAAAAGAAAATTTCATTTTTTCTTCATCCGGCATCTATTCGATTGGATTTCATCATCATTGATAAACCTCGTTAGATGTATCGTGTTCTCATCACCATCCAATAGGCCAATTTCGCATTTTATGATTTAGGCTATATCCGATAGGGTACAGATGGAGTTTATTCTAGATGAATAGGGAACGATAGGTCTCTGATTCCATTAAGCATGTGGATTTGCTCATCTTCTATGCAAACATGAAGCTTCTGTATCTGTCACTTGACCTCATATTCGATTTTATATACAATGTTTTGTTGAGCCTCTTATCATCTTAATTCTCAGTAAGAAATGGCTGAAGACGAAAAAAATGAAGAGGTTACATCTGCAGAAGGAAATCAGAAAATTATTTCCTCTGATTCAACTGTTTCTCTTTCTGCTGAAGGTATAAAAAGTGTCCACCATTAGCTACATTCTTTTCTTACTTCCATAATACTAATTGCTAAAATTTAGCTATGTAGATAAGGATGATGAGAATTGTGACAACAAGTCACCGCTGAAGGAAATTGAAGAGAAATGTGAATCTGAAGAAGCATCATGTAAGGAGATTGTTGCTTCAAGTTCATCATCTCTTGCTTCAAGTTCATCATCTTTCAGATTTGGGCTTTTAGATTTAGTAACTCAAATTGATCCAAAAAGTCATCCCCAACAATGGTGTGGATTCTTAAGGAAATTAACAAAGGGGCCTTCAGCAAGCTTGCTTTCATTCAATCCATGCCTTCCTAGCCTACCTTCCATTAAAAAGAAGAAAAAGAGTAGGAAACACACACTAAGCATGCCAGAAATTCCTTCCCAATTTGACCCCAAATTGTATTGTTTTGAAGCTTCATGGACTATTTACTCAGTAAATGAACTCAAAGATGCAACCGACAACTTCAGTCATGGTTTGTAACTTCTGTCTATGGACTACAAGTTTAAATTATGAAAATAATTTCCTTTTGGTTAACATTCTTTTTTATGATATTTTAAAGAAAACTTAATTGGAGAGGGAGGGTATTCAGAAGTTTACAAAGGTCATTTACAAGATGGTCAAATTATAGCAGTCAAAAGATTAATCAGAGGTACACAAGAAGAGATGACATCAGATTTTTTATCAGAACTTGGAATTCTTGTTCATGTCAACCACCCAAATATTTCTAATGTTATTGGGTATGGAGTTGAGGGGGGCATGTATCTTGTTCTTCCTTTGTCACATCATGGGAGCTTGGCTTCTCTTCTTTCTGGTAAGTTTTGAATTAGAATTTTCTTTATTCATTATTCTTTTTTGATTATTGAATTATTTTAGAACTATTTCAGGTCAAAAAGAGAAACTTGATTGGAAAATTAGATACAATATTGCATTGGGCACTGCATCAGGGCTTTCTTATCTTCATGAAGGTTGTCAAAGAAGAATCATTCATAGAGATATCAAGGCAGCTAATATTTTACTTTCGGAGGATTTTGAACCTCGGGTAATGAAAAAATAATTATATTTTTGGTCCTTGAGTACAGCTGGTTTTGCAATTTTGGTCCCAAAATAGTAATTTTCTTGGAACAGGAACCAAAAATGTTTAAAAAAACCTGAAATAAGGACCAATTTTGCTAAACTCGGATATACTCAGGGAGTAAAATTGTAATTTACTGAAAATAATATATTTAATTGGAAATTACTTTTTCTCAGCTCACATCTGTTTGATGTGATGACAAGTGTTATATAAGAGTAAATTATCCTTGTGATTTCTGAAGTTTACTCTGTTTAGTCCAAAAAATAAACTTTTTTATTTTTTTTTTCAATTCTGGTCTTTATTTCAAGGTTTCATATCGATTTTGGTCCTTGGAACTTTGAAACAAGGAAAAAAAATCGATATGGAACCTAGAAATAATGACCAAAATAAGCGATATGAAACCTTGAAATAAACACCAAATTTGAAAAAAAAAATTAAATTTTGGACTAAAAAGTAAACATGGTAAAAATCAGAAAGAGCAGGGACCCTTTTTGTAATTTACACTTTACCATGTTCCTTGTGTTTTCTAACTTGAGCTAGACACGGAAAAAAGTTTCATTTTTGGACTAAACACGGCAAAAATGGTCCTTGCGGTTTCTATTTTTACCATGTTTGGTCCAAAAATGAATGCTTTCTATTTTTAATCCTTATTTCAGTGTTTCATTTCGATTTTGGTCTCCAAAACCTTGAAATAAGGACCAAAATCCAAATGGAACCTAGATTAAGGGCCAGAATCAGAATATGAAAACTCGAAATAAGTACCAAAATGAAAAAAGTTAATAAATTTTGGACTAAACACAGTAAAAAAGTTTATAACTTTGATGTAACAATAGATTGCTGATTTCGGGCTGGCAAAGTGGCTTCCAGATCAATGGACACACCTCAATGTATCACAATTTGAAGGAACATTTGGGTATATATATTTTTATTTATGGATGGTATTTCTTGTCCTTCTTTATTTAATTTGAAAAATCTTTATTAAATTAATTACAGATACCTTGCTCCTGAGGTTTTTATGAATGGGTTGATAGATGAAAAAACTGATGTGTATGCTTATGGAGTTCTTTTGTTAGAAATCATTACTGGACGCCCTGCTTTAGATGAATCCCAGAAAAGTCTGGTTATGTGGGTATGTATTTGGTTCAATGCAAGAAATAGCAACCTACTTTAACTTATTTTATTTATTATAGCATCCTACTTTCTTTTCTTGCATTTAGCCCTATTTTCTTGTTCCAAGTGCAAACAAGAAAAGTAACCATGGTTGAAAAGTGAATTTATTAATTTTGGTTAAATGAGTAATTAGTTATCATTTTGTTTAATAATTTGCAGGCTAGACCTTTAATAATGAATAAAGACATTGAAAAACTTGTTGATCCACTTCTTGATGGTGACTGTGAGTTGGAGCAGCTGAGTGACATGGTGTGGATTGCTTCTCAATGCATTAATCAATGTCCAACTGAACGTCCAAAAATGAGCCAGGTAAAAAAATGAAAAAATTACATTTTTGGTCTCTGAGTATAGTTGATTCTTGCAATTTTGGTCCTTATTGGTGGTTTTTGTAACATATTTTGGTCCTAAAAACATAGTCATATTACTTGGAAGAGGGACCAAAAATGTAATAAAAACCTTGAATAAGGACCAAAATTGCAAAATCGGAAGAAACAAGTGTTCACATGGTTAATGTTTTGAGTGCAGGTTTACAGGATGTTAAGTGGTGATGAAGGGATTCCTGATAGCAAAAAGTTTATGAAATGGGCTGCCTTTAGAAGAAGGAAGAAGTCAACGGAAGTATTTGAAGACTTACTGAAAGTCAAAGAAACTGATGGAGTTTTGGAGGATTAAATTTGTTGTATTTTATGTTGGTTTCTATGCTTTAAACAGAGAATTCAGAAAGCAAGCCTTATAGAGAAGCATCAAAAAATTCAAAGTCATAAAGTATTTGTTTTTCTTGTTGATTATTGTGGAAATGAAGAGGGCTTGTCAAGTCAGGATATGTTATATTATGTACCAAGTTTAACTAATTGTCTGACATCATTAAGTTTACTATATGCAGTTGTATATAGTGTTTTCAACTTCATAAAGATTAGCATTTTGAGCCATTCTATTTTCATGTTTTTTGTTGGCTAGGTCAAGCATTACTTGTTTCATTTTCATAAAACGGTGCCTTGTGTGGATAAATGATGTTTAAACGATACTTGAGAAAATAATATGACCCCTCTTTTTCTTGAATTTCTTTACTAAGTCGTTTGTTCTATATTATCTAAAAATATTCATAGATAGCATAAAGATTAATGTTGATTAGATCCTTTAAAAACAAAACTAATGTTTATTTATGAAAAATCACGTACTTGTTGAAAAGCAAGCCTCTTGATTAAATGGATTCCACATGTGTTAGGGTTGGTAGTTAGCAACAGCGAAACTCAAATCACATATCATGGATGAGGTTAAGGGTATGATGTAGATATTTGTACATCTCCATAAACGGTAGAGAGGCCACTTCCATGGATGATCTCTAGCAGTTGAAACGTGAGCCCCTAACGGTGAATAAAAAGAGTAAAAAAGAAAACAAATACTATCATAAAATTGAAAGTAAAGGGGGACAAAAATAAGAAGGTAATATTGTACGAAAAACACAAACAGATCAAAAGAAAACAAGTCCACTATCTTGATTTTGACTCTCCATTCCTTCCTATATGAGATCATCCGCAACAAGAGTTAACTTCTTCATTTCTAACCTCACATTATCTTCACACTTCATGTCCTCCCCGTTATGTATCATCAACTGTCCACAATCTGCATTCTCTTAATTTTTCGTAACAGGTGTCGCTCCCAAAATTGTTATTATTTTGTTGTATTCGGTATCTTGTCCCACAATGTACAAACAAACACATGTCGTATGCACCATCCTCAATTCTACAACTTCCATATTCCTCTCACCCTCCTTGATCGACCAACATTCAAAGCCATACGTCATAGTTAGCTTAATTACCACCCTGTAAAATTTCCTTTGAGTTTCAACAAGACCTTGTCGCATAGAAGTCTTGTCATTTTAACCATCCCGCCATTATGTGGCGGGAAATATTGTCCTCAACGCCTTTTCCTTATGATCATAGACCTTAAGTAGTTGAAACTATGGGTGTAGTACTTGCTCCCCTATAAGTACTTTTACTCCATCATTATACTCCTCGGTGAAGTTGCACCAAATATATTATATATCTTAAGTATGTTGGTCTATAACCCCTTGTCTTTGAGCGTCGTCCTCCACGAATTAAACCTAACATTATGCCTGATCCTAGTCTCTACCACCAAACACAATGTAATACATCATGGACCGCTACTTAAATCTCACGTAAGATCTCGTCCACAGTCAAAATGAAGTTGTATCGACTAAGAGACAATTGAAATGAAAATGTACGGACTAGGAGTCGTAGCACAACACCACCGAAAAAGATTGTGTTTCCAACTAGAGTTCGGACACAAGAACATATCTCCCTAGTAACCTTCTAGCTTCCATGGTTCTCCAAGTTGACTCATGTGGTATCGTATGTCTTCTCCATGTCGATGATTTATTTACTTCTCTATATTTCACATCGCAACCTGCCTCCAACACTCTTACATAGTTTCCTATTGTTACTAAGAAGTTGTATACATTGTCGGTAGTCATCGTTTGTTCTATCTATCAATATCACATTACTTAATTTCCACCACTATTGTCTTGGTTGTCTTTGAGATACTCTTAGCTAGGTTTGTCAGCCACCGTACTCCTTCTTTCTCAAGGCACAACCATACACTGCTAGGGATTTGGTCTCAGGTCTACGACTTTGTCCCTCCCCGTCCTCTTCACATTGTGACTTTTAATCTTAGTGTAGAAACATTCATCCTAAGTTTGTTGTCGTCTTTCAATGTCCTCCACATTCATATCCCTCACCTATGAAGTTGCCTCTTTAAATAAACAATGCAAAACCATACTCACACAAAAGTAAAACAATGGACCAGAAAATCAATCATCTTTCAATTGTAATCATTATATTAATCCTGTTGCTTTAATAATTTAATGCACTTCATCACATGTTACAACAATTAATCAAATAGCAGCCTACAACAAAATTGTTGTAGGCTGCACATTATGGAAGAATCTCATAACCACCGCAAAGTTTCTTCTACAAAATTGTTCTAATCTTGTTGTGTATCTATCTTCGAAAACCACCACTTTGTTTCTCCCTAATGTTACCAAAATCTCCCCGTGCACCCCTATTCATCTGGTAATCTGAAGGTGGTGGCGGTGGTGGTGGTGGTCCTTTTTTGTATCTATTTACTACTTCAGCGGGCCCACTTTCATTGTTGCGTTTTGGTGTACCAAACATCCCCCCATAACTAGCACCCTCGCGTTCACTTTGATGACCCTGCCGCCAATTGCCGCCAGGGTTTTGACTTTCCGGTTCAATCCGTCTTCTTGCATACCGGTTTTCCGGAGCATTTGTTGGCTTTGTGGCCGATGCATACCTGTTTTCTGATACATATCTATCTCCATTTGATGATGTTTCTGGTGAAAATTTCATGATATGATCATCCGATTCAATTGGCGAATCTTCCTCGGTTTCTGAACCAGATTCGTCCGGTTCTTCAGAGTTTTGTGTTGAAGTGTTTGATGTTGTTGTTTCTAGAAGCTTCTTTTTTCCTGGACCTTTCTTCAATGGCCCGAATTTTATATGTCGGACAACAACGTATGCTTGTTTTGCCTCCACTCTGGGCCCGCTTTCCACCAGAGAAAAATCATCAATCTGTCAATTAAAAAAAGCTAATTATTTTCATGATTGAAAAAATAATAAAATGTACTTTTTTTTTTTTTACATACCAGAGCAGAGAGACGTGATAATAGACCTCCCAAATCCTGGTCTTCAGTACCCACTGCCATACACTGGATAAAACACAATAATGCTTTTTAAATTTCAGGGCTAAATGCGAGAAATAGCAATGTACTTTCTTTAATATGTGTATTATAGCATTCGACTTTCGTTATTACAACATTGTACTTTCAATTTTTTTCTTATCAAAGGCATAAAACTTGAAAATCTTCCAAATTAAAGCATTGTACTTTCAAAAAAAATTTGTCTTATTATAGCAGTGAAAATTGCTTTCTATCAAGCAAAAACATTTGATATTGTCATATCCGCTTGTAGCATTTGTGAAAATTATTTTATTTATATTGAAAATCACTCTCAATTATCGACAGAAAAAATTTAAATTTTTAATTGAATTGAATATATATATACCTTGATCCGATGACCACGCTCAGCTAATCGCTTAATTGTATCTGCTTTTGTTTGCAGATCATTTTTATCCTAAAAAATAAACGAAACAAATTAATGAAATTTAAAAAAGAAAAAAAAATAATAATAAATTAGGAAACTCAGTATAAGCAAACAGTAATTTTATTAGCATTATTATGTTTTTAGATTTCACTAAATAGACAATATAACTTTGAGAAAAATCATGCACAGGATCTTAAAGATAAAAAGAAAATAAGAAAAAAACTTACAATTTTACAAGTGATTCGAACTTCTTTCAAAGCTCCTTTACGCAAAACCAAGTCAGACTACAAGAGTTAAAAATTAAAAACATATGTAAGTAATAAAAATAATAGCAACAAAAGCCACATATAAATTATGCTTTTAAGTGGTCAAATACCTTCTTTTTGGTTTGTTCTTTTTCCTTTGCTTGTCTTAAGTACATCTCTCTGTTATAATCCATGAGCTTGCAAACAGGTGGATTGCCATCTGGTTGAACCTGCAACAAATTACAATAATGTCCAAAGTTTTTAAGAAAATGGTAAAGATTTTACACTTAAAATTTCACTACCAATATGGGTTATGTACATTATCTATTACACATTGCTATTATCAATGAAGAAATGTAAGCATGTTGTTATTATTGATAAGGATTCATAAACATGTTGCTATTTATGTGGAAAGAAATGTAAGTACATTGCTATTATGGGTAAAAAATAAAGTACATTGCCCATATTGGTAAAAAAGAGTAAAGTATGTTGCTATTTCCTGCCATTTACCCAAAAGGTCAAAGAGACATAACAGATATTATACCTCAACTAAATCAACATTGAGTCTCCTTGCACGTTCTAATGCTTCATACCTTGAAACCACACCATGCCCTACAAATTTTGCATTTTGCTAAAAATTGTAAAGAAATTATCCAATTTACCACAATCTTTTACTCTCTAAAAGTTATATAAACTACATAAGTGAAAGTGAATTGGTAGACAAACCGTCATCTGTTACAAGTCTAACATATTGAGCAGATATTTGTTCATTCATTCGTGGACGCCCTTTATCTTTTTCTTCATACTTTGGCTTCACCTAACAAGCCATTTAAATACAAATTGACCAAAAACTCAGTTAAAAAATAGAAAAACTTAAAGTTGTTATTGGTTTTGACAAAGTTGTCAATTGATTTGGAGGCTTTAACTTGATTTACAGGATTAAATGATTGTTATAGTATATTTCAAAACATAAAGCTTACAATAAATCACATACCTGAACTGGGGCAGCAAAGAATCGTACATGGTTGCCAAGCTCGGATCCAGTCTTGTGGAAGGTCAAACTTTGACCATTCGTAACACCAATTTTAGTTCTTTGGATCACGGAAGAGGACCCATGAATCTGAAAATAGCATCGTTTGAACTGATTTGATAAAGCTCTGAGCTGTGCTTGTTTTGTCCGACACCAAAACAATACCATTCTTCTTCCTAGGTCGCATCAATGAATCCAAAAATTAAGCTTACTCAATTTGCGTCAAGGTAAAGCTAAATAGCTAATAACATGTTTAACTTGCAGATTGAAGCTAAAAACAAGTTTTGATTTGTATAATTCGTACAACTGAGTAGTCAGGTGAAAAATCTTAATCAACTAGATGAGCAATCGAAAAGAAACTTCAATCAGAGACGATTTTTTTTTTTTTTATTTATGAAAACCAAGAGACCAATATTAGGGTTTAAGATGATACAAAATCTCCAGACAGATGCTACAAAAACACCAACAGGATTGAATCAAGTAAATAAGAAGATAAGGGGCATAAACATACGAATCAAAACTTAATGATTCTGATGCCTGCGATGTGTCATTTGTACGTATTGTGTGTTCATTGACACGAAATTAAAAGAGAGAGATGACATTTAATCGAATTAAATAGAATTACCAACAGAAGATGTAGAGGGTGCAGAAGAAGGAGATGGTTTTCCGTCGCCTTTTCCCTCCAGAAACCGGGGTGGGGAATATATATGACGGAAATGTCGATTTTAGGAGGAAGAAGGGGGTGGCAGTGGACTGGTGACGTAAGTCGTAAACGATGAAATAGCGATCTAAAATTTCTAAACGACTGCGGATGTTGTAAATAATCACAAAAATGACGTTAAGGAGCGTTTGATATATGTGTAATAGATAGGGCAGTAATCGATCGATTATTCGGTTTTTTGTTTGTTTGATTCGCTTTAATTGGTTTTTAAGTTCTAAAAATTAATGAAATCAAACTGAATAAGATTCAGTTTTCGATTTATTTGGTTTGATTTTTGTTAAATCGGAATAATAATCAATAAACAATTTTAAATTTTAAATTGTAAGAATTGAATTGCAAATTCATAACTATATTATATATTAGAATGTTGATCCAATGATATTACACTTTTCAAGTTTCCTTTCCATTATTTTTTCCCTTTATAACATAACAATGGAGTAAGCTACCAAAATTCCAACCATTTTCCAAAATTCCTACACCTAAATACCCAATATATTGAAGTGTAGCACAAAGAACGGAAGAACTGTCAGAGTGGTTGAGATCGAGACGACCGACAACTGGTTGAGATCGAGACGACCGACAACTGACGGACACCAAGAATCGTCGTTGGGCGTTGGCGACTGGAGTGAGTCTCACATCTGCGATTGAGAATTTGGGATTTCAGAATATGCGATGGGCGATTACAATATGTATTGTACTCAAATCAAAAAATGTTTTAGCCCTTATTTGGTTACTTATTCCTTTATTGTAAATAATATATGTAAAATATAGATGTATAATATACTGGTGTGTGTGTGTATTCCCTTATTCGATTAAAACGAAAATTAATTTTTGAAACTAAAGACCGAACCGAATAAGGTTTCGGATTATCGGTTAAACCGAAAACTGAATAAGGCGAACCGAATAAATCGAACATTATTCGATTCGGTCAGTTTATTCAGTTTTGGTTTTTCTCAACACCCATATATCCACAATATCGACAGGACGACTGAATAGGACGGGACTAGACTGGACGAGACAAAATTTGTGCTTATTTATAGCATTTGGTCATACTAGGACAAGACATAAAAATACGTTAAAATTATTAGGTTGTCCTTAATTTGTAAAATGTTTCTAAAATGTTTTTACCATACTATAATTATAAATAAACAACCTCGCATGTGTGTGGGGGTGAGGGTGGGGGTGTGGGGGTTAGGTGGGATGGTGGGGTAGGGTGGGTAGGGTGGTTGGGGGTTGGGGTATGGGTGTGGGGGTATGGGTAAGAGTAAGGGTATGGGTGTGGGTGTAAGGGTGGAGATGGGATGTGGATGAAAGTGTAGGTAGCGGTGACGGTATAGGTGTGTGTATGGGTATGGGTGGGTGTGGGGTGAGAGTGAGGTGGGGTTAAGGGTAGGGGTAAAGGTAAAGGGTGGGATGAGCGGTGTGACTGTGGGTATGGTAAGGATGGGGGTGTAGATATGGGTGTGGGGGTTGGGGTGGGGGTGGGGTGGGGTAGGGGTTGGGTTGGGGTGGGGGTGTTGTGTAGGTGTGAGTAGCTATAAACTGTAGATGAGACACGAGTAAGAATACTTTTTTGCTATTTGGCTTCTTGTTCCAGCCTTTTGGGTGGCACTAAAATTTAATAAATTAGTCTCATTTGACTTGGTCATTCTTTCAGTCCCATTCACACCACACATTACTTCAAAGTAACTTGTTCTGTTATGTTCCATACACTACTAGGTACCAAACACAACATAAAGGCTTAAATTGTCCTCGTTCTCAGCTAAATCCAACCCAATTATTCATTAAAAAAACTAATTTCTCTTTCGGCCTACACAACTAAACTAAACTCAACTTATCATTCTTAGTCTATGGGGTATGGTCACTTCATACCCACACCAAAAACGTTGTCACCTTACAACCATCTCATCTCCACTTCTCTACCACACTACTTAGGAAATACTCACCACTGTACATCACCATTTCCCTTTTGTTTTTTAAAAATTTATGTACTAAATTATTATTAATGAGGGATAGATATAGAGAGAGAAAGAGATAAAGAGGGTGGTGTTGCTAGTCGTGGGTGGAGAGACCCCAGCCAATGTCGGTGTGGTCCACACCATAGAAGCGGTGTACCACCCACATCAACATACCATGTCACACACACGCCAATGGTGTGGGTTCCATACCCACAAGTATTATTAGAGCAAATCAATGGTAAGCTCTATTTGCCTGTCGGGTGGTAATCTTGGGAACTCATCCGAAAAAATATCATTGTACTCCTTCACCACTTCCACATCCCTCACTCCCACTCCAGGTATCACTGTCAAAGATGCATAAGTCAAGAATAATAAACCGCCTTGTCGACATAACTTCTCGCATTAGCCATATAAACTATCAGAAGTCGACCATGTCGCTTCTCGCCATATATAGTAATCTGGGATCCATCTGAAGCGTCTACCAAAATTATTTTCTTGTCGCATGCTACTTGGGCTTTGTTTACTGCTAACTAATCCATACTCACAATTGCATCAAATTCTTTAGTGGTAATCGGCTTCAAGTCTATAGGAAAAGTGGTCCTATAAATATCAAGTCGACACCTGAGTATTTGTTCTGAAACAACCACACTCCCACCATTTGCAACATCAATTATCCACCTCTCACCTATAGGGACTAATGGAAGTGCCAATTTGGGTAAAAAGGAAGCTGATACAAATGAAATTGACGCTCTAGATCAAACAAAACATTAGCTGGAATAGGATTCAAAATGAAGGTACCTGCCACCACATCAGGATCTACTCTGGCCTCCTTAAGAGTCATTTGGAAAACTTTGCCCTGCACTGTACCACTTATGTTGCTAACATCATCCTTTCTTTCATTAACCTCTGGCTTAGCATCAATCCTTGGTACTTCTAACATGGCATTTGGACAACTGACATGTAGATGATCCATACTCCCATAACGATAACATGCACACGGCCTATCCAAACAATTTCGGGGCAGGTTTCCCACATCTATGACACGAAAAAACATCAGAAGAGCAAGTTCCCGCATGTTTCTTTTGACATCGATTGCACCATCTATCTCCACCTCTTTTACTGTCGGTTTTTGATGCAAACTTAGAGAATTTATTTTTCTGGCTTTATCACGACGATTATCCTCCCATTTCCTCTTCGGAGTACTAGAACTTCTTTCGCTGACCTTCTCAAATTATTGGCGTTTTAATTTAGCTTCTCAGTCTATTGAAGCTTCTACCACTTTTCTAAAGATAGTATGGTCCTTGGCTCGCACAAATTCTCGAATTTGGGTTTTCAAACCCCAAACATAACGATCAATCTTCCTTTCTTCTGTCTCCACATGATGGCCCACAAAGCGTGCCTTCTCGATGAACTCATATGTGTATTGCTGGACTGACTTATTTCCCTGCACAAAGTGAATAAAGACTTCTTTTAATTGTCTAACCAACAGTCGTAGAACAATATTCTTCTTTACACTTGATCTTAAATTGTTCCCATATTAACACGCATGTCAAATCTGCCCCAAGGGAATTACTTGTCACCTCACACTAATGTTGAACATTGTCTCGCAACAAATATTCAAATATTTTTATTAGTAATTTATCTCAAAACTTTATACATAATTAGTTACCTACATATTATATTGTAGTATTTATATTTAAACCAACATTCGGGAAAATAAAAAAACGCATAAACACTTGAAGAAATTATTGAAAAAAATAAAGCATGTAGATCAATGAAAATAATTATTTTTCAAAAGTAATGTTCTTAAATGATTAAACTTTTTAACTTTCAACTATATAGTAAATAAATATTTATAATATATTAAATCTATATTATTAGTTTAGGTAATGTATTTAATTGATTAAACATTTTGACTTTAAGCTATATAGTAAATTTATCAATTTAGTAATTCCAAGTAATGTGGTTCAATATAAATTATTTATCTTTGATCATATTAAGTTGAATTATTTAAATTTCTTAATTATTATATATTAACATCAACTTTTTTAATTATTTCATACTTATGGTGTGATTATTGATTATTAAGTAATGAGTAGTTGAATAATTTTTTTCAAAAAAATTATGTTAATCAATTAAGTAGCTAATAAAAGTTGATACTTTCATAATTAACTCTTCAAATTTCTACTCAAAACTACGGATAAATTATTTACCATTTACCATATTCATTTGAATTTTGAATTTTTATTAGTCATTAAAAACCAATATTAATCTTTTCAGTTACTTCATACTTATGGTGTGATTCTTGATTATTAAATAATTGGTAGTTAAATAGGTTTTACAAAAAATATTTATCAATTAAGTTGCTAATGAAAGTTGAAACTTTCATAATTCTTCAAATTTCTACCTAAAGTTATTATTAACTAATTTTATTGATTTCTCATAAGTATAATAATTTTATTAAATAAATAATCACATGTTTATGTTGTTGGTAACTTTGAAAAGTTTTCAAGATAAAACTTATTTTGTTAACCAAAAAACTTAATTTTAAAGGTTATATTTTCAACTTATTTACACAAATATGTATTAGATTATGTTATCTTCATTACAAGTTGAAATGATATATTATATTTGAGACCATCAAAATTAACATGGTTCAAGATAAACCATTTATCGTTTATATTAATTTTAAATTTTTTAATTTGTTAATTATTACAAATTAATATAAAACTTTTCAATTACTTCATATTTATGGTATGGTTATTGATTATTAAGCAACATGTAAATAAATAACTTTTATAAGAAACATGTTAATAAATTAAGTATATAATAAAAATTAAAACATAACTTTTCAAATTTCTACCTAATATTATAGTACACGATTTTTAATATTGTTCATAAGTGTAATACTTTGATTAAATAAATTCTCACATATGTTTATATTATTGATAAATTTAAAAATACCATATTAAACGAATAATATATATTGAGATAAAACTTCTTTTGCGAAAAAGCTCAATTTTAGATACTATATTTTCAAAAGATGTGTGAGTTCATGTTTTTTTTATTACAAGTAAAAATGGTTAAATAAAAAAAATATTCAAAAGGATACAATTAAATTAACAAATGGATACAAAAATTAAGATTTCATTTAAAGAATTACAACCTCTAAACTATTTATAAATTATTAGATAAATACCTTATTTGAAATCTCATAAATTTTCAAATTTTTTTATTAGTAATTTCTACAACTATACACAATTTGAAAAAAAGATTCCACATTTTGGTATGTATAATATTTAATAATAATAAGTGGTTTTTATAAGCCTTCTATAAAATTTAATAATACTAACTAGTTCTAACTTTAATTAACAATAAAAATAATTAATAATATTATAAAATTATAAATCACATTACGTTACCTTAAAAAATTGTTGATACATTAAAGAATCAGTATGGTCAAAATTAAAAAACAGTCAAATAAGTAAATTTCAAATTAATTAGTTATAACAATAGTTAAAAGTAACACTAATCGATAATTATACATAATTTTTACATGCATAAGCCGTGAGTAGATGTCGTTGGATAATATTGTTCAAACTAGTTGTAATTTTATATATCAATTTAGTGTAAGAATTATTTTTTAGATAATGTCAATGACAATCATTTTTATATTTATTATGATTTTAATTATATAGTTTTAACATGTCGCGCATTCATTTACTTACTCATATTGTAAAAGCCATAAACATACTCCACACATTAATTAGACGATATACTTTCATTATCTCCACAAATGCTTGCAAAAATTATCACTTGGCATTCAAAGCCCCTTTCCTTAGCAGAATATTTATAATCATTTTAAAAGCCATGATCATTCTAGGAAACATATTTTAACAAATGGAAAAGTATATTAGTAAAACTAGGTGTTACAATGCAACCCTCTTTATTCCGTCTAGGATAAAACTAGCTTTATATAAACTTACACTCCGTATCTCGTATAAGATCATAGTCTAGAACCCACTTTAACAATTATATAAATCCCAAATCCCCATTCCAAATATTATTTTAGGAATACATCATGTTTAGGATACATTTGTGATTCCCAAATCGTAAATCAATCTTCAAAGATGCAACTCACATCTTTGAAATTATTCAAACAAATTATTTGGGAATGAATACTCATTTTGCACTATAGGCTTGTTTAACTCTCAATAATTGATGCACATCTTTATATACCATCCTTTTTTTTCATCAATAGGACCTCATGATAAAGTACTCGGTCGAGACACCTGGTTTAAGATTGATACGGACCTCAACATGGCAGCCAGTCCATAAACACATCACAAAATCACAAACCCTCGCCACATAATCAAACTTCTTCTAATCTTCTTACATCCATTACGAAAAATAACCCTTCTTGGTATCCAAGAGGTGAATACTGGATTGGAACTAGAAACTAATGACGACATTTCTGCCGCCATGGCCCACAACCACCATCAACGGACCGCTGACTCTCAAGGAGGCGTAGGTGTTAAGGTGTGTCTTTCACCCTCTCGATCATTCCCTTCTCCGCAAATCAACCACCCAACTGCCGCCACCAACCGCCAACAACCATCACCAAACTAGGTCTTCCCCCAATAATTACAATTTACAAACAAATGCATAATCCCCCTGCGCCTTCTTCGTCGTCTCCACCCTCACCCCCACCACCACCGGCTATTAACATGGACTCGATCGATGAGTCGTCGACTTTGATTTGGGACTGGAGTCAATTCCTCGATTTCAACATTGACGATCACTTGTCCTTACCCGCAGAAGAAACCAACCATTCCCTGGCAATTCCAACATCTCAGGAACTCTATCCGATTGACAATCCCCAGGTAGAGCCGGTACCCGATTCGTTCCCGGTCAATTCGACTTCTAATACTAATGATAGGGTTCGGAAACGGGATCCAAGGATGGCCTGCTCCAATTTTCTGGCGGGTCGGATCCCTTGCGCTTGTCCAGAGCTTGACGCGTTGCTGGTGGCGGAGGAAGAAGACGCCGCTCCTGGCAAGAAAAAGTCTAGGTCAACTACAGCGAGAACGGCGTCAAGTTCCAGATGTCAGGTTCCTGCTTGTGGGGTGGATATCAGTGAGCTCAAAGGTTATCACAAAAGGCACAGGGTTTGTCTCCGGTGTGCTAATGCTAGTACCGTGGTGCTTGATGGCCATAACAAGAGATATTGCCAGCAGTGTGGGAAGTAAGTTATATCATAATTCCATTGTTTTCAAGCAAATGTTCTTGATTCAGAAGAACAATTCCCTTCATGTGTAAGACAAACGTTCTTTGTCATTTATTCATCTATACATTGTAGGTTTCACGTCCTGTCAGATTTTGATGAAGGTAAACGTAGTTGCAGAAGAAAATTAGAACGCCATAACAACCGCCGTAGAAGAAAACCATCAGACTCCAAGAACTCTGGAATTCAGTCACTAGATTATGATGACAGTTATGATGAATCCAAAAAAGGTGAAACTAACATCAACCCATGTTTGTTTATCATTTTCTTGTCTCTATTGTTTTTGATCTCTGATGTAATTTTATGGCGTAGGTGCCATATGCAGTACTAGTGAAGCAGTAGGAGAGAAACCATTAATGGCAGCTGAAGTTCATAATTCCATGGCGGGCCCCACTCATGCCCAAATTGTCCAAAGTGATAGCATTCCATCTTTAGCTGTATCTGGTGAAACTCAAACAGATGAAGAGAAAGAAAAAGGCAATCATTCTCCATCTTACTGTGATGACAAGAGTGCTTTCTCCTCTATGGTTTGGTTCTTTATAAATACCAGTTATTTATTTATTAAAAATCATGTGTATTGATATATATTTTTTATATTTTATTGTAGTACCCAACTGGTAGGATCTCATTTAAGCTTTATGATTGGAATCCAGCAGAATTCCCTCGTAGACTTCGACATCAAGTACTGTTAATTATTACTATTTACTAGCATTTGAAATACTTGTATATATTATGTGAGTGATATAAGTATATAATTTTATAGATATTTCAATGGTTGGCTAACATGCCTGTGGAGTTGGAAGGGTATATTCGTCCTGGATGCACAATCTTGACCATTTTCATTGCAATGCCAAGATTCATGTGGGTAAAGGTGATGCTTTTTCTTTCATCTTTTTATCAAAATGTTATAAGAATTACAATTTACAAACAACTTCAAGTTTGTATTAATTATCTGACCTAAAAAGTAAATTGTTGAACAGTTAAATGAAGATCCAGTTGTATGTATACACGACCTTCTTTCTTCACCAAGAAACCTGCTTTCTGGACGTGACACATTTTTTGTCAATCTTGACAACATGACATTCGGTGTCATGAAAGGTTTGTTGACCTCAATGTCTTCTTTTTACATCATATATTAAGTTCCCTTATGCTGTTGTTACTTATATATGACTACAAAATTGTGTTTATGTGCACTAAATTGTTTTGGTATGCAGGTGGAAGATCCGTTATAAAAATTAAAACAGGGGAAAAAACACCAAAACTTCATTATGTTGAGCCTACTTGTTTTGAAGCAGGCAAACCCATAAAGTTTTTGGCATGTGGAAGTAATCTGCTACAACCCCGACTTAGGTACATAAGCACAACATTAACATTTACTTATATTTACAAGTATCAATCTGTATATATATGGAATAATGTTCATATAACTATATAATGGCTGCAGGTTTTTGGTATCTTTTGCTGGAAAGTATATGACAAATGATGTCCAAAGCGAGGTCTCTACACGAAATTTTGATCATCAGTTTCTGAATATATCTGTCCCTCATACTGAATTGGACGTTTTTGGCCCTGGATTTATTGAGGTTTGGTTCATATTATCGTTAATTTGATTTTTTTATTATTTAAAGGATATAAAATTGATTCATATAATTATATTTTTTGAAGGTTGAGAACGAATCAGGGCTGTCCAATTTCATTCCAATTTTGATTGCGGATGAGGAAGTATGTAAAGAGATCAAAATCATGCAGATGAAATATTACTCAAAAGATATTGTTTTTAGAGAGAGCAAGTTCTCTGAATTGCTTGTAGATATGGCATGGTTACTAAAACAGCCGGTTGTAGAAGATGACATGGAATGTGTTGCCATGTCATCACAGCTGCAAAGATTCAATTATGTTGTTGATTTTTTAATCGAATATGAGTCGACTACAGTTTTAAAGAGAGTATTAGAATGTGTGAAGATGAGATTTATGAAAAATGAAGGTGATGGGACACTGTTTGAGGGCACTGTGAATCATGCTGTGGAAGTTCTTCATCAGAGACTTGAGAAAAAAGTAAACCAAGATCTGCTTCCTTTCATTTCAACCGTTAATCAGGTATATAAATTATGCAACAAAGACGAAAATACCCCCCCACCCCCACCATTGATTTATAAATATTGTTTCAGAACTCGCAGGATATGGTAGTAGCAGACAGTAGGCCAATTCCAAAATTGGGGGACAAAAGCGAAACTGTTGCACTTTTAAACGCTGAGTACATCATGAGTGTGACACCTGGCAAGGAACAACCTGTGGGACGCGTGTTTACTTATAACACCAATAGATTGTTTCCAACTCGGCCTCTCATCCTTGTGGCTACTTTGGCTGCTGTATGTTTTGGTATATGTGCGGTGGTTTTCCACCCTCAGAAGGCTACTTCAATTGCAATAACCATTCGCAGGTGTTTGTTTGACGACAAATAGTCTTTTTTTTTTTTTTTTGGACTATTATTAATATTGGACCCATTGAAGGGCTAGTTTGTAAATTCACTGTTGTATGTTTAGATTAACATAGAATCCGAGTTAGATTAAAATTTTTGCTTTTGGTGGAAAGACTTTGTTTGACTGTTGCTGGTTTCAGTTGACCGCAAATGCGGTAGCGTGTATAATTTATAAATAGGTGATTGATTAATATTTTAGTCATACCAATGGATCTAGGGACATTTGTTTGATAGGAGATTGTGACTTGAAGATGCAATAATTGTTTATATGATAACAAATAACTGTTTCAACCCAAACAATAGAGGTTCAAAAAAGTACGCATCCGCAAAAGGACAAGTTGGGTTGCCTCATTTACATCCTAAATGGACATGATTCGTCTAATACCTAAAACACCACATACATATCCCCCAAGCATGGACATACCATGAATATAACAACGATGATATCGTATCTTTTTCAGATTGTGTCTTATTGCAATAATCTTTATTACGGTTAAGAAAAAAGAGGGTGTAATTAATCTTTTAGTATTCCATAAAACTCGTTATATGATTGTGACATAATAGTCAAATTTGAAGCAGCAGTAAAAATATATTCCTGCAAGAACACGTAATTTTAAAGATACATTTACAATGAATCATATCTAATCTTTGATTATATTTTGCAATCGTGAACACACATCTTCATACCCCTAATCAAATTACATATAAATTCCGACGCTTTATTTATAAACGATCTTTGATAAATTTTCTATTAACTAGTTCATGAGAGTCTTACACAGACTATAAGAACTTAAAATTTTTAATAGGTAAAACTGATATATTTTCTGTTATCGTTATTTTAAAAACATATGTTTAGATCAACCTTTGAGAATTCAATGTTGTAAGTTTATAATCAAATAAGGTTCCCTATTATAAAAGTTAAATTCTACTTTACATAATCATATCTTTTATTATAAGTTTACACCGAACACTTTTAAACATTGATCTCAAATCTACGTTCTCAAAGTACATATCTTTTGGTATAATTTATGACTTCCAGGAAACTTACCATGTATTATTTCAAATGCATGAAGGCTAAAATAAATGTATAAAATAATAATATGTTTTTATTTATTTGTTTGGTATGACATATTATTTCATTTCTTTATACTACATCATTCTATATTTTTGAATTTTTCCTGAAGTTGTATCTTGAATTTTTTAATTTATAAATTACTATGATGGATAATCGGTGGAGTCCAAGTGAAGACTAAAAATTAAAATTAAAATTATAAAGTTACCTTGTTGTAGTGGACTTATGTTTTGATAGGCAGTGACAAATGGGAGTGCATGAAAATGGTGACATTCGGTTTAAAAGCTTGTACTTGTAGAGGCTAAAACGGCCCCCACCATCGACGGCCAATTGACTTTGACCAACTCCGCCATTTTCAGCATGACCGGCCGGTATTTCAGCTACTTCAATTGTTTGCTTTGCGTCTTCATTCCACCATAAGTTATTAGATAATATTCTTATATTAGACTCCCATTCCATCGCCTACACGTATCGTCTACTTTCTCTTCAGCTCCTGCTTCTTCCATATCCAACGTTAATTTTGGTAAGCCAGTTCCTATTTCTCTTCAATGGTTTCATCAGTACCGTCGCCGATTAGGGCTTATCTTTTGTTCTGATTGTAGTAATCGTTGTTTGTGTTTTATATTCGTTTATTATTACTCTGTTTCTCTTTTTGAATTTCGACTATTTCTCTTTGCTTACGTATTTGTTGATAGTTGTCAAGTATAGCGAAGATATGATTTATAATGTATTTAATCCAGTTCTTTGTGCGATTGATTGGTTTCTTCTCTGAACCACTGAACAAATGGAAAAAGATGCGATTTACGCCGTCTTCATACGTCTATTGATAATTATGCTTATACATGAAGAAAGGACTAATATCGTTTTTGAAATAATTGATAAGGAACTTTACGCAACATCTCCATGGATGCATATGGTAAACTAGCTGTTGGCTGGGTTGGCGCCCTTAGAAAGGGATCAAGTTCTTCTACACGAGATATCAACGGCTCTAGAGAAGAACCTGTTCAATTCTGCAGTCGTCTTGGATGCAGTGGCAGACTTAATCATACAAAACATACTCAAAATCAATCATCAGTTAGCCCCAAAAGACCTTCCTCTCGTTCTTCATGCAACAAAGAAGGATTGACCGCCATGAAAAAACCTCTCCATGAATCCCGCAAGAAGCTGCCATCTAAACCTGAAATTGAAGAACTTAAAACTCCAGCAAGCAATCATAAGTCAAAATCCAGAGTCACTGAATCTATTGGTAGGACAAATGGTCAAAAATCTGGTCTCCCAAACTATGATGCCCAAATTGGCTTGACTAGGAGAACTACAGTAAAGAAAAGATCCACTGAAGGAGAAACAAGTTCATCAAGAGGCAAGAAGATTAATGAACCATCTTCTGTAAGGACTCGAAGGTCTGTGAATATAAATGGAAACAATCAGTCCATGGTCCAGTCTAGTGGTGTGACCCCACACGAGCCACAAACTGAACCATGTGAAGCTTCATCAAATGGTTCGAACCATCATGGCTTATCAAACATGATGCCTGGTGGTTACAATGTGGATGCAATTGCAAATGTAAATTCTCTGAGTTATATCAATTATCAAAGTACACTGTCTTAATAAGAGATATTTGAGAGAATTGATTTGTGGTTTGTAGGTACTACTGGCACTTGAGAGAATCGATCAAGATGAAGGATTAACATACGAGGTAGCCAGCCTTTTGTTTTTAGAACAAAAGAAAAATTAGTCAAAATGGTTGTAACTAACTAACTAACTATTAACTATGTTTTTCTATTTGCAGCAAATTTTTTCGCTTGATGGGAATTCATTTCTTGGTGGGCTCAATTTGTATGATCAACATAGGGACATGAGACTAGACATCGATAACATGTCCTATGAGGTTTGTCCAAAAGTTAAATACAAGATATAGGAACCTACTTTCATTAACTTGTTTGTTATAGCATCCTACTTTCATTTTCTCTACTCTACCTAGTTATAGCAATGTCTTCAAAGTACAATGTTCTTATTATAAAAAAAAAGATTGAAAGTACACTTTGTTATAATTGGGACATAATTCTTGTATTGTTTTATTTACAGGAACTATTAGCTTTAGAGGAGAAAATGGGAATAGTGAGCACAGCATTATCTGAAGAGGAAAGATCAAAATGCCTAATAATAAGCACATACAAACCATTGCAAAAGAGGTGTATTGATGACACAAAATGCAGCATCTGTCAGGTTATGGTTTTATTTACATCATTTGACTGTCATACTTTGAAAAATCTACTTAATTATAGCATTGTACTTTGGACATTTATATATCTACCCATTTATAGAAATGGAAGTTTCTTTTTATTTGGATGACACTGCTGTAATTGGCTAAGATTATTCAAAGTACATGAAAGCAGAATACTATAATAAACAAATCAATGAAAGTAGGTTGCTATTTCTTGCAGGAGGAGTTGATAGCAGGAGATGAAATAGGAAGGATGGGATGCAACCATGGTTACCATGCTGATTGTATTAACCAGTGGCTGCGGTTAAAGAACTGGTGCCCTGTTTGCAAGGCCTCTGCTAAACCATGAGACTCTTGGTAAATTTGTAAATTTCTTTGTACAAAATCGTCTTTTGGTGTCTATTGTGTACATACATATTTGGTTTCAAAAGGGTAATAAACTCGGGCCTGAATTCTTAGCCTTTAATGAAATTGATATGATTTGGTTGAATATTTTATAGTATGATACTGTAATATGAAGAAATGAAAGTAGGATGCTATAACAAGCAAATCAATGAAAGTACTCTGCTGTTTCTGTATATAACCCTTTTTATTTATCAACACTTATGGTTATTATCAACTTACACCACAAAGTACAATGCCCTATTTGAAATACCTATACAGATTCTTCGATGCGTACACTACAATCAACACGGATACAAAAACAAGCAACGGTTTTCCTGCAGCGGTCATCGAACTCAGTCGCATCGGTCCTAAACTTGGCACGGTCTGCACCGGTTCTTGAGCCATCACGGTTGGTGGTTCATGGGGTGCACCGGTTGTGGTTTGTGGTCTTTGTTTTGTTGGCTTGGTTTGGACCGGTTCTTGAGGTTTAGGAGTCATGATTTCTGGGACCTCGATGGTCTTTGCCTATAGAAAACAGTAAAAATAGTTTTTAAAAAGAAATAATTTGTTAAAATGAAGCGTGTAGAAGTGACTTACCAATTTCTTGAACTGTAAATCGTACAAAATGTCAATGTATCGCTGCTTTGCTTGCTTGTTCTCTTTGTTTAGTTGCCTCCAAAAGCCATACATGGAGCCCATGTTCAACACTTTGTTAGCATAGATCTCCCATGTGTAGCTGAAATAACCAAACGTTAAACATAATTCAAATCATAGAATTGTTAAATGCCAGGTCTGGACCAGATAATAGTAGTTGGTCCAGACATAAGAGCCTGGTCCGGACATAAGAACCTTATGTCCGGACCAGATAAGAGGCCAGCTTCAACTTACCACTCATAAATGCGTTGAAGTGCAGCTTGAGCGAACCGATCCCAATACTCAGCATCTACTTTACACTTGGTAAAAAAATCAGCAATCTTTTCGCTAGATTCATCTCCGTTGTTCGGGTCAATATGAAGCCCCGAAACCCCATCAACCACAATCTCTGCGGGCCCACCTTGGTTTGTCACAAAAGTCGGGAGCCCACAATTCATTGCTTCAATGACTGTCAGCCCAAAAGCTTCATACAATGCGGGCTGCACAAATGCCCCTTTAGTATCCGCAATACACCGATATAATTCTCCATTCCTAATCCTGTCATTTTGAGCTGCTATCCATCTCATCTGACCTTTAAGTTTATATTTCTCAATTAATTCATGCATTTTCTTGATTTCCGCCATTTCTTCCCTATCTTTCGATTTTGATGGATCAAAGAACCCCGCAACAACAACCAAGTTTACAAGACTTCTGAGTCGTTTATTCTTCCCGAACCACTCGGTCAACCCGGTTATGTTCTTCACTGTATCGAGCCTTGCCATCGAGAAAATTATCGGTTTGGTTCGGTCCGCTAAAAATCCCCTGTTTCACAAAAAAATTCATCAGTCGATGTAAACTTGTGCTTTTCGGGCTAGGTTGGGATCGGGCAGTGTGACAACTTACATATGCTCATTGTTATCTTCCTTGTTGAAAAGTAATTCTTCAATTGCGGGATGAAAAGATGTTAATCGTTTAGCTTTATCTGTGAATGGAAAATAAACCGATTGGTCTGCACCAGGTGAAGCTATGTTGAACTTTGGATCGAACACATTTATGCCCGATACAACTCTACAAAGTCCCGGCATGGTAAAAGCCGCATGTGTCTCGTATTGTCCCGGTCTTTTGTTACTATATGAACAAAAAACGAGCAGGTAGATTAGATTAAACTTATATTCGCGGTGGTTTTTTTGCTAATTTCATTATGATCTAAGCGCGGGGTTCAAATATCTAACCTTCCCGCAATTTCTTGTAACGTGCTCGTGATGATGAAATCAGCAGCGTTCATCGAGATCAAATCCGCGGTAAATTGGCATGAAAAATGATATTTCTTTTCGAATTTTTTCCAGTTAAGATCCGAGTCTTCGTACTTGGTCTTCTCCAACGCGTGTGCAATCGTCCCCTGAAGTTAAAATTTGACAAAAACCGGTGATTCGCAGAACTAACTCACCAAAAAAAAAGAAAAATACGAGTTTAATAAGTTAAAAGAACCTGTGTTACTCCAAATTTTCTTGCCATAAGAGACGCCACAATGTTCCCATCTGTGTAGTTTCCAAGTATAAGATCTGGTTTGCATTCCATCACTTCTAGCACCTTAGAGGCAGCATCCTAAAATTGCAATGTTTTTGTCTCATTGACATAAGTCTCAATTGCAGTTCAAACACAGTACAAAACTTGCCTGTGCAAATCTTTCAAGGTACGGGTAGATATCAAAGCGTGAAACCCATTGAGGGAGAATGCCTTTTGAAGTTTGAAAAGGAACTCGAAGTATGTGGGAATACATGGTATTCAAGATTGGTTCCATCTCCTCGTTACATTTTGTTCCTTGTGCATCGGGAATGAGTCGACTCACCTGTGGATTTATATTTTCCATTAGATTATACACAAAAATCACGAATATTTGAAGCATCGAATTATTTGTTATATATGTACCACAAGAATCCGAGGCTTTGCATTCAACCCTTGCTGCTTTATCCGTGACAAGATCTCTTCCTCTAGTGCTTTCACTTGATCAAGAATGTAAACAACCTGCATGGCAATTATATTGACTTTTTGAGGTCAAACATAGTTCGTAAAGATGAAACGTAAGTTTGACTGAGAAAATTAGTCAAGCACCTGGCCTCCTGTATCAGGCAATCCAAGAACATCTGATTGTCCAAAGTAGCCATGAATGGAGAAGATCACAATATTGAATATAACCGGGAGCCTGCTAAAAAATGATTGCATGTTATAAGGATCTGGAGCTTGAAGAATCTCTGAAAGCATCTTCATTGTCTCCTTAACTCTTTCTGCAGTATCTCCCCATCCCTTCTCAAATCCCCACTCTTTAAGCCTAAAAATCAGGAAAAAGTCGGTTATCATTCTTAAACTTTGAACGTAAATAAAAGTTAGGGTTATCGATTACTTGTGCTGGAAGGTACTACATGGCTCGTCTTTCGGGTGTGCAGATAAGTAGACATCCGCAACTATTAATGCTTTTTGGAGCTTCGAAACCGTATCTAATGTCTCATTGATCATAAGTTTCTGAAAAAAGAAAACCATAAAAAAGATTTATATTGTACAACTTAACAATGAGTCCATGGTTTAGGGTTAGGGTTAACTCTCTAAAAGAACCCTTAAGAAGGTAGCTGACGTGGGATAGACACCGATTCTGATACCATGTTACATTTTCGGAGTCATTGATAATTTCCAGAAAAAAAATCTTTATGGAGAGATGAAAGATTGCAACATATATACTGGTGTATGTGATGTGACTATGTCTAGCTGATGTGTGACTCTAATAAGAACCATGGTTACCTCTCCACGATGATTTAAGGCTAGCAAGTGGTCAAGCAATGGCTTTGCATCCTCTAAATCGCCACTGAGCCTTGAAGTTGTGAACTTTGAAATGTAGTTCAATCCATTCCCAATAGAAGAAGGGAGGGTTAGGCGAGGCATGGAAAAGTCAAATGCTCCAAAATCTAAGTCAACTGTGTCGTCATCCTTCGTCCTGTTCAATATGACATGAAGTTTGAGTTCTTTCTTACGTGCAGTAGACTGAAACTGTGACGTCATGTCAAAAAAGTTATATTTTTTGTCCCACCAAAAACGTGAAACAAGTTGGACATGCCTCCTTATTCTCATTTTTTAAAATGGTTCTAGGAAGTTTGTTTGTTCACGTTACATAACTCAACATAAATGCAACATGTGTAGTGAATTAAGAGCAATGTTTTGTTACATTCTTTTTTACACATAATTAATAAAATGACAAATTTAATGGTAAATACCCATCCTTATCGTAGATAGAATCTTTGAGGATCAGATATTGAGAAGGTGTAAGGGCCTCAACTGTGACGTCATCAGCATTGACCTTCAGGTACTCCCAGCGTCCTGGGCTCCCTCTTATCGCCAATACCACATATGGTGGAATTACCACAGCCTCCTACATTTTCACAAACAAATTAACCATTCAAAGTAATTATCATTTTGTTTTTGTTCATTTACTATTATTAAATATAATGAGAGATAAGGGATGATAACCTGTGTGGACCTCAAGATTTCACCCAATGAACCCTCCAAAACCTTAGCTTTTTCAAGCTCGTCATCTATGGTTTTCTCGATTGCGTAAATCAATTCATGAGGTTTCACTAATCTTCTCCCACGTGACGTAAAACTTTAAAAAGAAAATAGGAATTTGGAGTCAATGAAAACGAAAAAATAAACGTTAATATTCATTTCTCATAAAGTTCAAACTTTAAAAATAATATCTGAAAAAAGATGAAACTTTGTATTTGATACAATTGTAAATTCATTATAAGAGAACAAAAGGATTTGGGTTCCAAACAATTAATAAAATACCCTCGTAAATATGATGCTTTGTTGGTGCTTGTTAAAGAATACATACCGCTCAAAACATCTTTTTGCATGATACCGACTTTGTTTCAATGCATTGGCCAAACTGACTTTTATTCCCAAATCCATGAAACGCTAGAAATTTATGAAAATCCCAAACGAAATTAGACTGTAAGAATAGAAAACCGTTGGATTTCTTTTACAGTTTTGAGATTACACTTTTTTCCGTTACACTAAAGCTGACCTCCTCAACATGTAACGACAATATAATACAAATGGGCATTGCCTAATAATGGTTTTATAGGGAAGTTGTGTAGTTAAACGTTGATGGCAAGACTAGAGATGGTGTTGTGGGGAGAGAAAGAACATTCTTTGGTTAAGTATGTGGGCCAAAATATCAATGACTTGTACAAAGGTAAGGAATATGTGACTTTGAGGAAGAAAAGTATTAATTTATGTGTCAGAAACCAAAAATAAATATTTAAGTAAATAAATTGATAAGTACATTATTAGGAAGAGTAAATACCATTTCTATTTTCTAGGCGTTCTTGCCAATCGGTCTATGTTCAAACTATAAAGGTAAATCACGACATATTCTAAAGCAAGGAAGACGATAGTTAGACTCGAATCATCAACAAAGCCTCCTGCCTACGCCTCCGGTGCTGTTGCAACATAGTGGGCCTCGATAGCAGCCCAATCAACCCAGCAATAGTTGGGTGAGCTTTCCTCATGCGCTGTTTTTGGGCCAACAAGCCCCTTCACATGTCCAACATCTCCCACATTCATGGCTTCATGCTATGCTCACTGCCTAGTCTTCCCACCCCATAGCCTTGGGATTGGTTCATCAATTCAAGTCCACCATTTATGATCAACCAACATCACACCTACAAATGTTTAATGCGATTTCGTTAAACAATCCGATAAATAATGGGCGGTACATGGATTCTATCACCATGTCACATCTTTACATCGACATAGGTATACTCCAATCTATCAGTGATACTTGTTTTTCTTCTTCGGTATTAGTCAGTGATGGATCTAAAATTCTTGTACGTACAACGGGTCATACAACTATTCCTCTCATCATCCTTGTATCGTACGTAACTCTCAATGACGATTCATAACATCCAATATTATTAAAAATCTTATTTCTATCTATCAGTTTACTCATGATAATAAATGCATTGTATAGTTTGACGAATTTGACTTTTCTGTGAAGGATTACCAGACTCGTCAAATACTTTCGAGATGTGACAGCACGTGTGATCTTTATCTCGTCACTTGCCCGTCTCCTCAAGCTTTTGTCCCCCTTAGATCGTCTCTTTAGCATCAACGACTTGGTTACCATAGTCAATAAGTTTTTCAACATCTAATGTCCGGTAATGTTGATTTCGTGTATGAACAATATATCATTTAGTTTATGTCATGCATGCCAATTAGAAAAAAATGCTCAATTGCCTTCTAGTTTATATAATTTTGTTACATATGTTCTCGTTAAGTTAGTTCATTCTCCTGTTTGGATTGTTGGATTAGGTGTCTAAGCCATGACTTATAATTGTATTTATCTTATGAATAAAAGCAAAGTCCATTTGGGTTGCCCTCATAGATGGAGGATAGATGAATAGTTCAGTAGAGAGAATAATTGATTTATTAATTGTATAATAAATCAATAGAAAATAAATATATGGTTTGTTAATATATTTAAGTGTTAAAATATTAATTAGAAACTATAATAATTAATCTAGAATTAATTGGATTTAATTTAGTGATTAAATTAATTAATTAAAAGATGCAGGGACTGGTTTGACATTTATTCAATAGTTGAATAACTGGCCAGGTAAAACCCTGGGGCAAAGTTGGCGCCACCCTGGAGGTTCCTCCAGGGTTTTGGCGAAACCCTAATCAGGGTTTTGGGGAGTCTGGTCCAAGTAGCCAAAAGCCTTGTCCACTTGGAGGCCTTCTAGGGTTTCAGGTGTAACCCTAGGAGGCTATATAAGGAACCCCCTGGGTGTCCTAAATCCTGTACCTCCCTCTCTCTGGAATTACTCTGCTGGACTGTTTCTTCCATCTTTTGGGTGTGACTTGCATTTGAGGCAGGATCTCTTTGCTGCTTGCTTGAAGGATCATAAGATCAAAGGTTGGTTTTCTTAATTCATCTTTAGAATTGAATTGTATCCTTTAGGGTTTTTAGTTCTAATCTTCATAGAAGAAAACATAGATCATATTAGGGTTGCATGTGAACCATAGGAATTTTTGTGTTCATTGTTTGCATAGAATCCCTTCAGTGGTATCAGAGCTTAGGCTGTTTTCTTGTGAATTAATATGAACTGCATGAGATTGATTTTTGCCTTGAGGTATTTTGCGAAAATACCTCCTTGGGAGGCATGAATGTCGACGGCTTGGTTAGGGTTTCCTAACCCTAGCCGCCATGCCCTAATGGTCCCCCTTGATTGCTTGATTTGCTTGCCATAATTGTATGTTGTTATTTTTGGTAATAAGATTAATTAAATAACTTGAACCTACTTGCTTGGCTTGTAATTTTCGAGAATCACAAGGACCATTACAGATAAATTAATTTGATTAATTTGGTAATATGTAACCTAGATTTAATTAGTTTAATTAATTGTTTAATTAAAAGACCAATTAAATCAGTTTAAAGAATTAATTTAAAATTTTCAAAAAATTAGTAATAATTTGCGAAAATTAAGATAAAATTAATTCTAAAATATTTTAATAAGATTAAAATATATCTTATATGTATTTATGATTAAAAGTTAATTTAATATATATAAGAAAATTGGTTAGTCTACCGTTAGTAGACCTCATTCACAAAACTGTCATCTAAAGAGGGTATAAGGCGACTGACTATAAAATGTTAGTCTAATGGGTATCTACTCTTACCCACCGCTCTCCTGGTCAGTCGAGTGTCGTTAGCCGAACGGGTATGATAGAACCGCTAAAGCCTCTTAAAAGTATAATGCTATAATTGAAAGTACTAGAACCTTAAAACAAACCCCAATCTAGTTACTTTAGGATAAAAATGTGAATTGATGCTAATCCATGAAATTGCACATTGCACTTTGTGGAACGTTGGTGGAGCGTGTGTGGTTTACCAGCACGCCAACTGGGGTCCGCAAAGAGTCGCGATGGGTTTCTTGATTTTGTCATTGTTAACGGAGCGTGTGTAGATAACTGGCACGTTAATTAGAGATGACAATTGACTTCAAGAGTACCAAGCAATTTGCATGGTTATTCACACCCGGTTTGTGATCCTCGGTATCCCAGTCACAAACAGCGGGGCATTCCCGAGATTAAAACATGCTATCGAACAGTTCGGTAAATCTCAATGAAACTAGGAATTCCATTATAATATGATTATGTTTCCGCGGTGGAATTGGCTGAATCGTCATTCGCCTACCTTATAAAATTTACAATATAGATTACGGCACCCCTTTTCGGTATTGTAGATTGTTATTGTAGGATCCCAACCTTATATTTATTCTTGGGTGAATATAAGGATTATTATTATTATTATATCTAATTAAAACTACCTTCTTCTTGTTCAGATGTCTTCTGACCAATCCGTTCCCCACTCAAATCCCGGTAATGTCACATCGATTCTGTCATTGTTGTAACGCCAAGATACTTTATTATATAATTATAATAAAAGGGTAAATTGGTCATTTTACCTTGTAAGGGTAAAATGGTCTTTTGGACAGAAAAGTATTTGGTTTGAAATAATATTTTAAGTTTTGGACTTAAAATGTTATAAAAACTGATTTTTGGTCGTTTTACCGAAAAAGGGTATTTTGGTCATTTGACCAAGTCAACGACCAATTATGTAAAATATTGTTGGTTGTGACCAAAATGTAAGAAATGGAAGTTTTATTGTAATAAAACTTGGTTATTGTGGTCAAAGTTCAAGAAATGGAACTTTAGGACCAAAAATGTAAATTTTTGGAGTATAAATATAGAGAGTTTGACTCTCCTCTTTGACCAGCTCATTGTGCAGCTACGGGAGTGGATTTTGGAGAGAAATTTCTGGAAGATCATGAAGCTTGAGGCAAGGAATTGGAATCAAGGTTTGGAATGGGTGATTCCTAAACAATTTAAGGTTAGTAACTTGATTTCTATCCAAGCTTTTGTGTGTTCTTCACATGATGAACTAGAAACTGCATTTGCACTGATGATTATGTGTTTAAGTTGATGTAATACTTCCCTTAAGTCATTAGAATAAGGACTTAAATAAAGAAAGTGGAAGTAGGTTGCTATTAGTGATGAATTTGAAGTTTGGGGTTGTTAGAACTAAGAACCCTAATTCTTCATTTTGATTGAATTGGTTGTTTTGGATGGTTGAAAACCTTGTTAAGGTATAAGGTTTTAGTCCTAGAACAAACCCCAATCGATTAAGGACCTGATTAAGGCCTTAATGGACCAAAACTGCTTGCTACAGTGCATAAATCGCGACTGCCCAGGAGCTCTGCACAGGCGCAGGGCGCAGTGCGCCCAGGATCAGGGCGGGGTGCGCCCAGGCGCAGTGCGCCTGATTCCTGGCGCAGTGCGCCTCCAAGCAGGGGACTTCCGATTCGCTAACTTTCGTTTGGCTTGTCCGTTTTAGCTCAAATTTGGACCATAGGCTCATTATGGTCTGAAAAGTTTGGGAAAATTGTTAAGTTGAGTTTTCGACCCCTCGGGGGCACTGTTGATCGATTCGAATGCCTCGGTGAATAGTAAAATTCAATAAAAGTTAGTAAACGGAAAGTTTATTAACTAGGCATTGTTTATAATGATATTGTATTGAACTCTATTGTATTAGAGTTAATTGGAATGGCTATTAACCTATTATCATTTGGTATATAAATGATTATATAGGTGTGGGACGAAATGGTTGTGGTGCACGCAAAGGCAAGAAACAACCGGGATTTAATTGCAGCTAGCATCCAGGTGAGTAATCTCACTGATATCATATATGATATATGATGATTGAATTGTTACAGGTTGAAATTGACTTGTGGGACGAAAATGACAAGTTTGAAGATATATGAAGATGACAATACCAGATAAGCCGTGAGTCTATAGTAGACAAGAACGGAGCTGTGAGTCAAACCTTTATTGACAAGACCGGAGCCAGCCGTGAGTCAATAAAATAAAATGACAAGACCGGAACCAGCCGTGAGTCAATAACACTTATATAGACAATACCGGAACCAGCCGTGAGTCTAGGCAACAGCGGGATCTTCCTGTGAGCCATACATTTACTTTTATAGACAAGACCGGGACCAGCCGTGAGTCTAGGCAACAGCGGGATTTTCCCGTGAGCCACATGTTTCAGGCAACAGCGGGCTAACCCGTGAGCCAAGGTAACAGCGGGCTAATCCGTGAGCCATATTTGATCGTGTAGAAACTGTTAATAGATGATGTTCCGGTGCGGCCTTCGGGCTATGTCTCCGATGCGGCCTTCGGGCTATGATGTTCCGGTGCGGCCTTCGGGCTATGTCTCCGATGCGGCCTTCGGGCTATGATGTTCCGGTGCGGCTGTCGGGCTATGTCTCCGATGCGGCCTGCGGGCTATGAATTATATACTGAGATGTTTTGGTACGGCTTGTATAGCCACGACAAATGATATGACTTATATAGTCATGATACATGGTATAGTCAGGTATGACTAAGAAAGATGGGACAGAAACAGTACAGACTTGATATGATTGGTATGCAAATAATAGACAGGGTATGATAAAGTGTACAATTACCTGATGTGATTTGAAAATCACATGATATTATGGTTCGGCCGGTAAGGCTACACAGTAGGATGTGAAATCCTCAGATACATACGGTTAGCCAGTAAGGCTAGTAGTCTGGGTTCGATATCCAGACAAATATATGAGTGTATTTTTATTGTACACGTTATTTGCAGATATGATTACTCACTGAGCTTTATAGCTCATACCGTTTGTTAAATGTCCCTGCAGGTTAGCATATTACTGATAAGGGACAAGATAGAGTTCGTGACTTAGAAGTGGGACTCGTAGATGCTGTCAGTAGCAGCCCGGCTTCAAAGGAGATTATGGTATTATATACTCTCCTTGATACACTTGTACCCGTGTTTCTTAAAAATATACCCCTTTGTTATGGTTTTATGTATAAAACCTGTATTTTAAATGAAAAATTTTCTGGGGTGTTTTGTTTTAAAAGCCGGGTGTTACAAGTTGGTATCAGAGCCGTGGTTTAAGTGAACTAGGTGTCTATAGAGTAGATTCCTGGACTTAAACCCTGAGATAGTAGACACGATGCATAGTTAGGTGTATATAGTTGTTATTATACATATATAACCTAACTGTTGCTAACTTCTGACGTATAAGAAGTATGAATTGTAAAACTCCTTGGGAGACATTTAGGGCGCGAAGCTCTAGGAAATGGACCAACCCTTCTCAAGACTCCGTTGTACGAGGAGCCAAAGGGGACGAAAAGCAGAAAAATCCACTTGACAAGCAGTAGTAGCTGTAGTGGTCAGAAAAAGAAATCGATTGCTCACCTTGGTTGATATTCAAGCTGAAAGAGTAGTAGTTGAGACTACAAGAAAAGCAGAAATGTTAGTGGACTTCTCAGAAGAAGTTAAAACGAATTGGGTCTAACCTTAAAGGGGAGGGACCAGAATGAAAAGATAATGTGATGTAAGAAGTGCAGGAAAAGCACTCGGAATAATTGAGAGTTGAGACTCTACCGTTGACATGCTGAAATTGCAGAAAATGGGAGCATATTACTCGAGTTTGTTGTGTGGGACGGAAGTGGTTCCAGCGTGGAACTATAGATCACTTCCTTATGACATACTCACTTGCTAAATATGAAGTAACGGGTAAGTAACTCAGGAAAGAAAGAAGAAACCAATTGTCGAAAAGGACCAGTGGCACTTTGAGCATTCCAGCAGATTGTGGAAGAAGCTCGTGAGGAGACTGATATGATCTCCGATGTAATTATTCTGAATATAACTCGTGTATGTTATATTGTATCCATGAAGCTATGCTTTGGATCGATGACTTGAAATCTTGTTTGAATTTTTCATCAACGATTTTGGATGAAATATTTGAAACAGCTATTGTAGATAGCAAGTATGTTCAAGATATTGAACACCTGGAATGTAGTCTGCCTAAGATTTACGGGACCATTTTTTCCCTATGAATCTGAAGCCGATGACTACCAGTAAATTTGAAGCAATTGTGCTTATGAATTGGTTAGCAATGCATTATGCTAACATGAATTGTAGAAATATGAACATGATGGTTCAGAAAGCAGAAATGAACGGATGAAAACCCATGGTAAATGACAGATGTTGAGAATACTGGTTAGCTTCTTTGCTTAAACTCGGAAAGAGTTAGTAAAGGAAGGATGTTGTAGTTGGCATACGTGGTATTGGCCAAGTTAGATAAAGCAGTGCTAGTAATGTACTACTTTAAATAAATTCTCGGATGTTTCTTTTGAAAAGAACTTCCAAGATTTCTGCCAGATTGGCGAGAAGAGTTTATGATAAAGCTGATTTTGGGAGCCGTTCCTGTTATTTAGGCTCTAGACTGATTTGCATCTGTAGAGATGGCAGAGTTGGAAAACAACTAAAAGAAAATGTTGTTTTGGGGTCTCTTATGACCGTATGTGTCATCGTATGGAGCCCTATCTTAATTGAAAAGAAGAAAGACAAGTTGATGCATATGTGCATTGACTACTGAGAATTTGATATTCTCGAAACCAGATCGAATATGAGGTACAATTGTACCAGACATTGAAGTTAATTCACTGGGTTAAGTGATGTGTAAAATCCTCCAAGTATGAAAGTTGGCAAAAAGGAGTTTTATATTCTTTGGTCATGTTATAATGCCAGAAATGATGCAGTGTATCCAGTGGAAATGATACTGGGACAAGACAGAAACCGCCTTGGAATCTGACTGAAATTAGTAGTTTCCTTAAGTTGGTGGGTTATTATAGGAGAGTTATAGTAAACTGCTCCTTGATTGCTGCTTAGTTGACTAAGGTTGACTAAAAAAAAAAAGGTGAAAAGTCTGAGTGGTAGAAAGACCACAGAGATCTTGTAAAGGTTTGGAATAAACCTTGTATGACACTCCGATGTTAGCGTTGATGCTAAGCTGAGAAGATGATTTGGATTATAGAAATGCATCCAGATTCGATCGTAGATGCAAGATGTTGCAGTAGCAACTATGATTTTGGTATTAAGCTTTGGAGACACTATGCATATGGTGTAAAGCTTATTGTTTATGTGGATCATTAGAGCTTGCAATACTTTATTGATCCGAAAAGAAGCTATATATGAGCTAGATGAAAGATAGATGGATTACTTAAAGATTTCGGTTATGGAATCTTGTACCATCTCAGAAAGAAAGATGTGGCTATAGATGCCTGGAATTGAAAAGAGTAACCTTTGACGGTCACATTCACATGTATGAGTGTGGTAAATTGATTACCTGAGTTAATTCGGGTAGCACCGGGAGAAGTGTGCAAGATTGAAAACGTGAAAAATGGATGAATTACTGGATATTAGCAGGAGCTAATTGGAAAATCACAGTGACTTAGAACCCTTAGTGGTTGTGAATGTGGATTCCAAAGTAATTGGAACATGAAAATCACCTTGAAAAGATGTATTTTGTACTAGATATGCAGTATACCCGGGGCAATACTAGACTGGATAGGTCGATAAAACCTATGTATTGGTGGCCGGGGCAGAAGAAAGATATGAAAGACACATGAAAAGTATCTGACTTGTATGTGAAGTAAAGGCAAACCGTTATAAACGTGCGAAGAAATTTACCCGTTGTTGGTCCCAGAGAATAAATGGGACAACATTGTCATAGACTTTGCGATAAAGTCTCCGCAAGTACCATATGTGATGAACAAAGCGACTCAGTGATGCAGATTTAGAAGATGTATTTGGAAATTGCACAGAAAACCCTAGTAGAAGATGAGAAAATTTTCTATCCCTGATAGAATTTGCAAGAAATATCAGCCTACATGCTTGTAGTTTGATGATTCGCATGAAGAATGGTATGGAATACCATGACACCCTGTGATTTTATTGGATTGAAGGTGTGGTAAAGCCGTGGGCTAGATACTAGACTCTTGCATAAACTGAAGAGGATACTTTATAAGTTCGATCGGAAATGAAGAATGATTAAGAAATTACAAAGTGGTATGTGAATCGCCGAAAATAAGCCCTTGAAATTCCAAGTAAAGGAAGGTGGTAGCACACACTAATCCTTTGGAAAGGTGAAAAATTGTTTGGGACAAGAAGTTATGTAATGATAATTCCTTACAAATCCCTCGCGATGAGATGAAGATAGATAAGTAGAGATGGTGCCCGGGACAACCGGATGAGTGATATGCGAGTGGTGATATAACCACGAGATATGAGGATTGGTATGGTTAAAGAGCTGTAGCAAAAACCATGAAGGTTTCCATATGATATAAGAAACCGAAATTGTAACGAGAAAGAATTACTCCCGTTTGTTTGTATGATTTCGGGGACGAAATCTTTTGAAGGAGGGGAGAATTTGTAACGCCAAGATACTTTATTATATAATTATAATAAAAGGGTAAATTGGTCATTTTACCTTGTAAGGATAAAGTGGTCTTTTGGACAGAAAAGTATTTGGTTTGAAATAATATTTTAAGTTTTGGACTTAAAATGTTATAAAAACTGATTTTTGGTCGTTTTACCGAAAAAGGGTATTTTGGTCATTTGACCAAGTCAACGACCAATTATGTAAAATATTGTTGGTTGTGACCAAAATGTAAGAAATGGAAGTTTTATTGTAATAAAACTTGGTTATTGTGGTCAAAGTTCAAGAAATGGAACTTTAGGACCAAAAATGTAAATTTTTGGAGTATAAATATAGAGAGTTTGACTCTCCTCTTTGACCAGCTCATTGTGCAGCTACGGGAGTGGATTTTGGAGAGAAATTTCTGGAAGATCATGAAGCTTGAGGCAAGGAATTGGAATCAAGGTTTGGAATGGGTGATTCCTAAACAATTTAAGGTTAGTAACTTGATTTCTATCCAAGCTTTTGTGTGTTCTTCACATGATGAACTAGAAACTGCATTTGCACTGATGATTATGTGTTTAAGTTGATGTAATACTTCCCTTAAGTCATTAGAATAAGGACTTAACTAAAGAAAGTGGAAGTAGGTTGCTATTAGTGATGAATTTGAAGTTTGGGGTTGTTAGAACTAAGAACCCTAATTCTTCATTTTGATTGAATTGGTTGTTTTGGATGGTTGAAAACCTTGTTAAGGTATAAGGTTTTAGTCCTAGAACAAACCCCAATCGATTAAGGACCTGATTAAGGCCTTAATGGACCAAAACTGCTTGCTACAGTGCATAAATCGCGACTGCCCAGGAGCTCTGCACAGGCGCAGGGCGCAGTGCGCCCAGGATCAGGGCGGGGTGCGCCCAGGCGCAGTGCGCCTGATTCCTGGCGCAGTGCGCCTCCAAGCAGGGGACTTCCGATTCGCTAACTTTCGTTTGGCTTGTCCGTTTTAGCTCAAATTTGGACCATAGGCTCATTATGGTCTGAAAAGTTTGGGAAAATTGTTAAGTTGAGTTTTCGACCCCTCGGGGGCACTGTAGATCGATTCGAATGCCTCGGTGAATAGTAAAATTCAATAAAAGTTAGTAAACGGAAAGTTTATTAACTAGGCATTGTTTATAATGATATTGTATTGAACTCTATTGTATTAGAGTTAATTGGAATGGCTATTAACCTATTATCATTTGGTATATAAATGATTATATAGGTGTGGGACGAAATGGTTGTGGTGCACGCAAAGGCAAGAAACAACCGGGATTTAATTGCAGCTAGCATCCAGGTGAGTAATCTCACTGGTATCATATATGATATATGATGATTGAATTGTTACAGGTTGAAATTGACTTGTGGGACGAAAATGACAAGTTTGAAGATATATGAAGATGACAATACCAGATAAGCCGTGAGTCTATAGTAGACAAGAACGGAGCTGTGAGTCAAACCTTTATTGACAAGACCGGAGCCAGCCGTGAGTCAATAAAATAAAATGACAAGACCGGAACCAGCCGTGAGTCAATAACACTTATATAGACAATACCGGAACCAGCCGTGAGTCTAGGCAACAGCGGGATCTTCCTGTGAGCCATACATTTACTTTTATAGACAAGACCGGGACCAGCCGTGAGTCTAGGCAACAGCGGGATTTTCCCGTGAGCCACATGTTTCAGGCAACAGCGGGCTAACCCGTGAGCCAAGGTAACAGCGTGCTAATCCGTGAGCCATATTTGATCGTGTAGAAACTGTTAATAGATGATGTTCCGGTGCGGCCTTCGGGCTATGTCTCCGATGCGGCCTTCGGGCTATGATGTTCCGGTGCGGCCTTCGGGCTATGTCTCCGATGCGGCCTTCGGGCTATGATGTTCCGGTGCGGCTGTCGGGCTATGTCTCCGATGCGGCCTGCGGGCTATGAATTATATACTGAGATGTTTTGGTACGGCTTGTATAGCCACGACAAATGATATGACTTATATAGTCATGATACATGGTATAGTCAGGTATGACTAAGAAAGATGGGACAGAAACAGTACAGACTTGATATGATTGGTATGCAAATAACAGACAGGGTATGATAAAGTGTACAATTACCTGATGTGATTTGAAAATCACATGATATTATGGTTCGGCCGGTAAGGCTACACAGTAGGATGTGAAATCCTCAGATACATACGGTTAGCCAGTAAGGCTAGTAGTCTGGGTTCGATATCCAGACAAATATATGAGTGTATTTTTATTGTACACGTTATTTGCAGATATGATTACTCACTGAGCTTTATAGCTCATACCGTTTGTTAAATGTCCCTGCAGGTTAGCATATTACTGATAAGGGACAAGATAGAGTTCGTGACTTAGAAGTGGGACTCGTAGATGCTGTCAGTAGCAGCCCGGCTTCAAAGGAGATTATGGTATTATATACTCTCCTTGATACACTTGTACCCGTGTTTCTTAAAAATATACCCCTTTGTTATGGTTTTATGTATAAAACCTGTATTTTAAATGAAAAATTTTCTGGGGTGTTTTGTTTTAAAAGCCGGGTGTTACAATTGTGTTCAAAAGTGACGTTGGATGGCACAAACTACAATGACTAGATCCGCAACATCAAAATGGCTCTAAGGTTTGAACACAAAGAGTATGTTCTGGAAACCGAGCTCATTGATGTGGACACTGAAACCGCTACTCCCGAGGAAATCGCTGCGTACACCAAACACTCTGATGATGCAACCAAAGTGGCTTGCATCATGATCACTACTATGAACCCTGAACTGCAACGTATCTATGAGGACTATTGGCCTTACGAGATGCACAAAGAGCTCGCGGAAAAGTTCCGCAAGCAGGAGCGCATCGAAAGGCGTGAGGTTGTAAAAACCTTCACTAACGGCAAGCCCAAGGAGGGCGAGTCCATCTGTGCACATGTGCAAAGGAAGCATGGTTACGTGGAAAGGCTTAGGAAGCTGGAAATGCCTGTGCATGAGGATTTAGCAGTTGACATAGTGCTGAATTCCTTGCCAAGTTCTTATGACCAGTTCACACTGGCGTATCATTTGAACAACAACCAGGCAACCCTAGCTGAATTACACCGCATGCTTCGGACGGCTGAGGACGGGATGAAGGGAAAAGGTTTGCTCCCTGTCAACCCGTCGGTCCTGGCAATTGGCTCTGGAAAAGGAAAGAAACGGAAAGGCCCTCCTAAGCAAAACTGGAGGGAAAATACTCATGTCGGGTCATCTAGCGGTGCCCCGAAAGGCAAGTCTTCCAGCATTCCACACGTTCAGAACCCCAAAGAGGCCGACTACTTTTACTGCAAGCAAAAGGGTCATTGGAAGAGGAGCTGCCCAACGTATCTGCAGGACATCAAGGAGGGTAAAGTGAAACCGTCACAGGCAGGTACGTATTCTATATCTAATAACTCGTCTTTTTCCCGTTCTTGGGTCCTTGATACAGGATGTGGTTTTCATATCTGTTCTGATTTGCAGGGCCTAGAGGAAAGTAGGGAGCTGGAGCATGGCAGACTGAACCTGGTCATGGGCAATAGGCGAACGTCACCTGTTACCAAGATCGGTGTTTATGGACTGATGCTGAGTAGTGGAGTTAGATTAGATTTACATAATTGTTGTTATGCGCCTGATATGACTAAGAACATAATTTCTTTTCATGCATTGTTTAAACAAGGCTTTTATTATGAGTTTAATAAATTGAATGGTTCAATTTCTGTTTTCAAAAATGATGTTTTTATATTCAATGCTATGCCTTGTGATGGTGTGTATGAATCTATTATGTGTGTTGATAATTATGGTAAAAATGTTTTAACTATTGATGCTTCAAGCGGTGTAGAAAAGGCATGTCTGTGGCATTGTCGCATTGGCCATATAAACAAGAAACGCATCGCCCAACTCCAAAAGGATGAAGTGTTGGAATCATTCGACATTGGGTCGGATGATGTATGCGAATCTTTCTTACTTGGCAAGATGACAAAATCACCATTCAAATGTTCCTTTGAAAGAGCTGAAGGTCTGTTGGATATCATACACACAGATGTGTGTGGTCCCTTCAGAACAACCACTAAAGATGGCACGCGGTTCTATGTGACCTTTACCGACGATTTTAGCAGATATGGGTATATCTACTTAATAAAGAATAAGTCGGACACCTTTGAAAAGTTCAAAGAGTATAAGAATGAAGCAGAAAATCAATTGGGCAGAAAGATAAAGATGCTTAGATCCGACAGAGGCGGTGAGTATCTTAGTATCGAGTTTCTCGATTACCTCAAGGAATGTGGAATTGTTTCACAGTTATCGCCTCCGAGAACACCTCAGTTGAATGGTGTTGCTGAAAGGCGAAACCAAGTCATATTAGGGTTGCATGTGAACCATAGGAATTTTTGTGTTCATTGTTTGCATAGAATCCCTTCATGGACATCTCCAATCGTGAGTGTTAGTGGAATAAAGTATAATATCATATTTATTGATAATTTTTGCACTTTCTTTGGATGCATCCATTATGATTAAAATAAGACGTCTAATTTTAACCTTGAATGTGATAAATGCGGCGAATATAATAATTGTCTTTGTGACACAAACGAAATCCATGTCCATTTTTATGTCCTTACACTTCCAATGAAATGAAAAGTCGGAAAGAATGCTTCATATCATCAATAACATCATTCATACATTCTTATCCATTGCTCATTTACTACCACATATTGGGTTGAAGCACTCCACATGGTCGTACACCTTCTAAATAACCTCTCATCCACCACCTTGCAAAATGACACCCTTTTTCACAAACTTATCAACAAAAACACATGTACTATTATCTACGAGTATTCGAATGCCTTCGCTATCCCCACATCTATATACCCTAAAAAATTTCCCCATACACCATTTTTTGCGTCTTCCTTGACTGTTGGTCCTATTATCAAGGATACAAATGTCTTAAACTTTCAAGCATTAAAAGTGTCATATCATGATTTATGACATGTCATATTAGACTAGACCATATTTCTATTTAGCTCAATGATACTTAATCACTGGCCCTCCTACACCTTCCCTGATAGCTTTGACGATCCTAACTCATACTGTATTTTCTTTCTCTACACTCCCTCAACTATACCCTCTCCTCCACCATACAAACTGTACATCACTATCAGCCACCCATACATTGCCACCTAACATGATGGCTCACCCTCAACAACAATGCCTGCTGCAACATTGGCTGCCATGTCTACTATAGTCACCAACACTACCACATCAACAACACCGACCATCGCCACCACCCTACCATATCCCACTGATAATGTCTCCATCACTGCCACATCATTGACAACCATTTCCCTCACGACTCTCCCTTCGAAAGCCCCTACCAACTCTAACACCGTTATGATTCCTCCTCATTCTCCACTATAACACTCCTTCACTCACCTGATAGTTACTCATGCTCATAACAATATCACCAAACCCATACAAAAACTCAATCTTCATGTGTATTTCTTTGTTTCCTATTCCCCGTACTTACTTATAGGATTTTAAAGACCCCCAATGGCTTAATGCCATGAAAGAGGAATACAAACCGCTCATCTATAATACGACTTGGGTACTAGTTTTATGACTCGCAGACGCCAATATCATTAATTTAATTTATTTATTTAAAAAAAGCACATTGTAGATAGCAATATAGTATGATACAAAGATAGAGTTGTTGCTAATGGTTACAATTAAAGGATATGTATTGACTATTATGAAACATTCTGTCCCGTTTTCAAACCAGCCATTATTCGACCATCGTTAGTCTTATCATGTCTCATCCTTGGGCGGTATGACAACTTGATATGAAGAATAAGTTCCTTTACACTTACCTTCAAGAGATAGTATATATGCAGCAACCCCACAGTTTTGCATGACAAAGACTTACCGAACAATGTCTCACTCTTAAATCGATCAATATATGGCCTCAAATAGGCCCCTGGTGCATGGTTTCCTCGACTTGCTGTATTTATTTTGTGACTTAGGTTTGCTCACAGTCGGTGTGACTCAGCTTTATTTATATATAATCCGGGTATCTGTTGGGACATCACAGCCAACAAATGAATAGTGGATTATATGATAATAAGTATTAAAGCACTGCTCGATTGCACTAATTACGTGGCACAAGATAAGAAGGATCGATCCATAGGGACAACGATGCCATATTAATGAATAGAAGAAACCTTTAATACTATTGTTATTTTATTATTATTATTATTATTATTATTATTATTATTATTATTATTATATAAATACATCTTTATGAATGTATACATACATTTTTAAATATAGTTTAAAGTACACTTATAAATATATAAATATATTTTAAATGTGTAAAATACGGTTGCATACCTTCACAAATGTATTTTATGCATAATAAAACCTTTTTATAACTTTATATATGTATAAATATTTTTAAAATGTATAAATATGTTTTAAATATATAAACATGTTTTTAAAGATACAAATACGCTATTAAAGGTATAAAATAAATTTGTAAATGTATAAATATGTTTTTAATATATAAATATGTTTTGAATGTATAAATACATTTTAACATATATAAAATATATATTTATACCTTTACAAATGTATTTATACTTTATAAATAGTTTTATAACTTTATAAATGTTTAAAAACATTTTAAAAGGTATTAATACATTTTTAAATATATAAATATGTTTCTAACAACATAAATAGAGGTAAACATGGTCCAAGAACCAAATGTAACTAGACCAAAGCGAATTGGACCAGAATTGGTTTTTTTCAGTGTTGCAGAAATCGGCCTTGGCGGCCGATTAATCGACGATTAATCGCTTGACGGTCTTCAACCGATTACGATTAGGCTTAATCGGTCAGCTTAGCGGTTTGCTGCAAAAATCTGCCTTGGCGGCCAATTAATCGGTCTTGGCGGTCAATTTTTAATTTTTTTTAATTTTTAATTTATTATTTATTTTCTTATTTTTAAATAACGATACAAACACTCTCTAATAAGTCAAGAAAACTAAAAAAATCATTATTAAAGAATAAAAACAAACAAATATATAATCTTTGATGTGTATCTTCGAATAAATGAATCAAACATTGCTATTTTGTTATATTTATATATTTTTAAATGAATTCCTTTATAATTTAGGGTTCCCGATTAATTCGATTAATCTCTTAACCCCACTCAACCGCCAAGCTACCGTCAAACGATTTTTACAACCTTGGTTTTTTTAGAAACCAAAGACCGAATATATATATATATATATATATATATATATATATATATATATATATATATATATATATATATATATATATATATATATATATATATATATATATATATATATAAGCAGTCACGATTTGGTTTCTAGATATAAATATGTTTTAAAGGCATAAATATATTTTAAATGTATAAATATATTTTAAAGATACAAAATACTTTTTTATACCTTTATAAATATATAAACACTTTTATAAAGTTTAAATACATTTTTAAATGTAGATATATGATTTTAAGGATGTACATACGTTTTTAATATATAAATATGTTTTTAAAGTTAGAAATATGTTGTTAAATGTATAAATATGTATGCAAATGTATAAAAACATATTATGTAATTTCAAAAATATATTTATATTTTTTAAAACATAATTATATCTTTGAAACGTATTTATATATTTAAAACATATTTATATCTTTAAAAATTAATCTATCCCTTTAAAAACGTTTATGCACATTAATAAAAACATAAAAACCTTTTATTATATGTATATACGTTTGTAAAGATACATAAACATAAACGTATATATACATCTAAAAACATATTTATACATTTATAAGATATAAAATATTTTATTATGTATAAACACATTTGTAACTGTATACTAACGTATTTTTAAAATATATTAATACCTATAAAAATGTATTTAAATATATATATATATATATATATATATATATATATATATATATATATATATATATATATATATTAATAATAATATTTAAATGCTTCAACATTTTATACATTATATATGAATCAGCATTGTATAAATCAAAATCGTTTCAGCTTAGTTGTAAGGACTTTGACTTTTGATATAAGAGGAGTGGAGTTCGATTTTCAACATTTTTTTCTATTTTGCTATGACCTGATAATTGCCAAATATGAAAATATGACAAGTTCCAACAATTTATGTAAAAAATATCAATATTTAAACCAAAAGGACATCTAAACTTAAGGGTATGTGTTATTTTCCTTAAATGAAAAGATATGGTCAGGGGCGGATGTAGGATTTATCAATAGCCGTGACATCGAATTTTTTTTCTGAGCTATTATAATAAGAAAAAAAAAATTCCGACCAAACATAATAACATAAAAACGTTTAAAAGAAAAACAAAAAAAAATAGTCGTGACACCGGATTTATCAATAGCCATGGCACCGAATCCTATAAGATTTATCAATAGCCGTGACACATTTTTCTTTCACACCGTTGCATCCTATTAGAAAATAAAATAAATTTTTTTCCTTTACGTATACGAATTTTAGCAGGTGCATGGCCTCCCTCGTACACCACAATGAATCCGCCCCTGGATATGGCATATATTTATACTAAACTTTGAAAGCGTTTTAAAGAAGCAAAAATAAATCTATCTTAATTATAATATTGCTAATATTTCAAATAAAAATATGAGTGTTATATTAGGGTTGAGCATATGGACTGCAAAAACTGAACCGAACCGGGACCGAATATACATATTCGGTTCGGTCTTTGGTTTTTAAGAAATGCTTATTCGGTTTCGGTCCTGTTCGGTCGCATGTTATACTATTAAAACTTTGTCGGATTTATAGTAATTCATGATGATCAATATATTCGATTTAAAAACTTTTAAACCGAAGTTGAAATCTTCTAGATGACGCAAAAGGGAAAACATTGTATTTGTTTTGGAAAAGGTATAGTACTTTCGACTTTTGGCTAAAAAAGATGCAATGTTTCTTTTTAGACAAGTTTTAAATGTTCATCTACTTTTTTGGACTTGAACTTAGTAAGTTAGATTTTAAATTACAGATCTTTGGAATTGAAATGGAAAGGGTAACTTTAAAAGAGAAAACAAATGATTAGAGTGTGGTAGAGATGATAAGTCTGTGCTTAAACTCAACTAAACAAGAGGAGCAATGATTGGTGGGGCTGGCTTAGAATCTAATGGTGTTTGTTGGGAGTTTGGAGCAGAGGGAACATGATGGCCTCCATGTTTACATTTACAAGCCCCCCTAGACATTATCACTGCTTCTAAAAGATCCCCAATCAATCTCTTGGAACTCACACCGCATCACACATGATATCTCTCAAGCCTCTTTTTTGCTTTTTCTCAAGACCATCCCACCCCCACCCCCACCCCCATGACAACATCTTTATGTCATTCCCCCCACACATGGGCGTTTTTGTCATTTCCCCCTCTCTTTGGATCATAACATAACTTATCATCCTTATCTGTTAGACTAAAGAGTGTGCGGTTATAAAACACTTCAGCACCATTCATTTTTGGAATGTCATAGGCGTCACGTCATAAAACTCTTATTAAACTCTTATTAATTCTTGAATCTCTTAAATCTTAAAAATAATAAACTTTCACCAACCCTTATTTTTTAATTAAATAAATAAAATAAATAAAGTAAACTAAATAACAAATATTAATTCAACTAAATATAAAAAAACATTTCATTAATTAGGTAAATAAAACTACAAAAGGTAAAATAAAACGACAAACTACAAATTAAGTAAAAACGGCATTTAAAAATCAAGACGCTACAAACGTTAAAAAAGGAGAAACTATGAATGATATTTTTTTTAATGATATCGGTCTTGTATTTTAAAACCATTTATAGTGCTTCCCCCTTGAGACCCTCCTCCGGATTTGACGACAAAAACTTTATGGCATTTTGTCGTTTTTATCTTTGTGGACTCGTTGTTTCTCTTAGCGGGCTCGTTGTTTGTCTTCATATGTTTTTTTTTTCAAACTCCATTCGTGTGTGGAGATTTAAATTATATTTTCAAGCTCCATACGCGTAAGGGAGATGTCGTCATTTTTTTGCGACACCGTGCTACTAGACTAGGACACTTTCCCGTTCCTTTTCGCCACATCTCTCCTTGCTGGACGGACAAAAGCGGGAAATTCAAGTTCGTCATCCTCCGCCTCCTCCCTGTTTAAATCTATGTTGATACGAACGTTCGATGATGTTGTGTAACTTGTTTAAGATGCTTTTGAACTTTTTTCTTGTCGTGGCCGCAACGTCATTTTCTTTCGAATCATGCCATTTTTATAATTCTCGACTATTCTCCAAAATTACACTTACTCGAAGGACGCTCCTCTCTCTCTCTCTCTCTCTCTCTCTCTCTATATATATATATATATATATATATATATATATATATATATATATATATATATATATATATATATATATATATATATATATATATATATATATATATATATATATATATATATATATATATATATATATATAGCAGTTCCTCAAAAACATTTTGCTCAGTTTGACCATTTTTTCGCTGGCTTTTTAGTTTGTGGAACAACCCGTTAAACTTCATGACTTCATGATTGACTTCGCGGTATTTAGTATTTAACGAGTCCTTTGAAAGATATGACTCACGTCCTAACTCATTATGAAACCATTCCCTAACATGCATCCAAAAATGGTCGGCCGCTTGCGTATTTCCGGTCACTGTATCCTCCGAAATGTCGATCCAAGATTGTGTTAAAGCGATTTCTTTGGCTGTTGTCCACTTTTGTTTATCCGCTCTCCCCTTTCTTGAACCACAGTTTGAGTTTCGAGCACTTTTCATGTGATTCTTGGGTGCCGGGAATTGAATCAGGGGTTGCGGGTGCGACGTTTTAGGTTTGGGGTTGGACGTATTCCTGTGAAGAATTAAAATTGGAGTATATGTTTTGGGAGGGATAGACGAATAATGTTGCATTTGATACGACTAAATGTTTGGTGAATAAATTGGAAATTCCAATTGAGGTTGAAAATATAGAGTTGTTGGTGAGTAAATGAGAGCGTCTACTTGATGTCGGTAAAATTGTTCGAAACCAACAACGTTTTGGACGGCTTGATTCAATTGTGAGATGATTTTTTTTGGAGAATCTTGGGAAGACATATTTTATAGAGTTGATACAATATTAAGAAAGATGTATGAAATTGTGTGGATAAAATGTTTATATTGAATATACATACATACATACATACATACATACATACATACATACATACATACATACATACATACATATATATATATATATATATATATATATATATATATATATATATATATATATATATATATATATATATTAAATTTTTTTTATAACTGAGTATTACCTAGCCGTTGGAAGGGGGGGGGGGTGTAACCTTTTCTTTCTACCCGTGCGTGAAACAATACCCGGAAAGTGTAGATATCTAAGGGTCGCCCACCCAAGGAGGACGGTGTATCCACACGGGTTTTGTGGTCCACATTCCTGGACCTCGTGGTGTGAGGATTACCCTCACCCTTTCATCTTATAAAACCAATAGCAAATTAAAACATGCTGGCAATGTCGTAGACAAAATTTTTCTCCGGTAATAAAAGCATTTTAAAAATTAAAAGAACCACTATAAATCATAATAAAATAGAGTTTCTTTCTAAATTTTTTGAGATGGGTCTGTAAGGGCTTCTTCATCATTTTCGCCACTTTATGTAATAACCTATCACCCCCTGTACGCCAATGTTATAAATCATGTTGCGAATCAAAAGGGCAGTTTAGTAAATTTTCACATGATACTTTTTTTGAATGGCTGGTTAGTAGTTAGCAGTTAAAACATCAAGTTAGTCAAACATGATAAATAACTAGTCATGTGATACATGTTGAATGGTTAAAAAAAATGAACCGTAAGAAAAGAGGGTTCCGTTTGGTTTGTGAAATGGAGGGATAAGGGCAATTTTATCGATTTCAATGACAAACGTTTTTATGCCTTTTAATTCATCATTTAAAATTTTCATAACCTTAGAGTATATCATTTAGTTTATCACAGTTCATAAACTATGTAATTATCTATTAGGGTAAATTCCACAAACATCTAAGTTCGATTTTGATACAGTGTTTATATTTTTTCATAAAAGTCATTAACTTTTCACAAAGTTCGATTAAGAAACTAAGTTTACAAATTTGTTTCGATCTGAATCATTTTACAGAGTCTTCCGGTTATTGTTAAAATTGAAACAAATTGACAAACTTAAAACATCTCCAATGATAAACGTATACTATAACTAAAAAAATATTGTCACCCAACTATTCCATATTAACTTTCACATCTAATGAAAGGACATCCCCAATGATTGACCTATTCTATATATATTTTAGGAATTTAACTAATTTATTCTTATCTATCTAAATTGGTATATAAATCCCCTTGTTTAGTTAGTCGTTTTTTAAATACATTATATTTTAATACAAAATATTATCAATAGACATTAAAATTATAATACAATACATTGTTTTAATTCTAAAATATAAATAAGAGGGTAAAATGAAATATTATTAAAGAGAAAATGGTTAGGTGTTCAAACCATGATAGTATATTGATAATTCAATATGTATTGAGTGATCAATAAAAATTAGCAAAAACATTTTCTCTCCAATGGCATTGAGTGATGTTGAACAATCAAACAAATAGTAAAAAACTATAAAAAAAGCTCTCATTGGAGATGTTTTTAGTATCTTAATTGAAAAAACAAACACAATGTTAAAAATCAAAATTTGAAAACTGATGCCCAATAAATGAAGTAGAACATTACTCCTATTTCTTCCTTATGTCCAGACATGATACAAACTGTTTTCAGATTCCCATGTTTCACAATTCACATTTGTGTCATAGGAATACCTTCACTGTTTTGGTCGTTTACTAACCACCCATATTCACATCTTCATTAGGATATTCTTTTTGTTTTCTTAAAGTATACACAAGATGACGGATCCTAAAACTTACCAAATTATTTTATTTTCACTAATTGATTCTAGATACACGAAAGATGATAATACATAAGTTTAGAATCAGTATAAAAGTCTCTAGTTATATATTGCTTTTATCGTAGAAAAATATAAACATGTTGATATTATGAGTAAATTAACGTAACACCATTGCTTTATGAGTAAAAAACTTCAAATTTTATTGTGGGTAAAAGATACTTTGAGAAAAAAAATAGAACATTCAAATGAAGATGTTAATACAAATGGTTAGTGGAATGGCCAAATGGTAAAGGTATTCACATGACACAAATGTGAATTGTGAAACAGGGGAAGGGTGGACGTAGAGGTTGAGTAAATTGCTTGCTTCTTACACAACTCCGATTGTTTCCTTAACCTCTTCGTGGTTTTTCAATCTCCGAATCAATCCCAACTTATGAACCTCTATGAGAAGATATTGGCAAAAAAACAATTAGCATTTGCATGTCCTTGAAAACGACATCAATTTGTTTGGTTATCAAACCAACAAATAAATATGGGATATGGAATTATAAATCAAAGAACTGCCATGTATATGAAAGGATAATATCCTAAAAGTAGGGATTGAATCCATAGGGACACACATCAAAGGTTTAATTCCTCTTTGCATAAGGCATGTGAGTATTGGTGAAACAAATAAATGTAAAAAAAAATAAGGAGTTTTAACTTTGACACACTAAAAGTATTACAAGCATGTAATGTATATAAGGTTTACAAATCAATTGGAGAATGAATACGATTTCACATTTTATCTACGTATAATGTAAGTTAATCATGAACTTATGTCGAAATCATTCACTAATCTAAGTTGGTATTAAAAGCCACTAACAAGTAGCTTCTCTTTACTTGCCAAACTATTTAGTTTAAACAAACTCTTTAACTAAACCTAACATTACTAGCTCAACAGAAACAAGCTCTTTTATTAAATTTAAAAGTTGCATGGAGTTCCATACAAGTATTCCAACAATGTTAATTTATTCTCAAAACTCAAAAGCCTAAAAACAAGTAATTTCAAGTTTACAATATAATTAAACCCGCACATAAAAACAATTTATTATTTGTTACTTGTTTTAATTAACAAAACAATTACAAATTTCATAATATAAATACCCTTACAATAATTAACTTAATTCAAGTGGCCAACACGAAACAAGTTTAAATTCAAGAGTACAAATCATACAAAACTCGAATTACTAGATTAGAAATGATCCATAAGATTAATGCAATGAAATTAACTACATAAAGATGGGAGTAAATTACAGTTTTTCTCCCTGTGGCTTACCCCTTTTTTCAGTTTTGTTCCAAGTTTTTTATTTTTCACACTGATGGTCCCTATGGTTGCAAAGGCTTGCACTATTGGTCCCTGGTCCATGTAAAAAGACTAAAAATACCCTTTCTATTTTCTATTTCCCTTTTCTTTTAATTTGTTATTTAATTAGATAATTAAAAAAAGAAAAATACCATCTAACCCTACCCTCACCTCTACCCCTACAATCACCGTTTCTAGTTTTTGGAAGTCGTGATCTTGTTTACTTTAACGTTTCCTACAACAATATTTCCGGAGAGATTCCGCGGGAATTCGCTAACAAACACTCAAAAAATGCAAGCATAAATATGTCGTTCAACAATCTCACTGGATCAATCCCGGAATCCAGTGTTTCTTCAATCAAGATGAAAGATCATTCGCCGGAAATTCAGAACTTTGTGGGAAGCCGTTAGAAAACCTTTGTTTGATCCCTTCCTCTGCTTCAACACTACCTAATGTATCCTTACCAACTTCACCTCCGGTGATAGCCACCATCCCTAAAACCACGATCAGACATTAGAAAGTTTGCACGAAGTTATTTATCTTACGGTCTTCAGCAGGTAGCTAGGGTGCATGCAGTATGGAAGGAAACCTTGGGTGACATAGGAGTTGTTGTGAACCATGCCTTAGGGTTTTAAAAGGTTTAACCATCTACTTGTTAGCCCATGTTCATACACATCTGATATTCTCCTTCTACAATTTCAAAGTATTTTTGATTAACTTTTTCACCAATCTTTTGATCTTCCGTTGCACCTAACCCTAATCCCGATCCCCATTTCGGGAATTCGGCCAACATGCCTCCATTTACGACCCTCCGTTTTGCCTCAAGTTTTATAAAAGATTATACAATCTTGCAATGGTTTATTGCTCTGCATTAATGATTTTCAAAAGTATTACATATTTAATCCAACAACCAATCAGTTTACCACTCTTCAACAACTAAAGCTGGATGATCTTTCCAAATCAACACGTCTATCTAAAGTTATTTGATACCAAATCGTCTTCCCCAAGGTGTTTATAGAAACAAGGATGATATTTTCCAATCGAGGCAGGAATAGGATGTTGGTGGCAGCATGGATGTGATATGTTTTGTATACCCTAGATACAACAAACATGGAAGCGGAAACATACAAAATTTATCTAAGGCAAGTAACATTTACTAAAACCTACAAGGATGCTACCTAATGATATTTACAACTACAAGAAGGATCAAAATACCAACCTTTTAGAAAAACCAATTTTCTTGAAGAACCCTTATGTAGATCAAATAACTAAGGAAGGTAGTACCCAAAAGAGAATACCTCTAATGGTTCACACTCAATCAGTCCAAATTATTATGTTAATTAATAATTAAGAAAGCTCGCTATAAAACCCTAGAGATGGATTATAGATTCTGCTGAGAGAAAAAAGAAAACTCTAAGAATGAGAGAGAGCCAAAGAGCGGGACGAAATTATGAGGACCAGGAGATGAGTATTTATAGCTAGCAAGGGTTCTTAGAGATAAACCTGATTTGAATTCAAACCGGATAAGGATAATTGATTAAGTAATCTGACTTATCTTTAATTCAAATCTTATCTCCTTATCCCTTCATGTGGTGGACGAAATTTAGAAGGTTTATCCTTCTAATTTCGTTACATATCCTCATCTTTTCAATATTTTCCATGGTTGGTTTGTTAGGGGTCTGATTTTAAAAGGGTGTAATGAGGGAAGGGATGGCCTATGATCATCGTCCAAGTTGTAGCAGCAACGTCTACCAGAGGGTTGTGGTGATGGAGTGTTGTCGACAACTGTAGCGAGGAAGGAGAGAGTGTGGTATGTCGGGTTAGATTGGAGAGAACGAAAGAAGGGAAGGAAAAGGGTGTTTTTTTAATTATTTAAATAAATATAGGATAAAAGAAAAAGGAAATAGAAATTAGAAAGGGTAGTTTGGTCTTTTTACATGGACCAAGGATTAACAATGCAAACTTTTGGCAATCACAGGGACAAAAACTCTGAAAATAAAAAACTTGGACTAAAACTGAAAAAACGTGCCAACCAGAGAGACCAAAACTGTAATTTACTCTAAAGATGGAGTGCAAACAAGAAACTACGGTGTTTAACCAATCATGACTAAAAAGAATCAAACCAAAACATAAATTCGAAATATAATATGTTAATTTGACATACAAAAGACTAAAATAGTGATTCCAAATGAGTTCTAAGCAATACTTATTCTCTGAAATCTCCTTCCTTAGTCCCAATGTCAAGGATACTGGAAAAATAACCCAAAATGCGACTTAAATACACCCACAACCGTTCGAAACCGATCCTGAAATTCTACTCGATCTATTGGATTTTGCACTGGGGATCCACTCGACCAAGTCCTTCTTTGAACCAAAATTTAGAAAATCCAATCACTCAACCGGGCAATCATCAACTTGTGACAGTTTCTTAAAATTTCAAACTTTTACATTTTGAGCCCGATCATTCTGAAACTAGACATGTGCATGGGTCGGTTTAGGTCGGTTTTTGGCTAAAACCAAACCCAAACCGATAAATTCGGTTTTATTGGGTGCAAAGCCCATATGAGTTTAGTTTACAGGGTTTCACTTCAGATTTATGGGTTTTTGGTTTTAAAACCGTGGGTTCGTGGGTTCATGCCTAGTTTTCGGGTTTGAAACCTTGGGTTTGTGGGTTCAAACCCACTAAAAGTATGCTGCTATAAATTATAGATGAGTTTTTGAGTTCAAACCCATTGAAATCATGGGTTTAAACCTGTGGGCTTGTGGGTTCAAACCCACAGTATACACACAGGTATAAAGTATAAATGGCTTTATGGGTTCAAAGTTCAAACACACTAAAGCCATGAGTTTGTGGGTTCAAACCCATACGGGTCGATATCCGTTTTAATGAGTCGGTTCTTCATACAAAACCGAACCGAACTATAAAAGTCGGTTTTTTTTTTCAAAAATTCAAATCCGCACTGTTAGTTTTTGTCGAGTTTTCGCTTTTTCCCTTCGGTTTTACTCATCCCTACCTGAAACTGGTATGCAACCTTCCTACCACCTCCCTTGTCACGTTCCAAGCTTCCAAATGACCAACAATTTCCAGATCCACCAAAAGTGCACCAATCGAAGTACTCCACCACAAAACATAGATGTCCCAAAATGAAATGAAAGGCTGATCCTGCAAAAATATTGTTGTGCGACACAAACAAACTGATATGATCCAGGGACCCAGTAGCATCAGCCCAACAGTTGATAACCCAGCAAGTGATAATGAAGGCCGGCCCAGACGAGAGAGAAAGAAGCCAGCTCGTTACGTGAGTCTCAAATGCCCACATGAATAGTTGCAGACTAGGTCTTGCAACGGCCGGTCAAAAGCGAATTACTTTTCTTTAGGAACCACGTTTTCCATTGTTATTTGTTTCCTTGTTTTCAGTTTCCATTACGCATTTTTAGTTCTATAAATTGTAGGGTCAAATGGGGAATAAAAATTATCAGAAAATTGCTCCATTCCTTTGTCTCTTTCCTCTCTTCGTCTGTTTCTTTGGAAGACTGGCCATCTCTGATTGGCTACCTATCAATTTGGTGCTTTCATCTTTTGTCTCATGCCTCCTAAAACAGATACGTCCTCCGCCGCCAATGAACCCCCAACCGTCCAAGACCAGCTTGAAGCCCTAATTCAGCTTTCTACCATCTCCAATGGCCGATTCGATTCGTTACTCGCTAATATGACCACCCAGTCCGCACGTATGGCAACCCAACACGAAACATTGAACAATATTGTTCAACTCCTCACTACCCTCACTCAAAATCAACACCGAGACCCACCTCCCCTGCCACCGCCACCACCACCCATTCAGCAACCCCGACCCCCCAAAATCCTTCTCCCAACCTTTACCGGCTCTAACCCACTCGACTGGTTATTTCAAGCCAATAATTATTTCCAGTATTACAACATCGCCCCTGCTCAACGTATTGCCCTATCTGTTTTCTACTTTACTGGTGAAGCATTAAGCTGGTATAAATTCTTAGCAAACAACGAGTTACTGGGAAATTGGGATGAATTTTCCCGTGCCTTGCAACTGCAATTCGGTCCTTCTACCTATGAAAACCACAAAGCCACCCTCTTTAAACTGACTCAAACCTCCACTGTAGCGGCCTATCAGGCGAAATTTGAGCAGACAAGCAATTGTGTAACCGGGTTAGATACCGACTCGCTTCTCAATTGTTTTATTTCAGGTCTTCGTGCCGACATCCAAAACGAACTAGCCTTACATCACTCTACTACACTCCACCAGGCTTACGGGTTGGCTAAACTAGTGGAAGATAAGTTGTCAATTTCCAAACCCCGTTTTACACACCTCGACCCTCTTCCACCTATCCGACCCCCACACCATTTTCTCCCACACCCACTACCCCTACCCCGGCCACTATGCCTCTGCCTACACGCCCCACATCAACACCAATTGCCGGACTCCTACCCACCCCCGTTCACCGTTACCCTTCACACGTCTATCCGCCGATGCCTTAAAAAACGCAAAGCTGAAGGTCTATGTTTCTGTTGCACGGAGAAATATGCCCCCGGCCACAAGTGTAACCCGCCCTAATTCTTACTCCTTGCCGATAATGACGCGTACTCCGAACTCCTTGATAATCTCATCTTCCCCAACGTCCCACCTGCAAACCCACCAGACCCACCCGACCACCAATACTTTGCCCTCTCTACCACAACATTTTTTGGGTTGCCTTCACCTCAGGCTCTTCGAATCACAAGGCATATCCATAATAACCCGGTAACCATTCTTATTGACTGTGGTAGTACATATAATATTATTCAACCTCACCTTGTGTCCCACTTTAAACTCTCACTAGGAAAACATTCCTGAGTTTCCCGTTATGGTGGGAAACGACGACCATATAATATGCAATGGGCTTTGCCGGAACCTGGTCGTCCATCTCGCAAAAACCCCATTCACAATTCCGTTCTTTGTACTTCCTGTTGAAGGAGCCGACTTAATCTTGGGCCTTGCGTGGCTTAGCACTTTGGGCCCAGTACTGGCAGATTTCTCCATACCCAAGTTGACGTTTTACAAAGGGCCCACCACAATCACGCTCCAAGGTGAACCCAGATCCACACCGGTCTCCACATCCAGCTTAAAATCTCTCGTTCATCAGGAAAGTGTTGCCTCCCTACACACCCTTTATTTTCACTTTGAGCCTGTGTCACCCACTCCTACTCAATCACCACCTTTACCACACCCAGACCCAATTATCGATCACCTGCTACTACAGTTTGACTCCCTCTTTGACAAACCCACCTCCCTCCCACCCAATCGTTCCCAAGACCACCACATTATTACCGAAACAGCTGCCGACCCCGTGAATGTCAAACCGTATAGGTACCCCCATTATCAGATACAAGTCATGACCACCCTCATCTCCGAGATGCTCATCGACGGTATTATCAGACCTAGTCAAAGCCCATATTCCTCACCCATTTTGCTCGTCAAAAAGAAATACGGGACATGGCGCTTCTGTGTTGATTACCGGTCCCTTAACGCCATCACCATCAAAGACCGTTTTCCCATACCCACCATAGACGAGCTCCTGGATGAATTGCACGGTGCCTCTATTTTTTTGAAGATAGATCTCCGAGCCGGTTATCATCAGTTCCGGGTTGCACCTTCCGATACACACAAGACCGCTTTCCGTACTATAGACGGCCATTACGAGTTTCTCGTAATGCCTTTTGGCCTTACAAATGCACCAGCTACCTTCCACGCTACCATGAATGACTTGTTCCGACCCGTCCTACATCGTTATGTTTTGGTTTTCTTTGATGATATCTTAGTTTATAGCTCGTCTACAGCATAACATTACAGCCACCTCCAATATGTTCTCGCCACCTTGGCCCAAAACAAATTTCACGCCAAATGATCAAAATGCGTCTTCGAAGCCCGAACCATCGACTACTTGGGACACATCATCTTAGCTACGGAGTAGCTGCTGACCCTGAAAAGGTCGCAGCAATACAAGCATGTCCCCCACCCACATCCTTCACCGCTTTGCGAGGTTTTCTCGGCCTCACCGGCTATTTCTGACGCTTTGTGCGTGATTATGCCCATATTGCTGCCTCCCTTACAGACTTACTAAAGAAGAAACAATTCGAATGGAGCAATGAAGCCCACCGGTCATTCTTGGATCTCAAATCAGCCATGTCATCTCTGGCAATACTAACGATTCCTAACTTTGATGTTATTTCTGATGTGACTACAGATGCCTCTAATGTCGCAATAGGAGCGGTCCTGTCCCAAAATGATCGTCCCATCTCTTTCTTAAGCAAGAAAATGGGGCTCCGCATGCAAGTTGTCTCAGCATACGTAAGGAAACTGTTCGCAATAACCGAGTCGGTAAAAAAATGGCGCCAATATCTCTTGGGAAGACGATTCCGGATATTAACCGACCAAAAAAGCTTGAAACACCTCCTCTCACAGGTTATTCAGACACCGGAACAGTACAAATGGGCGTCCAAACTCATTGGGTTCGACTATGAAATTTTCTATAAGCTGGGAAAGGATAACGTTGTTACCGAAGCCCTTAGCCGGATTGCCGACGCCTCTTTATTTTCTTTATCCACAGCTGACATTTCATGGCAATCTGACGTGCGAGAGTACTACCAAACACCAACCGGACATCAACTAGTTCATCATTTAACCAGCAAGAACACCGCGGACAGCCAGTTCATTTTTCGTGATGGGTTACTCTAACAACAACACCGCTTCTTCATTCCGGACAACAAACCCATCCGCCACAAGCTGCTGTGCGAATACCACTCCACACTAATAGGAGGTCACTCTGGTATTCTACCCACCATCAGACGCCTTGCTTCCACTTTCTGCTGGCCTAAACTTAGAGAAGATGTCAAGAACTACATCCGGTGTTGTGACATTTGCCAGGAAACGAAATACCCGACCCATAAACCTTACGGCTTACTCCAACCAATCCCGATCCCGTCACAAGTCTGGAGTGATATTTCAATGGATTTCATCACTCACCTCCCTACATCCAACGGAAAAAAAGCCATTTGGGTCATAGTGTACCATTTCTCTAAGTTTGCTCAATTCATCCCTCTTCCATCCAAGTACAACGCGGTGACCCTTGCTTCACTCTTTTAACAGACCATATATCGTCTCCACGGACTTCCCAACAGCATCATTTCTGACCGGGATCCCCTCTTCTTAAGTAAGTTTTGGCAAGAACTGTTTTCACAACTGGGTACAAAACTCCGCTACTCCACCGCCTACCATCCTCAATCCGATGGTCAAACGGAAGTCGTAAATCGCTGTTTACAAAATTACCTTCGCTCATTTGTTGGATCAGAACCCCAAACTTGGAGTAAACTCTTGTACCTCACGGAATTATGGTACAACACCACCTACCACTCAGCAATCATTATGCCCCCGTTCCAGGCTCTATACGGTCGACCAATTCCGGATATCAATCGATACCAACCCGGCACGTCCACCATAGCTTCCATTGATACTACCATTGCTGAAAATACAAGGCTGCGGTCTCTCCTCAAAGATAACTTAAAGCGGGCTCAGCAAAGAATGACCGATCTTGCCAATAGCCACAAAACCGAGTCGAAGTTGGAACCATGGTCTACTTGCATCTCAAGGAATACTGTCAGCAATCAGTTCAAAATCGCACAAGCAAAAAGTTGAGCAAGCGATTTTATGGCCCCTTAAAAATTTTGGAAAGAGTCGGTAATGTCGCGTACCGTTTAGAATTACCACCAAACGCCCGCATACACCCCGTTTTTCACATGTCCTTACTTCGCCAAGCGTTCGGAAATCCAAATCCCACACCTCTACGAGAACTACCGCTACCGGAACCGCTACTACCTCAACCAGACAGGGTGTTGAATCACCGAATCCACCAGACCAAACTCCAGATTCTCGTAGCATGGAAAAATATGGATGATTCAAAGTCCACATGAGAGTTTTATGATGACCTTTGTTTCCGCTTTCCGGAATTCTGTGCAGCAGACACGTATGTTACAGAGCTTGAGGACGAGCTCTTTGTCGAGGGAAGGGCAGTTGATACGATCCAGGGCCCAGTAGCATCAGCCCAGGAGTTGATAACCCAGCAAGTGAAAATGAAGGCCGGCCCATACGAGAGAGAATGAAGCTAGCTCGTTACCTGAGTCTCAAATGCCCACGTGAATAGTTGCAGACTAGGTCTTGCAACGGCCGGTCAAAAGAGAATTACTTTTCTTTAGGAACCACGTTTTCCATTGTTATTTGTTTCCTTGTTTTAAGTTTCCATTACGCATTTTTAGTTCTATAAATTGTAGGGTCAAATGGGGAATAAAAGTTATCAGAAAATTGCTCCATTCCTTTGTCTCTTTCCTCTCTTCGTCTGTTTCTTTGGGAGACCGGCCATCTTGATTGGCTACCTATCACAAACATATAAAAAGATACATAAAATGCATGTAACAGATATAACCTTTGTTATACAATCGCTATTATACATAAGTGTTATAAACTTTGTGAATAGTTAGCTGATTACACATCGTGATCAGCTTGTTCCACATATGTGTTTTTGCTCCTTTTAGAATCCTAAGCAGTGCTTTGCGTGAAGATGATGCGCATGCGGTTGGATTCATGAAGAATTCATAAATATAATCTTTATAGAAAACTATAATGAAGTCGCGTGTCGATTTTAACGTTAAGAAAATAAAACATAAAAAAGATAAGACATGCATGAAAGATGAAATCTATGTTCAAATGCCGATAGTGCCTAGCATGTGCTTAATGTTAACGGAAGAATACAAACAGAAAGAGAAGTGGAAATTTGATTCAAAACAAATTGAAGCCATAAGGATAAAATCGACGACAGAAAAATTCCGGAGGTCCTAGCTAACCCATGATTCCTATATATAAACACATGGATAAATTAAAAACGTAATTTACTTTAATAATACCTATAACTTTTAATAAGTCATGACATGTTTAAAGAATAGAATTAGTATGTACACACGTATACACTTGTGACGAATTTAATCACTAATTTTTATATGAACTTGATTAAAATAAGAAACAAAAATTATCTGTTGATGTCAATAGTGTATTTTTTTTTGAACGGCAAATATATCCTACTCCTAAATTACTCCTGGTTATGTTAGTGTCAGGGTTTGAACAATGGACCTCCATGTTAGTAACACTCATTGTTAGCCAAGTGGGCTATGTAGAATCTCATCAATAGTGTATCTATTATATCTCATTTATTCATTAAATTGTGTAAAATTAGAACAATAAGAATAAAAAATTATTAAGTTACGAAAGTTTTAGTTGCATTTTAATTTCGTATAATAAAATATAAAATGGTGCTTAAAATGGACGATGATTGAACTTGTTATTATATAAGAAATATATTATATCGTCTAAATTGAATAAAAATGAAAACATATTATCACTATTTGTAAGTAAATGTGTTTTCTAAAATATATTTGCTTGTATAAGACCGTTTATTAATAGTAAATATATATTGTGCTTTGGCTTAAAATAAAACTATTAAGATATAAGCTTGACATGCTGACATGTGCAATTGGCATGCTATGAAGAATATTTTCATTAATATATAAAAGAGTAGTTTTTGTCGGTTAGTAGTATGTTTATTGTGTCCGACCCAAATCTTTACACCCTTTTCAACAAAGATTACACTCATCTCCTATTACCAAATAAATAAAATTTAATTGTATTTTTATACTCCTCATAACAAATTAACTAGAAAAACCATATATATATATATATATATATATATATATATATATATATATATATATATATATATATAATACGATTTATCATTAGATCGCATTATGCACACCATCTCGGGTGTGTTGTGATGGCTTATGTTGTGATGATCCGTGATCCATGTAAAGGACGAGCACAACCAATATCAAACATTTATAAATTGTTTTTTCAAAACTTAGCACTAACCTATTTAAATAGCCAATATCAAACTTGCAATTTTGTTTTGTTATTGAATTATTTTTAATTAGAAAAGATTATATGGTGTGATATGTATACCAAGCTAATGTGATATTGTGTGGATGAGGCGGAGGTAACCTGACACCCTATCACATGTGATGGTGTGATAAGTATACATGATGGCCTAAGTTGAAACACACTGTCACGACAATGCCTAATGATCATAAATGGAAGTTGTCGTTGCGTTGATCAGGATTTATTCATCATCGTGTAGTAAACCTACAGGTAGGGATACTAAAGCGATTATGAAACTAGGAAGTAGGAAGTCGGTTGCTACAATAAGCCTACATAAGACTATCAATGGTGTCTAGCCTTAATCATAAACAACTTGATGTCACCCGACATAGCTCTTTTGCCCATATCATCGATAATGTGGAGGGATTTACAATATAACTTGGTCAATGACATATCAACATATAAGAGCATTCGATATGGAAGTAAAGCACAGTGTAGGGTGCTGATTTGGCATCGCAGGAATGCGGGTAACACCATCCTCCTCCCCTTGTGGGGTCACCACAAAGGGATTTTCATCGAGCAGGGAAGAAACTCATACACACATAAACAAATTTTTAATTAAAAAATGCAAGGAAGTGAGGGGTGACCATTTCCAGGGTGGAAGGAAAAATGAGGGGAGATAACTAGACGCTAATGTGGCAGAAAAAAGTAAAGGGTGAGAGTGACCATACCACCAACTTAAGGGAGTTAGAAAGAAGTGTATTGTGATCCAGGTGAGCAAGTTGTTCCATTTAAGAAGTTTGAAAGAAACATGCTTTGTAGATGCCACCCAACAAATTATGAATAATAAGATTACATGTTAAATTTATGCATGTGCCTTTCATGCGTCTAAGAAGTACTATATATAATAGTCTCAAATGAATTAGATTATCAAGTAGGGTGGCCCAGAGCTCTCGAAAGGGGTTTAATGATCAAAAACACAATTAATTAACCAAATTTATTGAAAGTTGGGTTTTGTTGCCATTATTTAACTATTAGAAATAATTCGATCAACATACTGGGGTCCATACAGCTACATTGTTCAACTTAAGAAGTGGGAAAAAAGGAACCAACATGCTAAAGTAGATACAAAACCCACCAAGTTATTAATAACATGAAGACATGTTAGCATTATATATATGCGATGCGAAGTAGCGTGTTTGATAGGTCTTGATCACGGCATGTGGCTTTTCTTAGGGAGAAAGTTAAACTAAGGACGATCACGGGCCCAAATTGAACTAAAAAATAAGGAATCTAGGGAACCGAAGACCGAACCGATATGTAACTTGGTTCTCGATTCGAGTATAGGATTGAATGGAACCGAATTTGTATATTGGGTTGCGGGTATCTGGGTATAGGGATCGAATGGTGTAACATCCTGTTTCTTTGGTAAGTGTTTTAAGTTTTAACATTTGTGTGAATAATGGGTATTTTGGTCATTGATAAATGTGTTAGATAGTTGAAATCTAAGTTAGATAGTAAAGAGTGTGGTTGGAAATGCTTTTGGAGGTGCTGTAGCTAGAAAACTGAGCTGAAACACAGCTCAGGCATAGATAGCGACGTTATCTATGTATATTAGTAATGCTAATAGAAAGTAGAATGCTATTATGGTTCAAGCTGAGTGGAAAACGTCAAGCGGACCAAGGAATTTCTCAAGCTAACATATAGCGACGCTAACTTCAATGGTTTCCAAAGCTAACCTTGTCTGACATCATTCCACTTAAAAACCCCTAGGTCGCCTATTTGGGGGGAAATACCTTCAGAAACAGGAGAAACGAGAGAAAACGAACCTAGGAGCGATTTTAGGTCTATTTTAACTATAGAAGGTGGGAATCAAAGGGATTTTTACATCAAGTTCAAGGATTGAGGTTAGTAACCTAAAATATGTGAAATTTTTGGTTGATTTTAACTAAATTATTGAATGTTGGAGTAGATGAAGGTTTGGGAATTTAGGGTTTGGTTATGAAATCCGTTGCATGTGGTATTTCTTTGCTTCTTGAGTGTTTAAGCGTTAAAAGAAATGAGTTTTTGAGCTAAACCTTGTTAATGTGCATAGATAGACATATCTATGTTGTCAAAGGAAAATCATATAATATTTACTTGTAAAGCTGAAGTAGTGTTAAGATACTAAGGAAAGTTTAAATTTGTTCTTCTGTAAACTTGTTCTTTTGGACACATGGTGAGTGACTTATAACTTCACTCTCATTATGGTTGATGTAGATATATGTGCTATTGTATTTGTATTGCAGGTACCTCACGTGTTACTACTGTGAATATATTTGCTTACACAACTTATGGTGATATATAATGGGATATGTGTGAAATCCCTTGTATTTTATACTTGGTGTTTTGGGCTAAATCTTAGCCACTACTTAAGGTGGAATTATGAGACTGGTGTATAGTCTCTATTGGCTGGTGTAAAGGCATATTCTTGGTGACCGTTAACTGGGAATAACACTTCAGTGTTATTTAACTTGGTGACTAATTATTGTGGTATTGTTTTGGTTGACAAATTATTCTAGTTACTCACTAAGCTTAGGCTTACATAGTTGTTTTTTCTTGGTGTTTCAGGACCTAGTGGAGCTAAGGGTGAGGCCATGATGGAGAAGTGAGAGATTCCTGGTCACTTATCATATTTTGTCACTTTTGGGAGCTATAAGTGTAGATGATAAACCAGTTGCATCATGTACTTTATTTTAGTATTTTGTAACAAATTCTCATAATCATGATCTAACTTGTATCTATGCTCATGTTTGCACTCCTTTTAGTATAAAACTTGTGTTTTCTTTAAAGATTTTCATGATGTGCAAGTCATGTTTTGTTGGGGTTACAAATGGAACCGATATAACAACTTGAATATTGTATTTTACCAAAATAGAAACATACATCAATTTCAAATAAAAACAATATACTTTATTTTTATTCCACAATAGAAACATGGATATTGTATTTTTACCAAAATAGCAACATACTTTCATTTTCCTACTAATATCAATAATATACTTACATTTTGAAACACCCTCGCTTAAGGATTTTCATAAAATACCCTTTTAAAACCATCATACTATCATCATTGTTCAAAAATCCCCTTTTGGTGAAAAAATTTAAATCTCAAAAGCTTCAAAAGAGTCTCCTTATGTTTAAACTTCATTTTAAAACACATGGGATTTCGTTAAAAACTTGTTTCAGAGTTTAAGTTGTGGAAAACGTCGTTTGGTCCACTTTAGATAAAACATTTTAGTTTATGAAGTAGCGAGGTTGTTACAATTAAATCATTACACTTAACACCATCAAGTACTCCATTAAACATCCAGCTCTTCTAAAGTCATCTTAACTCCTCAACCTGAGTACACATCAAAATAAGTTAGGCAATTGAAATGCCTAGTGAGTTTACCCGAGGTTGACCCATTTAGAGCGGGCAGTGAACTACCACACTCGGGACAAACCTCTAAAAATAGTTTTGACACACTCAATTGTTGTTTAAAACATCATAAGGATTTACTCAAAATAGAGAGTTGTGATATGCAAATGCAATGCATGATGCAACTATCCCAAACCCATGTCCATCTCATAAAAGTCCAACTCACCACAATGGCACCAACCTAAGTTCACAAATGACACACACAAAGCATGTCACTCGATCCCCGTATAGGCAAAACTAGGACTAGCGGCCATCACACTAGCCCCATGAGGGTTAGCAACTCCCTCATGTAGTTTCCTATTGTCGGAAACAATCCCAAGACATCATTGAGGGTGGCTATCCAGCCCAAGAGGCCCTCTACATGGGTATAACATCATAAAGGTGGCTATCTCAGCCAATAATCATTAAGGTCATCATAAGGTTCACACAGTCAATCCCATCCTATATGCAATGCAATGTACAAATAGGATGCTCAAAACATCTTTCAAAACATCATCATCATCTTTATTTGAAAACATCTTTAGAAACACATTTTCATGCAATGCACAAGTAGTAATCATATAACACATTGCACATAATAGCATGCATGAAAAGTAATTGATAACACACACAAAAGGTAGTGGGAAAGATGTGTACTCCCGGTAAAATCAGCCAAGGTCAGCTGATGAGTCAATACTAACTCCACACAAGGTTGATTCATTTGAAGGCGCTTCTAGACATCAACTCTTCCATCTAAATCCTCCTAGTTGAGTGATAACTCAAGTCCTTAGTCTCACCTCCAAGTCATTACAATACACCTCCTTCCTACAAGACAAGAATGGAAGGTGTCATACTCGCTTCATCTAAAAGTCGCAATATAATTACTTCTTTAGAACTAAAAAGGAACCATCATCCACCATCCCAAAATGAAGTCCTTGACTCTCTAATATAAAGAAAATCTTAGTTAAAACATCCCCAAAGTTTGGCATTAAAACAATGACCCAAGGCCCAATCCATAGAGCTAAAAACTAAAAAATGATGAAAATATGGAAAACCCCCAAACATGGGTCGTGCTCCCCGACACAGGCCGGGTTTAGACTCAGCAGATTGCACAGACCATTTTATACGGGTCGTGTTCTGCAACACGGGTCGTGTATGGCCTGCTGTAGCTTCATTTTTGGTCCTTTTCACTCCCTTTTGACCCAATTCAAGTTCCAATTCAACCCAAGACTAAATATATATGAAAATACACTTCTAAGAACTCATTTCCAAGTATTCAACTCCCAATCCAAGTGTTCATGACTTAAACCAATGGAAATCATAATTCAAGTTCTTATCTCTTAACAAGTGGTTAATGAGCTATGTTCCAAGTCAATCATTACAGTTAACACCATCAAGTACTCCATTAAGTCCTTAACCAAGATCATCCATTAAGGGAATCATTCCCACACAACTCCAAAGAAGACAGCCTCATTGAATCCCTAATTCTAATCATTGGTTCAAATGGTTAAACTCATGGAATACCCAATTCCAATCCATCAATTGATGACTACAAGTGGATATTCCTTCTTCCATTCCATGGAATCATTAGGAATAATCCCTACTCCACCATTACTTCCAAATTGATTCAATAACTCATTCATCCATTAAATCAAAGGATCCATTCATCATAAGCATGAATAAAACCCATTTCAATACCCAATTCCCATATTCTAGTGATTCAAGGTTTAAGATTACACATCAAGGGTTGGAATCCTTAGGGAATCATTAGAAATGAATCCCCTCATCCAAAACCACCATATTCATCCATCAATTACTATATTCTTCAACTATTCAACAAATCCCCAATTTCTAGGGTTCATAACACCCAAATCAATATCAAGCAATTGGATCAAGAGCATCCATTGATTGGATGTTGATCAAAACATGAACTAGAATCATTAACTAACACTTAGGATCCTAGGATTTCCTCCCCCAAACCACCATTTTTGGACTTGACATAAAACCCCACCCAAAAACGGGTTTACAAGCTAGAAGAGCAAGGGTTTATACCTTATATTGGCTAGGAACTTCAAGTATATGATCAATCTTCAAGAACAAGCATCTAATCTTCTTGGAATCCATAAAAATCGCCATGTTCTCCCTATCTTTCTCTAAAAAACGTGGATATGGCTGAAATGGGGAAAACCCCCATCAAAAACCTTACATCTTTCAAGACTTTGCAACATTAATCCCCCATAGTTTGATCTTTTTTCATACAACACCCAGAAGTCCATAATTCTCATTAGAAGTCTCCATATTAATATTTATGCCCCAAATGTAATTATTTATTTCCCTTGAGTCATTGTCTAGGTCAACACTAACCCTTAGTTTCCCAAATTGATACAAATGGTTCCTTACACTAAAATTCTTCACAATTTAGGTCCTTAATATTAATTCAAGGAATTATTTGACCTAATTTAAACTCCACATCAATTCCTTCATAATATCTCTAATTTTCTAAATCCATGACTAGTCAAATCTACTTAAGTCATGTTTGGCCAATTTGACACTTTTAGTCCTTATGACAAAATTTCTCACATTTGGTTACAAATAGATTTTAAAAGTATATTTGGCTCATTTATTCACAATATAAAAATATAACAAAATATTAAACCTATTTATTCATTTGTTTTCTTTATTTACAAAATAAATTTTATTTTGTCGGTTTAAGCCAAAAACTCCTAGGCCCAAAACACGGATGTTACACATTTCTTTACCAATAAAAGCAATGTACTATTGCAAGTTCTTAGTGATTAAAATGTAAAAGTATATATTTAATCATTAACCAATATGTTCGAAAAAATTAATCAATATTCTTGTCGGGGACTCCATCGTCACGCCCAAACAAAGGATCTATCACAGACAAAAAGAAAGATTTTATAGAAAAATCAGACATGATACCCCCTGTTTCAAGGCTCGTAACTTAGTGCATTTGCAACCAAATAAAATACTTCTATCGTCTAAAATTAACTATAAAACTAAACTAAATGCTAAAAAATCATATAATTCCAAGATCATATGAACAATAAAAAATAAACTGAAAAATAAAAAGCACAACGTGTATGATTGGGTTGCCTCCCAAAAGCGCTTCTTTCTTCACCTCTTTTAGCTGGACCTTTCCTTCAAGTGATGACTACGGTGGATCATATGTCTGCTGGCGTGGTTGAACTCCAGCCGTCGCCACTCCCCCTTGATCCAGTACTTATCCAGTTTTCCTAGGTCAAATGGTATGTCGGTCTTTATGTTAAAACCCAGCTGATGTCTCCAAACTATTCCATGTGAATGCTTGAAAGCTGTTGTGAACATCCAAGCTCGGTCCTTTCTCCGATGTCTCTTCCATACTACCGGCTTGATGTGAAGCGCATCCATAGCCGAATCCAAATCTTGGCTCACATTATGCCTCCTGTAACTGCTTGCGTGTTGAATGTTGTTTGGCTATAGAGACTACATACGTGTCATCTATATAATGATGACTTTCTTAGTTGACTAGTTAGCCTATAACGACGACATGTCGTCGCAATAGGGTAGGCAGGAAAGTGAAAGTTGTGGCATGTATCTAAAATTTAGTAGATAAGACAATTCGTTACTACACATCCAAAAAATTATTTTCATTTTCTATTATTATTTAATTCATTAAACGAAACGACGTATAATAGGTGCGGTCTATAGGGACGACATGTCGTCACAATAGCCTCTGTATCTCTTAAAAGAAAACCCAGTCTAAACGATTGTATTCAGTTCCCCTAATGGTATAACTCTTTCTTTCTGGCAGAAGCCGAATCGAAGTCGCGATTTGGAGACGAGAAATCGCCATTTCTCTGGCATACTCTAGCAGTGACGCCTTCAGCTTGTAAAGTTTTATCGTTTTGTAATGTTAGGGTTGGATTTTTAGCGGGGTTTTCTCCCCTAGTGTTCTATTTTTTTAGTTATCTTCACCTCCGAGTCTTTTTGCTGCTTTCGACGACCTTCACCACCGGCAAGGGGTAAGCATTTAAGTTATTTCTTCTATTTCAGTTTCAACATTTAATTAGTTAGTACTTTTTCATTTTGATTGTATAATGCTTTTAAAAGAACAATTTCTCGTTTGTAATTCTATAATGTTCATTAGCTATGTATGAAGCTCTTAAATAGTCGATTAAGCTCTTAAAATGCGACTGAATAGGACCAAAATGTGAAGATTTTATGTTTTTATGTATAACCATACATTTGGCTTTATAATTTTTATTTGAATATGTTAAAAAACATATGTTAGATTGTAGATGCTATATGTTACGTTAAGTATTGATTAAGCTCTTAAACCATCAATTAAACACTTAAAAATGGTTGAATAGGACCATAATGTTAGCATTTTTGAAATCTGCCAAAGTTTCACTTTGGCCCATGTAGTTTGTTACTTGCTAAAATTTCCCCATATCACTTTTTATTAACTATTTTGGTCATTTTATGCTACTAGATGCTATAAGGTCGATTATGTACATATAAAGCTTTTTAATATGTCCATTAAGTGTTTAATAGGCTGAATAGGACTAGCTTGTAATTAGTTTTCAAATCTATCAAGTTGAAGTATAATGGATGATTCTGATTGAATGCATTATAATATTTGGTAAGAGTATGTTTATTATTTATTTTAGTTGAAGGTATGGTAACACGTGTTGCCAGAGGTCATAGTGGAAATGGTAGGGGTAAACCTCCACGAGGCTCAAATAAGATCCCCACAAGTTTTGATTCATGTAAGTAACATGTTCCTATTGAATATATGTCTTTGTATTGAATATATACTTATAAAATTATTAGTTACATGTATCAATGTAGCTAAACCAAAAAGGAGGATCCGTGGACATGGAAAAAACTTGAACCAATTTGAAGAGTTCGCAAAAAACAAAAATAGGTCACTACCCCCTTCAATTTGATGACACAGGGAAAAAGTTCAAGTTTATTGGATATTATTACCAGATCTTTATACAGTTGGTCTCAAATGAGGCTGGGAGAAGAGTTCCATTTCATTATCTAATTTGAGATGTTATTCCTCACAAATATAAGAGACACATTTATCCGACAATCCATGTAAGTATACAATATAATGTTTTATTTATATTTCAATTCTATAATTGTTAGATGTCTTTTATTCCTTTCTTTTGCAGCAATATTTTGATCTTGATTCTTTTTTGGGGACACACCTAATTGGAATAGAGTTATGCTTGGAATAGAGAGCGATTGTGCCAATAGTTACAAGAGGCAGGTATTGGAATTAAAATGGCATTGGAGGTTACATGGATGTTGAGAGAGCAAAGAAGATCCCACACCTAGACAGACTCCAAAGGTGTGGAGGAAAGTCATTGAGAAGTTGTCTACCACCGACAAGTACTAGAACCGCTCCAAAAAGAATTTCAAAAGAATTCAAGCAACAGAGAATAACAATTATATTCAGTTTCTCATAGGACTTAATCGTATGCACAAAAAATTATAAAGAGGTAAAATTTTAAGGATTCGAGGAGTTATTAACAGTTAGATCTATGGCATTATATTAAATCTTGTTTTTATAGATCAAAGAAACATGGAAGACTAGTTATCAAGAAGGGGGAAAACCATTTTAGGGAAAGTCGTGAGTGAGTTAACGATCGTGCGTGAAGTGATTGGGTAAGTAAAATTTGTATTAGTATGCTTAAGTATGTTGTCATTTTGTGTAAAATATTTATTGAAATTTAGTGTAGATTGCATATTTTGCTATTGAAAGTGGATTGTATATATTGAAATATGAGAATTGTTATTGTTATTATTAATAGGTGAAAAAGTTGGTTATCCACTTTATAGTAGTTTTGCTATCAACTTTTGATATAAAACTAATATACGTTTATTGTTTTGTTTAATGTAGGATTCCATTCAAAATGAGTATAAACTATGCTAGATGACGTTGGTAGTCGAGTTGCAAGTCGATGAGGTTGAATGTCTCAAACGTACACTTGGAGAAAGACGTGGGCATACACAGGACGTTGATAGAAAAGGAAGAATATACAATCCTACTACGTACTGAGCACTTTATCAAATACCTAAAACTTCAATTAAATGACCCAACAATATACTCAACAATTAACTCAAGAAATAAGTTAATAATTAAGTCCATAATTCAATCAACAAATGCAAGTAATATTATCACAACAGAACATTCAAAATCCCATAACCATCGTTTCAATTTGAATTTCATCCAACACAACTACAACCTATAAATATTCAACCTCCAACAATCAAGGTGATGATAATGAAAGTGATACCGAAAGCGATGATCAAATTAGTGTCGTCGGAAGTGAAACCAAAGGTAATTAAACAATTTGAACAAATTTTGTATGATATGTGTATGATATTTTAAATATTTTGGTATTAGCATTTTATGTAGTAAATCATGTATTTATATGCTATTTGTATGACATTTTAAATGTGTTGATATTAACATTTTATATTTTGGTAAACTATATATTTATATGCTATTTGTATGGTATTTTAAATGTTTTAGAAAATAAAAAAAACGAATTTAAAAAAATATATATGTACAACGGTTATAGAGACAACTTGTCGTCGCTGCTCTGTCGACAAAAACTATGCACTGACTATAGGGACGACATGTCGTCTCTATAGATGAACCTATAACAACATGTCGTGTCTATAGAGCAGTCTATATAGATGACATGTCATTACCCTATAGTGACGACATGTCATTTCTATAGAGCACTGTATAGAGATGACATGTCGTCTACCCTATATCGACGACAACTGGTCCATACAACCTTTATTTTATCTTTTTCATTTAATGGAAACTTTTTAGCGACTAACTTATAGTAACGAAAATTCGTCTCCATCATGTTCTATTGTGACGAAATCTTAGCGACAACATTTGAGAGCTATAGGAGACGACATGTCGTCGCTGGCCGCTATAGCGATGACTCTGGGTCCTATAGCAACGCCATTTTTCATCTCCGTAGACTAGACATTGTTTCTTGTAGTGAGCTCTCTCTCTCTCTCTCTCTCTCTCTATATATATATATATATATATATATATATATATATATATATATATATATATATATATATATATATATATATATATATATATATATATATATATATATATATATATATATATCTCTTACACACACATACACTACATGCAACAAATTCAAAAAACAGTTAACGCAACCTAATTTTAGAAGCGTTGCCTTATCAGAGAAACACGCGCAGGCATGTAGCAACACTTTACCAGAAGTGTTGTCTTGCCAGAAAACTTTTCACGCAAGGAATTCTGCCATACTTGATGCTACAGTTGGGCTGACTTAGTTGGAAACTAGATATCGCGTGGTGAGCTTGAAAGGCCAAATCCGTGATAATAGTCTATAGAAAAATTCGAAAAGATATACGGAGATTATATACATTTTTGGAAGTCCATTGCTTGGGAGATAACGCTTTTAAAAATAATTATTATGATGTATTAGTGAAAGATATATGTTTGTTGGTTTAATGTTTTTTATATGCATGTCTATATTAAAGGCATTACATGAAAAGCCCACTAGTAAATTTGTAAGACAAATGGATAAAAATGTATTGCTAAATTACTAATTTCTCACCTTAATTTTAACAATTTTGCTTAGATAATCGCCAACGAGATTAAGTAGGTCACTTGAGAACGGGATTCAGGGCGATGTAATATTTTATTTTTTAGCGGCCTGGTCAAACAATGAGAACAATGTGACTATCCAAATTAACTCAAGTTCTTATAAACAGAGAAAGAACATATTTGTAATACACGTTTTTTCTTCTAATGAAAAAAATTGACAAATTAAGGTTATATGGAAGTCATATAATGTCCCTTTCCAAGTACATTTTTTGGGTTTAGTTTTTCTAGTTCGGTGAACTTAGTTTGTGAAATTTGCATTAGCAGACACAATCGAGCCAATGCCCACTTTATCTTTGCTGAGCACAAGCTAAAATCTTGTATTCATTATGCTCTCAATGATATCTCTTGGTTGCCTAACCCGCATGCAGGCATGCTTCACCACTCTCTCCCCCACCCTTTCTCTCTCCATAACTACACCCCTATATAACCCTTCCTAACCCCCACTACTCTATTCTACCCATCACAAACACAATCCAACAACTACCATAAGTCTCCATCACCATCATCCATGGCTGTCTCTGGGTTCGAAGGCTTTGAAAAACGACTGGAGCTTCAGTTTTCTAGTCACGATCCTGACATCGGCATCGGCCTCCGGGAACTCGATTTTAAGTCTCTTGAACAAGTTCTCCATCAAGTACAATGTACTGTCGTCTCGGCACTTGGCAACCAACACTTTGATTCTTACGTCTTGTCTGAATCCTCGCTCTTTGTTTACCCTACCAAGATTATCATCAAAACCTGTGGCACCACCCAGCTCTTGAAATCGGTTCAACCATTCATTCACCACGCCCGAACCCTCAACCTTCACGTAACAGCTCTTCGTTATACCCGTGGAAGCTTCATCTTCCCAGAAGCTCAACCACACCCTCACACCAGTTTCAAAGAAGAAGTAGTGTACTTGGAGGATAACATCCCCACAAGCCTGTGTTACAGAAAAGCTTCTGTAATTCCATCAAAACTCACGTCCCACTCATGGCATGTGTTTTCCGCCGGAGCTGTTGAATGTTCCGATAACGTGCCACTAGATTTATACACGGTCGAGGTGTGCATGACGGATCTTGACCAAACCCTAGCTCGCAAGTTTTTTCGACATCCAAACGATGGAAAAAACGGTGACTCTGCCGGAAGAGAGATGACGGAGATAACAGGTATTAACCGTATTAACCTGAATGCGAAGATATGCGATTTCGCTTTCGATCCATGTGGGTACTCAATGAATGGAATCGACGGCGACCGTTACTCCACTATTCACGTGACGCCGGAGGATGGTTTTAGCTACGCGAGTTTCGAGTGCGTTGGGTCGATTTACAATGACGACATGGCGGATATGGTGAAGAAAGCCGTGAGAGTTTTCGGTCCGGGAACAGTTTCCGTTGCCACCACCAACGCCAGTCAGGACATGTGTACGCGTATCAAGGGTGCGGTGGAACAACTTGGGATGAAGTGCCGAAGTTTTAGTATGGATGAGTTCCCAGCTGCCGGAACGGTGGTGTTTCAAACGTTCACGAGTCGCCGGAATAGAATATAATAGAAAACGATAAAAGGGGGACAATGGGTGCATGCATGATGACTATGAGGATGATGTGATGATGTTGCATGAGTGATACCAATGTGCATGTCATAGGATGGTGGGGTTGACTTGTGTAGAAAGATATATTAATTAGAGAGGTTGAGGGAGATGTTCTTGAAATGGCAAAGTTTGAGGGGGATGGTGTGTGTGTGTTCATCTACATCATGATAATGTACCCCACTTTGGTTTGTCACGCCTAAGATTTTGAGGAATGTGTTTTCTAGTGGAAAATATTTGGTTCATTGTCATATTCATTTAGTAAAATAGTTCTGTTTTTTCGATTATCATAAGAAGATTTATCAATTATATTTCTATCATAAATCATAACCTTGATGGTTTATATTGTGTCTGATTTTAAACCACATAAATAGTTAACTTCATGTAACAAGCAGATAAGTAAAAGAACAAGAAAAAATATCGATTATCATTAAGTGATTTGATTAAAATTTATAAGAATGATATATGATTGAAGGAGCTCTTTAATTGTTGAGTCTGTTTAAACTTCTTGCCCGAGGATCATAGACGTATTTGTATTTTATCTATGTTGAATTTGATATTTGTTTTTTTAAAACACAAAGATTAATCAAGTTTACATTTTATACAATTTTAAGCTATAGTCGTAAAGGACATCTAATAAAGTATTGAATAATATTGCGGGTCAAAAACCACAAAAGTTTTGACTTAGAAAGTCTTGTGTCCCCCGTTATGTGAAAATTACAAATTTTCTATTCGGGATGTTTATAATATTTTTAGTGTTCCGTTTAGATAGTCCTTTAATTAGAATCGCTAATGTACCCATGTTGATTCTTGATTATTACAAAATTAGTGATATTATTTAAATCACGTATGTCGGCTCGTTTTATCTCATTAACAATCGAATACCTATTCAACCAATTAATTATGGGCACGTAGATAAAAAAAATATTTCATAAGAGAGCTCATTATACAATTAAGTTCAGCTAATTACGCATGCATATGCACGAGGGTGACAACACATAGGCGGCATCATTATATATATATATATATATATATATATATATATATATATATATATATATATATATATATATATATATATAATCAAATTATTCTAGCTAACCATATAACCATATTAAAATTGCCCAATGTTCACTTATGAACATATGTTCATATATATATATATATATATATATATATATATATATATATATATATATATATATATATATATATATATATATATATATATATATATATATATATATATATATATATAGAGAGAGAGAGAGAGAGAGAGAGGTAGGTTCAATAGAGAACCAGTAAAATGTAGAGAACCAATCTCAACCGTCTATTATTTTAGATTAAAGGCTATGTTGAAACACAATAGTTGGATCGAGATTCAAATAATGCGGAATAATAAAAATAAACAAGATCAAGAACAGACAATATGAAGAACTGATGTCGAATGATTTATATGCAACTCAAGAACAATTCGATGTGAACTATTCTGTATGAGTGCCGTAGAAAAGATTACAAAAGTTAACCCTAATTAGGGTACGTGCATGCTATTTATACAAAAACTAAGTATGGAAGGACAGACCCATTCCATAACCGATAGCTAAACTAATGGCATTAAATCTGGCGATAAATCCGATCAGCATCTTTGACTCAATCTTTATTTATGACTCAACAATCTCCCCCTTTGAGTCAAAAATGCGACTTGTCTTCATTCTTCTGGTTTCATTTCATTAGCTTGTCTATCAAACACCTTCGGAATCATGGCCAGGATCCTCTTTCGAAATTCTATGTACCATCTCAACATGTCGTTGATGCATGTTTTATCATCAGCGGTGTTGGATTGGAGTTTGTTGGTGATGTGAAGAATGTGTTCCAACACTGGTGTTCTGTGAAGATGTTTGTCCGAAAGATAGAATATCCTTTTAATATTCTCAAGCCCTTCCTTTGAGTTGTATGCCACACTCCAATTTGAGTCGACAATTTTACCGATTTTACGCCTACTAAGATTTTTGGGAGGAGGGCGTCTTACAGTCAAAGGAATCTTGTCCAGAACACCAGCAACTTCAACATCCAACTTCGCAACTTCAAGAATATAGTATCCAATCATTCTTTTGAGATGATCAGAAAGAGGATGATACTTTTGTTCTCTCGAAAAGATGTTGAACAGAGATATCCAGTCGAATGGATTCATAAATGGTAGATCAGCAAGAGAAAGTTCCATATTCTCTTTATCATCGCCGCTGAATGCCAAAAATCTTGCGTTTTTGAATGGAACATTAACCTCAAGAAGACGGGGAGTCAGTTGTACAATCTTCTTCAAACTCCAGGTTAAATGTTGAGCAAGCGCGTTTTTCAAATAAAAGGTGAACAACAAATCATTCACTTCCGAATTAGAAAGACGAGTGTCTTTAAGTTCCTCGAACCCTCGGAACAAAAGTGCTTTCGCAGTCATCGGAAAGTCAAGCTGAGAGTTGACGTCATTGCTTGTGTTATACGAGGTAACTGGTTGAAGCCAGTTCTCCACAGGCTCAGTAATTGCTTCCAATGTCATCCTTTTATAGTGGCAGGGAGGAAATAATGACATCTGAGTTTTCAAGAGTAATTCAGCCTCTCTTTTGGCGGCTTCCTCAGCATCAAGTTTGCGAGTGAGGTTGAGGATTTCATCAATTTCCTTATCCCTAGTTGATTTGGCAGCATCCTGATCAGAGACTTGTTCTTCCAATATCTCCTTGCCTTTGCTTTTTGATGGATCTGTAGAGGATGGACCAACATCTCCTTCAACATTCATCCTTTTGAACCAATCGTAATCGGGGTTCTGAGTAGCATGTGTAGCCCCTTTTTCATTGTCTTTTCCGATAGTAGAAAATGAGGTTTTGATCGGGTTGTCTTTATTCGGAGTGTCCTGATTGAACGTACTTTCTTCATTGATCTCTTCTCCCCCTTGTTTCGGAGAGGCAACACCTTCTGAAACACCCTTTAATGCGGCTAGAAGATTGAATACAGGATGAAGCTTAAGGGTTAGATGTCTGCGCACCTGAGGAGTGAGAATTGGATCAGTGTCTTCAACAATTCGATGAAGAAAAGAGTCGATTTCAGATACACCGTTTCGAACAGCTTTGTTTTGAGAGACAGCCGAGGTGAGAATCGCAGACTTGTGTCGGATATCCAACTTGAGAACCTGGATTTTGGTTTCTTTGGCTGCTAATGTATCCATCAAGTCATTTTCCGTGGCCAAATCCTTTTTCAGTTGGTCAAATTTTGTATCCATAGAGGATACCCATTCGGAATATTCTGTCTTCATTTCCGAAAGTAAGGTGGAAAGCTCCTCTTTTTCTTTCTTCAGAATGCTCCCAAAGTTGGAGATGACCTGTTGCATCTTTTCATTGTTCCTGACATGAGAGTCTCAGAAGTCCTGAGTAAATTTGAGAACATCTATTTCCAACCTGCCAATAGAGGTGGCAGAATTTTGCATTTGGGTTTCTGATTTCTCTATGAGGGAGGAGAATTCACGCATGAGATTTATATTTTCGGTGATTAAAGTGTCCACCGAGTCCTTGTGAGCATCCAACTGGGATTGTCAGTCGGAGATTGAGGGATTCGCCTTGGATTGAAGAAGTAAATCCAGTTTCTCGGAGATTTCCTTGAGCTGATCAGACACCATTGGAACCGATGAACTGTGGGTCTTGAGTTTAACAGTGGATGGAGATTCAAGGAAGTCTGAAAGATCATCCTGGTCATCATTAACCAGAATATCTTCCTCTTCATCATCATCTGAAGGAAGGTTGACATGAGGCGAATTTGAAATGGTAGTTTGTTTGGGTGATACGGATGGAGACTTTTGAGTGATTGTGGTTCGGAGTGGTGAGCGTTCAGGAGTTGATTGTGGGCTAGAATGAGGAGTGGTTTTTGGTGTGGGGTCATGAGGCGGCGATCGTGGAGGATGAGAAGGCTTGGCAGTGGGTATACCTTCAAGATTTTCTGTAATCGGAACATCGTGTGGGGAATTCAGAATAGGTTGAGTATCAGAGAGTTCGTTTTCTGAATCAAAAGACTGGACAAGCTTCCGAAGCCTCCTTGGACGTTTGGGCTGTTTTTCGGTGTCGGACGCTGCACCTTTACCTTTTCGTTTAAACCATTTTCTTTGGATTTTCAAGTCTATCAAAAGCGTCTTGATGTGTTTGGTCAACATTACGAACTCCCGATGGAGATAGCAGTCTGTACTCAGCGATACATTGAACCTCCTTCGGAACTCGGTCCAACATCGTGATCGGAAGTGATCCAATGAAATCAAAATCCTCCGATTTTGTGGTTGCAAACTGAGTGGTTGACAACGTCGGAATAACCGCTAACACAGAATCGGTCATGACATGGATATGATTTTGCTCAATAGCCCTTTTCACCACAATGGACCAAAATCGAGCACAAGATATTTCAGAGTGACGGTTCTTGTAGTTTACGCTCTCGACAAATTGGCTCCAGAGAATAGACCCGTAATCAAGATTGATATCATAATAGAGTCCGTAAAAGATAGAGTAAAAGAGCTTACTTGCACTGTCTGTGCCTGTCGTTCGTTCAGAGAAGCTTTTGAACAAGATGGTAAAAAGAAAGTTCCACAGAGGTGGTAGACCCTTCTTTGTGAACTTGGATAGTTGCGTTATGTCGCCCTTGTAGCCTAGTTGGTAGAAGAACCATGGAAGAGTAACAAGCGGAAGGGAATCAGGATCGACAATATCATTTTGATCAGTAAACCCTAGCAATTTTCCAAAACGGGACTTGGAAATGCGCGTCTTGATAGATCCTACTTCAAAAGTAAAAACATCATCAGCCTTGTTGTAGAATGCTGACGAGTAAGCAGAGGAGAGATACACGATTGGAATCTCCTCTGAAGCAGTAAGGGTTTTGCAGATTCTGGAATATTTGAGACACTCGATCATCGGCTGAAGAGCTTCATTATACTTGGAAGAGTTAAGATCGATGATCATATTCTGATTTTGTTTGATCTTCAGCATAAGAGAGGAGGATGTATTTTCGTTTGTAGAGATGAACCAGCCATTTGAGAGTTCTTGAGAGTTCTCGAGAAAGAGAGAGCTGTGAAGATGGAGAGTTCTTGCGTGAGAGATGAAGTGTGGAGAAGAGAGAGAGTAACCCAAGAAACCCTTTAAATATCCTTTGGAGATTGTTTGGAAAAGGAAATCCCGCTTCAGTCGATTCCGTTTTCCAAGAATCACGCTTTATCATCATGAGTGGCCCCCAAGAGTCGCATTGCAGGCGCGTGAAAAGCGAGAAAGTAGCTGCTGTTGAGATGACGTTGTAACGGCCACGTCTTGATTACCTCATCCAAAATTTCAAAAATTTGATGAGTAAAAAAAAATGCCAGGTCATCAATCTGAATCCTTATCATAAAATCAACCAGAATTAGAAAAATCAATAATGATTTTCGTGCAAGAGTGTGTCAAAGATAAAGAAGAAAATCAAAATTTATTTGGTAATGTGTGATGTCAGAATGACATAAAACTGATTGACCCCGGACAATGATCTCTTCCTTCAGAATCATGAGAGATTCGGAAGTGATTTTGTGGTATCCCGTTGAATTACGATCAATTGATTGATAAGAATCATTGAAAGGTATCTTTTAAGATGTTAGCTTTATGAGGTGGGTTTAACTTTCTTTCGAATTCCGAAAACGTGAGAAATGTCCGAAATCGGAAGAAAGGACTTGTTTGACCAGAGTAGTCATGAAAACAAGTGAGGGTAAGGAGAATTTTGTCTGACTTAGGAAATATTTTGAAATCTCAAAAAAAATGAAAAACTGGATCTCTTTGGATAAAAATTACTTTGGTGGAGTAGATTTCATAAAGATCACGCAAAAATAAAAGATTGAGATTTCCTTTGAAGTTGTCATCAATTCCTTAGTGTGGTCGGATTTTTGGGTTTCATCCGAAACTGTGGTAGAAACAATTCCGAAATCATGAACACAGATTTTGTGTAACCATCAGTTTTCAGTGGTAATGCTGAAAGCCTTCATAAGGGTTACAGTTATATGGAAATGTATTAAGTGTGGAGAATTGATAAAAGGGTCGAGAGAGGTTGTTTGAGTCTCACAGCTTCTCATGGTGAAAATGAGTTGCGATCTTTGACTAGACTTTTCGAAATCATATATTGAAATTGGTTTTTATTTCAATAATCATAGATATTCATTATATAGATAGACAGGTGGAAAGAGAAAGAGTTTTACTGAGAAATACTGCTGAGGATCAAAGTCATAATGAGAACTCATTAAATGCTCAGGCGAAAAGAGTGGAAAACGTCCAATCAGATGCTAATCAGCCGTCTCTGCTTTGATGACGCATAATAATTACAACAGACTCGCATCATTACTCCCAAAAAGTAATTTAATATCCACTATTGGGAAGCCTAATCGGTGTCCTGTTTGCCTATAAAAGGAAAATATTGTTAGCAGAAACAGCACACACTCACGAGAGATTACCTTCAGACGGTTCATCAAATGGCTCAGCGTCCTTACAACCGTGGTGACAAGGTCGAGGTGAAAATGCGTGAAGGTGAATACGCAGGTGACACTTATGGTGGAGTCGTCATGGCGGTTTGGAACCATTGGTATGAGGTCAAGATGACCACGCTCAAGGATAGTGATGGTGGTGGTCCCCTTACGATCCAGACCAGTTATCCCTACTTGCAGCCTGTCCCACCAAAGATCTTGGTGGAGTATAAACAGTTCGACCTCGTGGAGGTCTGGCACAAGAGAGGGTGGTGGCCGGCGGTGATCATCCGGACAACTCCTCACAACCAGTTCTTGGTGGGACTGGCGGATGAGAGTCGTCTCTTCGTGGATGAGTGTGAGGTGCGAATCCGTCAAGCCTTCCACCTTGGTGATCCTCCGATGTGGCACTATATAAGTTGTAGGATGAAGTAGTTTTTGTTTTTCCTTTTGATGTACTAAACTACCGTCCTTCAGTTTAAATAAAAAGTGTCTTGTTTTTGTTTATCGATTTCTCTTTGGATTCTGTATCTGCATTTTCAAGTACAGTTGACACAAGAAGAACAAAAAAAAAATAAGAATTAAAAACTTAAGGTAAAATAAAATAAAACAAAATAAAACACACAACATACGAAAACAACACAAAAAGAAAAAAAAACACATTTTAAAGAACTAGAAAATGTTTTTGATATTTTGATATATATAAAGAAAGTATTTTTGATGTTTTGTTGAGAGAAAGAAGTAAAAAAAATAGAAAAATAGAATAAAAATAGAGGAAAATAAATATACAGAAAGGATACAGTCGCTCCTAATCATTCTTGTCTAAATTCCGATTTCGAGGCATTCCGAATTTCGGAATCAATCGGAAAATTAGTTGGATTTCGGAACAGATTCAGCTTCCATCATTTCGAGGCCTTGAAGAATTCTATTAAATGCTAGCTCTGGAAGTGCCTTGGTGAAGATGTCTGCCAGTTGATCATTTGAGCGAACAAAATGAATCTCGATGTTGCCGTCTTCAACATGATCTTTGATAAAGTGATATCTAAGTGCAATATGTTTAGTCATTGAATGTTGCACTGGATTGTGACAGATCCGAATCGCACTTTCGGAATCACAGTAAAGAGGAATACGTTTCATACTGACTCCATAGTCTCTCAGTTGGTTTTGAATCCATATTATCTGAGAGGTGCATGAAGCAGCAGCAATGTACTCAGCTTCAGCTGTTGAGAGTGACACACAAGTCTGTTTCCTTGATTGCCAGCTTACGAGTTTTCCATCGAGAAGTTGACATCCTCCTGAAGTGCTTTTGCGATCCAATCCACAACCACTAAGATCAGCATCAGAAAATGCTTGAACGAAGAACCCAGATCCTGACGGATACCATAGTCCAAGAGAGGTTGTTCTTTTGAGATATCGGAATATGTTCTTCACAGCATTGTGATGTGGCTCTCTAGGATTAGCCTGAAATTTAGCACAGTAACAAACAGCAAACATAATGTCAGGTCTGCTTGAAGTAAGGTAGAGAAGTGAACCTATCATTTGACGGTAAAGAGTGATATCTGCTGCAGGTTTATCTAGTGAAGGAGTGAGTTTGGTTCCGAAAGCTATCGGAACTTTGACTTTAGAATCTCCCTTCATTCCGAATTTCTCTAAGAAAGACTTGGTATAAGCTTCTTGATTGATGAAGATGCCTTCTGAGCTTTGTCTGATGTTAAGGCCTAGAAAGAAATTGATTTTACCCATCGAGCTCATTTCAAATTTTGTCTCCATCAGTTTTTGGAATTCAGCCGTTAGACTAGGATGAGTAGATCCGAAAATGATGTCATCGACATAGATTTGAACAATCATCAGGTGACTTCCTTCCTTTTTGCGAAAGAAAGTTGGGTCGACAGAACCTTGCTTGAACTTGGATTGCTTGAGAAACCGAGTTAAAGTTTCATACCAAGCTCTTGGAGCTTGCTTTAAACCGTAAACAGCTTTATCTAACACATAGCAATGATCGGGATGTTTACTGCTCACAAAGCCTGGTGGCTGTTCAACGTAGACTGTTTCTTCTAATTCTCCATTCAGAAATGCACACTTGACATCCATCTGATAGACATCGAAACCTTTGTGTGCTGCATAAGCAAGAAAAATTCGAACGGACTCCAGTCTGGCCACTGGTGCAAATGTTTCTTCATAATCAATTCCTTCTTCTTGACAGTAACCTTTAACTACCAGTCTTGCTTTGTTCCGAATGACATTCCCTTCTTTGTCTAATTTGTTTCGGAATACCCATTTCATTCCGAGAACTGATGCCTTCTCCGGAGTCGGAACTAATCTCCACACCCTGTTGCGTTCAAATTCATTTAGTTCATCTTGAATTGCTTGGACCCAGTCAGCATGATCGAGTGCTACTTTAACTGTTTTAGGTTCAATCTTGGAGATAAACGAATGAAACATGCAAAATTCCACTTTTGAAAATAATGCGACTTTCTTTTCTTTAGCTTGAGCTCGAGTGAGAACGCCAGCAGATGTCGCTCCGATGATTTGAGATTTTGGATGATCTCTCGTCCATTTTATCATTGGAGGATAATTTGGATCATATTCAGGATTAATTTCTGGAATAATTTCTTCTGCTTCCGATTGTACCTCTGACTGTGTGTCAAGGTCATTGTTTTCAATTTCATTCTCCCCCTGGAAGTTTGCATCGTTTCTTGTATCAGCAAGATCAGAGTGACCCTATTCAACCGAAGGAGTGGTTGACTCTGATTCAGGAGCCATACCCTCCCCAATGAATGAAAGATAACCGTTGACCGTATTAAATTAGTGGCTATGATTAACATCTGATTTTTTAAATTTTTTTTTTAATTTTAATCAGTTATTAATTAATATAAGGGGTAATACGGTAAAAAGCTAATATTTTTTTTGGAAACTAGACGCTTATTTAGAAACTGAATCTGATAAAAACTATCCCACTCCTCCATTTAACCTTCTCTCTCGCTTCACCCCCTGCCTCTCTCTCTCTCTCTCTCTTTCTCTCTCTCTCTCCCAGCTTCGATCTCAAAAAGATAGAAGCCCACTAAATTCGGTAATCGTATTCTCTTTAAACCACCACTCATGGTCTTGAACACGTAACTGGAATATACAGACTACATGAAGGGCAGGAGCCGCGGCAAAGGCGCAAAGCCTTAAGCAGGTGCCGACAGCGGCCTAGCAGCGATGGCGACGATCGCCGCCGTCGGTATCCATCAACCCAATGAGCTGCCCCTGTCGAAGTGTGATGTGCATCTGCTTCTCTCGGATTCCTCCAATGCTGCCATCGTCGGAGGTAAGATTGTCGTTATCCGTTGTTCTGGTTCCGATTTCATTGTTCTGATTTCGTTGTAATGGTTCCGATTTCATTGTTTCTGATTACATGTAATTAAATATCACTGATGAAGGTGACAGTGGCATGATGACCATCAGGAAGCCCAATGTATTGTGGCTGAGTGAGTGTCTTAAACGTTAGAAATAGATCTCGATTAGAACAAATATAATCCCTTGCTCCAGAATATATGATCCATGAGAAATGTGTGTGCAATAAAAAGGAAGATTTATAAACATTGGCTACAAAATAGGGATAAGAGAATGAATTACCTTCTTCATTCATAGCGCCATTGGATACTGAAGGATGAACTTGTGCGTTGAAGGCTTTGGAAGAATTTTGATTGTTAAAACAATTGAATAAGATGCTCATATTTTTCCATCGATAAAGGAGGAGGAGTCGGAGACGAAGTGACATTCTAAACACTAGATTTAGGATCTTCCTTCTTGGATTGTAAACTTAAACGAAGCAGGAAAACCAATCAAGTGATAATAATTGTTTTTGGTATGGCCTGGCTTTTTGCAATGATTGCAAATCAATTGTTTCTCTAAAGAGGAATTGGATTCAGAAATGACATGCATGCAATTGCATCATTACTGAGAGTTGAAGGAATAGAAATTGTGTGTTGTCGTTCTTCTTGGATAATCATCGAGTAAGCAGCAGAAATCATAGGGAGTGGCTTTGTCATTAGAAATTTTCCCCTGATTATATTGTAAGAGTCGTTCAAGCCCATTAACATTTGTATGAGACATTGATCTTCTAGGAATTTGTGAATTGATGCAGTTGTTCCACAGGTACAAGAGGGATGAGTATGAAGTATGCATAATTCATCCCAGATCTTGGTGAGTTTGGTGAAATATGATGAGAAATCATCATTACCCTGTGAAAGGGAGAAAAGTTGTTGCTGGATGTTGTATAGGAGAGTGCCATCGGATTGTTCAGAATGCTGATGAAGTTTAGTCCAAATTGCATGAGCACAAGGTAACAAAAGAAGTCTATATGCAATGTTTTTGCTTAAAGCGTTTAGAATCCAACTAGTCACCATAGAATTTGCTTGATGCCAGTTTGGATACATCGAAGAGTTGATTTCAGGCGATTTGAGAGTTCCATCAACAAATCCAAGCTTGTTTTTAGCAGATAAAGATATCATGGAACGTTTCCATGAATTAAAGCCAAGACCATTGAAAACATTGGAAACGAGGAATGAATTGGGAGTATCAGATAAACCAATGTAAAAGGGACCGGAAACGTTGATATTTGAAGAATCGGAATCGAAAGAAGTTGCTGCAGCCATGATCGAGAGAAAGTTGAAGAAGAAACAGAGGATCGAAGTTAGTATGATACCATGTAAGATTTCACACTAAAAGAGTAAAACTAAGTGAACGATTGGAAGTATATTTTCTCATTAATCTTTCAAAGAGAATAACAACCGAATATATACAACTATTCTAATAGAACCTACCTAACTTCTATAACAGAATCTTAACTACTTAACAACAAACTATAGACGTGGCATAAGGTAGTAAATGCTAACAAGCTGAACTAGATGCAAACTCGAATTAGTAATTTTCCCAAACACCACGAACTTTAATAAGACGACTCTGGTGAGCAACATTTCATGAATCCTTAAAAAAATAATTCCATTCTTCAAATAAAGACTACTAATCTCACTCCTCTTTAACTTACTTCTGATACTACAAGCATTCAACGACTATATTCATTTATCGCCTATATTTGCACCCATTCTTGTTAATTAATTCTTGAGTTCTTTTTTACCCCCCCCCCCCTTCATATCGTATGTTATTATTTTTTCAATTTCTATGTATCATGGCATATCTCAAACAAAGAAAAACCGTTCCTCTTATTCATATTATGATCACTCGCGTACTTTTTGTCACCTCTCTTTCGATAATTAGAAGTTTCTGAAACAGATCAACATGATTATTTTCCATGATATCGTTGGTGTTCTTGTGGTGAATTACCCCAGAGGTTTGAATCCACGTCCCAACCAAATCCCAATGGCTTTGACAAAGATTCATACTCAGTAAGAGTTGTGTTTAGTTGCCTTGAATCCTTCAACCCCATGCTGACAAGCTATTTTGGTGCTGCATATCCCTTGGTACTGCCTTGCTGGTGACCATGCTCTTGTTCTACATTCTTCTTAACATGTACTTCATCTTCAACTTTTTTCAATTGCTTGCTTTCCACATTTTTCTGACATGTCTCAACAAACACCACCAACATCATCAAAGTTGTAACCCTCTTCCTTATTTTCTTATCCCCATGGTCCTCGTTTTCTTATTTCTTGTATATCATCCACTAAGGGGCTGTTTGGTAGGATCTGAATTTTTAAGATCTGAAATTTTAAGAGATCTGGATTTTTAAGAAGGTCTGAGTTTTTAAGATTTGAACATTTAAAATGTTGTTTGAACTTCTGAATTATTGGGGTAGGGGTCGAAGATGTCCATCATGATATCTCCTTTACCCTTATATCATACATAAAACCTTCACTACTAGAAAATATGTCTTTAATGACATACGAACAATGACACACGCTAATTAATGACATACAAAAATGGTGTGTCATAAAGAAAATGTCATGTTTCTTAAAATCTGAAAGATTTACGACATACATAATTGTGTGTCGTAAATCTTTGTCATGTTTTATAAAATTTATGACTTACAAACTTGAGTGTCATGTTTTAATGTCATAAAATTAAATTAAAAAACAAAACACGGAGTACAGTTGATCATTTGTGTGTCATCTTGAATTTAATTAGTGTGTCGCATTATTTCCGACCCTTTTTTCCTTTCCGTTCACAACATTAGGGTTAGAAGGTTTCAAATCTACTGCTCCACCTTCGTTACCCTTCTTCGTCTCTCTTTTCCATGTCTCTCTAGCCCTTACCCCTGTGCGACTTAACCGATTCATCTATCATCTATCATCTGAGTTCTAACATTCTCCCCCGATTTAGTGCGATTTAACCGAAATCGTCTTCTGAGTTCTAACATTCTCCCTTGATTTAGTGCGATCAACAGTCTAAGCTTCTGATTTCTAACCTTCTCCCCCGATTCAGTGCGATTTAACCGAACGCGCTTCCGCTAGTCGACAGGTTTAGTGCGATTCAATAGTCGGAGTCGGTTCCATTGGTGATTTCTAGGGCTTGGAGTCAACAGTAGCGGTAATGACATTAGTTCTCCTGTTGAAGACGTTTCTCGGCAGGCACAGCTATCACAAGAGGTTAGAAATTGTTTACATACGCTATCAGAATGTGGATATTTAGGGTTGTAATTTGTTTATACTTGTTGATTCAAACAGTAACAGAAGAATAATTGAGTGTTATGGTAACCTGAATGTGATTATATCCAAATTAAGGAGGAACAAGAGTAATCGGTAATCATAACATATCCACTTCTTGCTTGAGCTGCTAATTTGATTCATCTTTCTACTTTTCTGTAATGTAGCTTTCGAGGAAGATCATAAATATGGTAGAGCTAGAAAGACTTGCTTCATTGGGCATTCCAGATGGTGCTGGTATTCGTTCCACGGTGTGGAAGGTTTGATCTGAAATCTCATTTCTCTAGGGCTCCTGTTTCATGACGTTCTACTGTAGATGTTATCATGTTAACGCATCACAACATCATTTTCTTAATGATTTCTATTGTATTTCTGGAATAGAAAGATTAATTTGTAATATGTTCATGATTTCAGCTCTTGTTATCATATCTTCCTAGTGATAAGGGGATTTGGTCATCAGAATTGGCCAAGAAAAGGTCTCAATACAAGCATTTCAAAGAAGATCTTTTGAAGAATCCAGTAAGTTTTAGTTAAAATTACAATACTTGAGCTTTTTAGTTCATATCATATATATGAAACACTCATGATGTCATAATGGCTAATCAGACAGAAGTCACTAGGAAACTGGAAGAATCTACATCTTCTCAAAATGGTGAAAAGACAAAAGAGGGCAAAGGCTTACTCCAAGATCAGAGATACCTAAGGACGAGCATCCTTTAAGTCTAGGAAAAACAAGTGTTTGGAACCAATTCTTTCAGGTATACCTTTTAGCAACGTACTTTCAATGAAATGAAATTTGTTTTTTTATTTTTTTTAATTTGTAGGATACTGAGATAATTGAGCAAATAGAATGTGATGTGAAAAGAACTCATCCAGACATGCATTTTTTCTCTGGTGATATGATACTGATTCTGCAAAAGCTAACCAGGTAACTAACTAATTGATTAAAGATTTTACAGTTTTTGATATTTTGAATACATGAAATGATGAAAATGATATTGTACTTTCAGGATGCTTTGAAAAACATATTGATTATATATGCGAAATTGAACCCGGGTATAAGATATGTGCAAGGATATCAAATTTCTAAAACACTTTCGTTATTTATATGCATTTTGTTTAGATTTGTAACTACCCTTTTACAACTAGAGGAATTTTGATGGGACATATCGCTTTAAGCTACCAGAATCCAGGTCAGCTTTTTTTCTTCATAACATCTACCTGTAATTTTACCCTTTTACCCTTTTACACAAATGTATCTTGACTACATGTGACAGATACACCTGGAATCCTGAGGAGACGTGACAGTAAGTTTGTATTGTGTTTAATAAAAGAATCTGACTATTATTCTATTAAACAAATATCTAAAATAATTTTTTTTTAAATTTTGTTAGAGGACAGGAATAATTTAGAAAAGTTAACACTTGATGTGCTGTCTCATTTACCTACTGCTGTATTATTCGTTCATGATTTAACCAGAGAATGTTGGACATCTCCTTCAGATCAGGTACTGCCATTTTTAAATTTTGTTTATGTTTAGTCTTTTGTATTGATATCCGTTAATAATGCAGTTTTTAATCTACCAAGAAATAAAAGAAAGATTCAGTAATCATCTTTGGATTGATGATAATGAAGAATTATTAAAATACCGAAAAGTGGGACCCGGTGGAGCTCTTCGTGTATCTATAAAAAATGAAGTTGATTTCAATTTTGAGGCAAATCATCAAAACCTTATATTATATTCTTTAATACATTTCATCAAATTTCTAGGGCAATGGTATTGTACGCTGCTCAAAGTGGATCAAATAAAAGGGTCAAACTCAATTGGGTCAATGTTATGGTGAGCACTTAATTCATTTTGGAAATTGCAATGGTATTCTTCATTTTTTCTTTTCATTTATTATGTAATTGTGTAGTGTCCCCGTCAGCCGGGAAATATCGAGTGTGGCTATTATATGCTTAAGTTCATGAAAGAGATAGTTGAGGAAGGAGTTGAAGTGTTGATCGATAAGAATGTAAGTATACTTTTTATAGTGCTATTAAATTATTGATTTGTTAATTATAGCATCTTGCTTTTATAGTTGCTAAATTTAGTGAACATCTTTTTTATTAGGTTGGGAGTGGCAAGGTGCATTACACGGATGCTGACATTGATGAGATTCGTGAAGAATGGGCGTCTTTTGTAGCCAACTTTATTTTCCGGTAAAAGTTTGTATTTGACATATGACTATCGTTTTTTGATAACTTTGAATGTTTATTAGTATTTGATAACTTTGAATGTTTATTAGTATTTGACATGACTACAATAATTTTGATGAATTTGAAATGTTTATTAAATATGATATTTTCATTTGTATTATGATGCATTAAATGTAATTTAATTTGAATTTTAATATAGCTACAATTTTTTTTAAAACACCCGAATTCATGACACAAAAATTGTGTGTCGTAAAAATGTGTCATAAATGCGTATCGTAAACGTGTGTCGTAAATGCGTGTCGTAAACGTGTCGTAAATTGTGTGTCGTAAAGTGTGTCGTTAATGCGTGTCGTAAACGTGTGTCGTAAATGCGTGTCTGAAAATACGTGTCGTAAATGTGTGTCGTAAATGTGTGTCATAAATGTGTCATAAATTTATGACACACAAATGTGTATCATATTTCATTTATGACTGTGGCTTCAAGGACATATATTTGACATTTGTGTGTCATCTGTACCCTTTAATGACACGCAATACGTGTCATTAAATGTCTTTTTTCTAGTAGTGCTTCAATAATCGCTATGACATTTTCAGAAATAAATACGGGGATATTAGTCTTGATACACACCCTACCGGTGCTTATACTCTCCTCATTTTCATCGTCTATGAACATAATATTACCCCATGTATTTGCTACCCTATTAAACGTATTGTCAGACCAAGCATAAAGAGGTAGTTTCCCAGCCACACATCGCTTAGTCCCATCATAGTTTGCATGGTCTCGGTTATTCCTTAACTCCATTATAGCTTTTTGTACGTTTATTTCTTCATGCATGGTTGTCTTTCCAATTTATTTTCTATCAAATCTCGCCACAGTTCCAAACATATGGTAGTTTCCCAGCCACACATCGCTTAGTTCTTTGTCAATCGCATTCATATTATTTACCTCCAAGAATCTCACAAATGCGAAACATTTCCTATATTTGACAACTTTCTAGCAATGTAGACGTTAGGCAACGGTTCCGAATTCACCACATAACTCCATACTTGGTAATGGTGGATCATTATATGGTATGATACAAAGACATGTTCAACACAGTTTCCATCCCTTCGTACTATTTTGGTTCCTGTTCCTCTCATGATGGTACTGTCGATCCCCCCCCCCCCCCCCCCGACCCACCCACCCACCTCTGAGGGAATATAATCAACGATTAGCAATTGGTAACTCCAGCGGCCTCACAAATTTTCTGACGGCTGCTAGGGTTTTCACAATACGTAATTTTTTATAAAAGTGATTATACTTAATTCCTCAATAACTCTAAACATAACATATGGTGGTCTGCAAGTCAAATATAGTGACTCATTAATTTGCATATGGGATCCTTGTTTGTCAATCATAACCAGGAGAAATGATCCCACATATATAAAACAATAAGATAATAAATTCAACACTAGGTGCGGTTTGTTAATCTCCCCTAAAAAGAAAGTTCTATACGATTTGAGGAATTGAGGTGTGTGTGACGATGAATTTGCACCTCGAGGATTTATCTAATAAAAGGAATATACTGTAGTAGTTAAAGAAAACATAAATAGTTGTTTATACAGTTTTATACATCCGTCTTGCCAGATTAAACCCATAACTGTGAAGTTTAATTGAGTATCAATTGAATAGAAAACTTGTGATGATGAAAAGGAAATATTATGATATGGTCTATATTTTGATGGATTGAGAAGTTGCCACATTTGGCCTTGTTGTTTGGTAACATAATCATGTTTCTTGTAAGTTGTAAAAATATTTGATGCCTCAAACTAACGACAGAATAAGTGACCTACCTTGGCATGCCAAAGTTGCCATTTCCACCTCATATATATATTTTTTCTTTTAATTCCATAAATTTAAAATTGTTTATATTTAAAGATTAATATAATTAGAAATCATTGATTAGAAGTTGGATATTTGATCGATTGAGAGTTTCGTTTTGTTTTAAAGGACATGGCAAAATTAAGAATCGTTATCATTTTATAGAAAAATGACAAAAAATAACGGTCAACATATCTCTTTCTATTCTTACTTTTGTGAGGCCAGTTCTCAACTGATTGTGAAAGAAAAACATATACAAGTTATTTTATATAAAAGATGTGCATTGTAGCTAAATTTTGACTCTTCAATAGGTCATTGGTATTTAGCTTGGCCCCGTCAAGAAAACAGAAGAAATTTCAATTACATATGAATGAAAAGCAATATACATTAATAATCTTTGGTCCAATCGTTTTTATATTTTCCCGTGCTTTACATACATATTTGTTTATGAGTTATGTATAACTAATACATCGAAAAAATATCTTTGAGATAAACGTACATACATATATAGGCACATATACGTAAAAAAGTGTGTATGCATATAGGTCATTGACCGCTACCGGTAAGTAAGCAATCAAAGAAAAACAAAAAAATGACATATAGAATTAACACGGTTTGGTTGATATAACATACGTTCATGGATAGAAACCCGAATATTCTTCTACTAGTCAACTGTTTTAGATACATTGGAATCCCTAACTATATGAATGCTTATAAGTTATAACTGGAAAAAAAAAAAAAAAAAAAAAGACCAACTATAGGGCGAGACTCATATACAAGTAAATCCAAGATAACAAAGTGTGTTCATACCTTGGAGAATCTGCCCCCACACCCGTGAGACAAGTATCTGTTGTGTACAGCTTCTTGCCTAACGGGCATCAAGCTACTCAGAACACTTATTGTAACGCCAAGACATGTTTTATTATATAAGTATAATAAAAGGGTAAAAAGGTCATTTTACCTTGGAAGGGTAAATTGGTCTTTTGGATAGAAAAGTATTTGGTTTGAAATAATATTTTGAGTTTTGGACTTAAAATGTTATAAAAACATATTTTGGGTCGTTTTACCGCAAAAGGGTATTTTGGTCATTTGACCGCGTGAAAGACCAAATATGAAAAATATTGTTGGTTGTGGCAAATGTATAGAGAATGAAAGTTTTATTGTAATAAAACTTGATTATTGTGGTCAAAGTGCAAGAAATGGAACTTAGGGACCAAAATTGTAAATTTTGAAAATATAAAATGGAAAAATCCTCTCATTTTGGCTGAATTTTGAGAGCTTACGGGAGAGGATTTTTGGTGTGAAATTCTGCAGAAGTTGGAGGAATTCTTGAAGCTTTGAACTTGGATTTCGATTTCTAGCTTTGGATTGAAGAATTGGAAACTCTAAAGGTTAGAAATTCAAGTTATAGCTTGGTTATTCTTGATAAGTTTTGTAGCAACTCAAAACTGCATTTGCAGTTATGATTATGTGTTTAAATTGATGTAATGCTTCCAATAAGTCATGCTTAAAAGGACTTAATCAAAGAATATGGAAGTAGGTTGCCATTATTGATGAAATTGAGAATTTTTGCCAAGAACCCTAAATCACAAATTTGTGTGATTAAGGTGTTGTTAATGGATAAAAAACTTGTTATTAGTTAAAGGTTTTGGTCCTAGAACAATCCATAATCATTAAGTCGAGTATTAAGGGCTTAAAATGAAAAAAATGGGATTTTATAGCATAAAAATCGGAATTTTCTGGCCTGCTGTTCGTCGATCGCGACCCGACCCAAGGGTGGATCGCGACCCGACTATGCAGGCGCGGTGCGCCCTTGGCCTAGGCGCGATGCGTCTCCCAAGCAGGGGGTCAGAACTGCTATTTTTCGTTTGGCTTGTCCGTTTTAGCTCAAATTTGGACCATAGGCTCGTTATGGTCTGAAAAGTTTGGGAAAATTATTAAAGTGAGTTTTCGACCCCTCGGGGGCACTGTAGATCGACTCGAATGCCTCGGTGAATAGTAAAATTCACAAAAAGTTAGTAAACGGAAAGTTTATTAACTAGGCATTGTTTATAACGATATTGTATTGAACTCTATTGTATTAGAGTTAATTGGAATGGCTATTAACCTATTATCATTTGGTATATAAATGATTATATAGGTGTGGGACACAATGGTTGTGGTGCACGCAAAGGCAAGAAACAACCGGAATATAAATGCAGCTAGCATCCAGGTGAGTAATCTCACTGATATCATATATGATATATGACGATTGAGTTGTTACAGGTTGAAATTTACTTGTGGGACGAAAATGACAAGTTTGAAGATATATGAAGACGACAATACCAGATAAGCCGTGAGTCTGATAAAGACAAGAACGGAGCTGTGAGTCTAGGCAACAGCGGGATTTTCCTGTGAGCCATATATTTATTTTTATAGACAAGACCGGGACCAGCCGTGAGTCTAGGCAACAGCGGGATTTTCCTGTGAGCCATATATTTATTTTTATAGACAAGACCGGGACCAGCCGTGAGTCTAGGCAACAGCGGGATTTTCCTGTTAGCCATATATTTATTTTTATAGCAAGACCGGAACCAGCCGTGAGTCTAGGCAACAGCGGGATTTTCCTGTGAGCCATATATTTATTTTTATAGACAAGACCGGGATCAGCCGTGAGTCTAGGCAACAGCGGGATTTTCCCGTGAGCCATATTTGATCGTGAAGAAACTGTTAATAGATGGTGCGGCCATTTGTGGCTATGATATTCTGGTGCGGCCTTCGGGCTATGACAAACTGGTGCGGCCTTCGGGCTATGACAAACTGGTGCGGCCTGCGGGCTATGATTTATACGCAAGAAATGCTTTGGTACGGCTTGTATAGCCACGACAAATGATACGACTTATATAGTCATGATATATGGTATAGTCAGGTATGACTAAGAAAGATGGGACAGAAATAATACAGAATAGATTTGAAGGGTATGCAAATAACAGACTGGATATGACAAGTGTACAATGTTCGGATGTGATTCGAAAATCACATGATATTACGATTCGGCCGGTAAGGCTATGCGGTAGGATACGAAATCCTCAGATACATACGGTTAGCCAGTAAGGCTAGTAGTCTGGATTCGATATCCAGACAGTTATATGATTGTATTTATATTGTACACGTTATTTGCAGATATGATTACTCACTGAGCTTTATAGCTCACGATATTTGTTACTGTCCCTGCAGGTTAGCTTGATACTGATAAGGGACAAGATAGAGTCCGTGACTTTGAAGTGGGACTCGTAGATGCTGTCAGTAGCAACCCGGCTTCTAAGGAGATTATGGTATTATATACTCTCCTTGATACACTTGTACCCGTGTTTTCTTAAAATATACCCCCTTGTTATGGTTTTATGTATAAAAACCTGTATTTAAAATGAAAATTTTTCAGGGGTGTTTTGTTTTAAAAGCCGGGTGTTACAAGTTGGTATCAGAGCCGTGGTTTAAGAGAACTAGGCGTCTATAGAGTAGATTCCTGGACTTAAACCCTGAGATAGTAGATACGATGCATAGTTAGGTGTATATAGCTGTTATTATACATATATAACCTAACTGTTGCCGACTTCTGACGTATAAGAAGTATGAACTGTAAAACTCTTTGGGAGACATTTAGGGCGCGAAGCTCTAGGAAACGGACCAACCCTTCTCAAGACTCCGTTGTACGTGGAGCAAAAAGGGGACGAAAAGCAGAAAAATCCACTTGACAAGCAGTAGTAGCTGTAGTGGTCAGAAAAAGAAATCGGTTGCTCACCTTGGTTGATATTCAAGGTGAAAGAATAGTAGTTGAGACTACAAGAAAAGCAGAAATGTTAGTGGACTTCTCAGAAGAAGTTAACACGAATTGGGTCTAACCTTAAAGGGAAGGGACCAAAATGAAAAGATGATTTGTATAAGAAGTGCAGGAAAAGCACTCAAAACATTTTAGAGTTGAGACTCTATCGTTGACATGTTGAAATTACAGAAAATGGGAGCATATTGCTCGAGTTTATTGTATGGGACGGAAGTGGTTCCAGAGTGGAACTATAGAACACTTCCTTATGAAATACTCACATGCTAAATGTGGAGTGACGGGTAATGAACCCAGGAAAGAAAGAAGAAATGAATGGTTAAAAAGGACCAGTAGTACCTTGAGCATTCCAGCAGATTATGGAAGAAGCTCGTGAAGAGACTGATATGATCTCCGATATGATTGTTTTGGATATAACTCGTGTATGTTATATTTGATCCAGGGAGCTATGCTTGGGATCAGTGACATTGATGTCTTGTTGGAATATTTCATCAACGATTTTGGATGAAATTTTGGAAGAAGCTATAGCAGATAGCACGAATGTTCTAGATATTGAACACATTGAAAGTAATCTGCCTAGGATTTACGGGACCATTTTCCCTATGAATCTAAAGCCGATAACTACCAGTGAATCTGAAGCACTTGTGCTTATGAATTGGTTAGCAAAGAATTATGCTAACATGAATTGTAGAAATAAGAACAGTATGGTTCTTAAAACAGAAATGAAATGGATGGAAATCCATGGTAAATGACCGTTGTTGAGAATACCGGTTATTTCCTTTGCTTAAACTCGGATAAGAGTTAGTAAAGGAATGATGTTGTAGTTGGCATACATGGTATTGGCCAAGTTAGATAAAGCAGTGCTAGTAATGTACTACTTTGAATAAATTCTTGGATGTTTCATCTGAAAAGAACTTCCGGGATTTTTGCCTGATTGGCGAGAAGAGTTTATGATAAAGCTGATTTTGGGAGCCGTTTTGGTATACGGGCTTTGCATTGATTTGCATCTGTAGAGATGGCAGAGTTGGAAAACAACTAAAAGAAAATGTTGTTTTGGGGTCTCTTATGACCGTATGTGTCATCGTATGGAGCCCTACCTTGTTTGAAAAGAAGAAAGACAAGTTAATGCATGTGTGCATTGACTGATGAGAATCTGATATTCTCGAAACCAGATCGTATATGAGGTGCGTTTGTACCAGATATTGGAGTTACTTCACTGAGTTTAGTGATGTGTAAAATTCTCCAAGTATGGAAATTTTGGCTAAAAGAAGATTTACATTCTTTGGGTATGATAATAATACCAGAGATGATAAAGTAGATTCAGTGGAAATGATACTGTGATAAAAATGGGAACCGCCTTGGAATTTGACTGAAATTAGTAGTTCCCTTGGATTTGGCGGGTTACTATAGGAGAGTTGTAGAAAACTGCTCCTTGATTGCCGGTTAGCTGACTAAAGTTAACCAAGAAAAGTGAAAAAGTTTGGGTGGTAGAAAGACCACAAATATCTTTTCAAAGGGTGAAATAAACCTTGTATGAAGCTCCGGTGTTAGCATTATTGCTAAGCGGAGAAGATAAACTGGATTATAGAAATGCATCCAGAGTTGACTTTGGATACATGATATTACAGTAGCAATTATGACTTTGACATTGAAGCTTTGGAAACACTATATGTATGGTGTAAAGCTTACTGTTTATAAGGATCATAAGTTTGAAGTACTTAATTGATCAAAAAGAAGCTAGAAATGTGATAATTAAGATAGATGGGTTACTTAGAGATTTCAGGTATGAAATCTTGTACCATCTCGGAAAGGCGGATGTGATTATAGATGCCTTGAATTAGAAAGAGTATCTTTTGAAAGATACAACCACATGCATGAGTGTGGCTAATTGATTACCTAAGTGGATTCGGGTAGCACAGAAAGATGTGTGCAAGTCTGAAAATGTGAAAAATGAATGAATGATTTGCTATTGAAAGAAGTTAGCTAGAAACTCGCGACAATTTAGAACCTTTGGTGGTTGTGAATGTGAATCTTAAAGCAAGGTGAAACATGAAAATCATCTTGAAAAGATGCATTTTGTACTATATATGCAGTATACCCGGAGCAATACCAGACTTGATAGGTCGAAAAAAAAACCTATGTGTTGGTGGCCGGGACAGAAGAAAGGCATTGACAGACACATGAAACGTATTTGACTTGTAAGTGAAGTAAAGTCAAACCGGTGAACGTGCGAAGAAATTGAACCGTAGTTGGCCCCAGAGAAGAAATGGGACAACATTGTTATAGACTTTGTGATAAAGTCTCCGCAAGTATCGTGAATTGATGAACAAAATGATCTGATGATTCAGACTTTAGAAGATGTGCTTGAAGATTGCCCAGAAGACCCTAGTAGAAGATGAGAAGATTGTCTATCGTTGATAGAATTTGCAAGAAATAGCAGCCTACATGTTGGTAGTTTGATGACTCGTATGAAGTATGGTATGGAATACCGTGATATCCTTCGATTTTTGCAATGAAGATGTGGCAAAGCTGTTGACTAGATCCTGGTTTGTTACACAAACTGAAGAAAATACCTGACAGGTATGAATGCAATTGAAGAACGGTTAAGAAATTATAAAGTGGTGTGTGAATCGCCGAGTATAAACCTTTGAAATTCCAACAAATCCCTTATGACAAGATGAAAATAGATGGAGAAAGATACGTAGATAAGGTACCCGGGACAACCGGAGGAATGATATGCGGATTGTGATCTAACCACAAGATAAGAAGACTAGTATGGTTAAGTGCTTAGGCAATACCATATAGTTTCCGACATGATGTGGAAGACCGAAAGTGAAACGAGGAAGACGTACCTTGAACTCCTTGTATGATTTCGGGGACGAAATCTTTTGAAGGAGGGGAGAATTTGTAACGCCAAGACATGTTTTATTATATAAGTATAATAAAAGGGTAAAAAGGTCATTTTACCTTGGAAGGGTAAATTGGTCTTTTGGATAGAAAAGTATTTGGTTTGAAATAATATTTTGAGTTTTGGACTTAAAATGTTATAAAAACATATTTTGGGTCGTTTTACCGCAAAAGGGTATTTTGGTCATTTGACCGCGTGAAAGACCAAATATGAAAAATATTGTTGGTTGTGGCAAATGTATAGAGAATGAAAGTTTTATTGTAATAAAACTTGATTATTGTGGTCAAAGTGCAAGAAATGGAACTTAGGGACCAAAATTGTAAATTTTGAAAATATAAAATGGAAAAATCCTCTCATTTTGGCTGAATTTTGAGAGCTTACGGGAGAGGATTTTTGGTGTGAAATTCTGCAGAAGTTGGAGGAATTCTTGAAGCTTTGAACTTGGATTTCGATTTCTAGCTTTGGATTGAAGAATTGGAAACTCTAAAGGTTAGAAATTCAAGTTATAGCTTGGTTATTCTTGATAAGTTTTGTAGCAACTCAAAACTGCATTTGCAGTTATGATTATGTGTTTAAATTGATGTAATGCTTCCAATAAGTCATGCTTAAAAGGACTTAATCAAAGAATATGGAAGTAGGTTGCCATTATTGATGAAATTGAGAATTTTTGCCAAGAACCCTAAATCACGAATTTGTGTGATTAAGGTGTTGTTAATGGATAAAAAACTTGTTATTAGTTAAAGGTTTTGGTCCTAGAACAATCCATAATCATTAAGTCGAGTATTAAGGGCTTAAAATGAGAAAAATGGGATTTTATAGCATAAAAATCGGAATTTTCTGGCCTGCTGTTCGTCGATCGCGACCCGACCCAAGGGTGGATCGCGACCCGACTATGCAGGCGCGGTGCGCCCTTGGCCTGGGCGCGATGCGCCTCCCAGGCAGGGGGTCAGAACTGCTATTTTTCGTTTGGCTTGTCCGTTTTAGCTCAAATTTGGACCATAGGCTCGTTATGGTCTGAAAAGTTTGGGAAAATTATTAAAGTGAGTTTTCGACCCCTCGGGGGCACTGTAGATCGACTCGAATGCCTCGGTGAATAGTAAAATTCACAAAAAGTTAGTAAACGGAAAGTTTATTAACTAGGCATTGTTTATAACGATATTGTATTGAACTCTATTGTATTAGAGTTAATTGGAATGGCTATTAACCTATTATCATTTGGTATATAAATGATTATATAGGTGTGGGACACAATGGTTGTGGTGCACGCAAAGGCAAGAAACAACCGGAATATAAATGCAGCTAGCATCCAGGTGAGTAATCTCACTGATATCATATATGATATATGACGATTGAGTTGTTACAGGTTGAAATTTACTTGTGGGACGAAAATGACAAGTTTGAAGATATATGAAGACGACAATACCAGATAAGCCGTGAGTCTGATAAAGACAAGAACGGAGCTGTGAGTCTAGGCAACAGCGGGATTTTCCTGTGAGCCATATATTTATTTTTATAGACAAGACCGGGACCAGCCGTGAGTCTAGGCAACAGCGGGATTTTCCTGTGAGCCATATATTTATTTTTATAGACAAGACCGGGACCAGCCGTGAGTCTAGGCAACAGCGGGATTTTCCTGTGAGCCATATATTTATTTTTATAGCAAGACCGGAACCAGCCGTGAGTCTAGGCAACAGCGGGATTTTCCTGTGAGCCATATATTTATTTTTATAGACAAGACCGGGATCAGCCGTGAGTCTAGGCAACAGCGGGATTTTCCCGTGAGCCATATTTGATCGTGAAGAAACTGTTAATAGATGGTGCGGCCATTTGTGGCTATGATATTCTGGTGCGGCCTTCGGGCTATGACAAACTGGTGCGGCCTGCGGGCTATGATTTATACGCAAGAAATGCTTTGGTACGGCTTGTATAGCCACGACAAATGATACGACTTATATAGTCATGATATATGGTATAGTCAGGTATGACTAAGAAAGATGGGACAGAAATAATACAGAATAGATTTGAAGGGTATGCAAATAACAGACTGGATATGACAAGTGTACAATGTTCGGATGTGATTCGAAAATCAGATGATATTACGATTCGGCCGGTAAGGCTATGCGGTAGGATACGAAATCCTCAGATACATACGGTTAGCCAGTAAGGCTAGTAGTCTGGATTCGATATCCAGACAGTTATATGATTGTATTTATATTGTACACGTTATTTGCAGATATGATTACTCACTGAGCTTTATAGCTCACGATATTTGTTACTGTCCCTGCAGGTTAGCTTGATACTGATAAGGGACAAGATAGAGTCCGTGACTTTGAAGTGGGACTCGTAGATGCTGTCAGTAGCAACCCGGCTTTTAAGGAGATTATGGTATTATATACTCTCCTTGATACACTTGTACCCGTGTTTTCTTAAAATATACCCCTTTGTTATGGTTTTATGTATAAAAACCTGTATTTAAAATGAAAAATTTTCAGGGGTGTTTTGTTTTAAAAGCCGGGTGTTACAAGTTGGTATCAGAGCCGTGGTTTAAGAGAACTAGGCGTCTATAGAGTAGATTCCTGGACTTAAACCCTGAGATAGTAGATACGATGCATAGTTAGGTGTATATAGCTGTTATTATACATATATAACCTAACTGTTGCCGACTTCTGACGTATAAGAAGCATGAACTGTAAAACTCTTTGGGAGACATTTAGGGCGCGAAGCTCTAGGAAACGGACCAACCCTTCTCAAGACTCCGTTGTACGTGGAGCAAAAAGGGGACGAAAAGCAGAAAAATCCACTTGACAAGCAGTAGTAGCTGTAGTGGTCAGAAAAAGAAATCGGTTGCTCACCTTGGTTGATATTCAAGGTGAAAGAATAGTAGTTGAGACTACAAGAAAAGCAGAAATGTTAGTGGACTTCTCAGAAGAAGTTAACACGAATTGGGTCTAACCTTAAAGGGAAGGGACCAAAATGAAAAGATGATTTGTATAAGAAGTGCAGGAAAAGCACTCAAAACATTTTAGAGTTGAGACTCTATCGTTGACATGTTGAAATTACAGAAAATGGGAGCATATTGCTCGAGTTTATTGTATGGGACGGAAGTGGTTCCAGAGTGGAACTATAGAACACTTCCTTATGAAATACTCACATGCTAAATGTGGAGTGACGGGTAATGAACCCAGGAAAGAAAGAAGAAATGAATGGTTAAAAAGGACCAGTAGTACCTTGAGCATTCCAGCAGATTATGGAAGAAGCTCGTGAAGAGACTGATATGATCTCCGATATGATTGTTTTGGATATAACTCGTGTATGTTATATTTGATCCAGGGAGCTATGCTTGGGATCAGTGACATTGATGTCTTGTTGGAATATTTCATCAACGATTTTGGATGAAATTTTGGAAGAAGCTATAGCAGATAGCACGAATGTTCTAGATATTGAACACATTGAAAGTAATCTGCCTAGGATTTACGGGACCATTTTCCCTATGAATCTAAAGCCGATAACTACCAGTGAATCTGAAGCACTTGTGCTTATGAATTGGTTAGCAAAGAATTATGCTAACATGAATTGTAGAAATAAGAACAGTATGGTTCTTAAAACAGAAATGAAATGGATGGAAATCCATGGTAAATGACCGTTGTTGAGAATACCGGTTATTTCCTTTGCTTAAACTCGGATAAGAGTTAGTAAAGGAATGATGTTGTAGTTGGCATACATGGTATTGGCCAAGTTAGATAAAGCAGTGCTAGTAATGTACTACTTTGAATAAATTCTTGGATGTTTCATCTGAAAAGAACTTCCGGGATTTTTGCCTGATTGGCGAGAAGAGTTTATGATAAAGCTGATTTTGGGAGCCGTTTTGGTATACGGGCTTTGCATTGATTTGCATCTGTAGAGATGGCAGAGTTGGAAAACAACTAAAAGAAAATGTTGTTTTGGGGTCTCTTATGACCGTATGTGTCATCGTATGGAGCCCTACCTTGTTTGAAAAGAAGAAAGACAAGTTGATGCATGTGTGCATTGACTGATGAGAATCTGATATTCTCGAAACCAGATCGTATATGAGGTGCGTTTGTACCAGATATTGGAGTTACTTCACTGAGTTTAGTGATGTGTAAAATTCTCCAAGTATGGAAATTTTGGCTAAAAGAAGATTTACATTCTTTGGGTATGATAATAATACCAGAGATGATAAAGTAGATTCAGTGGAAATGATACTGTGATAAAAATGGGAACCGCCTTGGAATTTGACTGAAATTAGTAGTTCCCTTGGATTTGGCGGGTTACTATAGGAGAGTTGTAGAAAACTGCTCCTTGATTGCCGGTTAGCTGACTAAAGTTGACCAAGAAAAGTGAAAAAGTTTGGGTGGTAGAAAGACCACAAATATCTTTTCAAAGGGTGAAATAAACCTTGTGTGAAGCTCCGGTGTTAGCATTATTGCTAAGCGGAGAAGATAAACTGGATTATAGAAATGCATCCAGAGTTGACTTTGGATACATGATATTACAGTAGCAATTATGACTTTGACATTGAAGCTTTGGAAACACTATATGTATGGTGTAAAGCTTACTGTTTATAAGGATCATAAGTTTGAAGTACTTAATTGATCAAAAAGAAGCTAGAAATGTGATAATTAAGATAGATGGGTTACTTAGAGATTTCAGGTATGAAATATTGTACCATCTCGGAAAGGCGGATGTGATTATAGATGCCTTGAATTAGAAAGAGTATCTTTTGAAAGATACAACCACATGCGTGAGTGTGGCTAATTGATTACCTAAGTGGATTCGGGTAGCACAGAAAGATGTGTGCAAGTCTGAAAATGTGAAAAATGAATGAATGATTTGCTATTGAAAGAAGTTAGCTAGAAACTCGCGACAATTTAGAACCTTTGGTGGTTGTGAATGTGAATCTTAAAGCAAGGTGAAACATGAAAATCATCTTGAAAAGATGCATTTTGTACTATATATGCAGTATACCCGGAGCAATACCAGACTTGATAGGTCGAAAAAAAAACCTATGTGTTGGTGGCCGGGACAGAAGAAAGGCATTGACAGACACATGAAACGTATTTGACTTGTAAGTGAAGTAAAGTCAAACCGGTGAACGTGCGAAGAAATTGAACCGTAGTTGGCCCCAGAGAAGAAATGGGACAACATTGTTATAGACTTTGTGATAAAGTCTCCGCAAGTATCGTGAATTGATGAACAAAATGATCTGATGATTCAGACTTTAGAAGATGTGCTTGAAGATTGCCCAGAAGACCCTAGTAGAAGATGAGAAGATTGTCTATCGTTGATAGAATTTGCAAGAAATAGCAGCCTACATGTTGGTAGTTTGATGACTCGTATGAAGTATGGTATGGAATACCGTGATATCCTTTGATTTTTGCAATGAAGATGTGGCAAAGCTGTTGACTAGATCCTGGTTTGTTACACAAACTGAAGAAAATACCTGACAGGTATGAATGCAATTGAAGAACGGTTAAGAAATTATAAAGTGGTGTGTGAATCGCCGAGTATAAACCTTTGAAATTCCAACAAATCCCTTATGACAAGATGAAAATAGATGGAGAAAGATACGTAGATAAGGTACCCGGGACAACCGGAGGAATGATATGCGGATTGTGATCTAACCACAAGATAAGAAGACTAGTATGGTTAAGTGCTTAGGCAATACCATATAGTTTCCGACATGATGTGGAAGACCGAAAGTGAAACGAGGAAGACGTACCTTGAACTCCTTGTATGATTTCGGGGACGAAATCTTTTGAAGGAGGGGAGAATTTGTAACGCCAAGACATGTTTTATTATATAAGTATAATAAAAGGGTAAAAAGGTCATTTTACCTTGGAAGGGTAAATTGGTCTTTTGGATAGAAAAGTATTTGGTTTGAAATAATATTTTGAGTTTTGGACTTAAAATGTTATAAAAACATATTTTGGGTCGTTTTACCGCAAAAGGGTATTTTGGTCATTTGACCGCGTGAAAGACCAAATATGAAAAATATTGTTGGTTGTGGCAAATGTATAGAGAATGAAAGTTTTATTGTAATAAAACTTGATTATTGTGGTCAAAGTGCAAGAAATGGAACTTAGGGACCAAAATTGTAAATTTTGAAAATATAAAATGGAAAAATCCTCTCATTTTGGCTGAATTTTGAGAGCTTACGGGAGAGGATTTTTGGTGTGAAATTCTGCAGAAGTTGGAGGAATTCTTGAAGCTTTGAACTTGGATTTCGATTTCTAGCTTTGGATTGAAGAATTGGAAACTCTAAAGGTTAGAAATTCAAGTTATAGCTTGGTTATTCTTGATAAGTTTTGTAGCAACTCAAAACTGCATTTGCAGTTATGATTATGTGTTTAAATTGATGTAATGCTTCCAATAAGTCATGCTTAAAAGGACTTAATCAAAGAATATGGAAGTAGGTTGCCATTATTGATGAAATTGAGAATTTTTGCCAAGAACCCTAAATCACGAATTTGTGTGATTAAGGTGTTGTTAATGGATAAAAAACTTGTTATTAGTTAAAGGTTTTGGTCCTAGAACAATCCATAATCATTAAGTCGAGTATTAATGGCTTAAAATGAGAAAAATGGGATTTTATAGCATAAAAATCGGAATTTTCTGGCCTGCTGTTCGTCGATCGCGACCCGACCCAAGGGTGGATCGCGACCCGACTATGCAGGCGCGGTGCGCCCTTGGCCTGGGCGCGATGCGCCTCCCAAGCAGGGGGTCAGAACTGCTATTTTTCGTTTGGCTTGTCCGTTTTAGCTCAAATTTGGACCATAGGCTCGTTATGGTCTGAAAAGTTTGGGAAAATTATTAAAGTGAGTTTTCGACCCCTCGGGGGCACTGTAGATCGACTCGAATGCCTCGGTGAATAGTAAAATTCACAAAAAGTTAGTAAACGGAAAGTTTATTAACTAGGCATTGTTTATAACGATATTGTATTGAACTCTATTGTATTAGAGTTAATTGGAATGGCTATTAACCTATTATCATTTGGTATATAAATGATTATATAGGTGTGGGACACAATGGTTGTGGTGCACGCAAAGGCAAGAAACAACCGGAATATAAATGCAGCTAGCATCCAGGTGAGTAATCTCACTGATATCATATATGATATATGACGATTGAGTTGTTACAGGTTGAAATTTACTTGTGGGACGAAAATGACAAGTTTGAAGATATATGAAGACGACAATACCAGATAAGCCGTGAGTCTGATAAAGACAAGAACGGAGCTGTGAGTCTAGGCAACAGCGGGATTTTCCTGTGAGCCATATATTTATTTTTATAGACAAGACCGGGACCAGCCGTGAGTCTAGGCAACAGCGGGATTTTCCTGTGAGCCATATATTTATTTTTATAGACAAGACCGGGACCAGCCGTGAGTCTAGGCAACAGCGGGATTTTCCTGTGAGCCATATATTTATTTTTATAGACAAGACCGGAACCAGCCGTGAGTCTAGGCAACAGCGGGATTTTCCTGTGAGCCATATATTTATTTTTATAGACAAGACCGGGATCAGCCGTGAGTCTAGACAACAGCGGGATTTTCCCGTGAGCCATATTTGATCGTGAAGAAACTGTTAATAGATGGTGCGGCCATTTGTGGCTATGATATTATGGTGCGGCCTTCGGGCTATGACAAACTGGTGCGGCCTGCGGGCTATGATTTATACGCAAGAAATGCTTTGGTACGGCTTGTATAGCCACGACAAATGATACGACTTATATAGTCATGATATATGGTATAGTCAGGTATGACTAAGAAAATGGGACAGAAATAATACAGAATAGATTTGAAGGGTATGCAAATAACAGACTGGATATGACAAGTGTACAATGTTCGGATGTGATTCGAAAATCACATGATATTACGATTCGGCCGGTAAGGCTATGCGGTAGGATACGAAATCCTCAGATACATACGGTTAGCCAGTAAGGCTAGTAGTCTGGATTCGATATCCAGACAGTTATATGATTGTATTTATATTGTACACGTTATTTGCAGATATGATTACTCACTGAGCTTTATAGCTCACGATATTTGTTACTGTCCCTGCAGGTTAGCTTGATACTGATAAGGGACAAGATAGAGTCCGTGACTTTGAAGTGGGACTCGTAGATGCTGTCAGTAGCAACCCGGCTCCTAAGGAGATTATGGTATTATATACTCTCCTTGATACACTTGTACCTGTGTTTTCTTAAAATATACCCCTTTGTTATGGTTTTATGTATAAAAACCTGTATTTAAAATGAAAAATTTTCAGGGGTGTTTTGTTTTAAAAGCCGGGTGTTACACTTATCCCTTCAATTGCCATTCAGTTTCTTCACATCAGGTTGGACCATAAATCTATTCGGATTGCCAAATTCCAAGTCACACTCTAACAACTACAATTATAATATTTTAGCTAGTGGGGATTATCCCTTACAACATTGAGTCTCTAGCTCATCTTCTTTCGATTGCACATGTGGTTATTTGTGCATTTATTTGGGTCGTTTGGAAATTTTTGAATAAGGTTGTTCACTCTATCTCGGTTGGTTGCATGGTTTTATGATGTCAGCACTAGCATGAATAAAAGTGTGATTATATCATCATCAAAGTTGTCGAAGTGATCTCACAGGGTTTGAATTGGACAAAATTCATATGGTTGATGTCAAAACGGACCGATCTTCAAGACTTATGGCTTAGCCATAAGGTCCGACGTTTTTCGGCCATTTGGGATCGTTTAGGGCTTCAAAACGGTATTTTTCTGTTTTATTTTCATTTCAAAAACTTTATATTAGTAATTGATTTAGATAATTGACTATGAATCCTATCCTACTTAATTTGAATTTCTGAGGATTAAGGAAAGAGGCTTATCCTCTTCTCCAATAAAATATTCTGGTTTTCCTATGTTTTGAGATACATTACATTTGGAATTAAAGAACCCTTAATCAATTTGAATTTCCTAGGATTAATGAAAGAGTCATATCCTCTTTTCCTATAAGTTTTCCGTTTTTCCTATGTTTTGAGATAAATTACGTTTGGAATTAAAGAAAACCATTTGAGAGTTATTAGTTTGTTCTTGTGTTCTTGTTGATTGTAATCAGCTATTCATTTCAATCGTTTGGGCACTATTTTGTATTAGAGCAAACGATAAAATTGGTTGAACAGATGCTTTGTGGGTGTGGAGCAGTTTCTGGTGCTAGTGTTCATCGAGGCGGTGGATATGGTCGAAGGAAAGACAGAGCAATTTTGCATGATCCACGTGATATTGAGATTGAACACATGTAATGACGGATCTGATAACATGAGTTCGTTCATCACGACTCACTGGGAGAAGAGACTGAATCAGAATTGGACGTTCGGGGCGAAGGTGACGAGGATGTCAATCCTTTTGCCGGTCCAAGATGAAATTGTCGAAAAGGAAGATACTGTGACGATCCGTTAAGGAGCATTGGCATGACGGTGGAGATTCCTAAGTTCATGGGGCAATCTCACACTGATGAATTCATCGAATGGTTAAGCATTGTTGAGTGGGTGTTTAATCTTGGAGACATTCTGGAACACTTGAAGGTGGAGTTGGTGGCCATTAGATTGAGGAAACACACCTCTCTTTGGTGGGATCACGTAAAAAACACCAAAAACTTGCGGAAAAAGAAAAGGTTGTTACTTTGGAAAGTTTAAAGAAATTGATGAAGAACAATTTCTTGCCTCAAAACCATCACCTGAAGCGTTCTTGGCTTATCAAATCTTGTGTCAGAAAACCATGTCAGTGGAAGAAGCCATTCATGAGTTCCAACGACTTAGGATGCGATGTGACGTGGTGGAAGAAGAAGAACAGGTTATTACTCAGTTTTTAGGGGTACTAAAACCTGAGATCTCGGAAGAGGTGAGTCTCCAACCCTATTGGACCTATTCGGACATGTGCTAACTAGCCCTAAAAATGAAGAAGCAACTTAAAAATAAGGTGTGAGCGACAGGAAGTCGATTCACCATTGTCAATAGAACTGCAGCCCCTACCATGGCTAGGGTTCCCAACCCTAAGCCTCCCACCTCTGCACCTTCTATCTCTAGCAACACTCGACCTCCTTAATGTTATAAATGTCAAGGTATTATACATATTGCTCGAGACTGTCCGAACCAACAATTGGTGACCTTAATCGAAGAAGAAACCTCCAAGGTATGATTCTGAAGAGGACGAAGTTGTGTATGAGGACTCTGAAGTAATCCAACCCGATCATGAAGAGTCGTTGGTAATCTAAAGAGTTTTGAATGTTGTTGTTTCTAAGTCTATTGATGATGATTCGTGACTCTGAAACAATATCTTTCATACCAAATGTACCGCTAAGGGGAAAGTGTGTAGCATGATCATTTTTAGTGGAAGTTATGAGATTGTAGTTTCCACCCACGTTGTACAAAAACTCGGGTTGAAGGAACAGGACCACCCTAAGCCGTATCAACTAACTTGGCTGAAAAATGGAAACGTTGTTAAGGAGATTAAATGTTGTTTAGTGCAGTTTTCCATTGGTAAGAGATATATAGATGAAGTCTGGTGTGAAGTCATTCATATGGATGCATGTAATCTTCTATTGGCGAGGCCATGTCAATTTAATAGGCGAACAAAGCATGATGGGCTTCGAAACACGTATAGTTTTCGAAAGGATGGAGTGAACATTACATTGGTTCCATTGGATACACGAGAGGTTCAAGATAAGGAAACCACATTGTTTCTTAAACATGCTGATTTGAAAGAGGCCGTCAATAGTAATCCCCTTACGTTCGCTTTGGTGGTGGGTGAAGAGAATGAGTCCGGAGGTCAAATTTTGGTTGTGATTCAGCCTTTAGCCAAGGAATTTATGGATGTTTTGACCCAAGAAGTCCCTCCCGGATTACCACTAATGCAGGATATATATCCAACATTGTGTTGATTTCGTCTCGAGGTCATCTATTCCAAACGAGGTAGCCTATGGAATGAACTCGAAACAGTATGGAAAACTTCAATATCAAATGACCAAGTTTTTAGAGAAGGTCTTGAATCGAAAACGTATTACTCCATGTGTTGTTCCAGCTCTATTGGTTAACAAACATGGAAGCACGTACTGGATGTGTATTAGTTGTCGAGCCGTGAATAAGATAATGATCAAGTATCAGCTTCATATTCATATGAGGCTCAAAGACGAGTGGAAGATAGCTTTCAAGACACGTGATGGGTTATACGAGTAGATGGTTATGCCCTTCGGGTTATCTAATTCCTCAAGCACATTCACGCGACTTATGAACCAACTTTTTGAGGCCTTGATGACATTTTGATACTCAGCGAAACTGTGGAGGTACACCTTCTCATCTTCACCAAGTTTTCTCATTTTTGCGTCTCCGGGAGTTATATGACAATGGAAAAAAGTGTTATTTTCTAGAGCCTGAAGTTACCTTCTTGGGGTATGTAATATTTGGAGAGGGAGTCAAGATGGATGAGATGAAGACTAAGGCTTTACTCAATTGGCCCACCCCAAAGACTCTACATGACATTCAGAGTTTCCATGGTTTGGCTTCATTTTATCGAAAGTTCATTTGGAATTTAGTAGAAGTATTTCCCTTATAACTGAATGTCTCAAGGGTGGACGGTTCGTATGGAATCCTGAGGCTAAAAATGCATTTTCAATGTTGGAAACTACGGTAACCCAACCTCCTATTTTGTCGTTACCAAATTTCCATGACGTTTTTCAGGTTGGGTGTGATGCTTTCAGTGTGGCATTGGTGGCGTTCTTAGTCAAAACCAACATCGTATTTTTGTTTTTAGTGAGAACCTGAATGACGCAAGGTGTAAATATTCTCCATATGATAAAGAATTTAATGTTATTGTTCCGAGTTTGCATACTTGGCTTTATTTCTTACCGAATGTGTTTGTGTTGTTTTTTGATCATGAAGCATTGAAGTAGATTAATCTCCAACATAAACCGAGTCCAAGACATGCTAAATTGGTTAAATACTTGCATGCTTTTTTTCGTTCGTAATTAAGCATAAGGCCAGGTCACAAAATTAGTTTGTTGATGCTTTGAGTCGACGTCATTTGTTGGTACAACCATGAAAACACGGGTGCAAGGATTTGAGATCTTTCGTAGTTTGTACATCAATGACCTTAATTTTTGTGACATATGGAGTAGTTGTGGTTCAGGAATCTTCAAGTAGTTTTCTATTACCAACGGGTGCCTTTTTAAAAGGTCTCTCCTTTGCATTCCTATAAGCTTGTTGCGAGAGGCCATCATACTAAAGAGTCCACACGGGTGGACTTGCTAGGAATTTTGATCAAGATAAAACCTTATTAATCCTTCGAGCCTAGTTTTATTGGCCTCGTATGGAAAAAGATATTAATCACTTTATTTAAATACTTCTAGTTTGTCATTTGGCCAAGACACGTGGAAGAAACACTAGGTTGTATACTCCTCTTCTCTTCCCTAATGCTCCTTGGGAAGATGTGAGTTTGGATTTTGTTTTAGGTCTACCTCGTACTCAATGACAGAAGGATTCAATCATGGTGGTAGTTGATCGTTTTCAAAATAGCTCATTTTGTCCCATGTTCTAAGACATTTGATGCAAGTCAAGTTGATTGTCTATACTTTTCAGAGATCCTCAAGCTGAATGGCAGCCCCAAGACGCTTACTTATGATCGGGATGTCAAGTTTGTGAGCCACTTTTTGCGTACTTTATGGACACGGTTGGGCTCAAAGTTACAGTTCAACAGTTCTCACCAACCACAAATCGATGGTTCGACTGAAGTAGCAAAATCGTAGTTTGAGGAATTTATTAATAAGTTTAGTTGGTGACGGTCCCAAATAGTGGGATCTCACTCTTCCACAAGCAGAATTTGCTTATAATCCTTCGGTTAACTGTACCACAAGAAAAATCCCATTTGAATAAAGGGTAGAGTTGGCCTTAAAAGAGTTGTGTGTGAATGGAATGTAGCCAGTAGATTTATATTGGAATGAATTGTGAGAATCTTGTTTTCTTAAAAATCAAACTGGTCACTACCAAAGACGAAAAATGTTAAGAATAAAGTATATATATTAGCTAACCTTGTTGTGTATTATATACGTCTATATATATCCGCTATTAGAGGTTCTGAGGAACTCTGTGTATAAGCGGTGATAGTAGCAGTTGAAAAGTAACACATAACAAAGAGTTTGTGTTTCTTTTGAACGGAAAATTTAATTGGTTAACTATGTAACAAAATTTCCACTAAAGAGTATAGGTGGTATAAATTGCATAATAGTCGAAGTATGATGATACTTAAACAGAAGGGGCGTGTTTTAACTATGAAGAAAATAGTTATCTTCCCAAGATTAACCGAAGAACGATATGATGTACCGTGATCTGAAATCGTAGAACGGTATGAAGTACCGCAAGCGAGCATTGAATGATTTGATAATGTGTGACGATTGGTATGAATTACCAGTCTGTGACACTTTATAATAATTGGTACGAAGATACCATGCAGTGTATAGTACCAGGGTACTATGTAATGAAGTAAAGTGATAGTACAATGTTGTATACGATATAAGAGCTACGAGTTAAGTAGTAATTGGTTGGGATTGTGTATGCTAAGTGTATACCAACCGAAATTGTAATGTAGTATACCATATATAATATATTAATGTGTAGTTAATGCTAGACGCGTTTAAGTCTACTATGCAGATGTTGTAACTTGAGGTACCGAGTAAATAAGTGCAGAATTGTTGTCCCCGACAAGATGCACTAAGAGGATACTCACGGTTCGACGAACCGAGTATGTACGGCTCGTAGTGCTGAGCAGAAGAACAAAACCCAATTCACTATTGTGATAGTGAGATAAATTAGAAATAGTAACGAGACAAGAACATCGTTACTAAGTGTAATGTGTTGTTTGAGAACAAAATGGATATGTAATAGATGTTTTGTATAACATATGTTGTATGTGTATAGTGATCATTTAAAGAATGCCTAGGGGTACAAGTCTTATTGCATGGTTTTTAATGATGTTAACACTGGTAGGAATAAAAGTGTGATGACATCATCATCTAAGTTGTCAAAGTGATCTAACAATGTCTTAATTGGACGAAATTTGCACTGTTGACATAAAACAGACCGATCTTCAAGCCTCATGGCTCTGCCATGAGAAGGTCCAGTGTTTTTCAGCCATTTGGGATCATTTAGGGCATCAAAACGGCATTTTTCAGTTTTATTTTAATTTTAAAAAGTTTATTTTAGTAATTGATTTAGATAATTGATTGGGAATCCTATCCTAATCAATTCCAATTTCCTAGGATTAATGAAAGCGGCTTATCCTCTTCTCTTATAAGTATTCCATTTTTCCTATGTTTTGAGATAGATTACATTTGAAATTAAAGAAAACCCTTCTGAGAGTTATTTATTTTGTTCTTGTGTTCTTGTTTATTATAATCGGTCATTCAATATGATCGTCTAGACATCATTTGGTTTAATAGCAGAAAGAATTTAATTAATGGTGTTGTAATCTTGTTGTCGAATGTTCGTGTTTGTATTCTTAATTCCTCTTTAGTTGTTTTTTGGCAATATAATTTTTATAGTCCAAAAAATTTTATTTTTATTTTAAATTTCAAACGAACATTTTAGTTAACTGCTTTAACTTCTTTTTATTTTGGCTGATGAGTTACCTACTCATCACATAACTAGTATGTTTTATGATGCGGAGTTGATTCGTACATAATAGTTTTTTGCCATACACAACAGTTTATCTTTTAAATAGGTTGTACAATATGCATAAAAGCATGTTATTGTTGTGTATGACAAACATTATTGTATACGGATTAGCTCCTTTTATGATGAGAAGATTGCTTATTTTCGATTTCCTGCGGTACGTAGCCACCACCGGCCTTCCCTGCTCCCTCCTATGAGGCTAGGACATCTCACTCCTCCCCTCTTTCCCCATATGCAAGTCATGTAACCGCAACCCTTCCCAACACTATGTTTCCGCAGTTTGAGAGAAATGTCATTTTTCACTGTCGCATCATGGCAAACTCAAAGAAACTAGATATTTATAAAGCCAATCGATGTATTGGTGTTTTACATTAGGGTTAATGACTTGATAGGGTAACGTACTTCTTCTTCATGTTCACATTTAGGCAACTATGTTTTTTCCGTTCGCATTTAGGCAACTATGTTTTTTTTCATTCACATTCGACAATTTAACTTGTTAAGTCTGTTCAAAAAACACCATTATGACCCACGCTCTCTCAACTTTAGTTTTGCTATGTTAACCTTCGAGTTTTGGAAAACACGACCCACGTCACCTCAACTTCAGTCTTGCTTTAATTTCAGATCTTAAACAATTAACAAAAAAATAGTTAACAAGTTAATTATCTAATATCTGAAATTAAAGCAAAACTAAAGTTGTGGTGGCGTGGATCCACTAGTAGAAAATAAGTCTTTAATGACACATGAACTATGACACACACTAATTTTATGACATACAAAAATGTATATCATAAAAAATGTCATATTTTTTAAAAGCGGAAGGATTTACAACATACGTAATTGTATGCCTTAATCTGTGCCATGTTTTTTTAGCTTTTACGACACAAAAATGTATTCATCTTCTAGTGTCAAAATCCAAAAATAAACAAAAACATGGAATACACTTCTATGTCATATTATAAAAATGTGTGTCATCTTGATTTATTCCCCTTTATTTCCCTAGCTATAGATAGTCGGTCCTTCTTTCACAATTTCGGTCCTCACAATTTATCATGCTTCCGCTCTTCCCATCGTCTAGGGTTTGTTGTTGCTTCAGTTTCAGCCCTAATGTCTAGGGTTACATCGCTTCAAACGAGTACGATATTGAGCAGGGTGAAGCCAAGACTCGAAGGTTGTCAGTGTCAACGATCGACGTCGGGAATTTGAAGGTTGTCGATGTCGGGCAGTAGCGTTATTTTTCTCCCGTGGATTTTATGTATGTTTATGTAATGTTTGATGCGTTATAACGGTTTTTGAAGGTTTTCGGTGTCGGCTTCTCTTTATTGGGAGATGTCATTTTGAATTAGTGAGTCTGAATTTTTTCATAAAACATGACAACAACATTTCTTTTCTTGGGTTATAGAAAAAATGTAATTTAATTTGAAATTAGTAAATCTAAAAAAATAAAAAGACCTAAAACCATGACATACAAATTGTGTGTCGTAAATTTATGAAATGCAAATGCGTGTCATCTTTCGTTTATGATTGGGGCTTCATTGATACACATGTGTGTGTCATCAGTACCCTTTAATGACATGCAATGTGTGTCATTAAAGACATTTTTTCTAGTAGTGGTTATGTTTTTCAAAACTCGAGGGTTAACAGAGCAAAACTAAAGTTGAGGGGCATGTGTCATAATGGTGTTTTTTAATAGACTTAACAAGCTAAAAAGTTAAATGTGAACGAAAAATCATAACTGTCTAAATGTGAACATGAGGAAAAGTACGTTACAATATCAAGTCATTAATTGGGCCACGTATGCTGCCACGCCAGCAGCAACCTATTGCAACCGGTCATAATAGTATTTTTTTTAACAAACTTAACATGTTAAATAGTCAAATGTGAACGAAAAAAACATAACTGCCTAAATGCTATGCAGTTATCGCGGTCATAAACCTAATAGCGATCACCTAACGATATTTGATTTAGCAGTTATCGCGGTGGTATAGCGGGTTTTTTTTGTATTGTTACTTTTAGACTATTGATACTACGTACAATTAATATCACAAAAAGTTACATAAAAATCTCACATAAAACATGGATAATATTCTAATATGAAAAGTGTCAAAGTGCCAAACATGGATAGTTACATAAAAATGTCACTTAAAACACTTCTCCTAACAATCTCGGATAATCTCGGACAATCTCGGACAATCTCGGCCTCCAATCTCGGACAATCTTGGCGCTAATCTCGCCAACGAGATCACTAACCGAGATTTCCATTTCTATCTCGGCCTAACTCCGAGAACCGCTATTTCGGTGCTATACTAACGAGATAGCGCGAGATTGACTGCTCAACCTAAATGTGAACACAGAGAAAAATACTTTATCCTCTCAAGTCGTTAACTATTTACATTATTTCCAAGTCTCGGTTGCACAAACAAATAATAAGTTCATTATCTAAGCTATTTGTAATAAAAGATGTTACCGAAAATAAAAATGTCACAAAACTTAGTACACTTTTTAGATATTAACTAGTGGGAGCCCGTGCTCAGGATGGTTCTTTTTACCTCAACCAGACACGATGTTCAACATGCTTGGAGGAAGGCCCGCCTGTCATATGCATTCAACATAGAATGTCAAACCGCAAAGAATAGCAGTGTACTTTACTTACATTTCCAATTAGGGTAATGTACGTTATGTTTTAGCATAACAACAACATAGTTACCTTATGATTATACGAAATCCAAGTATATTGCTATAATTATCAGTTTCAAGTTCTTGTACAACACCCTAACAAAAACAATATTAAATTAATAAAATATATTTTATAAAAAAATAATTAATTTTCTTTGATTACCTTTAGTTTCTTTATTTTCTTATTTAATTTCATCATTTGTGCACTATGAGACTTCGAAACACTATGTTGATGATTACAAATTATTGCAACCTACACAAGTATATAATTATATAATAAGGAACAAATAGAAAATGTCGTTAAAAAGAACTAAACAAAAACTAATGTCGTGATAGGAAAAAACCCGACCACTAACTAACATAAGAATCCATTAATGTGACAAAGCGTACAATCTATGTGCAAAAATATAACAAAAGGATAGTAAGTACTTACATCTTGGAATAAAATCTGTGAGTGACTTGAATTGTAGATATCCACTTTACAAAGCTGAAGTAACAAAGATTTTTTACTTCATTTTTCATTTGGGCATTTTGTCAAACATTTGGTATTCACGAAAAACAAAAGAGCACGAATAACCTAAATTTATATTGCATAACCTAAATCTTAATCTAAAAAAAACTTTGGTCAAATCCAAATCAATAGTAAATTTTAGGAAACATTAGAATGTCAATGGTTATGTACTTAGGTTAAATTAAAACAAATTGGATTCAATATTACCTGAAAATTTTGAAATTGGGAAAAAAATTGGTTGTCTTTGTCCATTGTGGTCATCGTCCTTGCTGAAGACGGTTACCTGCAGGTCTTTACATATACCTATTTAATCTTCCTGAAGTTAAGTAAAAGATCCCTAGGGTTTCGTTTTATTTTGAGGGAAACAGAACTGGATGAAATCTCACCCAAAACATCTTTAAAAAAAATTGGAATACAAGTGGAACCAGGCGTTATGCTTGTGATCGGAGAATCGATAAAAATAAAAAGCACAACTCATAGGTTTACCGGGCTTTTCATTGCAGGATTGACCATAGTAACCTGTAAAGAAGGACAATAATTGATAGAGGTTTTTAACAAATTAAAAAAATAAAAATGGGTATGAACTATTTTGAGTTTATGAATTTATGAAACATATAAATAAATAACTTACTTGTAAATATGTCAGATATGCATCTATAATGTGAAAAAAAAGTTAATGGTTCACATATAAATCACTTAGATGGAAATGGCCTGAATAAATCTCACAAGTGATTAATAATCTCGTCAGACTCGGTCATAAAAGATAGCTACCATTTCCTTCTATGGTTTTATAATTTTATTACCTAATAAAGTTATCAAAAAGAATCCTAACAGATTATTAAAAGTTAAAAAAACAAACCTCTGGGAATTCCGTATCAGGAAGCCGCTCCTGAAACTGAACACTTGGTGCATGTTGAAGTTTAGAGATATTATCTAGAAGCTTTGACAGGTATAATCAGGTCCAAAATACTCGTAATATCCATGTTGAGGCATCTTATCTTCTAACTCAACTCCAAGTGCAACTCCTGTCTACAAAATCAGATAAAAAGATTGCATTATAAATATATAAATCGCCATTTAATAAGATATATTTATTTCCAAAAAACAAAAATACCTCATAACACCAGCATCTAGCAACATTGCGTATTCTATACCCTACACCACCAAGTAAAAGTAAAGGAACATTAAAAGATCTCATATACTTGACACATTCAGCATGCCCTTTAATTGATAAATTAAAACAACCCAACCTATCCTCTGATAAAGAATTTGCACCACATTGTAACACAACAGCACCAGGTCTGAACACTTTCATCACTTTCCTAATTATCGGCTTAAATAACGACCGGTAGCTTTCATCATCAACTCCATCATCTAACGGGACATTCAATGAGTAGTACTTTCCCTTTGAGTACCCAATATCTCTTATATCCCCTGTTCTAGGAAAGTAATCCCCAAACTTGTGGAAGGAAACAGTCATGACTCTATCAGTAGTGTAAAAAGCCTCTTCTACACCATCACCATGATGAATGTCAATATCTACATACAGCACACGCTGGTGGAGCTTAAGAAGTTCAAGAATTGACAACACAATGTCATTAACATAGCAAAAACGAGAAGCTTCACATTTTTTAGCATGGTGGAGCCCACCTGCCCAGTTTATAGCTATATCACAATACTCATGGTTTAAGTTTACTGCCCCTCCAACAGAACCACCAGCATAAGTTTGACAGAAGGAGTAGAGACCATCGAATACTGGGCAGTCTTCACCAACATTGAACCTTTTTAGCTGTGTTAATTGATCTTGTTGTGTTTCTGGGGTGATGCCTCTTAGAAAAGAAACATAGTCATCAGCATGAAACCTGCAAATATCTTTGTCTCTTGCTGGAACAGGCTTTACAACATGCATGTTTTAAAGTAAGCCATAGTGGGCTAAAAGAGCATGTGTCATGCGAATTCTGTGTGGCTTCATTGGGTGACCTTGTCCATAATAGTAGTTTCCGACCTCTGGGTCATAGAAGTAGTACACCTTTCTCTTCAGTCCATCTGGACTAGATGTTAGCGAATTGCCTCCTGTCTCCATCTAAAATTTGTAATAGAAACAAAAGCAAAGGTGAATTCAAGAGAACGTAAAAAAGGGATCTACCCTCATCGTATTTAGCTCTAACAACTTGGCTTAATTACACCATTCAACTCACGGACAACGTTATCGGTTATCCACCCTTCTCTAATTGAGGAATGTAACAATTTGAAAAAAGTAAAATCTGAGTCGGACCCTAATTGTAACAATTTGAAAATAGTAAAAGTCGACTGGTAAGCCCATACCGGAGCGGAGACGAAGAGAGGATGCGACGGAGCGGTCGAAGACGCCGTTTCCGCCCATAATCTGAGACGGCACATTGCTTTTCGGCCATTGTTATTTTCCGATCAGTTTCTTCAAGTTGATTGATGTAAAGCGTAATGGTGCACAATAACCACTGATCGAAATCAGTTTCTTCAAGTTGATTGATGTAAAGCGTAATGGTATCCGAAATCAAGCCCTAACTGCATCCTCCGTCACTCGATTTGTCTTTGTTGCTGAAAAAGCGACGACGCAAAATCGAGGAAGTGTTCGCCGCGAAATCGACGGAGTGGAGAGTAATCGGTGAGTGACGGGTTGACGAAAAGACGAAAGAGAAAGAAGCGGTGGAGAGGATAACGAATGCGTTGTGGAAGTGGGAAGGCCGATTGACCCGAAGAAAGATCCGGATGGATCCATAAGCCACCAGGCAACCCGCGTTACAAAGCCAAAAAAAAAAAAACGTTACAGGATATGGGCAAAATTACGCAAATTAATTATAGATATAAATATATTCAGACATGGCCTCTATTTTTTCACAAACAACTAACAGTCAGTAGTTTAAGCATATCAGTACGTTGCAAATCAAGAAACAAAAAACATGAGACTTTGACTAAAATAAAATAAAATAAAAAAAGAATTATTTAATTAAAACGATTTGCATGAGCATGAGCATGAGGGAATGTTTGATTTAAATAATTTAAAGTGTTGGGTCTACACCACATATGACATATTGATGTGATACAAAGCCACGCCGTTATTTTTAAGGAATTAATTGACACCACTTTTGTTTAAAAAAAACTAAATTTAATGTCCTATCATTAATAGGTTTAAACAATATTTTTTTAGGTGTGCTAAAAAAAATTATGTTATGAAACATATATGTATAGAGATCACTTATACAATACACATTGATATATATAGAGATTTTTTTTAAGATTATCATATATATATATATATATATATATATATATATATATATATATATATATATATATATATATATATATATATATATATATATATATATAGATTTTTTTTAAGATTATCATATATATATATATATATATATATATATATATATATATATATATATATATATATATATATATATATATATATAAAGATGATCGTGTAGGAACCCAAAATCCGATAAGAACCGTAACGACAAATCTGTACCTTTAATCTTGAAAAATGGGTGGATAAGATTCAATGTGAATAAAATGTCACATCTTACAAGTTTGGGGGACTAGTTGTCTAAAATTCAAAATTATTGGATAGATAATACAAATTAATAAAAGTAATATGGTAATTTGAACGAGACCCCCCACCAGATTGCGACACTTGTCGCCATATGGTTTGCTGAGTTTTTTTATTCTCACTGCTTAGTTTTTTGGCTATAACTTTTTTTTCTTTGTAAAAAAAATTCTAAAAAAACCAAAGTTCTTAAAATTTAATTATTTACAAAACAAGCACCATCATGAAAATTTGAAAAAAAAATATTTTTTTTATTTTTTATTTTTATAAAAAAATCAGAAAATTAAAAAAAATCATCCAAAAATTATGAAAAAATACAAGATCATTCTAGACATCATATTAGTAAGTTTTTAAAAACAAAAATTTGAAAAAAAGTTTTGTTAAGTGTTCATTTTTGTATTTTTAAGTAAAAAATTATTAAAATAGAAAAAAAAATACATGATCCAAAAATATTAAAATCAAAATATGTTTTATAATTCAAAATTTATGATCCAAGATTCAAAATTTGTTATGATCCATGATCCAAAAACGAGTTAAAAAAATATACAACGACAAAATGATTCAAAACTTATGATCCAAGATTCAAAACTTGTTATATGATCCATGATCCAAAACGAGTTATGATCCAAAATAAGTTAAAAAAACATACAACGACAAAAGTAAAAAAAATTACGAAAAAATAACTGGAAAAATAACGAAAAAAGAGAAAAAAAACTGAAAAAAATAACAAAAAAAAAATCCTGGAAAAAAACTGAAATAAAAACAAAAAACTAAAAATAATATTTAAAAAAAAATAATAAATAAAAAATAAAAAAACTCGATTGAATTATGTTCTACGGACGTGAGTAACATATGATCGTATCTTCGAGTCCGTATTTCGTTCCGTGGACGTGCGTTGCACGTGATTGCGTCACGTCGAAGGAAGAACGTTTAACGTTATTGCCCTTATGAGAGTGATTGGACAATAAGAGTTCTCGCGGTTCATACCGTATTTTAAGTTCCTACCGGATCCTAACCCTATATATATATATATATATATTGGGTTAGGATCCGGTAAGAATCCAAAATCCGGTAGAAACTGCGAGAACTCTTCTCGTCCATTCATTCTCCTAAGGGCATTAACGTCAAAATCTTCATTCGACGTGACGCAATCACGTGCGACGTGTATATATATATATATATATATATATATATATATATATATATATATATATATATATATATATATATAGGGTTAGGATCCGGTAAGAATCCAAAATCCGGTAGAAACTGCGAGAACTCTTCTCGTCCATTCATTCTCCTAAGGGCATTAACGTCAAAATCTTCATTCGACGTGACGCAATCACGTGCGACGCACGTCCACGAAACGAAATACGAACTCGAGAATACAATCATATGTCACATGTTCGTCAAACGTGATTTAAGTGGGTTTTTTCTCATTTTTTTTCCTTTTTCGTTTTTATTATTTTATTATTTTTTATTTTTTATTTATTTATTTTTTCAAAAATTTATTTTTTTATTTTCGATTATACTCGGTTTTTAGATTTTTTATTTTTTTATTTTTTATTATTATTTTTTTAATGCTACATTACTCGATTTTTAATTTTTTTTTTTGTTTTTTTCATTTTTGATGTATATTTTTTAATTTTTAATATTTTTTAATCTTAATTTTAAAGTTTTTTTTCGTATTATTAATCTAATCATTTTGGATCATGATATTTTTAATCATAACGTTTTGGATCATGTATTTTTGGATCATAGTTTTTTTGCGTCTTGGATCATAAGTTTTGAATCATTTTGTCGTTGTATGTTTTTTTAACTTATTTTGAATAAAAAAGACTTTAGGATCTTGAATCATAACGAATATTGCATTTTGGATCATAAGTTTTAAACCATAAAACATATTTTAGTTTTAATATTTTTGGATCATATGTATTTTTTTGCTATTTTGATTAGTTTTTTACTTAAAATATAAAAATAAACACGAAAAAAAACCTTTTTTTCAAAAAAAAAATTTGCAAACTTACTAATATAATATTTACAATGACCCATTAAATTTTCATAATTTTGGATTTTTTTTTAATTTTTGATTTTTTATAATAACAAAAATTAAAAAAAAAATCAAATTTTCATGATTGTGCTTGTTTTGTAGAGAATTAAATTTTAAGAATTTTGGTTTTTTTTGAATTTATTTTTACAAAGAAAAAAAAGTTATGGCCCAAAAACTAAGCGGGGGAAATAAAAAAAACAGCAAACCATATAGCGACAAGTGTCGCAATCTGGTGGGGGTCTCGTTGCAATTACCATATTATCCTTATTAATTTGTATTATCGACCCAATAGTTTTGATTTTTATACAAGTACCCCCCCCCCCCCAAGCTTTTAAGATGTGACATTTTATTCACATTGAATATTATCCATCCATTTTTCATGATTAAAGGTCCAAATTTGTCTTTACGGTTCTTACCGGATTTTGGGTTACTACACGATCCTCCTTATATATATATATATATATATATATATATATATATATATATATATATATATATATATATATATATATATATATATATATATATATATATATATATATATATATATATATATAGATGTAGGTTCAAATACATTTTTTAAATATTGTGTGATTGTAGGACTAATTCTGGACCACTCATTTATAAAGCGTATTATGGTAAATTTATATAATAATTAATCAATTATATTTTTAATTTATCGAGTATTTTACGTAACTGCATAATTATCTCATTCATTTTCTCTCTCTCTCGTTCTCTTTCTTCTTCTTACACGAGATCCTCCCAAACCCTAAGTAGTCAAATATTTAGGGTATATCTAAAATTGAAATTCAGTTTTAGATCGTGGATGGAAAGATGATGCCGGAGAAAAGATTAACGATCGAGATTGGGTTGAATATTGGAGATCGATATGCCCTAATTCTCATTTGAAATCAAACTTTGCTATATGATCTTCCAAAAAAACTCAGTTTCGCTTTGGTATTTGTACAACCCTCTAATGCCAAGGAGATCGATCTCCAATTTTCAGTGGAAGACCTTAAGACCATCAAAGTCATTGGAAAAGGAAGAGGAGGTATTGTTCAACTTGTTCGGTATAAATGGATCGGTAGATTGTCTGCTTTGAAGGTTAGATTTCATAAAACTTAGATTAATTTAATAATTTCCATTGTTTCCTACTATGAATCTTTATAAAGACTTGTTTTTTTCTTTTTCCAAATTTGTGGAAATCGCATGACGATTTGTGGAAATTACATGACTAAAGCTTGCTTTAACTCCTTTATAGAATTTGTTATTTTTCCAATTTTTAACCCTCTTTTTCTTCTCATGAGATTTTTATATATAATTATAATTGTTTTTTGTGATTAAACGGCAGAATTTGTATTTGTAATTTTTGTTATTTTTCTATTTCATGGTTTATTCTTCAAGAATGCCTTGAAGCGATTGAAGAATTTCATTTTGCTCAACCCATTTTCACCTTTCTAATTGACAGAGATAGAAGAGTAACGCCTTTTGAAGTTTCGCCTGGTCGATAAGATTGAAGCACGGTGGAGTTGTATGTGTTTATGGATTGTGCACGATAAGCTTGATTTTTTAAGATTTGACATCAATGAAGCAGTTTAGGTTCTCCATCGTTGTTGTTTCTTGAAGAATGGAACTTATGTTGAAGGTTACTAGGTGTTATTCTCTAAGAATGGAATACGAAAGTGAAACCGATTCTTGAAGAATGGAATGCCAAAAATACAAACTATTGAATGGAAAACATCATCGAAGCTGATTCTTGAAGAATGGAATGCAGAACTGAATAATGGAATGAAAAAGAATGTAATACAGAAGAATGAAGTAGTTATGCTTCTTTAGAATCACGCCATTCTCGGAGAATGAAGTGGTTTTTGTCAAAGCATTCTCGGAGAATGAAGTAGTTAGCTTCTTTAGAATCAAGCCATTCTCGGATAATGAAGTAATTACGCAAATGAGCTTTTACTGTAATCATTTATATTGTTACGAAGCATGTATTCTTTAAGAATGGTATACAGTCATGGTTTTTTTATTGTTATAAAAATTTACGGTCTTCTGTATTTAATGCATTTCTTCAGGAATTTCTTATGCATAATATTTTCATTCTTTGAGAATATAAGCAATATTAAACAATTAACTATAGAATGGATAACGTATACGTAATTATAGTTCTGATATTCAAAATTGACTTGAAAAGAATATTGTTTCCTTATTTGTAGGTATATATGAATGTCCATTATACCCTTAACTAGCCGATTTTAATTATTTTTATTTAATTTTTTATTTTAATTACACAACTGCCACTATCATCTAAGCCCTTGATTTTTTCAATCTAATGGTCCAAAATTGGTCCTACATTCATACAATACTTACCAAATGTATTTAATATTATATATATATATATATATATATATATATATATATATATATATATATATATATATATACACATATATATAATTTTATAAACCGTATAAATATGTCATCTAAATAAATATGGTTCAACATAGGTCTCAATCTTGTACCATATTTATTTGAAACCTTCATAAACCTTTCATCTTTCAACTAATTAATATAAATCACTCAACGATTTTTTAACTTATATCTTATAATTACTAAGTATTAAAACTAATATGATATAATTTATGAGTATCAAATAAAAAGTAGTTGAATGATTTTTTTTACTATAAAAGAGGTCAATCATTTGAGTAAACAAATACAAATCATATATAAAATGAGAGAAAACATTAGAAATAAGTATACAAAGCTTGAAAGATTGTTGTGTTGGTTTGAGTTTTTGTTTTTGCTATATTTCAAGTGATGTTACAATGTTAAAATTTTAAATTTGTTATTTATTAATAGATTAACTTAATAGTTTTCTCATTTCTTCTAAATTAAAAAACATACAACAATTATCGATGAAGAAAACGTGAGTATATGAAATAAATTTCACAATGAGATTGTTCTATTTTATTAAATTTTGTGCTTATTTTGTAACTCGAACTCAAGCTCATTTAATTAGTTGATGATTTTGAGTATTATTTGAGATTTTTGGTATTTTTAATTGATAAATCATAATAGTATACATCTCTATATAATACAATTTTTGATATATTAATATCATGTGTTATGTGTGCGATTTTAAGATAAAGACATTCTATATTTTAATATTTATAACATTTTAATAATAATAAGTGGTTTTTAAAAGTTTTCTATCATTTTTAATAATAACGAGTAGTTTAACATTAATTAACAATAAAAATAACTAATATTAACATAAAATTATAAATTATAACGTTACCATAAAATTATAAATTATATAACATTAATTGTGGTCAAAATTAAAAGACAATCAAATAATTAAGTTCTAGTTAATTAGTTATAACAACAATTAAAAGAAACACTAATCAATAATTATACATAACCTTTTCATTCATAAGTCATGGGTAAATGTTATTGGATAATATTGTTCAAATAGTTGTAATTTTATACATCAATTTAGTGTAAGAAATGGCATTTTATAGCTAATGTCATGGTATAATCATTCTTATATTTGTTAGGATTTTATTTATAACGTTTAGTATGTGCAACGCACAAATATTCATCTAGTATGTGTGTGTATGTGTGACTGAGAATGTGTATTTTTTTTCTTTATTTGCAAAACTTGAATTCTTAATTGATTGAAGATGTTTTTCCAATACAACTATACCATGTGGCCACATGGTTTTTAATGGTTTAAATAACAATTTAATAAGTGTAAAAACTTTTATATAAATAAAAAATTAATATATCTAATATTATTCTCTATTTCTTAAATTTTTATCTTAGAATTAGCAAAGTATCTGTGAAATGATGATATTATCTGCGAAATGATGATGCCATCACCAAAGCAATGTCGTTTTGAAAATAAATTCAAAAAATACACAAGTTTTATCTGCAAAATCCAAAGAAAATCAATTTTTGGAAGTAATTTTGTGTTAGAAATCAAAAAAATCTTAAGAGAACTTTATATTTTATTTTCACCTACAATATTCTCATTATTTTTAAGATGATTGTTCAAATGGAGTTCAGTAGTTTGTAGATGTCATCTGCTAAATCTTTAAATTTATCTGAGATTCCTCTAAAAATGATGAAAACCCCATTTTTGTCTTCATACATCAAAAACAATAACTTCCTTTGCTATCAAATTGTTTCTCTTTGCTGTGGAATTGGTTTATGAAGACTTTTAACATAAAAATTGGATTTATTATCATTTTTAGATGATTACTCATATGGGTCTAAGAATTTCACAGATAATATATACAAAATTCTCACCTCCATATAAGAAATCCTCTAAAAATGGTAGAAATACATTTTCATTCATTTATGACAAAACTACAAAATTGGTCCCTGTGGTTAGTCAAAAACTGTGGTTTTGGTCCAAAAAGTTTCCGACTTTCATGGGATGTCCAAAATCGAGAATTTACCGTGGTTTTAGTCCCTAACCCACTTGAAAAGACTGTATTGCCCTTTTAATTTCTTTTTTATTTTTTTATATTTATATTCTTATTTTTTATTAAAAATAATACTTAAATAAAAAGAAAAAACCTATACCCACCCCACCCTCTACTAACGTCCCTCTCTCTCTCTCTCTACTGATTGCCCGTTCGTTTCCTCCGACTTCACCTTTCGTTTCTGAAGCAACGGAGATGGCGGTGGTTCCAAACAGAGGATCCACGGTGGGTTTTTACGGGGATGATGAGGTATCGACGATAAGAGGAAGAACAGGGGAGGAGATTCAAGTCGAAGGTATGGTGGATCTGTATGCGTGTTCATGTGAATCAAGAGAGATAGAGGATTTGCAGGTGTTCATCGATTACCCTTCTAGTCTCTCTCTCCTCTTCTACTGTCTTTTTCTTTTTCTATTTCATGTTCTTCAGAAATCAAGAATCGATTTGTGTGTATGTGTGTTCATGTGCATTTGTTAACGAGTCTGAGAGGGGAGGTAGGGAGGAGGGTGCCGAAGCTAAGTTGCAGAGGAAAGGGATAATGTAGGATGAGGGATTTGGCGAGTTTTCACATCGAGAAGGGCTTGGGAAAGAAGACGATGATGGACCTGCGTTGTATGACAGGATTGGACTAGGGAATGATGAAGAGACAACGACCTCCGATGAAGATAACCACACTGCCACCATCGACCGTGGCCTTGGTAATTCTCTGCCACCACTTGATCACCCCAAAACCCCTTTAACATCATCAATCCACCATCGATTGGCATTGCAGGTTTGAATGATTATTCCTAATTTGGATCGATTGTTCCTAATTCGGATTGAGAAATCATTTATAGGTTTAAATGAAATTTTGGGTTTGAAAGAATTTTGGATCTCGATTGTGTTCCAGGAACCGTAACCCCTAATTTAGGTTTGGATGTATTTGATTTTTGGATCTCATTTGTATGTTTGAATGAATTTTTGGGTTTGAATGCATTTTTGGATCTCGATTGTGTTCTAGGACTGAGAAACGCACCTGCACATCAGTTTAGTATGATTTACCAGTCTGAATCCTAAATCATAGTTTCTCCATGGTGGGCCGGTGGTGAATAGAACGTCACAGTAGAGAGAAAAAGAGAGGTGGGTGGGGAAGAAATGTCACAGTAGAGAGAGAGAAAGAGAGTGTGTTTTCTTTTATTTTTAATTGAAAAAATACTAGAATGGTATTAAGAAAATGAAAAAAAATTAAAAGGCAAATCCAGTCTTTTCAAGTCAGCCAGTGACTAAAACCACGGTAAATTCTCGATTTTGGACGTCTCATACAAGTCGAAAACATTTTGGACCAAAACCACAGTTTTGACAAACTACAGGGACCAATTTTACAGTTTTGTCTTCATTTATACAAGTAACACTACAATATAAAACTTTCTCTTTTTTTTTTTTTTTTGCATTTTCATAGATAAAATCTTAGTTTTTACAGATGCATCTATGAATTTTATTTACTATTTTTTTTTCAAAACGGCATTATTTTGGTGATATCATCAACATTTCAAATGACATTACCATTTTTAAGGTATTGTGTCAAATTCATAGATAGTAACCGTAAAATTGATGGTTATTTTGATGATTAATTAATTATTTATTATTTTTTAGAAAGTAGTTAATAAGATTGAATATATATTTTTTCTGTTATATAAATACTGCATTTAAAATGTCTGTTAGATATAAGAACATTTTAGTTTAAAATATGAACGAATAAAATTTTTTGTATATACCATCACTAAAGATTATATTAAAAGATAACAATATGGATATTGTTTTATAATGTTCTTAATATATATTATATTTGAAGAACAAGAGTGGTCCGTATGGGGTCCGTGTGTCAACATATAAACTATAAATTAAGACAAATGACAAAGAATGCCATCCAATTGCGTATAATGTTCCTAGTAATTATCATAGACCAACCATAGTTTTCAATCATCAACACGCACGCTTTAATTTTGTTGTGTGTATTTAACAATAGACTAAAATTATTTATGGTATCAAAAGATCAATATTGATTGTTGGAATCAAAATTATCAATTGTCAAAAAATAAGTTGTAGCTTTCTTACGTCGACACATATGTAGATAATTATAATAAAAAACTCATTTCATTATTTTTGTTTTTTTTTCGACATTAATCTTTTTAAAAAATAAAAACTGAATATACCAAAATTATTAAATTTTTGTCCTCTACAAATAGACATCTATATTGATATATAAAAAACAAACTTTTTATCAGTACAGTTCGTCTGGATTCATAATATGAATATGAACTGTAAAAATTTGAATTTGATATATATAAGAATCAAATTTTTTTATGAGTACAGTTCGTCTGAATTCACAATGTGAATCTAAACTGTAAAAATTTAAATCTGGGTAATTATTTTACTTTAAAAATTTTTACTACTTCAATATTATAACAATTTATAAAGAATATATTTGATTCACACTACTTTATGTTGTTGAAATTTATTTTTTGAATAATTAAATATGTTGATGTTACATTGCTCCAATTAATGACGATTTCGTTAAATGAAATATTCTGTAACACAATAAAGTAAATGCATTATCGTAAATAGAATAAAGTATAAAGGTAAAGTGGATATCATTATTATCGAAAAATAGCAGAAATCAAAGTCTTGTCAACAGGGAAGTGATACAAAATATATGTAACAAGTTGTGTTGTCATGTCCAATTACCGAGTACTAAAATAACACAAATATTGTAGTCGAATCAATATATTTCGTAGTCAAATTATTGTATTTCGCAATTGCTTAATCAGTTAATTGTTATATAAAGGCTTCTCATCCTCTTACTCTCCACTTCAGTAAAAAATGAATTCATCGAAAAAAAGTGTTTGGCATTACGAAAAGGAAGATTGCTACATATGTTATGATACTAACCAATTTCCTCAAGTGAATCCAGGTGAGACTAAGTTTTCTATGTACGACCCTCTACCGTATAAAATGCCCGAAAATATATTTGAAGCCATGAAGAATGTCGAAGACGACAACCGATGAGACTTATAAAAGACAAGGAAACTAGATGAACATGCAAAATTTTCTTTGTGCAGGATTGCAAACAAAGCAGCAATGGGTCAAAAATACAAAAAAAAACTTAAAGAAGCGGCTAAATGGGTTGAGAGTACGAAAGCGGAAATTTCCAGGCTTTTAGAAGAATAATGCCTCCTGATAGATATTGTAAGAATTGTAGGAGATTTTATTGCCCGAGAAAAAGTCAATGTATCCATTACAATTTCTAGATTTTTTGCCAAAAAATATCATTATAATGAATGTAATGCCAACATTTTCTATCCCTTGTATGTATATGTTAAAACGTTCTTTGAACAACTTCAAATTTAATGTAAATTCTTTCATTAAACCATTACATAATAAGCTTCATGTACACAACACAAGACACATTACTATTCACTTTATATTAAACTTGTATTTCGAAGAGAGCGTTGTTGAAAGGGCAAATCGACACATTAATCGTGAACTTCAAACAACTCTATGTAAGTTTCAATTAATTCAAACTCAATCTCAATGAACTCACTTCGCTCCTATAATATAGCTCTAGGCCCATATCCCACTTCGATCATTACTATTGAGTTGACAAAGTTTTGTGTATCTCCAGCTATTGTAATAACGAGCATTTGCATATTGTAAAGTCATAACTTTCTTTGCTCATCATGTTCTTCATTGCTAAATGGAATTGCAAGTATAGACAATTGTCTTTGCACCCGTCAATAAGCGCTCATAATTGAAACACAATACTACGCACAAGTTCTTGCCGTCTCACAAACAAGGAAGTCAACTCATGGTCAAGCTGAAAACATGGTGGACTCTTATCTAACAATGCTATATATAAAAAAATTTATAATGACTAACTAATGTGTACGTTTTATTACGCAAACGGTATAATAAAAGTAACTTTATGCAAACTAATTAACGTAATACATGTAAACTTAATATATTGGTAAATTGTTGTCTTTATCCATCATTTTGCTTTAAAGCTTCAGCTTGCAAATAACTTGACAAATGAAAAAATAATAATAATAAAACAATGTTTAAATATTTAAGGTTTTAACTAAGCCTGTTTCTTTGGCCCATGGACCAGATTCCCGCAGCCTAACAGTACTCTTTCGCATGGCCTAGTATGCTCTTTGGAGGCCCAATGATGAAACGCCAACATTTTGATCGTGAACTTTTTGTTACCTATTTAAAAAAAAAAAAAACTTTTATTAATTAGCTTAATTTATCATTTCTCTATAAATAATCACATTAAAACGGAAATTCATACACAATTACCAAAAAAATGTAATTCATATTTTCATTCGAGATTTGATTTTGGGGTTTCCCCCTTTCCATTGCTATTCCTGTCTACATCGAATTCCAAGAAACCTCCTCATCATCTTTTGGACGTATTTTCGTGTTGATGGGGTTATTCTTCTCTCGCAAAGGAGACTACTTTCAAGAACATCCGTTTCATCGTTGACTGAGGACGCAAAATCAACAATAAAATCAAGATGGCTCGCAAATTGGCAATCATCCCCTTCAACCACATAAGTTTATACCTTTGAAGGGGTTTGTTGATTCTAGGGTTTCTTTCGTGCCCATTTTGGGTCTGATCGTTTCCCTGATCCTCTCGGGACTTTTTACAAACATGTGGTGTGCGTGCAGGATTTGATTTTGATTTCCCCTTTGAAAGCTGAAGTGGTTGGGACATGGGTTGTGTTTGTTGCAAATTTCCATCATCTTTGTCTGATGGTGGTAAGAAAATCAAGCGGAAGAGACGAAAAAACGCAACTGCAGACGAATTTTCAGAAGTTATTCCTATTCCTTCTCACGATTTCAAGCTGGAGTGTGCTGCGCTTACACGACGTGGGTATTACCCCGACACGCCCAACAAAGAGAATCAAGATTGTTTCTGTATCAAAACAAGTATCCAAGGTAACCCCAACGTTCACATCTTCGGTGTTTTTGACGGCCATGGTCATTCCGGCAAGCAATGTTCAAATTTCGTCAAAAACAGGCTCATCGAGCTACTTTCCAGTGACGAAACATTGCTAGAAGATCCCGTAAAAGCTTATAACTCAGCTTTCTCCACAACCAACAACGAACTCCACGATAACCCCGAGATTGACGATTCCATGAGCGGCACAACTGCGATTACTGTTCTTGTGATCGGTGATAAGCTTTACGTGGCTAACGTCGGCGATTCAAGAGCTGTGATCTCTGTTAAAGGTGATCATGGTCGTATCGTTTCTCAAGATTTGTCTGATGATCAAACCCCTTATAGGGACGATGAATGTGAAAGAGTAAAGCAATGTGGGGCTAGGGTTTTGAGTGTTGACCAAGTTGAAGGTCTAAAAGATCCGAATGTTCAATCATGGGGTGATGAAGAAAGTTCAGGTAGTGATCCACCAAGGTTATGGATGCAGAATGCAATGTATCCTGGGACTGCTTTTACACGCAGTGTAGGTGACAGCCTGGCGGAGAAGATCGGTGTGGTGGCGGTTCCCGAAGTTTCAGTGGCTCAACTCACCGATCATAATCCGTTTTTTCTACTTGCAAGTGATGGCGTATTTGAGTTCCTATCCAGCCAAACTGTTGTTGATATGGTAAGTAACATAACCATATTGTTAATCATTACTAATTTAACCACTTTATTCCTATAGAACTTAATGGAGAATAAAAAAGAAACATATAATTCGATTTTTAGTTTCATGTTGTTATGGTTTTTGCATGTGTAGGTTGATAGATACATGGACCCGCGGGGCGCGTGTTCTGCTGTGGTTGCGGAATCCTACAAATCATGGTTAGAGCATGAGAATCGGACGGATGATATAACAATCATTGTTGTACATGTGAACGGCTTATCTAACGTAAGACTTGTTATAAAATGTTACCATTTGTTGCAATTAATGGTTTTTGTGATGCCTAACAAATGTCCTGGGTGCAATAGTCAGTTGCTAACAATGGCGGGGAAGCAGGCGGAAGTGGACACGGGTCGACCCGGTCAATGAAATCGGATGTTACTTTAGCACGGTCCGAGATGTACGGGTCGGTAGCAAGCGATTTCTCGTAACATCATGGAAGGATAGTTTGCGTGGCTTCCTGGATACGGGTCGACCCGTTTAATGGCACGTTGCCTGTTATAGTAAAAGGAGAATACCATGAAAGCACAAGATTTTTGTTGGTGGCAACGCGTGATGAGATTTTTACTTTAGTTGGCTGAGGTGGATGACGTTTAATGTGTTGATTTAAGAAAAAAGTGTAGTTTAACGACGGCCTTAGTTGTAAATTTAGTTTTGTGAAATGTTTTCTATTGAAAATGCCGTAGCAGAATAGTTTTCTACAAATGAAATCTACTACATCTTACGTATGTAATCAAAGAAATATGTAGCACGTATCACGTATGGGGTTAAACGTAAATGCACAAGTTGTAGGTCCGGTTCAAGTTTGGGTTATCTATCATCTTCCTTTTATATTTGTTAGCTTTTTATAAAATTGTCTTGCATTTTTTTTCTTAGAATAACTTTATAAGTTATGTTAATCTTAATATATATGATTGACTCATATCAATTTAATATATAGCATAATATTATAAGCAACAATTATTACATTTAAAATATAATTAAGGAATAATCATAAAAATGACCATATAATTATTTAGAATTATAGAAAATGATCAACATTTTGCGAGTTTACGAAATTGACCATCAATTGGTTTTTGAATATTATGGGTTCATTAGGATGTTCCTTGGTTATCTTATTCATCAACAGACCACTCAAACTACCCGCAATCTTCATCCATACTCTGAAAATATGGCAACCAAAGAAACACCTACATAGGTACTATCAATCGGTCTAAGAAACTAAAAACCTAGCTTGAATACCACATCTACGAAATGATTTGGTTTCTTTTTCTGCACACGTAAATTTGGAAGCTTGAGCCAATTGATTAAGTGCATCACCATCCTTCTTTTTAACAAGTGGTCCACGTAACTTTTTAAGAGAAAACGCACTCCAAATTCCAAAAGGCCAAATTCAAAATCCAAAACACGTGTCCGAAATGTGAAATTTCAATACATCGCGGTCATTTTGGAAAATGACAAAAAAAAAACTTTATTAGATCAAATATTTTGCTATTTTGGATGGTCATTTTTGTGATTATCCTATAATTAATTAGTAATGTACAAACTCAAACTTGATGGACCAAAATGCATAGATGAAAGCTTTAACACCAAAAAGAATAGCCATTAAAACAGAGTTACGATCAAAACTTATGAGAGAATGTGTATTACATCACATGTTTAGACAACAATCAACCAAATACTTGCCACACATTTTTAGAATACACCAGAACCTGTGACATCAGTATTTGCCTATTTCTTTTGGTGTAGCAGCAACAGGGCATTTTCCTAATGTATTCCACAATATATAATCCCCAGAGTGGATCTGTTGCCAAATAAAAACTTTTATAAAAATAGACTTAAAACTATAGAGCCATTAAAACAGAGAAAGATAATTACCTGGGTAGAATACTCCACAGGTACTTTCACAGATGGAAAGATGTTTACCTGCATATTAAAATTAATTACTCATAAAAACCTTCACAAACTCCAGTATGCCAATTTAAAAGAAATAAAAAAAAAAAAAACACAATATTTTAAGAAGTAGACTCACAGATTTTGGATCTATTGTCATTCCAGATAGAGATGTCCCAACCATTTTGAAAGATACCTTTGCATAGTTGTATGCATGCCAGCAAAACGGTTCTTCCAAATCAACAGCGGGAAGGTTTTTATTCATTTTCTCAATCAAATATTCATCCATATTATTATAATTATTATTATTCCCCGACTCCATTTCCGTATCACTCTCTTCATCACCCACAATCCCTTGCAAAAATCCGGACGAAACTACCCTTTGACTTTTCCACGGAGCAAACCGAACAGTTCCCGGAAAACTCGCCTCGATACTCCTCGCACCGACCCCACGCCCACTCGGTATAATTTTCCATTCAACAAAATGATCATTATGAGAAACCGTCCCAATAGAAGGCGTCCCTTCAATTCCCACTACCTTTCTTCTAGGGAAAGGCATGTTCACAGTACAAAACTCCATTGTTAAAGGACTTTTATACCCTTCCATCAAAGACAACTTAAACAAAAACGCACCTTCGTTTTCTGACACCATTGAAAGCTGGTAAAATCCCTTTATTGGGATTCCTAAAGAACATGGGGACTGGTAGCGTAATAGGACGAAATTGCCAAGTGGCGGTGAGAACATGACCGCTTGTTTGTCACCGCCAGTTTGTTCGGGGACTTGAGCACATGGATGAAATGAAATTACTTCGATTTTTTTGGTGTCGAGTCCGGTCAGTGGGAAGAGGACGTCGGGCAGTCCTTCTAGCTCTGCCCGACAGTTGACCTGCCCGGATATCGACAGGCTGTCGGGGATTTCGTCGCGGTCGTACATTGCTGCGTTTATGATTTCGTAAATTGTGAATTGTAGTCTTTGTTTTCCTTTGAATAGATACGGTTTCCAGGCTGGCTGCTTGCTGTCGACAGGTGGCAGGTCAGCTGGCGAGAAGCCGTTAGTCCTGATGGCAGAAATATTTGAGTAGCTGAGATCCAAGGGCGTACCTAGATAAGAAATAGCAACATACTTTTAGTATCTTATATGTGTATTATAGCATCCTACTCGGAACAACTAAGGTTGTTTTCTAGTTCAACGAACATAAATGTTGTGTTCTTTTAGTATTAGAGATGAGAAATAAACTAAAAACAAAGTAAAGTTGACCAACCGAAGGGCATTGCAGTACTGATGAAGCTCCGAAGTGCATCTTTCTCAGGATTCTTGGGACCAATTTTTGGAGAATCTGATGCACCAGAACCACCAGAAGCAGTGGTGGAATTAGTCGAAGTTGCAACTGGTGCTGCTACAGGTTTTGGTCTTGCAGAAATGCCAATACTTCCAGTTAATGAATCCAATAAACCTCCAACAGATGGTGATGCATTTACAACTACTTCAGGTTCTTGAAAATCTGATGTAATTATGTCTCCTAGAACATGAGCCACCATGAATGCCCTGTAGAAAAGTCAAACCTTCTTTATCAATGGTAGAAGAGAATATCAAAAGGAGACGATAAAAATTACAGCAACTTACCATACCCTGTGATGGATGGAAGTTGAAGCAAGAGGGAAGACAAATTTCCATCAACACCAACACCGTTTCCACAATCAGACCTCTTACATATCGTCTTGTATGCTTTCAAGTGACTGTGTTCAATTAAGGGCAGTACAAGGATGTAATATTGGCCTTTGGTGTGCAAAATGAGTGGCCATAATGTATAATCTTTCTCGTTTTCCTCTTTGTTAACATGAAGACTTATGATATGACGCATAATTGGATCATCAACCCATGAATCTGATCCTTCAACTGACTGTTTGACCCGTATTCCATATCCACGAACAGATCCTTCCCTGTATTGTATAGGTAAATTGGTTATAGTGTGAAAAAAAATCATCAATTTTTGCATCGAAGATAGAGAAATAACAAGTCTCATTCTCGTAGAACCTCTTTTTTCGGTCCGCAAACGCATCAGCTAGCTCCGAATCTGTGGGAAGAGACGAAGACAGCACATTTGCATCTTGATTATCTTCAGACCTCTTATATGCTTTCTTGCAAGCAACGCTCCAGCGTCTCTCAACCACCGAAAACCTCCTGCTCAAGTTCCAACAGCAAAATAAAACGATATTCATATAAGGCATAATTAAACTTGGAGATTCAACAAGGAGTCACTTAAAATGAACAAATTGGATCTGTTACAGTAAAACGAACGGGATGCCCTAGTAATTTATGAATAGAGTAATCGAAGTTACCGGGAGAAGACGACGGTGTCTTGATTGTTGAGGATCCAGATAGCTCGAATGCTGCAACTACTGGGCATCGCCAATTTTGTGGTGTTCTTTGAAATATCAAAATAATGTTGAAAGGTTTTATGCAACCAAATTTGTCTGCGAGGTTCTGCAGGCTTCGTTTAGAATGTTAAGTAGATCGCAAAAATTATCCCTAGACTATTATTAATCTACATTTTTAGAGGCTGTTTTGCTCTCCATTTATAAAGTGTTTATGAGTTTTTCAGTTTTTTAAAAAGCTGATGAGTTAAAAAAAGTCTTTGGTTCCTCAAAAGCACTTTTTATTTTGGTTTTTCAGCAAAGGGGAAAAAGTTGTTTTCTAAAAGCTTCAAATTCTTGGCTTTTCAAAGAGAAAATAGCTTTTTACTTGCAAAATGACAATAATGTCCCCAACAATATGTAAAAATATCCTTTTTAATCATTTTATATATATAAAAGCTTATCCAAACAATTTTTAAACCTTCTTATAAACTTATTAATTTTTCTCCACCATATAAGCTTATCCAAACATTTTTTTAAAAACTCCTTTTTAAAAAGCTATAAGCTCAAAAGCACTTTTACCCAAAAGTGCTTATGAGCTAAATAAGCTTATCCATGGGCCAACCACCAAGATGAGCCATTAAAGGGCCCTCAGGGTCCTACGTGGAGCTCGGGTACCTCGGCTACGCTATGCCTTCTCCATGGGCCAACCACCAATATGAGCCATTAAAGGGCTCGGGCACCGCACTCCAACTCTCTCTCCCTCACTCACTCACTCTTTTTAAAAGGTTTTCTGCAAACCATGAACTAAATAACCTAAGTTCACATGCAACCTATAAGGATCTATGTTTTCTTCTAATTGAACATATAACAAAACCTAGAGGCCATAAGAAAATTAACTAAAAGAATAAAATTAGAAAAACCAACCTTTTAGAATTTTCTGGAAGCTGAGCAGCAAAAATATCCTGCCTCAAATGAGATCACACCCAAGCCGAGAGGATTATGAATCGAAATTCCAGAGAGAAAATAATAGAATGAGCGACTGATAATGAGGTCTAGGGCTCCCTATTTATAGGGAACCAAGTGGCAAAGCTAGAAACCCTAGCCGCAGCCCTTTTCCGGATTATCTGTACGCGCGCCGCGGCCAAGTCATTTGCGCGCCGCGCGCCGCAATTCAACTATTGAATTTGTACGACTTTAATCCCTGACCTCCTGATTAATCCAATTAATGCCACAGAAACTAATCCAATTAATTTCTGATTAATTATTAATCAAATAATATTATTTCTAATTAATATATTATCTCCATAATATATTAACAAATAATATCTTGATTTATTAGTCATATAATAAATCAACCCTTTCTCTCTACTTAACTTTCCAACAAACCTCCAGCCATGAGGGCAATCCAAATGGACTATGCTACTATTAATTAGGTAAATACTAATTATTAGTCATGGCTTAGACACCTAATCCAACAGTCTCCCACTTGGATAAGTCTATGACTATAATTACCAATTTAACCTCTAATTAACCAGCACTTTTAGCTTCCTAGAAACCGCTGCCAAATTTTGATCTAATCAGTTCTGTCCATAGATAAGTAATCAGATGATCATCCGTCCAACAAGATATTTTTCAGACTCAAGACATGGATAAAATCAATCTGGTCTGATTCATTGTTCCTCGATTTCTGATTTGCATATGACTCTTAGACTACCAATTTAGTCCCGGTTGGCCAACCATTTTAGTCAACTTCAAATTCATCGAGAGGCCTATAGATATCTGTTCCCCGTTAGGGTCAAGGGACGAATAAACTTTGACTCATATACTTATGTCTTTTACCAGACAAATTACTCACAACAACATGTTTTATAACACCGAGTTACCGATGCGTTTTCGTATTATCAATGAACAACCGCTTAGTAAATCATAACTCATATGTCTTAGCTTAAAGATCAAAAGATATTATCGTCTCAATATTGCTCGTGATGTAATCCATGAAGCAATCCATTAAGCGCGGGTTTATCCAATACTCAAATCTCCATTCCCAAGTACTCACAAATGGTGCAGCACTCCAATTGCAATGTCTAACTCCTTAGACAATCTATTACCATTCATGACAGTCTTACTTCACACTTACTCCCAAAAGTGTAATCGACTGTGGATATTTGAATAATCCAATTATTCAGGAAGTAAAACATGCAAAATAAAACACAATGATAAAGTATTGACAAAAGTAGTAAACCATTACTCATTAATAAATCTCTATTATTAAATCACAAGAGTCAAATACAATACATTGTTACAAGTTTCGCAACCTATCTAATTTACATAAACTTTATATCATCTCTTAATCCAATGCTCCTAGCATGCTGATTATGCTTAATCCTACTCAGAGCCTTTGTCAAGGGATCTGCAGGATTATCTTCCGATGATACCTTCTTTACCACGAGGTGACCTTCTTCTACCTTATGCCTTATGTAGTGGTACTTTCTGTCGATATGTCTGGACTTTCCATGGTCTCGCGGTTCCTTTGTCAAGGCGACCGCACCTTCGTTATCGCAGAACAGTTCCATGGGCACCTGAATACTCGGGACTACTCCAAGGTCACCGATGAAGTTCTTCAGCCAAGCCGCTTCCTTTGACGCTTCACTTGCTGCTATATACTCTGATTCACAAGTAGAATCAGCCACCGTATCTTGCTTGGAACTTTTCCAAGTTACCGCTCCTCCATTCAGAAGGAATACCCAGCCAGACTGAGACCGACCACTGTCTCTATCCGTCTGAAAACTGGCATCCGTATATCCTTCAATTTTCAAAGTATCACTGCCACCGAGGACTAAAACCATGTTCTTGGTCCTTCGCAGATACGTGAGTATATTTTTCACAGCTATCCAATGCGCCCTTCCAGGGTTACCCTGGTACCGACTGACCATGCTTAATGCAAAGGCCACGTCAGGGCGAGTACACGTCATAGCGTACATGATCGATCCTACAGCCGAAGCGTAAGGTACCCGACTCATTTCAGCTATTTCTTCGTCTGTACTCGGACTTTGAGTCTTACTCAAATTTGCATTACTTTAGATAGGTAGCTCTCCCTTCTTGGAATTTTCCATACTAAACCTTTTCAGTACCTTTTCCAAGTATGTACCCTGACTAAGTCCAATCAGTCTCTTCTTCCTATCTCTCAAAATTCTTATCCCGAGAATATAGGCAGCCTCTCCTAGGTCCTTCATCGCGAAACATTTCCCAAGCCAAGCCTTGACATCTTGCAAGGTTGGAATATCGTTTCCCATTAGCAGTATGTCATCGACATACAGCACCAGAAAGGTGACTATACTCCCACTAGCCTTGACATATACGCAGGACTCATCCTCGCTCCTAGAGAAGCCAAACTCTTTGACTTTCTCATGGAAACAAAGATTCCAGCTGCGAGAAGCTTGCTTCAATCCGTAGATTGATCTCTCAAGCTTACACACCTTATTAGGATACTTTGCATCGATAAAACCCTCTGGCTGATTCATGTAAACATCCTCAGTCAACTTCCCATTCAGGAAAGCGGTTTTGACGTCCATCTGCCAAATTTCATAGTCATGAAATGCAGCTATGGCCAGCATAATCCTAATAGACTTTATCTTGGCTACTGGTGAGAAGGTCTCGTCATAGTCAACCCCTGGGGTTTGAGTAAAGCCCTTCGCAACCAGTCTTGCCTGAAAAGTGTGTACCTTTCCGTCCATGTCGGTCTTCTTCTTGAAGATCCATTTGCACCCGACTGTCTTTCGACCCGGTACGTTGTCAACCAAGTTCCAAACTTGATTGTCATACATGGACTTTATCTCGCTATCCATGGCCTCTTTCCACTTGGCAGACTCAAGGCCCGCCACTGCTTCCTGGTAGTTAGCTGGTTCTTCCAGATCAATGGTACTCCCACTGTCCTCTTTGAATATGAGCTCTCTCTCTCGAAAGACCGCTCGTCTAGCTACAAAGACCACGTCCTCGCTCGGTCTATAGAATAGATATCCAAAGGACTGTTTGGGATAACCAAGGAAGAAACACCTTTCGCTTCTTTCTGTGAGTTTGTCTTGAGTCTCTCGTCTAACGAAAGCCTCACAACCCCAGACTTTGATATGTGCCAACGAGGGAACTTTCCCCGTCCACATTTCATGAGGTGTTTTAGCAACCTTTTTAGCAGGGACAAGATTGAGGATATGGGCGGCAGTCTCTAAGGCATACCCCCAGAAGTGAATGGGAAGTGAAGCTCGACTCATCATGGAACGAACCATGTCCAACAGGGTTCGGTTGCGCCTCTCCGCAACACCGTTCAACTGTGGTGTCCTGGGAGGTGTCAACTGTGAAACTATTCCGCATTCCTTTAGATAGTCTAGGAACTCGATACTTAGATACTCTCCGCCTCTGTCGGACCTGAGCATCTTTATCTTCCTGCCTAATTGATTCTCTACCGCATTCTTAAATTCTTTGAACTTTTCAAAGGTGTCCGACTTGTGCTTGATCAAGTAGATATAACTGTATCTACTAAAATCGTCGGTAAAGGTCACGTAGAACCGCGTGCCATCCTTTGTGGTTGATCTGAATGGACCACACACATCCGTGTGAATGATGTCTAGCAGACCCTCACCTCTTTCAAAAGACCCTTTGAAAGGTGATTTAGTCATCTTGCCCAACAGACAAGATTCGCATACATCATCCGACCTGAGGTCGAATGATTCCAACACTCCATCCTTTTGGAGTTGGGCGATGCGTTTCTTGCTGATGTGCCCGAGCCGACTATGCCACAGACATGCCTTTTCTACACCACTAGTGGAATCAATATAATTTACACTATGTCCTAAATTGTCAACACATTCAACAGTTTCATACACACCATCACAAGGATAAGCAGTAAAAATCAAAATACCATTTTTGAAAACAGAAATCGAACCAATTTTATTATCAAAAGAAAATTGAAACCCTTGTCTGAACAATACGTGAAATGAAATAATGTTTCTTGCCATTTCTGGCGAATAGCAACAATTAAATAACTCTATACTAACATCACTACTAAGCACTAAACTGTAAACGCCGATCATGGTAACAGGGGACGATCTCCTATTGCCCATGATCAAGTTCAGTCTACCGTGCTCCACCTCCCTGCTTTCCTTTAGGCCCTACAGATCAGAACAAATGTGAAAACCACATCCTGTATCAAGGACCCAAGAATTAGAAGATGGTGAGTTTTTAGAGATAGTGTATATACCTGCTGTCGATGGCTTTACTTTCCCAACCTTGACATCTTGCAAGTATTTGGGACAGCTTCTCTTCCAATGGCCCTTCTCTTTGCAGTAAAAACAGTTGGCTTCATCGGGGTTGGCCACACAAGGAATTTGGGAAGACTTGGTTCTCGAGCCATTGCTTGACGACCCGACCTGAACCTTTTCCCTCCAATTTTGCTTAGGAGGGCCCTTCCTCTTCTTTCCTTTACCACTTCCAATGGCTAGGACGGGCTGATTAACCAAGGGTACACTTTTACCCTTCATCCCGTCCTCAGCAACTCGAAGCATGCGATGCAACTCAGTCAGGTTAGCCTGATTGTTGTTCAAATGATAAGCCAGCCTGAACTGGTCATAAGAACTCGGTAAGGAGTTAAGCACTATGTCAACGGCCAACTCCTCCGGTACAGGCATCGCAAGCTTTCTAAGCCGCTCCACGTAACCTTGCATTCTTTGCACATGAGCGCAGATGGACTCTCCATCTTTAGGTTTGCTGTTCGTGAAGTCCTTGACCACCTCGCACCTTTCGATGCGCTCTTGCTTGCGGAACTTTTCCGCAAGCTCCTTGTGCATCTCAAAGGGCCAGTAGTCTTCGTATATCCTTTGCAATTCGGGGTTCATTGTGGCGATCATGATGCAGGCCACTTTGGTCGCATCATCAGAATGTTTTTAGTACAAGGCAATCTCCTCGGGAGTAGCAGTTTCAGGGTCAATATCGACAAGCTCGGTTTCGAGGACATACTCTTTGTTCTCGTACCTCAGAGCCATCTTGATATTCCTAATCCAGTCATTGTAGTTTGTCCCGTTCAATTGAACCTTGGAACACAGTGAGAGGATAGAGGGAACACTGGAGTTTGAGTGGGGAGCGGATTGATCAGCAGAAGACATCTATAAAAGAAGGTAAGTTTAATTAGATACTTGTCGGTCCTTATAATAACCCAATATAAAATAAGGCTATGATCCAACTATAACAATTTGCAACATAGAAGAGGGATGCCGTAATCTATAAGCAAATTTTATAAAGGTAGGCGAATGACGATTCAGCCAATTCCACCGCGGAAAAAAAAATCTTATTATAAATGGAATTCCTAGTTTCTTTTGAGATTTATTGAACTGTTCAATAACATGTTTAATCTCGGATATGCCCCACTGTTTGTGACTGGGATGCCGAGGATCACAAACCGGGTGTGAATAACCATGCAAATTAGCTTGGTACTCTCGGGGTCCATTATCATCTCAAATTGATGTGCCGGTTAACCATACACGCTCCATCAACAATGATAACACCCGAGACACCCATCGCCACTCTTTATGAACCCCCATTGGTGTGCCGGTAAACCACACACGCTCCACCAACGTTTCATAAAGTGCAATGTGCAATTTCATGGGGTAGCATCAAATTCACATTTTTCCTAAAGTAACTAGATTGGGATTTTGTGAATAGTTCTAGTACTTTGATCATTATACTTTTAATGATTAAGTGGTCCTATCAAAACTGTTCGGCTAACGACCCTCCACTGATCAGGCGAGCGGTAGGTGAGAGTGTTCACCCATTAGACTGCCATTTTATAGGCAGCCTCCTTATACCCACTTTATAGACCAGCTTCGTGAATGAGGCCTACTATTGAATTGACTAACCAAACTTATCTCATATATATAATATTAACTTTTAATAACATATATAAGATGTATTTTAAAACCCTTTAAAATATTCAAGGTTTATCTTTTAATTTTACCAAATTTAACAATTAAATTTTAAATTAAATTAAACCTTAAAATCGATTTAATCAATTTTAATTACCAATAAATTAAATTAATTAAATCTAAATATTTTAAACATGTTAAAATATTTTTCCGGATTTATTCCATTAATTTCGCAATTTTAAAATTAATTAAATCCCTTTTGAATTATCTTTTAATTAACAATTAATTAAATTAATTCAAATGAAGAAAGGTTTATCCAAATTAATCAAATTAATTAAAACCTATCCTAAATCCCTTAAAAATCGATTTCAATTAATGGGGTTTAAGGTTATCCATTTTAATTAACAAATAAAGTTACCAAAAATAGAAAACCTCCTAAAACCCTAAAAGCCAAAATCGAAAAATTACATGGGGGGGGGGGGGGGGAATTAGGGTTTCCAAAACCCTAATCCTAGAAATTGATCCACATAAAAATTAGGGTTTATAAGCTTTAAACCCTAAAACAGTTATATCAATTCAACAAGAAAACAAGACAGGCTCTGATACCACTAAAAAGTTTTCTACAAACCATGAACTAAATAACCTAAGTTCACATGCAACCTATAAGGATCTATATTTTCTTCTAATTGAACATATAACAAAACCTAGAGGCCATAAGAAAATTAACTAAAAGAATAAAATTAGAAAAACCAACCTTTTAGAATTTTCTGGAAGCTGAGCAGCAAAAATATCCTGCCTCAAATGAGATCACACCCAAGCCGAGAGGATTATGGATCGAAATTCCAGAGAGAAAATAATAGAATGAGCGACTGATAATGAGGTCTAGGGCTCCCTATTTATAGGGAACCAAGTGGCAAAGCTAGAAACCCTAGCCACAGCCCTTTTTCCGGATTATCTGTACGCGCGCCGCGGCCAAGTCATTTGCGCACCGCGCGCCGCAATTCAACTATTGAATTTGTACGACTTTAATCCCTGACCTCCTGATTAATCCAATTAATGCCACAGAAACTAATCCAATTAATTTCTGATTAATTATTAATCAAATAATATTATTTCTAATTAATATATTATCTCCATAATATATTAACAAACAATATCTTGATTTATTAGTCATATAATAAATCAACCCTTTCTCTCTACTTAACTTTCTAACAAACCTCCAGCCATGAGGGCAACCCAAATGGACTATGCTACTATTAATTAGGTAAATACTAATTATTAGTCATGACTTAGATACCTAAGCCAACAGTTTTTGCACTGGGGTGTTCGACAAGCAGCAAAAAAATTATACACTCTTGATGTGGGGGTGTGGGATATGTATGACCACCAAAGAAAAAAGATGTGGGGAAGCTGACGTCGGTTGAGGTGGAGCTCGGGGTTGTGAGGTTGTGGGATTAATATGTCTTATACCCTTATCCAAAAGTTGAGTATTTCAAGATTTCTATAAACTATTTATGAACTACAATGAGACGGATACAGGACGGGTATTGGTGATCTCAATCTCATATTATAAAAATGTATAACAAATACAGTCTCATCCCGTCGAGTACCCGATTACTAAATTCCTATCGAGTTGGAGGGTATACCCACGAGTATCGTTTATCGCACTTATCATCTTAATATGTTAAAGTTCATCCATTTGAATTCATTAGTTAAAACTCGATCACAATCTCATCCAAAAAAATACTTGATTTTTTTAATGATATAGAATATTAACAACATCAACAAGTTTAATATCTAACAAATGCTACGTAAGTATAATTATCACCGTACAAATATAAAATATTCAATTTCCGTGATAAACTAATCATGATCATCAAATATATAATAAAAACAGTATCATCAATTTGCACTCTAGTAAGTAATTAGTAAGTACATAAATAACTTTCTATTTTAAATATCACATATTGTATTATAAAATAAATTTTAAAACATATATATTAATATTAAGAGTATAAGTATTATAAAAATATAAATGGTTTGGGGATCAGTAAGTTGGATTGGGTAGTTGAATGGATATAATCTCAATACCATAATCATTCCAAACCTGCAAAAGATTAAAGAAAATTTCTCATACCCAGTCTGATTACCAATTAGCCGCCGCAAAACCCGTTTCAAAAGTTTCGGATTCAGATATTTTTTCCATGCTTAAAACTGTTGGCATCAATAAAGTTTTTTCCAAGTGATATTAATATTTACAAATGTACATGAGTAGAATCGATGAAGGACTCTCACAATAAAATGCTTCTTATGTACGGACATGTTGTGATTTGAACTTGTTGACGTATAATTTGAGATGAAATACAAGAGTATCATTGTGCTCTTATGACTACTCAGACTACCTAGTATCTACATCCCTTAATAATATCTTTTACAATAAATTAATGTAAGCAAAAGTCTCTCCAACCTTACACTATATTTAACATTAAAAAAAAAAATAACATTTTAGGTATATTTTTTATCCAACTTTTATAATGTTACAAAAACAATATTTATATTTATTAGGCTTTTACAATCTTTATTACAATTTATTTATAAATTATATTTATAAGACTGTAATATATAGAGTTAGGTTCTTTTGAGAACTCATATATTCATGAGATCTTGAGAACTCCTAGACTATAATTTTTTTTTTCAAAATTGTGACTTAATGCATTAAGTCGCTTATATATAAGACATTTCGTCAAAAAAAAATCTTAAAAAAAAGTTGATTTTTTTTAAGATGCACATATGCACAAATGTGCACATATGCATATTTGCACAAAAATGCACATATGCACATTTCGTATATGCACATTTTTTATTCAAATTTTTTTTAAAAAGGGTCTTAAATATAAGCGACTTAATGGATTAAGTTATTTTTTTTGAAAAATAAAAACTGGTTTAAGAGTTCTCAAGATCTCACGAATATTTGAGTTCTCACAAGATCCTGACCCGTAATATATATATATATATATATATATATATATATATATATATATATATATATATATATATATATATATATATATATATATATATATATTCGTAAATTATGTTCAAATTAAATGGTTGGGATGACATGAATGTAATTTAACTAAAAGTGAAAGGATGTGTTACAAATTAATGAACACATATAATGTGACTAAAGTTGTCTTGACTTTTACATATGTTATGTGTAAAACTCGTGTCTCCTAGTTGTATTTTGTTGGAACTAGCTTATATAAGGTGTTGAATATTGGGTTTTGTTGAAAGATTGTATAAAATGTGCATATAATGTTAAGATAAGATAATAACATTGTTTAGTTACATTGGATCGACACATTGGTGGTGTAATTTGAGTAAAGTTATTAAGAAACTTAGAAAGGATCACAATTGTTTATAACATTTTTATGAAAATATACCAACCGTCATCTAAAATGCTTATTATTTTGATATAATATTTTTCAATAACTAATTATTTGTTATGTAAGATTCGTATATGTAAACTCTTACATTTTAAATATAATTTTTAACTTGTGTAAAAAAATAAATTATAGTCTACTTTCTTATTTTAGTTTCCTATGATTGTATATATTCTTATCATTATGTCATTTTGTTGTTAATGTTATGCACAAAAGAATAATATTATGTTAAAAATATTAGTTTAGTTCTATATCATTCTTAAGATTCCAAACAGATTATGATTTGAATTAGGTTTAATTGTGATATTTTTATAAGGGATTATCGGGAAAATCTTGGATGATTCCCCCTCATAATAGGTTATATTTTGAAAAGTCTATTTCAATATCGACTAATTTACCCCTAAGCAACCAAATATTTTATTGTAAATGGGGTGTAATTTAATTAATTATGAGAATGCCATTCACTCATAGACCCTTGATTTTTTCAAACCAATGATACATATTCATTCTCACGATACTTAGCTATTCTCATATGAATTGCACCACACACACACACACACACATATATATATATATATATATATATATATATATATATATATATATATATATATATAATTATATATATATGCGTGTTAAGCCCCCAATATAAACTTTGTATATATTTGAATGCGGACAAACAATATAATAAACATAGAACAACTTACTTGAAATTATTTATAATGTTCCAAAACTTATTATCCAACTTAAGTTCGATAAAATTAAGTTAAACTTCCTATATTTAGCTAAAGATTGAAGACTAAATCATGATATATTAATGAGGTTATTCAATTAGTGACCTCTATATATGGTGGAATATGGTTTGTTAAAGATCTTAGACGAGTAAGAGATTGATTGAGGATTAATAACTAGTTAGAAATGAATAATACTTTCACATAAGACAAATTTAGAACACTCATTATTGATCAATGAATAACATGTTGAAGAATCAAACACACTAATAGTTGAAGCAGTTAAAGATACAAAGGTAATTTTGAAAGTAATAAGAGAGCATATCTTCTATTCCTACTCTATCTTATCTTTTTGATTTATTATAGTTTGTTCTTTATACCTTAAATGAAGACAATAAGGTCAAAGTACGTTCCTTTAATAGACAATTACATTGTCTATTAAAGTATTAAAAAATGCATAAAGTTGTATCCAACATTTTCATTATTTTGACTAGGATCAAATTAATGCAAGAGTCATAAGGTTTTCCTATTGTGTCCAAAATATGACATAACTACATAATCATTGAAGACTTATAATAAGTTATTAATCCTCTTCACTACCATAAATGACAACATGGCTCGAGAGACAAGGAGAGCATATTAGCTTAAAATTTTTTAGTTGCATATAGTTTGAACTATAAATTGGCAGTAAGACCTAAGTCACATGTCAAGTTGCATACAATTCAGACAACTAACAATTATTAAAACTTAAAATAATTCATTTTCATCGAAAATAAAGCACTTATATTATAGAAGACAAACAAATTTCAAGCCTTGCTAACATGATGTGAAGTCCTGGGCAAACTCATTCCAACACTTGGAATAATCTTCATAAGTGTATGTAAAAATTCTTGTTCATGTATTTAATGTGAATTTATAGAATGTATACATTAGTGCACTGTCTCTATGTAAGACCAATTATAAATAACCCAAGTCTCTTTCTTTTGTAGCAATTTGGCCCTTTGACCAATTATATTTAGTTTCAGTTTCATTGTTAAGTGCTTCACAAATATCTTCTTATTCTTCGACTTACTTGACCTTGTGCTCTAAATAGTGACGAAATCCTATAGTTATAGAAAACCAAATAATTATTTATATTGATTTCTTAAACCAACTTTCTTTAGAATAACTATCAAACGCACGTCCGTACTCTTAAATTTACGTATTTTTTCTTATCATAGGACTTAACCATCAACGTTTTTGTTCGACACACATCTTTCCAATAAGTTATTTGATTATCAAAATCTCATAAACACAAGTTTGAAAACATGGATAAAAAGTTACTTTTGACAATCAAAATTGGTATCGAACCGAATAATAGGTAAAAGAAAAGCAAACAAATTGTTGCCATGTAGGGGGGATGTCGCCCACATTTTCCTCTAATAGTAGAAATAAACTTTAATTAGCTATCAATATTTTCGGGTTGGCTGCCCCATTGCCATTTCAGCTCTCACTGATCAGGTGATTCCGACAAACAACACCAAAAATTCTTCCATTGATTGATCGTCAATTGATCAAGTGAAGCGATGTCGTTCTCGTTCTTCAAGGCATTAAGGCCTAAAACCCCACCAGAACTCGCCAAAGCAATCAAAGACAGCCTCATGGCTCTCGACACCAAAACTGTTGTCGAGGTTAAAGCACTCGAAAAGGTTTGTAATAATTCTCAAAACACTTTTCTTTTTTTCGATTTCGAGACATTTTGGGGCTATGTCACTGGTCAATTTTGGAATTCTGTTGGTGAAATGGCCCTTTACTTAAATGCAATCAGAAAAACAATCGGCGATCTTGGTTGAAATTAGAAAAAGTTTAGGCATTCTTCCCCAAGTCACTTACTTTCCGTTGTTACTAATTTTAAAATTACGAATAGGAAAAAGGGTCATGTGATGTTTTGAGGAATCTATGAATCTTTGCCTTTTTAAGGAAAAAAAAGACTTCCAAGATGCATTCACATGTATTTACATAGATACTTACACAGTTACACTATCCCTTTTCTGGAAAAACCTACATTATATACAAAAAGCTGTAAATTACCATGGATAATCGATTTACTTTTCAATAAGCAAATGTCACGCATTTGTTTACTGACATGATTAGATTCAAGTAGGCCAGATAGCATGACTTATAATCATTAACATAACTTGCTTCAAGACTAAACTACCAACACATTTTTGTAAATACAGGCATTAGAAGAAGTTGAAAAGAATTTTGGTGCAATGAAACTTCTGCTTTTAGGAGACGGGGAGGTTGAACCAAATGTGGATCAAATTTCACAATTGGCTTTAGAAATATGTAAAGAGGATGTAATTGCTCTTTTCTTTCACAAGTTACCTATACTTGGTTGGGAGGTGAGTTTATATATATATATATGATACTGTTGTCTCATGTATTCAGCTATTATATTTGTTAACATATGATGAGATTATACTTTTGACATAGGCAAGAAAAGATTTAGTCCAATGTTGGTCCATACTATTGAAGCAAAAGGTTGGATCAACTCATTGTTGTGTGCAATTCTTGGAGACTCATTCAGACTTGTTAGATTTTCTTGTTGCAGGGTATGAAAAATTAGTGTTTAATTTGATTTGTAGATTTATTTTCTCATGAATGTGGGGACACAATGGTCTTTAACTTGTCATCTATCGGGACCAAAAAAGACATGACATGATAGGTTGTACTGTGTTTGGCTTGCATTGGACTGAGACTGATGTCAATGGGACAAAAGCTGCAATTTTTTTGTCCTCCCATCTGTCTTCTTATGTTTCTTTGTAATGGTTACACTTCTAGGGTTTGTTATTAATTATTATGTACCGAATTATTTTTAAGAAACTTAATTTATGAATATCAAACAGTTATGATAACAAGGAGATCGCCTTAAATTGTGGAAACATTCTAAGGGAATGCATCAAGTTCCCGACTCTTGCAAAGTAAGACATTTATGTTGCTTACCTCTTTATACCTTGTTTATTATTTTGTAGATATTTTATCGAATTTTGGGTGATACTGTAAACCCTAAACCATAAACCCTTTTGAGTTTAATGATGTGATTTCAGATATATATTGGAGTCTCCAAGCTTTGAACTATTTTTTAAGTATGTGGAGCTTACTAACTTTGATGTTGCTTCTGATGCATTTTCCACTTTTAAGGTCAGATCTTTTTGAGTCACATTTAATTTTTTATTTATTTATGGTGTCTCTTAACATATTATCATACAAAATTCCAAGCAGGATTTGCTTACCAAACATCCAATTGCAGTATCTGAATTCTTAACTTCTCATTATAGTGAGGTATGTTTCTCAGATATTTTGGCTTAACTCAATAAGTTATTCTGTCTGAATTAAGTAAAAAAAGAAACAGCCCTTAAGAAATTTCATATGAAGATTTGACCTAAACACATAACTAATTTTGATTCTTTTAACATTATTTCAGTTCTTTGAGCAGTATGAAAAACTGTTAACCTCTAGTAATTATGTTACAAGAAGACAATCTTTGAAGGTAAGTTTTTCAACAATTTGTTGGAATTATCTTTTTATACGATTAAAGAAGCTAATGAATGGATTTTTTTTTTTTTTTTTTTTTTTTTTTGTGGATGGTAGCTTTTGTCAGAGTTCCTTTTAGAACCCCCAAGCTCCCATATAATGAAAAAATATATTGCAGAAGTTCAACACTTCAAAGTCATGATGACATTGTTAACGGTAATTAAATACATTTTCTGGTTAATTTTTAATTACTAATTATTTCTGAATTTTTAAGGTTCATAAGCTCATGGTCTCTGTTATTGTTTCTAACAGGATACCAGCAAAAACATCCAGATTTCTGCATTCCACATTTTTAAGGTACCATTCCACGTGTGATTTCTTATTTTTCATTTGATTTCTTAAAAATAGAAGAAAAGGGTTCATAGGTTTATTATTTATAATATTTTACCTTCAGATCTTTGTGGCTAACCCTAACAAGCCTCGAGAAATAAAAGTCATATTAGCAAAAAACCATGAAAGATTGCTGGATTTGTTAAACAATTTATCTCCTGGAAAAGGTACGTTACCTTAAAATATACTCCATATATTTTACTCCAATTTTATGTTCATATGCTCACTCTTCTTTTTCTTGAAATATATATATTTTTAGGTGGTGACGATGATCAATTTGAAGAGGAAAAGGAACTTATTATTAAAGAAATAGAAAGAGTATCTCAACTGCCAAATCTTGATTCTTAGGTAATATTGTAATAGTATTTCTTTCATTTCCAATTTATAGTAAAACATAAGAAGGGGATATCAAAAGATTGTTTTTTTTATAACTTATATTTTTCTTGGAAAATTTATTCATATTTGTAAATTGTGTTTCCAGATACAGAACCAGCAATTGACAATCTTTGGTTGAAATAAACAGCCAAACATGCTGCCTTCGGTTTCTAACATGATTTGTATCAAAATATAATTCAAGTAATCTTTGGCTATCGTGACATCATTATTAATTTATTTGGATTTTGGTTTTGTATGATTTACTGTTTTGGAGAATTAAATCTTGCAACAGGATGCTAATTTATATGTAATCTCAAATATATGTAACTATGGTGCTTCGCTCTTTTTCAGTTTATATGTACAAGTCATTTGGTTGTATTTGGTTCTTTTTTGTGATAAAATATCAAAAGAATAACTGCAATTTACATTTTTAGTTACTACCATTTTTAGAAAAGTGATCAAAGAAGAAGCGATACAAAAGCAAAAACATCCTCGATTTGAAATCAAATGTTGTGTACGTGACAAGTTTTAATAAAATTTCATGAATCTTAATGGCTAAGAGAATCAACGGATGGTTTACCATGAGGTAAATATTAATTGGGTAGAACTACGTGTGATAATTCCAACCAATTCATACAAAAATGAGTCACTTAATTCAGATTTAGTGTGTTTAATAGCATCTGAATAAAAACCTTTTGATTTCTTAGAAGTTTTTTTAAAATTAAGATGTGAAACCATGTCTGAAAAAAATTAAAAGCCACCTACACTCACACTTACTACATCCTACCGCACCCAACCCGCCCTACCCCACCCCACCCCACACCATCCAACCCACCCCACCCACCCCTACCACTACCTAGCCCATCCCACCAGTCCCCTATTTAGAAGTTTTAACCAAACAAGATGTTAAAAGTTTAGATTTTAAAAATTCGGACTCTTTTAAACATTCAGACCCGTTAAAATTTCATATCTTAAAAATCAAGATCCTGCCAAACAGCCCCTTAATACATTATACAACTCACAATAGTTTGCCTCATTAAAACAGATGGACGGACCGAGACTCATATCACAACTATGGGACAAAAAAATCAATAGTGTCAATTTGCCGTAAAAAGAACCAAAGAAGTTATGTACAATTATTTGTTATAAAACAACATTTAACATGAGTTTTAATAAAATCTCATAACTTGAAAATAACATTCGTTCTTTCCATATAGTCCACGTCTCCGTCCGTGTAACAAATGTACCTTTAAAAATTAAGGACAAAAAGTGAAAATGAAGTGATAGTTAATGGACCATTAATATCAATCTAATTTTGTTTCTATCTGAAACAAGTAACAACTAAAACCCTCCTGCTTCCTTCCACTTCCACTACTGCCCACTTCCGCCACTGCAAGTTACGGCAGGTGGCTTCTCCATCTCGAACACACATTGACATACTCTTTATGTTCAGAATACTTAATCTCTATTTTTTCTGCAGATTATCGATCATCTGAAACACACACTCCAAATTTCGCCCACATTGTAATCAGGATTTTGATTGTGAAATCAGGTACCTAGACACCTCCTTCATCTTGCCTCTCATTGCTCACGGTTTTTGTAGTTTGGATGGAGTGTATTTTTTGTTATTTACTTGGTTTCATTCGGAGCGAGACATGCAAATAGTTTTTGGTTTTTCTATGTTGGTGATACTGTCGTTATTAGGGTTTAGTCGTAGCGTATTGCAACTTTTAAGTTCTTCGGTTACAGATTCTCTAAATTGAAGAGCAAAAGTCCTGTAATTTCCACTTAGCTAAAATGAAAATAGTATGTAGATGTCTCTAATAAGGTCATGACATTCTTTAATAGCTATTTTGCTCTGTTGATAAGGGTCAAGGTGGCTAGAGATCTCCTTCCAAATGCCACTAAAATAGAGGGAATGATATAAAATTTAAGGGAAAACTAATTGTTATGGAATTTTTACTTTATGTAGGTGAACATCTCAGAAGATGGCGTATGCAGCATTGATGCCAACGAAGCTGGGGTTAGAAGGTTCACAAGGTCTTCTTCTTCTACTTCCATTCATTCATTTATCCAACATCTTAGATTATTCTATAATCCTCTTTCTAATCATATCGGCATATATTCATTAACAATAAAATTTTACGTTGGTTGATGATTTTATATGTTCAATTACATTCTGCAGCTTTCGTTCGTGGATCTAACACTGACAGACTGAAAGTCAAGGGACCAGTCAAAATGCCAACCAAAGTTTTGCACATCAAATCTGCATTATCTTGTGTTGAAGGTAAAAACTACACTAAGTTGCTTTTTTTTACTTAGTAGACTTAATACTGACATGACTTAGGGGCTGTTTCTTTTTTACTTAAAGGGACTTAATCTGTACAGCTATACATGGTGTTCTTTATGATATTATACAGAAAGATAAAACAATTTTCCATTTTTTATTAGAGAAGACAGGTTACAAGAACTTTTTGCACATTAACGATTTCGACAAGGGAACAATACTAAAGATTTTGGACCGAGCCAAAGAAGTGAAAGCCTTACTAAAATCAGGGGAAAGGACGTATCTACCCTTCAAAGGGAAAACAATGGCCATGATATTTGCGAAACCCTCAATGAGGACACGTGTCTCCTTTGAAACAGGATTTTACCTACTTGGTGGGCACGCTATATTTTTGGGCCCCAAAGATATCGAAATGGGTAAGAGGGAAGAAACCCGTGATGTTGCTCGTGTCATATCTCGATACAATGACATCATCATGGCTCGACTCTTTGCTCATCAGGTTACCTCACAAACATGTTTCTTTTCTCTCATGGAATGGAATAAACTATTCCGTTTGATCCAAGCAAATATTGACATGTATCATGATAGATGATTTATGTGTGTTGTAGGACCTTTTGGACCTGGCTAATTATGCTAGTGTACCTGTAATCAATGGGTTGACAGACTACAATCATCCTTGTCAAATCATGGCTGATGCTCTCACAATGATTGAACACATTGGTCAAATTGAGGGAACCAAGGTGCTTACTCTCTTTCTTATGCTTTATTTTTGTTTGCAAATGTGTCTGGTTTTTGTTTGCTTATCTTTTATGGTTTAATATGATGATTAAAATTTGAAAATCAGGTTGTGTATGTTGGAGATGGGAACAACATTGTGCATTCATGGCTGTTGTTGGCTGCTGTTATACCTTTTCATTTTGTGTGTGCGTGTCCAAAAGGTTTTGAGCCCGATAAAGAGACGGTTGAAAAAGCCCAACGGGCTGGAGTTGGAAAAATTGAAATTACAAATGACCCGAAAGAAGCGGTTAAAGGGGCAGATGTTGTGTATTCAGATGTTTGGGCCAGTATGGGCCAGAAGGAAGAAGCTGCATATCGCCGTCAAGTTTTTCAAGGATTTCAGGTAATTTTTGATGCTTTTTTGTGAAATATTTGACAAATAAAGGTTAAATTTTGTTCTTTTAAAGAGGGTCAAAATGGGCCATTTTTTATGTAAAAGTTGATAAAAAAAGGTTAAATGGGTTCTTTTATATGTGAATGCTGATATAGATTTGTTGCTTTTCAAGAGGGTCAAATGGGTTTTGTTTTATGTAAAAATTGATTAAAAAAAAGGTTAAATGGGTTCTTTTTTGTAAAAATTGCTGAAAGTATGGTCTTTATAAGAGGGGCAAATGATTTTTCTAATTATAAAAAAGGGTTAAGTGGGTTACATGCTTTTTTTACTTGCTAAAAATTTGCACTTTTTTAATGTAAAATTCGATAAAAGAAGGTTAAATGGGTTCTTTTCTTGTAAAAATTGCTAAAAGTATGCTCTTTATAAGAGGGGCAAATGTTTTCTTTAATTATAAGAAAGGGTTAAGTGGGTTATTACATGTTTTTCTTAATTGCTAAAAATTTGCTCTATTTCAATGTAAAATTGATAGAAAAAGGCTAAATGGGTTCTTTTTATAGATAAATTACTAAAAGAATTATTCTTTGCAAGAGGGTAAAATGGACTCTTTTTCATGAAAAAGATGATAAAGAAAAGGTTAAACGGGTTCTTTTTAATGTAAAAATTGATAATTTTTTCTATGACAGGTGAATGAAGAACTTATGAAAATAGCTGGACCTCAGGCTTACTTCATGCACTGTTTACCAGCAGAAAGAGGTGTGGAAGTTACTAATGAAGTTATTGAAGCTCCAAATTCCATTGTGTTTCCACAAGCTGAGAATCGAATGCATGCACAGAATGCAATTATGCTACATTCACTTGGCCTTTAAACATAAACTTATGTGCTTCTTATAGAAGAGCTTTTCTATCTATTATCACTCGGTTTCTAGTCTGTTTTATGTTTGTCATGTTGATAACAAACCCCTTTTGAGATCTTCGATCAAAAACCAAACTAATGCTTCTCAAGAACTAGTTGTATTGAAAACAATTTTTCTTTGTTGCTTGTTACATATCATCTTTCTCATTATATCTTATTACAAGAAAAAACATACTTTTTACCATGTTACAAGAAAATAAAAACACAAAAAGTAACAAAAAAACAACACAATATGGAGTCGTTGATCATTAACCATTAATGACCCGACAATTTTTCCTAACTTCTCCTTGACCATCCGTGAGGACATCAATAGCTCCCATACGTACCATTGACCGAGCAAATCGAGCAAAGAAAACCTTTTCATTTTGCAAAACTTCTGTTATTTGAGCCGATTGTGGGTTTGTGAGCAATGCTGCATCGGATACAAATAAACCTTTATGTTGGTTTAAAGCGCGATAGTAATCAGAATCAAATGAGAGCGAGCTATTTGGATCCATTTCAAGAGTTGTGGTTGGAATTTGGGGGTTTGGGCATATTTTTCTTAGTGATTCCGCATATGTCACATTAAGAGAAGGATCAGCATCTCCTTTCCCTGTAAAGTTGTAGAGCCTTCTTGCAACGAGGACGCAACGCGAGGTCCCAATTGTATGTGCCCCTAGTTAGATGGACAAAAAACTTAGTTACATGATCAAAGAAAAAAAAAAAAAAAGAAACTTCAGAAAAGATGTAGATACATCATACAAACATACATATATACGTAGATGCACACACATATATACAAGTATCCAAAGTGTACGTCAACAGCCATAGTGTGCGAGTTACAGTTCTAATAAGAATTGGGCTACTTCTAACGGGAATTGCGCTCCTTATGGTATTGGGATTTTATATCAGCTACCTAATGAGCTGTTGTGTACCTGATTTAAATATCACATGATATTTTAGGACGAGTCATAGTGTGTAGTGGTGGATGTATATTGATCCAAACGGGATGCATGACGGACCCCATTTGGCATGGACCCTTACCCCAATTTACATCGAAAGAATGCAATGTGTTTGTTTTTTTCACTCCCGATACAAATTGGAAAGAAAAAACAGGACCCAAGTAGTTTGAAAATTAGAAAAGCTAAGGTTGGTGCTAAAAGGCTCTTATTTTCATTTCAGTTAGCGGAGCCGGTTGGAATTTTTTCTGAATCCGCTACTAATTGTGTGCTAACTCTTGAGTTGCTAGAAAAATACCCCTTTTGAAGAGTGTGTATATAAGTATAATAAACTTTAAGAAGGAAGGTTGTATACCCGAGAGTGTTACAAGATCATCAATGTCTAGACCTTTGGTTCCAAATTGTGTTTCAAGAGTCGTGAAATTGGCACCTGCAGATGGTAAATTGACACCAACTTCCGCCGCCAAAGACACCAATCCGTCTTTTCTTCCAGTGAAAACCGGCCACATATCCGTTTGAAACTGCAATTTTCGATAAAAACTATTAATTCGGTATATAAAACTATAAAGAATGTAGAAAGAACAGAGGATGAAGATGAATAGTAATTGTATATTGACTTGAACAAATTACAGTGGAAAAGACCTAGGGTATTTATAATGAGATGGCGGCTAACTAAAGGGGGTATACACGGAAACAATATATTCTAAATATAATAGAGATATACATAAAACAATATTGCTGAATATGTGGGTATAAAATATATGAAAAGATATAACCGAGTTATATCTTAATATGCCCCCGCAAGATGGACGATCCAGTGAGAAGACCAATCTTGGAAAGGAGATAATGAAACCGTGGTCTTGGAAGAGGTTTGGTGAGAGCATCAGCTAATTGATCATCTCCTGTTATGTGTTGCACCCGTATGGAACCTTGCTGTACTTTTTCTCGTACAAAATGGAAGTCTAATGCAAGGTGCTTCATTCTTGAGTGAAAAACTGGATTCGCTGAATATGAAGTGGCACTTAGGTTATCACAGTATATAGCAGGTATGGTAGTAGATGAGATGCCTAGTTCACTTAGCAATGAGATGAGCCATTGAACTTCAGTGGTTGTGGATGCAACAGCTCTAAATTCAGCTTCTGTAGAACTTCTTGCAAGAGTACTCTGACGTTTGGAGCTCCATGAGATGGGATTAGAACCAAGGTAGACAATGTATCCAGTGGTGCTTCTGTAGTTATCCTTGTCTCCTGCCCAGTCAGCATCGGTAAAGGCATGAAGTGTAAGAGGTGATTTGCGATGTATAACTATGCCATGATGAAGTGTACCATGCAAATATCGTATCAATCGTTTCAAAGCTGTCCAATGTAGAGAAGTGGGAGCCTGCATAAATTGAGACAAACGATTGACTGTAAAGGATATGTCCGGTCTTGTTAAGGACAGATATTGCAGGGCGCCAACTAAGGTACGATAGTCACTTGGAAATGGATGTGGTGTGCCACCTGTTAATGTAAGAGTTTCTGAACTGATCATTGGTGTGGAAACAGGCTTACAATCTGTCATTTTGGCTCTAGTGATGATGTCGAGGATGTATTTTCGTTGAGAGAGTAAAATGCCATTATAGTGGGGAAGGACTTCAACACCGAGGAAGTATGATAAGGAACCTAGATCTTTTAGAGAAAATTTAGCAGCAAGGTGAGCGATAAATTTAGATAAGTGAGTGGGGGATGGACCTGTGACTATAATGTCATCAACATAGACGAGGACTAGAATAAAAGTATGGCTGTTTTTGAGAATAAAGAGAGATGGATCAGAAATTGTGGCTTTGAATCCAAGGGAGATGAGATATGTTTTGAGTTCAGCATACCAGGCACGAGATGCTTGTCGAAGCCCATAGAGTGCTTTGTGTAATTTGCAAACATGGTTCGGATATGATGGGTCGACAAAGCCTGGGGGTTGGGACATGTAAACGTCTTCATGAAGTGTACCTTGTAAAAAAGCATTGTTTATATCCAATTGCCTAAGAGGCCAATCGCGAGAGAGAGCAAGAGAAAGTATGAGGCGAAGAGTGGCTGGTTTAAGAACAGGGCTGAAGGTTTCTCTATAGTCGATACCGGGACGTTGATGGAAGCCTTTGGCAACAAGGCGTGCCTTAAGGCGATCAATTGATCCGTCGGGGTTGTATTTAGTTCTATAGACCCACTTGCACCCGATAAGATTGTGAGCTTGGGAAAATGGTACGAGAGACCAAGTATGGTTGCGTTGGAGGGCAGTAAATTCTTCTTGCATGGCATTGCGCCACAATGGGTGTTTAAGAGCTTGAGAGATGGTGGAAGGTTCAGTAGGATATGAAGGAGAGACAGTGTATATTTGAAAATCAGAATTGAAATAACGAGTATTTGGTTTAGGGTGAGGACGTGTGTGCATTCTCGAGGAGGGGGGAGGATTAGGGGAGGGAGGAGGGGAATTGTTTGGGGTAGGAGGCTGATTATTGATGATAACAGGAGGATTTTCAGGAAGATGAATATTAGTAGCAGTAGAGGGTTGAGATGATGATGGTGTATGTGTGGAAGGAGTACCAGAATGTTTGACTGGGAGGGACATAGGAATCCAATGATCAAAGTTGATAGGAGATTCAAGGGTAGATGAATTGGTGAGTTTATAAAAAGGGAATTCATTTTCAATAAAGACAACATGACGTGAGGTATAAATCTTGGAAGATTTTGGGTCATAAGCATAATATGCACTTTGGGTGGGGGAGTAGCCAACGAAAATACAAGGTGCTGATCTAGAGTGTAGTTTGTGGGGAGAATATGGTCTAAGCCAAGGGTAACACAGGCATCCAAAGCTTCGTAGTTTTAAGTAATTTGGTTCCCTTTGAAAGAGACAGCGGAAAGGTGATAGGTTGTGTAGAGTAGAAGTGGGTAGTCTGTTTATGAGATAGGCAGCAGTTGTAAAGGCGAAAGGCCAGAATGTGGTTGGAAGTTTGGAATGAGAAAGTAATGCAAGACCAGTCTCGACAATATGTCGATGTCGTCTCTCGGCGTATCCATTATGTTCAGGGGTATGAGGTGGAGATGTGAGATGGGAAATGCCAGAGGACGCAAGGTGAGTGGCGAGTTTGAGGTATTCGCCACCATTGTCTGAAAACAATTGCTTTATTTTAGTGTTGAAGTAGTTTTCAACTAATCTTTGAAAGCGAATGAGGATGTCAAGAGAATCAGACTTCTTTTTCATAGGATAGAGCCACATGTATTTGGTGAAGTGATCGACAAAGATTATATAGTATTTGTAATGATCAAAAGACTCAACTGGGGAGCACCATACATCAGAAAAAAGAAGTTCTAATGGGGCATTGGATGTAAGAGACGAATCATGGAAAGGTAAACGGTGACTTTTATTAATTCGACATGAGTTACAATGATCATCAGAACTGAAATTGAATGGAAGAGATGAAGATAACTGCTTGAAAATTTTATTTTGTGGGTGGCCCAAACGATGGTGCCATAGGGAGGGGCTGGTACGATGCATGGTGAGAACAGCTGGTGGTGGAGAGGGGCGTAGTTCATACATTCCCTTGATTGCTGTGCCCTGGAACAGTGGAATTTTGGATGCCAGGTCCTTGATAACAAAAACAAAAGAGTAGAATTCTATTAGGAATTGGTTGTCAATGCATAAACGTGAGATAGATATGATATTTTTAGAGAGAGATGGAACATAGAGAACATTTTTGAGAATTAAAGGTGTATTGGGCGTGTGAATGATTACAGAACCAACGTGAGAGATTTGTAAGCACGAACCGTCACCAATGACCAATTCTTCAGTGCCGTCGTATGGTGCATGGACTGAGAGGTTGTTGAGATCATTTGTTGCATGAAAACTTGCTCCACTATCAAATAGCCAGTTTGCTGTGGTTGGTGGAGGTGTAGGAGTGGGGTTCATGACGTGAGCTTGAGCATGTTGTACCTGCATACTGCGGTAAGGAGGCACAGAAGCATTTGGAAAGAATCTTTTAAATGTTGAGCAATTGCTTAAGGAGTGTCCTTTCTGGTGGCACCATTGACATTTCCCTAAGAATGGGCGTTGACCTATAGTATGAGTGACGGGAGAGGCTTGTTTCGAGGGTGTGGGAAGCAATCCTGGAGTAGTAGTTTGCTGTCGAGGAGGCCAAGACTTCTTGTTGGACTGGTGGTTGGTGTAAAAGACGGTGGCTGGTTGGTGAATGCCGGTAGCAGATACCTGTTGAGCAAGAGCTAATTCATGATTTATTAGCTTTTCATGTAGTTCAGTAAATGATATGGGGTTGTCTCTTGCATGTATAGCATCTAGAATGGGTTTATAGGTGGATTGATCTAACCCATTAACGACTGCATCAATGATGTCTTCCTGGTCAAGTTTCTTTCCAAGAATGGCAAGTTCATCAACAACGGTTTTAACATTCTGCATATATTCGGTGATTGTTTGATTGGGGGTTTTGGTGAGTTGCTTCAGGCGGTACTGTAGTTGTTTGATATGCCCTCGTGATGGGGATGCATATGTGCTGGCTAGAGTTTGCCATGCTTCACGAGAAGATGAAGCATTTGTCACAAGTGGAACAATCTGTGGAGATAGGGTTCCTACTAGGGCGCCAAAGAGAAGGCGATCTTGCCTGAACCATTTTTGGTAGTCTGCGTGTGGAGTGGCTGTACCATCTGAAGCAATTGTCGGAGCTGGAGCTAGATGTGAGCCATCAATGAATCGATATAGATCTAGGCCGTGCAATAGTGCTTCGATCTGCGTTTTCCACCCAAGATAATTGGTGGATGTTAATTTCAAGGTTGCTGGAAAATTAACAATGGTGATGTCTTTTAGAGTGGTGTTGACGATGAATGAAGAAGGGGAATCATCGGTATTCACCATTTGTTCTGGGGAAGAGAGAGGAGAATTCGTAGGTGTGGTGTGTGCAGAGCCTTGCTCTGATACCATATAAAGAATGTAGAAAGAACAGAGGATGAAGATGAATAGTAATTGTATATTGACTTGAACAAATTACAGTGGAAAAGACCTAGGGTATTTATAATGAGATGGCGGCTAACTAAAGGGGGTATACACGGAAACAATATATTCTAAATATAATAGAGATATACATAAAACAATATTGCTGAATATGTGGGTATAAAATATATGAAAAGATATAACCGAGTTATATCTTAATAAAAACACATGCACGTACAATATATATCTTTTGAGACATAACTATGCTTATGTATGACTACTTTTATATAGATTTGTGTGATATATCTTCATCAGTCTTTGATCCATAATCTAGTGTTGCAGATGATATAACTTACTTGGAAGGAAACAGCATCTCTAGCTGCCAATGCAAGAATGTCGGCACAAGAAACAATTCCGGGACATTCAGCTTCCAAAGCCGTCTTTATTTCATCAATCACATCGTACCCAGAAACAGATCTGTTGGGTCCTGCTGTTTTTTCTGTTGTCGTATTTTGTACAGGATCCAATAGTATTGAACCGTCGCACCCCTGCAATGCCGAAAAAGTTAGGAATAATCCACTAACTATAAAGTGTATACCGTTTATACAAATATTTACATATAATATATTATACTTTCATTCCTACATGTTAAACAAACATGATCTTTGAACCTAGTGGTTATGGGTGTGCAAAACTTAACATGATCTGTAGGGTGAAACTTTTGTAATTCGACCGTTTCTTGATGCATCCTATACGCATAAATGTTGATAAAAGAGATAAAAATGAAGATGAATTGCTACCCTAACAAAGCAGTCATGATAATGAAGCCTTAGAAGCTTGGCAGCCATGGCAGGATTTGTAGCAACTTTGCTCCATACAATGTCCCTTACTTTAACTGAAACCGAGGGACATTGCTTCTTGTAATACTTCATCTTCAACCCCCCATTACCGCCCATGCACCCAACCACCAATATGGTAACAAACAAGAATCCAAATATGATTTTACTCATGCTTTCTCTTTTGGGTTTCTTACACTTTATGGTTCATAAGACTTCGTATCATCTAAACCCTTTATATAGTCGTTCCCATGTCAGAGGGTGGCGTTTAATCTAGCAGTATGGTTAAGGTTTGATCAAAATAATTATGAGTTCAATATTCTATATCAACATGCATGGGTATGCGTATTTTCTTTAGGATCTTGACATGATTGGTTGTAAATTTGAGACTTGTAATATAATGTAACAATTTTATAGTGTTTGATAAATTGATGTTGATTTTCAGTTTCTTACAGAGACTAGATAATCTGTTTAAATGTAACGAATCGCTGTAAAAAACTGATAATTAAAATTAATCATAAAATTACCTAAGCATTTTCAACTTTAATAAGTTAATTATCTATACTTCTTAAAGTTTTACCTTTATATTCATTCATGCATGCATACCTGTTTTTTTTTTTTTATTAGAAATACACATGATTGTCGAATGATGGAATGCATATCTAAATTATTTTATTCAAACGGAATAAAAATGATTGATTTAAGAAGTCAACCAATTAATTCGAAATCACAAAAACGATAGTTTAATTTTATTGAATCCTGATAAAAGTGCAACGTACGTTTTATTTAATACATAATTCAAGAATAAAATAAAAATAAGATAAGGTTTTAGATATTTTATACTAAACAGAAATAGAAATAGGAAAAAACTATTTTAAGAAAAAGGAAATTATAAGAAATAACAACATATTTTACACTTTTATTGGTACGTTATTTTTAACCATAACAGTAATGTAATATATCTATTTATCAATAATAATCATTATATATATATATATATATATATATATATATATATATATATATATATATATATATATATATATATATATTTATCAATAATAGTAATATGTAACCATTAATAGCAACGTGTTTATATTATTTGACATATAATGACAAAATATTGATAATTCTTTACCCACAATAAGAATATATTTACATGTTTTCACTGATAATGGCAATATGTGATAAATAAAGTAGTTTGCTCATATAATAGCGAAATATAACAAAATTGTTAGTATGACTAAGAAAATATAAATATACCGGTACAAAAAAGCAAAAGAAAAAAAAATTCCTATTATCAATAAATAAATGTTGATATGTTGTTGTGAGTAAAAAAGATAAGTGAATTGCTATTATAAAAAAAATAATCAACAACGCATTCAAATTTTGAAATGAACTTGCGCTCACATGGTATTGTATCACTAGAAAGAAACCTTCTAGTCTTACTTGCCTTACAAGTTCAATTTAATCTTGAAAATATAGATCTATCTTGATCATGGTGCTAGACTTATATACTAACAAGTATCAAAACGATTGATTGAGTTCCTCAAACTTGTTATTTACTGAAACTATAAAAGTTACTCCTCTCATTCAAATTTTGTCATTTCTATCATTTTAAAAAATCCACTAGACCCTCAAACCTAGTCATAGATTCAAAATTCAAGCTCATCAGCAGCCAGCTTAATTGAGGTGACAGAGTAAACATGATGAAAAAAATCAAGTCGGGTTGTCAATAAGATCATCTAAGGCAAATATAGTTTTAATACCAAAGATCAAACGTGATTTTATAGATACCGGTCTATGCCTAACAATTTTTCACGATAGGATTTCATATTTTGAAATTGTTGCTAATATTATCGAACACATCTTTCTCAATATATGACTAAACAATCATTAAAAAGCTAATCACTAATCTTATTGCACAAATCATTAATTATCAACTTTATTGTTGAAAATACGCGCTCCCCGATGGATATTGCAACACGCTAAATCGATGTTAATCTTAGTTAAAGATATATCATCAAAGATATTGTATGTTTGTTTATTTCTACCATCATCTTTGCAAAGTTTCCAATTCCCTTTAAGTTCTTAAATCTTGGATCTACACATACCTCCATAATATATATCATTAGAGATATTGTATGTTTGTTTATTTCTATATTTATCTTTGCAAAGTTTCCAATCCCTTTAAGTTCATAAATCTTGGATCTATATGTACATCCATATTATAAATTTGAAGATTTGCTCTAAGCGCTTCAACGTCATGTTTTCAAAAGTCAATAGGATAAAATTAAGCCATTTTGAATAGTTCCTCCGCTTTAAATTCTTAGAAAGAATTACTTTGACACAAAGAAGACATATAAACAAGCGATGTTGTGTTTATTTATTTTTTGAATAAACTGTTGAGCTATTAAAGTTGTATATCTATGAGACTATGACCGAATAATATGCATCAAACTGTAGTAGCACAAATAGTTAATATATAAGTTAGATAGAATAACTTGTAAATAGTTCACTTATTTTCTTTAAATATGGGTTTTCTTTTACTTAAATATATGGTTTATTGGATTAATTACAAACAAAATATGGAGCATACCAAAGACTTAGCAGACACCTTCATGGATAAATGAAACAGTGATAACACATGTGACAATTAAGAGGTTCAACTTCAACGTGCCATGACTTTTCATTTGCTGGGAGTTTCGAGGCCCACTCTATTTAAAGGAAAGCTCTCAACAAGCCGAAGCTCCTGAAAAAGTTTTCTTGAATTAAGATTTGTCCATAAACACACCTAATGTCAATGTACTTAGTAAGGACCAAATGTCATGATATTCTCAATTCGGAATACAATGCTACCTTCAGGAAAATTGTAGGCAAATAGCTATTCAAAATATATTAATTTAAAATATCCAAAGTCCATGTTGCTATTTTTTTTTAGAACCGGACATTCGTGGAGTGCACGGTATGAATGTTTAAGGGGTAGCTGGGTAAAAAATTAAAATGAAAACAATACGAGTTATCAGTTATGGTTGAAAAAAAAAAAATCTACAACTCGAGTGACTTTTCTTGATATCTTTAAATAGTGAATGACTCGTGGGAACTGTTTTTAGTTTATTGGGCCTTGGTTAGAATAGGAGAGTTTTCGTCTGGGCTCTAGGACCGAAATATCTTTCCAGCATGCTTCTATTTATACTCGGCCCAAAATCATGTTTATCTTTACGAATTGTTTGCAACTTTGCATATTTATTATTTTCTTTAGCAGCAAACCGGATATATTGAAATGAGAAAATGTTTTTGTTCCTATCTTTTATTCTTACTAATCTTCCTACCCATATGAAATTGTGACATGTGTCTTAAAATATTATTAATTTTATTAAATGTGACACTTGTCATAATTTCACATGGGTAGGAATATGAGTAGGAATAAAAGGTAGGAATTAATACAATTACTCTATCGAAATTAGATGAAAAAATAATAGGAATACAAAACACGTAACGTACCTCGCCTACACAAAACTAAATACCTCGTTTAGACCGAAAATAAAAGCAAAACATGGAAACAAGCCAACAAAGGCGTAACCAAACACACCAATCAACCTCGATAACTTTGCATATTTATTATATAGAAGACTCTTCTATGCAAATAATGTTGTTGTTAACATATTTGGTATTTTGCTTTGGATTATTTATATGAATAATTGAAATTGTCGAAGGAACTAAAAGAGTAAGGTTGTGTTTGTTTTTGAAGATGTAAAATGTCTTTTGTTTTTTTTTCCCATATTTGCGAAAGAAGATGTGCACCAAAAGTCTTTTTCCATGTGTTTGTTCTTTATAAAAAAATTGTTGGTGGAGTAATAAAGACGGAGGCTAAGGTTTTCTTCTCGATAGTCGGGTGTTGAGAGAAAAAGGGAGAGACTGGAGAGCTAGAAGAGAAATTGCGAACAAAGTTCCAAAAAATAGGCAAAAAGATAAAATTATATCTTTTGGAAAAATACTTGAAAAAGACTTTTTTAGGTATTTTGTCTTCAAGAAAACAAACAGTCTTTTTGATAAACGTCTGCAGACGTTTTGATAGAAAAAGTCTTTTTGAACAAAAACAAACACCCCTAAATGTATCATGTTTTTAGGTTGAATTTTTGTTAATATTTGGTTTTAGTTTTATTTTTGGCTGTAAGATGATTAAAGCTATTAAAACATTAAATTAAATTAACTAAAATAATTGTAATTCGCCATGTCATAAGCATCGTGGATCTATCCATATATGAAAACTCAAAAAACAAATAAAAAAAATGTAACGTCAACGTTTAATTTAGCAAGTAAACAAGGAACAATGACGGGTAATAGGTCCTATATGTCAACATATATATAACCCAAATGATTAAAAAGTACAAGTTGATTGTGGTTGTTGGTAAAACATAAAGTACATTGCCTACGTTGAAATATATAAAAATGTCAAATCCCTCCAAGTAAACCAAATTAATTCACAAAAAAAATAATAATAAATAAATGCAACGTCAACGTTTAATTTGGCAAGTAAACAAGGAACAATTACGGGTAATAGCCTAATAGGTCCAATATGTCAACGTATATATAACCCAAATGGTTAAAAAGTACAAGTTGATTATGGTTGTGGCCTGTGGGTAAAACCTAAAAGTACATTGCCTACGTTTGAAATGTATACAGATGTCAAATCCCTCCAAGTAAACCAAATTGATTCACAAATCGAATGAAATTTATAACTTAATATTTTCAAACGAAACATAAGATACAATATGACAAAATGAAAATTTGAATTTTATGAACACATTTCCAATGAATTAAACACGGGCTAAGAGATTCGGGTAAAAACAAACTTTTATTTGATATTGCAGCCAAATTTATGCCTTGTGACACATTATTATTTCGTTGCATCTTTGACCATATATGTTGCAAGAAATATCATACAAACAAACAAACACAATATCGATACCCATCATTGACCATTAACGACTCGGCAACTTTTCCTGATCTCTCCTTGACCGTCAGTAAGGACTCCAACAGCACCCATTCGCACCATGGACCGAGCAAATTGAGCAAAGAAAACCGCAGGGTTTTGTAGAATTTTTGCCATAAGAGCCGATTGTCTGTTCGTGAGTAATGCCGCATCTGACACGAATAGACCTTTATGTTGGTTTAAAGCCCGATAGTAATTAGAATCAAAGGAGAGAGAGCTTTTAGGATCCATTTCAAGAGTCGTGGCTGGATTCTGAGGGTTGGGGCACTTTTGCCTCAATGTTTGTGCATAAGTCACGTCAAGAGAAGGATCTGCATCTCCTACGCCTGTAAAGTTGTAAAGCCTTCTTGCAACGAGGGCGCAACGAGAGAGCCCAATAGTATGTGCCCCTAGTACAAATACACACGTTTAGTCACATAACGAAAATGTCGTAGAAACGAAGCATATAGAATTTAAAACACATGCATGCATACACATACGTACGTATACACGTATGCACACACACATATATAAATTAAGAAGGCATGTAAAAACTAAAAAGGTTAAACGCATGAGTTATCGCCTTTCATATGCCATGCAAGAAATATAAAGAAGGTGTATATATGTTTACCTGAAAGTGTCACAAGATCATTAAGGTTAAGGCCTTTGGTTCCAAATTGGGATAGGAGAGTTGTGAAATTGGCGTTTGCAGACGGTAGATTGCCACCAACTTCTGACGCCAATGAGACTGTTCCATCTTTCCTTCCAGTGAAAACCGGCCACATATCCCTTCGAAACTGCAATTTTCCGGCAAGATTAAAAACCATCAATTCGGTGTAACAATCAGTGTGTATGTTGTAAAACACGGTTATTTTATCTTATTAATTATTAGTCAGAACATATAATCACATGAGTCGACTCTCGACTTACCTGGAAGGAAACGGCGTCTCTAGCCGCCAAGGCAACGATGTCGGCGCAAGAAACAATTCCGGGACAATTGGTTTCCAGCTTTGTCTTTATTTCATCAATTACCTCGTACCCAGAAATGGATCTGTTCGGTCCTGCCGTTTTTTCAGTTGTCGTATTTTGTGTAGGGTCCAATAGAATCGAAGCATCACACCCCTGCAAAAGTGAAAGTTTTATCATTCGTTGATTGACATATTCCTCGTAAAATAGTACCCAAAAATACTGAAAAAAAGAAGTAAAAATGAACTAATTAACTACTTACCCTAACAAAGCAATCATGATAATGAAGCCTTAGAAGCTTGGCGGCCATGGAAGGATCTGCAGAAACTTTGCTCCATACGATCTCCCTCACAGTACTTTCGACCGAAACCAAACGGCACAGGTTCTCATAAAACTTCATCTTCAACCCTCCAGCAACATCATGACCATGGCCATTGCCACGACCATGGCCATTGCCATGACCACCCATGCATCCTACCACCAAAATGGAAACAAGAAACAATACAAGAACGCTTTTAGTCATGTTTCCTTTTATGGTAATGAGTTTGAGAACACCTCCAACTTAAACCCTTTATATAGGCATATCCTTGTCAATTAATGCCATTTGACTCGACTAATAACACTACATGAAAACGATAAGAATTTAAAAGTCAACGTTGATAAAAGATCTAGGGAATTGTTTTAATTAGTTCTTAACCTAAAATGGTTGTAAATTAGACAAAACTAGCTATAAGACCATGCGGAATGCTTATCACGCCACATACCGTGATGCCACCTAGGACCGATCACGGTCCGTGAACACCGCCCCGGTGTGTCCGCGGTGGCCGTGATCGTGATGAATTGTGATGGTGTTCACGGGTGATCACACCCAATAACATTTTTTCCTTCTTTTTTTTAATTACCACTCAATCAATTAGAACCTAGTATTTTTATTATTATTGAATTATTTTTATTTGGAAAAGATGATGTGGTCTGATGGGTATTTCTAGTGTGTTGTGATAGAGTGTGATAGGAGAAAAATCTGATGTGGCACCCATCACATATGTTCAATATGATAGGTATTGCAAGTGATCTAAAGCAAATCAAATAATTATTTGGTTGTTTGATTTTGATTTTAAAACTGCAACAATGACTTTTAATTGTTAAACACAATCTAATTGAACGGTTATAATTTATAACTCCATATTAATGGATCCGTAATCAATGGCATTTCATAAATGAACATGTTTATAAATGAACATGGACAATTTTCACATGGTTTTATGATTAGCCAATATAATTTGGTTCTATGTTGAACATATATATATATATATATATATATATATATATATATATATATATATATATATATATATATATATATATATATATATATATATATATAACTTTTTAATAGAATATTTGGTTGGTTTAAACAGTTAATATATATAATGTGTGTTTAATAAAATTAGTTAAAAATTTGTAGCTAATAGGTGGAAACATAGGCTGAAAAATTATAGATTTTATTTGTATAGAAATTGTTAAACAAAAATGGTAGTAACTTTTAAATATATAAAATTATATAAGAACCTAAAGTTAAAGTTATGGAAAACTAAAAGTAGTTTTAAATTATAAAATTTTTGTTTTTAAAGTAAAAGTTAAAAGATAATACTAAGGAATAGAATATTTATTTAATCTGATAAATTTTTTAAAAAACTCTTAAAAACTTGTTCCATGCAAATAATATTGGTTAAAAGACACCCATTGTCCTCGAATACATGTATTAGATATTAATTACTTTAATATGGAATAAGATGGTTGATTGATGCGCAATGTTTGACTAGGGTATATTTTAATGTTTAATGCATGTATGATTTGGATTTGATATATACTTGATGGGAGCTATATAGACGCGGTTTATCTATATTTATTTACGCATTAATTATAAAGATATATTATAAATTTTAAGGCTTGATTATATGGTTACTAGTTATTTAGAATTATATGTTAAAGTGATAAACCGTACCATCTGAATAACACATGTCAATTCATCTCAAAGTTTACATGAGAGGTTAACTACAGAACATAGTAACATTTTTGGTGTGGGAGAGTTTGAGCCGATGGGATGACAATGACGACTCCTGAATTCAAATTTAGAGATGTCCAATTTAATTAAGGAGATAAAATTAACACGTCGAACAAAATAGAGGTCGGTTCGGTTCGAATTAGGTTGTTATTTTTAGGCCTTTTCATTTTTTACTTCTCTTTTGGTTTTTTGTCCCATTTGATATTAAACTTTAGTCTAATTTGTTAATTTCACATATACTATTTTTTATTTATTAAATACCTCATGATACAATTATATATCGATTTGGTTTAATTCAAAAATTACAATAATGTATGTCTAATAATTGTAAATTGATTTCGTTTAATTCAAAAATTAATTATAATGATATATATATAATAATGATAAAGTTGTCCATTTAAATAAGGGTAAATTGCAAAGAAGTCACTAAATTTATAGAAAATATTTATTTTGACATTGTGTTTATTTTTTTGACAATTAAGTCACTAAATTTTCCAATTTGTTGCAATTTTCACCATTTGATTGGTCAACCTGGTTGTCAGCTGACGTGTCATGTCAACCTATCAGTATTTAATGATGTAGTGCTAACATGACACTGTCATGACCATAATTTCTTTGAAAAATAATATTTAAAACAATAATTATAAGTGATAAAGGATGTTATTTATTTTTTTAAGGACATAAATACAATGTTTTGAAAATAAGATGATATACGATTATTGTATATACTATATATCAATAATTTTTATAGAATATATATTTCATAGAAGTGATAATTATTATCTACTGATAATTATGTTAAAAAGTATAAAATATATATTTCATAGAAGTGATAATTGTTACTTATATATGGATAAATTTGTGAATTGGCTTATTATTTATCTTTATAGTCGAATAAGTAAAAATAAAATAAAATTTTAGCTAAAATAGAAAACATGATCATGCCGCGTCAGTACCATATCATCAAAGATTGATAGGTCACCAAGTCATATCAGTTGTCAACCAAGTTGACCGCTCAAATTGTCAAAATTGCAACAATTTGGAAAATTTAGTGACGTTATTGCCAAAAGAATAAACACGTTGTCAAAATAGAGATTTTGTGTAAACTTAGTCACCTTTTTGCAATTAACCCTTTAGATAATTCAAAAGTGTCCAACTAAATATTATAGTATAATCTTTTAAAAATTTACAATTCATTGGGTGTCTATAGACATCCTTTGAACTTATGTAGCATCTCCCTAGTGAGTCGAGCAGTTAAAAGTAACTATTGATAATATGAAATTCATCAAACAAAATGCACAATTAACCATTTATGAACACGTTGGCGATTTGATATTGAGACGACACATTGAGAACACGAACTTCACATTTTGCAACTTTTTTTCGAACAAAGTGGATAACCATATCAATGTGTTTTGTACGTTGATGCTAAACTAGATTGACCGACAAGTAAATGACACTAACATTGTCACAAAAAATTAGTAGTTGCTTTCATAAGGGGCAGTGAAGTTCAAGAAGTAAATTTCTTAGCCAACAAGCTTCTGAAACAACCTTGGCAATGCCACGATACTCCGCTTCTGCATGCAACCTTGACAAATTAGTAGGTTGCCGTTTTGAAGACCACAAAATGAGATTGTCACCAAGATAGACATAATATATGGATGTGGATCGTCGTGTATATGTCCCCCTCCAAATCTGCATCAGCAATGCCAACGAGGGTAGATGAATGATTTGATAAATGGAGCCCATAAGAAAGCATGCCATGTATTCTACTAGATAATTCGCTTTAGTGCATTCATGTGGGAAGTGGAAGGGTTAAGCATGTCTAAGCTAACCCGTTGAACCATATATAAAATGTCCGATCTGGTAAATGTGAGATATTGGATAGCACCACAAAGACTACGATAATGTGTCAGATCGGGATGTAATTCCCTGTTATATTGCTAAATGTTGAGTTCGTGTCAACATGTATGTGAGAGGGTTTTTAATAGTTTTTGTTGTTTGATTTAAGAGCATACCATCGTAATTTTTGTTAATTGCATAATCCAAGAAATAACTAAGAGGCCCGAGATCTTTCATGAAAAATTCACGTGCAAGAAGCACCATGAGTGAAGACCGTAACTCTTGTGTGGACGTTGTAAGTATAATGTCGTCCACATATAGTAAAATATAAGTGACGTCCTTTTTCATGTAAAATATAAAAAGTAAATGATCACTTTGTGTAACATTCCCACAAATTCAGTTTGGATGATTAAGATGAGTTAATCTAATCAAATATGCTTATGTATGTTATTAGTAAGGTTGATCCTATGATATGTAAAATGTGACAAAATTGTGAATGTTGCCAAACATGCTCTAATGACTAAGTTTAAATGAAAACTAGGCTGGCTTAAATTACATTATCCTTGAAAATAAAAATTAAATGCTTGAAGTTACAATTAAGTTAGAAATAATGAAAATGATAAAATATATGCTCACTGTGTTAAAAGTTGGGACAAGATGAGATATTATTTGATAAGCATGTCCAAGTGCCTTATTATTGTAAGAACTTCTTTTAAAAATGTTATAATATGTATCAGAGGCAAATTGATGTTGAAAGTTATGCGTATAAACATAAACATGATGAAATAGTAAAGTGAATTGTCACTTAGTGCAAAATGGGACAAAAGCTAATAAAGGGTGAAAGACCATAAGAGATTAGTGTTGGTATCTTATAGTTACTAAAAACACGTTTATTAATATGTTATCTAGTATACAGGAGGTTCACTATGCAAAAGATATGAGTAATAGTATTAGTGAAATATAGATAACTGAAAAAAGTATGCAACAACCCATGTTTGAGGCTATCAAAGTAGGGTTATACCACACCAAATTAAGCGATTCTTGATCCTAACATGTAGTCAAGACAACAAAGAAGACATAGCAAAAAGAACGGGATCAATTTGAGCTCGTAGAAAAGAATGTTGCATGGGCCAATGAAAGTACATAGCCTAAATGGGGAACCTAATGGAAAATACGATGTGTTTTTCTAGGCATGTAAAACATGTCCCGGTTAACTTGGACGAAGAAAAGTTAAGTACTTAAAAGGTCTAGGTTGATCTATAAGTTCCCAAAACCTTCTAAAACACTTTCAAAGAGCAGAGGAGTCAATTTTAGTGATGCATAATCTCAAAGTTGAAGCAATTAAAGTAATTTCAAGGAGTAGAAATAATATTTGAGTACCACATTTTGAATATATATATATATATATATATATATATATATATATATATATATATATATATATATATATATATATATATATATATGAAAGGGTTCAAATGAGAACCACTAAAAGATTGAGAACTAAAACAACTAATATAAGCCACACATTATTTTGATCCAAGGGTTATGGGGTTTGATCGTCTACAATGCGTTCACATTGGTTAAATATATTATATATACAACCCTCCGACGAATTGCGTCAAGGGCCGAGATTGGTTCTCACGGTTTTCAGCTTTTTAATGGTTCTCATTTGAACCCTTCCATATATATATATATATATATATATATATATATATATATATATATATATATATATATATATATATATATATATATATATATATATATATATATATATATATATATATATATATATATATATATTGTTAACTTTGACTCAATAAAATACATTTATGTATTTGATCACAAACTCCGATTCAATGTATACAATGCAAATGCTGGAAAGACGAATAAAATGATTGCATTTTCCAGGACAAAATACACTACTTTGCACGACTTCCTTTCATACATGTTTCATTAAGTGTTATTGTCTTTTGTAAAAAAATGTCAATTAGTTTGTTTATAAAAGAATAATCTATAATTCGGCTGTGTGAGGTTAAATTTCACTAAGAAAACGTTAATCAACCAAAAACTCAGAAACATTGACTATAAAAAGGATAACAAAACACTAACTAAATCTCTATGATTGATTTTAGTTGGATTTTATTTTTTAAATATAACATTGATATGTTGGTGCACCCTTATATTTAAAAACTTTCTGACAGATTTGACGTTATCACGTTAAGCATATTCTTAATGTCGTTGACAACTCATAGCCAGGGCTAGGTCGAAATCCTAATTGCGATTTTAAAATCATACTTCGCACGATATATATAGAAAGTCTTTACTGTTACCTTTTTAAATTTGATTTCATGATCGAGAACGTGTCTTGGAAAGATCATTTCTGGTAGTAATCACACGGTTTTGTTTCAACTTCGTCCTTATCCTTGCACGAATAGTCGAATAGACAAACATTTTTACGTCCAATTAATTCCTATGTCTCCGTTTTACTACTAAAAGACTCCGTTAGAGGTTTTATTTCATTTTAGTTTGTATACTATCAAAAACTTTGTTTAATTGGAATCAAATGTTATTAATCAATGGTGTGCGCATCACTATATTCATTGCATATTGCTAACTTAAAATTATCGATCTCTTAAGTTTTAAGCTTGAGCCATATTAAACGTCAGCTAATTATAGTCGAATGAACCATTTTCTTTATACGTTTGAACATACCAAGACTTTTGACGTGTCAAACTAGCTTGCGGATTGTCCTATCTACATCATTCCAAAAGTCACAAGACATATATCTTATACTATGGGATTATAACTATAAAAATGACACTAGTATTTGATTATTATTATTATTATTTTCTTAAATTAAGATAATTGATTTGCTAACTTTTGAAGTTAACACAATCAACGACGTATGTACAATACAAAGTCAAGCCGGTGATTAAAGTCAGTTATCATTTGGATTATTAAATCTAAAGTTGTTGATCTTGATAATTAATTATACTCTATGTTATGATGAGATTCTTTTAGTGGGATATTTAAAATGTATACTATTTTAATACTTATCAATTACATATTTAGAAGAATGTTTATTATATATATATATAGAAAACAAGATTATTATATGCTTAAAAGTTTGAATAACAGTAAAGATAGATTTTTGCTATTACCTGAAGGTACATTCCGAAAGGAACGCATACATGGACAACGTGATGTATGCCAACAAGCAACGATTGCATGTAGTTGTGATTCAGTGTTTGTAATTAAGATTTTAGATCCATATAGAGTTCTGACTATCTTCATTTCTGTACTAGAAAGATACGAAATTTCGAAAGTTCATCATGTTTCCAAATAGGACTCCCGCTCTCGTATTGTACAATATTTTTTTACTAGGTTACAAACTCGTGTGTTATATGGTTGAAAATATATTAAATAGTAAGGACTAACACCAACGGGTTTACATTTATACATTTATATTAGCATGGTATTTATTTACATTTTTTTACCCACTATAGCAATGTATTTCCATTTATTTGTGTCTTATAGTATCCCACTTCAATTTTGTTTTCATTACAACATTGTACTTCCAATATTTTCTTATTAGGCATTGTATTGAAAAATCAACCTAGTTATATCAATTTCCTTCAATTTTTTCGCTAATAGGACATTATAGTTTTAGTCCTCAAACATGCCTTCATATATGATTAGTAATAAAATTGATAAGGTTTACATTGCATCACATTTGCAGCTACATGGTTTCTCATATATGTTTTGTAAAGTTATAATTGCCGATAAGCTGCAAACACGACAATTAAAAACTTGTAATCAATCATAGTTGTAGGTGGCGACTATGTAAGTTCAAATGTATGGAATAGCAAATTACTTTTCAAGGTTGAAATAACAAATTACTTTTCAAGATTGAAATAACAACTTTTAATAATACTTTGAATACCAACCTACTTTTAAAAGTTAAAAAAATACTTCCATGCTAATTTTGGCCAAGTAAATTCACAGGGTTGTTGCGGCTATACAAACTTTCCTTCATGAATTTATAGAGAATATTTATTATTTTAATAATAATAGAATGTTTTTACATTTCGTTACAAATAATTTAAATAAGAAACTTTTTCATGGGACACAACCACATCTACAACCTGGAAACAACAAATGGAATGGGTAGTAACATGGTATAAGCCAGTCGGAATCATAAACTAAAAAACCAAACCAACTAAGGGCATTTGTTACTTTGAATAGTGTCTTTAGATGATCTTGAAAATACGATGCTATAAATGGGAGGAGTTTTCATTTCTTATACAAAAACAACAACACACACAGATACACGCACACACATACATTTACATATTATTACAACATATTAAAAATATTATAGAAATATTTCAAATGTATAAGAAAGTTACACAAATGGTCCATGTGTAATGAACTTACAGAAAAGACAACTATGTAAGGCAAAAAAGACAAATTACCAAAACGATGACTATGTAAGAAAATATGTTGTCGGAAGATGGATTCTCAAATCTCAATAATAGCGCACACACACACACACACACACACACACACACACACATATATATATATATATATATATATATATATATATATATATATATATATATATATATATATTTCAGTCTTAGTTCAAGTTTGGGAAATTTTGCACTTTTGTCCCTATTCCCTAATCCATGTTAAAAGACTATATTGACCCTTTAATTTATTTTTACTTATTTTTTACTTTTTTATTCTAATAATAAAAAAGAGTAAATTTACCCATCCCACCAACTTCACCCCACTCCCACACCGTCTCTCCCTTACCTCTTTTCCCTCTCTTTTCTCACGTCACCATCACTACCACTACCGGTAATAATATGTTTTTTCTTTTTTATTTTTTTAATATTAAAATAAATAAAATCTGTAAAAAGAAAAAGAATACAATAAATTATAAAGGGTAGTATAATCTTTTCATATGGACCAAAGGAGAAAAATGCAAGATTTGGAAACCACGAGGACGAAAATTGCAATATACAAATACCATAGGGACAGATTTGCAAAAAAAATTAAAACTAGGACTAGAAGTGTAATCTGGTATAAACTACAGGGACCAAAATTGTAATTAACTCTAAATAATATTTTCTCTGAGGCCGTGACGAAAATCGTCATTAACATTAAAAATAAAACAAAATTGTTATGAAAATTATTGAAGTTCAAAGTAACGATTAAAATTAGCAGACAAAACCTTTTTGGACTAAAATTGTAAAAATCAACTCAACTTGAGGACTGTTATTGTAACTCACTCTAAAAAGAGGGCAACGCTAAACATACAAAAAACTTTTCTTTTTCATCAAAAAGTAGGAAGCGGATGAAAGTTGGGGCGTATTCCGGCAATCGACCAAAGATACATGATCCAACGCTTACGTCTGTAGAGCGAAAAGAGGGGGAGAGAGAGAGAAACGGAGCTAGCGAAAGTGAGATGTGGGAATCGATCTTCCTGACGGTAGCAGCCACCGCCGGTAACAACATCGGAAAAGTTCTCCAGAAGAAGGGGACTGTCATTCTCCCTCCTCTCTCTCTTAAACTCAAGGTATGTGTTATTTACGCATCGATTCCCTGTGTCGGTGGTCTGTGAATCTATGCATATTTTTTGTCGATACTTAAGTTCTCGATCTATTGCATTTTGCTTGTGACTTATGTGCATAACTATTGTTATTGCTATAATGTTGATTGCGACTTCACTTCGATCTCCATCTGTTATGATCTATTTTGCAAATCAGCTAAAGAGCATTTGAACATTGGTAATGTGGTTTTAGATTTTACATATGGTAGATGTGAAAATATTTTAATTTCTTGATAATGAGTATAATCAATCTGAAAATACGAATTGATATCCCTCCAAAATCAGTTTGTGAATCTGTTGTAGGGTTTAGTCTATGACCAATTTCCACAGCAGTCTCGTATCTAAGACCAACTTATTTTGTAGGAAAGAGTCCACGTTTGACTTATTTGAACTGTGGATATGGAATCTTGGCTTGATTGCTTGAAATTGATATGCATTTGGTTAATTTTGTAGGTGGTAAGAGCATATGCTTCTAATAAGCCATGGCTGATAGGCTTTGTAATGGATATCTTTGGGGCATTGCTGATGTTACGCGCATTATCTCTAGCTCCTGTAAGTATTCTTAATCAAACTTCCCTCTCTATATCTTTTTTGGGGGAAAATAGGCAAACATAAATAACATTTATCTACAACGACCACGAATTTGAATCCTTCAAAAGTATCTGAATACACATATATTTATGATCTAGGTCTCTGTGATTCAACCAGTTTCCGGATGTGGTCTTGCTATCCTTTCTGTGTTTTCTCATTTCTACTTGAAGGAAGTCATGAATGCTGTTGATTGGTTGGGTATTACATTAGCTGGCCTTGGCACCATAGGTAATGTGAGTTTCTAAAGTTGTCATCTAAAAAAAACTTTACCCCAATGTGATCATATGATATAACTTTATAGCTTTACGTATATCCAGGTTTAGTGACAGAAAATAACTTTTTTTTTTTTTCTTTTTGTTGTATATGTAGGAGTTGGTGCTGGAGGTGAGGAGCAAAAGGCCTCTTCAATATCTATCTTGCACTTACCTTGGGTGGCATGTGGTGTTGCATTTTTGTTTGTAGGTATCTTATTCTTCAAGCTATTTGTATTTTGTCCTTTTGATACTAATATTACTCCATTTATTTACTTGTACAAAATTACCATTATCATAAGTAAAGATAAAAGTTTCCATCTTATAATATTTAGGTACTCCTGAATGGATGGCTTCGTATTTACAGACGCCAACGAAGAGAGCAAGAACTGGTACTGTTATTTCCTGTTAAAAAAAATGATATTTTCCATAGGTTTATTTATATATATTTAATAGTACTTATTATTTTGGGATTTTATGAAGATGCAATCCGAAGTTGTTGAAGAGATCATATACGGACTGGAATCTGGCATTTTGTTTGGGTATTTTATATTTATCTCTTTCAAGGATATATATATATATCTTAACATGACATGACATGACAGAACAGGTTATACTGAGACTGATGTCAGCGAGACAAAAATTGCATTTTGTGGTAGTGTGTAAAAAAGACATGAATGCCCTCATTGTATCTCTGGAATGCAGGATTGCGTCCGTAATTTCAAAAATGGGATTTGTATTCCTGGAGCAGGGATTCTCCGCATTGCTGGTACCCGTTTGCATCTCCATCAGTATATGCTGTAGTGCTTCAGGGTTTGTTTACCAGGTCTCTTAAACACCCTTCATCTCAATTCCCCAATTTTCATTTCTCCAAAACCAATCCAAAAAAAGTATTTTTTTTTTTCTTATAAACAGACCCGCGGGTTAAAGCACGGGCGGGCGGTTGTGGTGTCCACATGTGCAGCCGTGGCATCAATCGTGACAGGTGTACTTGCCGGCATGCTTGCTCTCGGAGAACGATTGCCCGAAAGCCCAACTTCTCGTCTTTGGCTTTTACTTGGATGGTAATATTAATTTACTGTGTACTGTGTACTGTGTGTGACATGCATTGGACTGAGACTGATGTCAATGAGACAAAAATTGCAGGTTGTTAATTGTTACGGGTGTGATTTTATTGGTAACTTCAACGCGATTGATTCGTTTTCTACCGCGAAAGTGGCGACCAGTAGAGAGGAACTTTGGTTCCCGGCAACCGAGCTCGCTCAGAAGCCGGGATCAAAGTTCAAATCCAAGTACTATAATCCAGACAGCAACATTACATCATTTGGTAACATCTCCATCGAAAGAAAAAGCTTGATTGAAATTAATGAGATGAAAAATGTGCGTGAAAATGGATAGGAAGTCGGTCATAAATAGAATTATACATGTTTTGAGTCGATTAGAGGTTCATGTTTCATTATGTATACAAAATGATGCTACTTTTTCCTGAATTGAATCTGTTAGCTTATGAGGGTGCAAAGATTTTTTTTTATTGTTTTTATTTTTTTTACAGATTGTGGTGTTATGCCCGGCGATTTCTATGCTAGATGTGTATGAATTATGATCATAGAAATGTTCTGTGAAGGTATTTGAATTGTTTAGTGAATATGTACCAAAGAGAATATGGTTTTGTGGGACAAACTCAAAATAATGGACATGTTTTGTATCGTCAATGTTATAGATGTCGCAAAATGAAAAAGAAAAAAAAAAAAAAAAAAAAAAAAACTTTATTCACTAGATACTCTCAGCCATTATTTCTCATCATTTGTTAATTTGTTTTGATAAAAGAAAAATGAAAAAGATTGGGCTTAAACCAACAATAGATATGCTTTGGACTTCCATTTGAGCCTCCTAGTCTCCCACCGTCTTCAACGGCGTATTTATGCTACTTTAAGAATAGAAGAGAACGTGTTATCCATGTTTAGCAATATATATACTAGGTACATTTTAAGGGCCGTGCTCAGCACGGCCCCCGATTGGTTAGCTGTTTGTATAAAAACGAAGGTTGACTGTTGTAATTTGGAGACTATTTTATGGAGAACTGTGTTGAGAGACATGTTACGTTATTTTTGAAGGTATTACTGAAAATTTAGTCTATTTAATATTTATATGTATAATTTTAATCTATTATATAATTAATTTGAACATATATATCATATCCATGGTCAGTTTACTAACCTGTGTTACTTGTTTGCAAACAACCACAAAATTAATAAATAGAGATTAATAATTCTCGCTTAAGAATGGAACTACAGGAACCAAAGAAGTTAAAAAGCAATGAAAATAAGTTAAAGAGCAATGAAAGTGTTGGTTATATCTGTTATAAAAATACTCATATTAAAAGCAAAAGAAAACTATAGTTCTAGCAGATGGAAGTGGAGTTTAAAGTTGCATAACAATTACCAAAAACACCATATAATTACGAAGACATAATTGAAACAAATTACCGCATTTTAAACTATAAAACAACCGTTAAGTTGGACGAATTGTGAAGAGTAGGCGTACATCCGAATATCGTGGTGGGGGAGGGAGACGGACGCTTCAAACTGGAAGATACTTAAGGTGAGGTGGATATGGGCATTACAAAGAAAGCGGTGTGGGGGAGTTTTGAGTTATATTTGTGGATCGTTTTGATCTTTTAATTGACATTGGAAGTTGCAAGTTTATAAGTATATTTGTCTCTGTGGATCTATGTTAGTTGAATGGAATGAAAGAGAATCCAAAATTACACATTTTAAACTATAAAACAACCGTTAAGTTATGTTACATTGTCCTTTTTTCTTTTAAAAACGAAAGGTAAAATTCTTTTTCTGACTTCATAAACATTTGTACGTCCTCTCCCCAAAGGAGATGTATCTTCACCAATGATGATAAGGTTAAAACTACTATGGTTTTTGTGGGCATATACATATGGTAATACTTCACTGTATCCAACTATTTTTCATTCTCTATTTTTGTATTTAACATGGGTCCTTTTTTAATTCACAATGTTTGAGAATGGCTGCATTTCAAACTTAATATTTTTTGGATCAAAGTCTCCCTTTCCCAATGAAATAGCTTTTGTCCAATGTATAGTCCATTTACAGGAGATAGCTAAAAAGGATCGTTTTGTAATTAAGTAACTACTCTGTTTTGAAGTTACTTTTTTCTGCTGGATAGAGGGAACTTGCTTTATCAACCCTTGAGTGTTACATTCGATACTATGGTTTTTGAAGTTTCTTTTAGAAAGCCAAAAGTAGCACGACGTAAGGATTGGTGGTGCTCAAGTTGATACACAAAATGATAATGAAAGCCCAAAAAATCTGCCCAATTTATTCATATTCATCCTTTGCAGCCTTGGAAGCTGCTCTTTCTAGAAGAAATCTGCCTATTAAACATTCCACAATCTTGAAACCTTCATCTCCTTCTACTATTTTGTCACAGAAATCGTAAACCCACGACACTTTATAATATTATTAGAGATTAGAGAGTAGACAGAGAAAGATAAATTTGCACCTCCATTTTGAAGTGAAAGTATTATTAGCCATCATCAATTCTTGCTTCTAGTTTTTCTGCTTTTGTGTGTGTGTGTGTGTGTGGGGGGGGGGGGGGGGGGGGGGTTATTTCTGAGCTAGGGTTTGATTCTCAAATTTCTCACAATGTGTACATTCCCAATTTCTGATAACAGCTTATTGCGACGTGATCTAAACGAAACCTTTTCTGCTTTGTCTTTTGATCGTTTCTTTGTAGATTGTTGTTGCACAATCAGGATTATTGACGAATCAAATCCAAGCTCTGGGATCTCCATTAATGTTTTTGCTGAAACTTTTGAAAAGCTCCCTCATGTTGAGTCAACCGGTGACATTATTCAATTTTCTCAAGTTGTGGTATTTCCATCTGTTACCCTACTAATGCATCAAAGCTAATTCATCTCCTTGTTGCTTTTTCATTCCTTTTGTTTGTTGTTATCTCAGATAAAAGCTGATGGATCAGAGGTGAACACCGTTTTCAACAAAAAGTTTTCATCATTTGCACTATATGAAGGAAAAGAAAGTTCAAATTTTGTTCTTCACCCAACTCCTAACACCTCAGAACTTACAACTTAAAATAAAATAATTTTTTCTTGGAACATTTAGAAAATGACTGGGGCATTTTATCAAACACCTGTTATGCATTCCGGTAAGCACCAATTACCACTATATCACTTGCCTGTTGCTATATACAAACAACTCAATCTAATGTGATTATTCAAATATTAGAAGCAGCTTGATTTTATGAGATGTGATTCAATTTTATAAGTGAACACTTTACCTAACGCAGACCACCAAAGATATAGTCAAAACTTTGGTTTGATTTTACCTCATCGAACAGCAATAATGAAGTCCGAATTCTATGTTGGAATCAGTATAATCTGCAGGAAAGATATATATGAAGAAGGAAGATGCGTGCTTTTCAAAGACAATAAAGAATTCTTATTAATCACTCCAACAATTAAAGTACATCAACAATACGTACATATTTATACAGGTTGTAATCATCACAACCCTTCATAGAACCGTTGCAACTGTTGAAGTCAAACGGTTATAACAACTTTAATGACAATTAACTTCCTAACCATCTTGACGGTAACTGCCTTCCCCTTTGATATGTGATGAGTCTAGCTTACTTTTAACATTCTAATGTAATAAACGAAATAACAGAAGTAATATGGGAGACGACCTATTACCTTTAATTTTGGGGAAAACCCCGGCAACGGTTCACTTCAAATCAAACATTCGGAGCCTTCATGGTATTCTATATCAATGGATGGAAGTAATTATAAGAAAATTAATACAAATTATAAAATCAAAACAATTTAATACGACAATAGTACACTCAGAGAAAGTCGATACATGTAATCTAAGGCCGCTCTAAAAAGAGTAATCTGAGAGCGAAGATGCAAAATACCGCAAATAAAGAGATGAAGAGGGGAAGTTATGGCCTCGTGTCGACGGCGGTATGCCATTGAGGCGCCAAAAATATTGCATTGGGGAAGCTTTGGTATGATTGTATCCATGTAACAATCTGAAGCGATATGGATCCAATTTGAAGTAAGAATGCGTCGTTTAGAAGATAATTAACCCTATGTAGAGTTAAATGGGAGAAAAAGAAAAGAAAAGGTTTATACCCGACAGGGTTTCATTACAAACATGAATGTGGGTTTGGGATTATGAGAGAGACAGTGGTGGATTCACAAGCACAAGAGAAATAGAAAAGAAAGTGGTGGGCATAGAGAAAGTAGAAAAGGGCAATGGCGGTTTCTTCGGAAGAAGTTTGATGGCATGAGGAACCGGTATCCAGTGTATGAGGTACCGGTATTGATTGCAACGTATGAAGCATGAAGTGGAAGGGGTATGATGGTATGTGACCGGTTGGAAACGGAAGAGGATAAGGTCGTGGCGGACAGAAAACTCTATGTCAAACCAAATACTTGAAGGAGAAAAGAAGGCTTTCGTTATATAGTAATGATATCTATTCTATCTATCTATTATAACAAAGGAAAGCTTTTAATGCCACGTGTCATTTTTCTAGGCTCCTAAAAATTCATTTTCCCGCCCAAATTTTTTTGACACCTGTCACATATAATTTGCAACAAATAATAATTTCTATTTTAAAATCGCTAAATTTTTGTAGGATCCCAAAATTACTCCTCATTCAAATTTATAAACTGTTTGTTTCCTATCCATAAATCTCGAAAAAAAGATAATCGCCTTGTAACTGTTTCTTTTTGGTTTACTCTTCATATCTCGCTCCTTCCTCCTCAGAAATTTGACGATTTCTTCATGTTTCGATCGACTGCCTTACTTCTTCGAGTTTCGGTAAGGGTTTTTGTAAGCATCAAGTTTGAACTTTGCTGCCAATCATGGTTATGTATTTCTCCGGTTTCCATTTTAGGTTTTACTTCTTCAAACAAGTGTGCCTCTCAATTCATTTTACTCTTCTTATGTGTATTTGATGTACAAAACCGAATTGGTTTTACGGTTCTCTTTCATCCATCTGTTCTTGCAAAAACCGCAAAACGTATTTCATTTTATGATTTTGTTCCGTGAAAATATTCAATTCCAAAGTTGTTTTATTTTCTGAATCTCTAACTTTATTTCATGGTTATTTTGGATTTATCATAATCATTTCCTAATATTCTATGATTCTCGGATGTTTGTGATTTGTTTGATTGTTTCTTGTATAGCTTTTGTACACACATGTGAAAAGGGATTTGTAGGATAAGCCATGGATTTGTATGAAAAGCCACGAATGGCTATTAACGAGTGTTGCCCTGATTATCAAAACTAAAGCAGAGTTTTGTTTTCTTCCTTTTCCTTTATACATTCTTTTGTTTCGCTGGATATTGAGCAAAGAGTATTGTATTTTTGCTGGCAGGAAGTGGATTGTAACTTGATGGTAAACTGTGTGCATCTTGGGATCGTTAGAACTGGTCTCACTCGAGACCATGAAGGTTTTATTACAGGTAATTTTGTGACATGCATTTGTATAAATTTACACAAAAACCTTATGGTTACATGCCTTACTGGCAGTGTCTTATAGCCTATTTTTGAACCATTTAGTGCAGCACAAACAACATCAGTAACCACATGGACCTGAATACAATTCCCAAGTGTTTTATTTGTTAAAAAAATATATAGAATTATAACAGATAAATGAAGAAGAAACCACATACCAAAACATTGAAATACATATATTAAATGGCAATAAGGCCCTTTTGGTTTATTATTTCGGACAAGGATCTGGTCAAAAAGCATAAGATGCCAACAAAAGGTAGGTATTATACTTTTCTTTTGCTATATGTATGCATATTCATACAGGAAAATTAAGGATTCAATTGGGATTATTTTTATTTGCATACTTTTGACTTATCGACATATTACACTTTAGCAAGAAAGGAGTGGAAGAGTAAATAAGTGAAGTTGGTGGTAATGAGTTGATAGGCAGACACCTGCAACTTCTTAAGAAAATAATCAATATGAAATTACTATGCTATAATACACTGCTTAATGAAAGTAAGTTGCTTTCTTGCATTTTATTTAGGTTAAATGCAATAAATAACAACTTACCCTAAGGGCTTTAAAAAAATGTAAAAAAAAACATCCACAAACCATTTTCTTAGTTGTGGGGAGATATGAAAATGGTCTTCGATTCATGGGAAATTGTGGCGAACAATAAGTATAAAATGATGGAAAAAGCATGTATTAGCCTTCATAACTGTGACTTTGAAGGTAAATAAGCCTTTATAATCACTTTTTTCGTTATCAAAAGACTCTTTCCTATCCAGAAAAACCGTGTTTGACTGGGAAATTCAATGTACTGAAACTTTTCTCATTTGAAAATATTTCTAAATGACAGCTCTGCTTTTTACTTCTGTGAAAATCCAAATAAGCAAACACTCAATATTAAATAGCTTCAATTTGTATTTACGTATTGGTTTCTCCATTATTTTTCATATTGTTGACCGAGTTTCTTTAGTTGTGACTATTTTTTAGTAATGCATGCCTTTTCAAATGTAAGTGAGTTTCGTGATGACAAGTTAAAAGAAATCAGATGATCTTTTTATCCTAAACTTTATAATATGAAAGCAACTTTAAAGAATATGAAAATAAGACCCAAAATTGCAACATTAATTTAGTAATTTTTTGGGACCAAAACTGTAAAAAACAGTTAAACTTAGGGACGATAAATGTAATTTTCTTTTGATCAAATCTAACATTGTTGCATTCATTTCATAGTTAAAAAAATTATAATGGGAAATAAAAGTCAAATATTCAATTCTGATCCTCCCCAATGTTTATACATGACTGAAATACTCTTTCTAAGCAATATTACTAACATTCTGTTTCTTTTCCGGAACGTGCTAAATCAGGTTTCAAGGAATGGTTCTTTGGAAAAGCCATGAAACAACGCTGCTATTATATGCAAAGATTGTAAGTTTGTTGCCATTTTTGTAAAATATTGCAAGTATCACTTTGCTTCATTTGTTGAAAAACGCCAAAGAATGGAATCTCAAATTCCAATTCATTGGAATCCCCAAACATAACAAGCCCTGGATATTATGATGCAACTTGATTCTACTTTTTTTTTACACAAATCATGTGATTAAAGGTCACCTTATTAATCAAAGAGCTTCTTCTTCTGTATTATATAAAAGAGAAATAGTATTGTTAACTTCTTTTTGAAGTGAGACTAATATGATTATAATTTTGCTGTCATAATATTCATCTTATATATTAGTTGCCAAAAATCATGGTTGTGGTGGTTTTACTACCAAAATTATACCATCAAACCGACTAAAATAAGATTTGTATAAGCTACCAAGTTTGGCATTATTGTGTTGTCGTTTGTTCGTAACCGTTTGAGCGTACTCAAGTTTTAAAAGACTCTTGGAAAAAATATATAATCATATTTGATCATACTAAACTCAAATGTTAGATTTTTGTTTAACTATTTAGTGATCGCGTAATGTTTCTTGATTATGTGGTATCTAATTACGGATAATCTTATACATGTGGATATTACTAGGTTGAAAATCATGATGGAGTTGCAAATTTTAATACATGCATCAGTGATGAAGGAAAATTCCCTTTTACGCAAAAAAAAAAAAGATTTAATTTGTCAACCCGTGTTTAACACGGGTTTATAACCTAGTACTTACTAATAAAGCAACCATTTTAATGCCACATGTCATTATTCTAGGGCCTTACTTTGCCACGTGTCTATTTATAAAGCTTCTCAATGTTGATTTCCCGCCTAAAACACGTAGGTAGACACATGTTATGTCTTTATTCATTTGTCTCAACTGCTGCTCCATGGAATCGAGCCTTCTTCCCGAATTAGTCGCCTTTGTGGTAAGTGGTAACTGCATTATGTTTTTGAAATCGATATTCCGGCATTCCTCTATCTCTTTCAAAATTCGCCATCAAATCCGTCTTTATTTTGAAAATCAAATCACCCAACCATAAATGTTGGTCGATTCATCCTTTCAAGTCCATCTCTCTCGCTCTCTGTTTCTGTAACTATATGCCGGCGACCTGTGAGAAAATCGCTAGACGCCGGTGACATGTTTCTTCCTTCACTTTCACCAACGATATCTGTTGCACAACCATAACCCTAAACGTTTAGGGTGATGGTTTTTGAAATCCCTCACCTCTCAATCTGCCCCTTTTCTTTAAGAACCCTAAAGTTGCCGTCCACCACCACCACCACCGGTGATGTATCCCTTGATAAAGAGTTACTCTTGGAAGGGTAATTAGTTAAATGATATTTTGTTAGTGTGAAACTCAAGATAAAAGGTTTAAGAGAAAGTATCACGCCGCTGCATTCATCCCCAACCCATTTAATCAGATTTAGAACTCGTAAGTATTTTACAAATTTTGTATTAATTTGATCAAAAACACTAAAAAGATCGAATTTTTGGATCTTGCTTATCTAATCATTAGTCTCGAACAGATTCCTATTTTAGAGGAACCGTTTCCAACTATGAATGCTAGAAATCTGGAAAGAAAACGTGAATGAGGATTCAAAATTGGAAATTATATATAGCCCATCATCCATATATGTATGCTGCTTTGGATGAAATCTCAAAGTTGGGAAATAGCAATGCTGATCGGAATCGATTGTCCATCATACTCTGAGCGTTCTATTTTTTTCTGGATCCTCAATAATTGTTTTAGTTGCTGCTTCTTAATGTTTTTTATTGTGGATTTAGGGCTTATGGTATTATATGCATTAGGTGGCCGGTGAAGTTAAAAGGAAGAAGATGACTACTCAAAATTGGAATCAGATCCAGAAGAAAGATTTTCCTGCTCAGTAATTTTGAACTTATGGTATTCTTACCTTTATATAGATTCGTAGATTTGTCACGATAATGGTTTCAATTCTACAGTTTTTAAGAGTGTCATGGAGCTACTTGGTTGGAGCAACAATTATGATGACAGGTGTTGTTCCTCCCATCAGGTATATTATGTTTCCCCTCTCTTTCACACACAATCAGCATACTTTATTTCACTTTATAGAATATGAACGTATTAACCATGATACTTATGTTTCTTCAGTTGATTTTGCTATGTAGGTTGTAAATAATCGAGATCTTTTAGGTTGTGGCCGACTGAAACGCGATCCTCTGTGACCAAATTTCAGCTCTACCCATCCCATTCATAGTCAGTCCTTTATAGAACCCTAAGTAAGAATTATCCTTTTATATGTAGATTTGATCTTTGTTTTGTGTGTATCTGTGTGTGTAAGTGAACTTTTTGATAAGACCTGAAATAAATGCAGAAACTTTTCTATAAGGGCTAATTTCGCCGGTATCCCCTAAATCTCGGTGCATTCTTTGATCAATTCAATTTTCAGATTTTGTGAACAACTCCAACTGATCTCTGTGTTTAGTTACCATGGTGTCTCCTTGCCGACCCATATTGCTACATAATAGTACTTTCCATCAAAAGATCTCATTCATCAAAGAAAGTAAGTAAACATATTCAAGGATTCACATATTGTATGTGTGTGCGAGTGATCTTGGTAGCTCGATCGCTTCATTGCTTACAACATGTTCGAAGAATTCCTCGGTCAAGTGCCCGTGGTTATATCTAATAACCATAACAAAATCTTTAACTTTAAAATTCCTTGGTTGCTGCATAGTTTAAAAAGGTTAACAGATCAAATCTCTTGAAAAGAAATTGGGACTTCCAAGGCACTATGAACTAAACCTTGAGTAAGTGGCGAAACTGATAAAATCAGCTGAGAATTTATCTTACAGAACTTGAAACTCTCCTATGTAATTTATCGAGTTATTTTAATAATGTAAACTATGAAGTTGTCACGAAGTTGCAGAAAGTGTATAGAAGCTTTCATACAAGAGGAAAGCTAGCAGATTGTGTAGATTTAATCGAACAAAACTGGTTAGTATTATAGTTATACTTTGCCTTTTTCTTAAGTAACTTGATTTGTTTTTAACACTCTACTTTTGCTAATGTAGATTATTTGTGGTTGTTTTAGGTGGAAGGTTCTAGAATTTTGCACAACTTAAAAGTTCTATATCATTTTTTGATATGGATAAACAGAAAAAGCCGCATCGCGTTGGGCCAGAGTAAGAACACGAGCTGCCGATGTATATTAAAAAACGTTACAAAAAAAAAGTTTATTAATTTAATCATATCGTTTATAAAGTTTTTCTTGATTTTTGTAGGTTGGTAAAGGATTATCACAGAATTCAAAAGCCGAAGCTTGCTTTGCAACATTGGTCTTGGTGACTTGGTGAGTGAACCTAAAATGATGAATCTATTATTGGTCATTTAATTTTCACTTTTGGAGTCAAACCAACTGATTTTCATTTCATGCCATATTTAGCTTGTGGGTAAAGTAATTTTAAGCCAAATATTGGCTTTTATGAATTCATCCTATTTTATATGTTCTAATTGGGCTAAAACTACAGGTTCTAGCATGGGGATTTTGTCGGTAACATTTAATAGCATATAAGTCGATCAACGTCTTGGGCATCTAAGAAAATTATGCAAAAAACCCACTCATTTAAAATTGTAGATGCGGACAACTTTGAATGGGGATAAACAACGTAAATTACATTTTTTTTCCTTTGAATCTTGCATATGAAAATTTGGTTGTTATTAAATTTACCATAGCACACATATTTGGTTTTAGTTGTATTATTTGTTTTAATTGCTCCCAATTTAAATTGCAGTTGAAACTTGTACTTACACTTTTTTATACATAATTATAGCAAGGGATAGACTTGTAAGAATACTTAATTTGTCTTGATATAATCCATATTATTGGTCAAGATGCATTAAATAAATATTTTTTATGCTTTTTCGTATGTTTTGGGAGATGACAACTGTTTCTATGTAATGATTATCTATATCTTTGTAATATAGTGATATTCACTTTTCTCATTTTGGTTTCTAATTGTTAAGTCAACTAATACAAGCACAATGTTATGATTAGATTATTCTTTAAAAGTACAATGCATTGAGAGAAAAAACATGTAATTGTCATGGCAAAGAACGCATCAAGAGCTTTTTTTGCAAAACAGATTACAACAGCCCCAATGCTAAGTCCCCATTCTTTAACTCTTGCCCAATTTGATTGTTTTTGTGGTCCTATATATGTCACTATGAATCTTTTTCGATTTTTTTTATATATAGTATGGTTTACTGACCTATTTGTTTCTGTCATGTTCTTTAGGCTAATAAGAAAAGGAGTACTAGAATATACTTTGTAGTCGAGAGAAACTTCGAGGAAATAAAGTGTCGTAGTTTGTTTATAACTAAGTCCCTATTTTTTGGTTTATCAATATTTTGAGTATCCTTAATACATATATTGTAATTCTCTTAACCATTCGTCATCACTAGACTACATTGCCACCCCTATTGTGTGTAAAATATTCGCCTAAACTGCTCCAAACCCTAATTCTAAAATATTTTTTATTGTATAAGTTTTTTTAATTGTCAACCGTGTAACACACGGGTTTGTAAACTAGTATTGTATAATGCAAGCCTCATCATGTGTATGTTGTCCTTCGAGTGATACATTTATGGTGTAAGCCTTTTATCACTTTCAATTTCGCTACTATGGTTGCTTTTAGAATATCTGCAACTTGTTTCTAAATCAACGTTCAAAAGATATCAATTATAGTAAAAATCAAATCGATATCGACCTGATTCGAAGCTACAATAACAAAGGTGTTGAAATGTGGAGTCTGATCTAAAGAAACAAAGTCTAGGCTGTGGAGAAAGGCAAAGCTTCGGCATTACCAGGAGATAAAAGTATTTGGTTCCACCAAGAAAGCAAAGCTTCGGCAGAGAAAGCTAAGTTTGTGAGCTTCGATGGTGAGACAGTGAACGAAGATTGGAGTGTAGCCTCGATATGCAGCTATAGTGAAGCTGTTGTTGAGAAGGGAAGTGAGGTTGTAGGAAAAAAAGGTGTGAAGCTTCGGCTTTGGTGTACGGCCACTTTGACCTTCGGCGTGGTAAAACATTTCTAGTTGTAAACCTCGGTTTGACTTAGTAACGTGGAGAACAAGTTTGGTATGGACATAGACCAGCCTATCTTGGTGATGTCATAGGCCCATGGGATTCTGTCTAGAAAGTTTTTTAGGTCAACCGCTATAAATACATATCACTGATTGTAACCATAATCCATGTGTGTCAAAGCTATACATTAAAGTTTATCAACAAAAAATTACTCTAGTAATTTAGTGGACGTAGGTTGATTATCATGATGAAGTGAACACTTATATAATTGTGTTCGTACTTTGTCTTTACGCTTTCAATTGTCTAGATAGTCGTGTTTGTGGTTATAATGATTTCAAAATGACATGCTATGTACTTGTAATGATAAAGGTGTACAACACCTTATGTTCATGGATTCATAACTTGATATTTAGAGCATGAAATAAATAACGTCCTAAATTAAAGCTCACGTGTATGCAGTCAAGGTACAAATTGTATGCATGGGGGCTGATTATTAGTGAACTCAAAGATACTTATTCGAATATCAAGTTTTAGGAATCAAGGTATACAGACACCCCTTTCTTGTTTATGATGAATCTCATGAGAAATAGGAGTTTTTGAACTCTACTTTTTGCGGATTTTCATGTATGCTTAGATTGAATTTAATTTATAATAATACAAGTATCATAAGCATGCTTCCGAGCAATGATATCATAATTATACATGGATTATGAATACTATGATATTTTGGTCAAGTGTCATAAAATGAAGTGAGCAAGTTATGAATTGATGCATATAAATGCAAGAATCATGTTATTGATACAAATGGTTTATTATCACCTTGCGGAATGAATGATATCTTTAATTTTATTAGAGCATTAAAATATTATCAATGTTTGGCAAAAGGGGAATCAAGCTCCCAATTACAATTGGGTTATGAAAATGACGTAAGGAATGAGATAACGTTAAATGAAATAGGACACATAGTTGTCAAAGTTATAACTTTAAAGTGCCATAAAAATGTTTATGATAAAATGGGAACTAGAATATGATAACAAATGATATAAGGCCCTTTTTTTACCATTAGTGGACAAGAAGTAGAATGTTAAATTAACATTATTGAAGTATTATGGCACTTATGGATGTAATGGAATTTGTGGACAAATTTGAAGATTCAAATAAAGCGTTAAGGGAAACTTGAAGTGCAAGGTTAAATTGTCTTTAACCTTCTAAGGTGAGTACATGGAGATATTTTCCCCAAATATGACACATGTCAAAGAATTCTTATGCCATACTACTTATGTTTATCAAATGCAACATGTTTGAATTGTTGTGAGCAAAGGCTATAGAATCCCATTTAGATTATCAATTTCATTCTTTACATATTGCATATGACACTTGTGTGTGAACATATGTTATTAAAATCATAGTATGTGAATTGCATGACTATGGAATATATTATTTCCTAATTCCTTCTTCCTAAATAGGAGGAAACCCAGGAACAATTCCTAAAAAAGGCAATGACCTAAGAAGCCATGTACTTTGGAATGACAATTCATTTATATATGTTCCTAAATAGGAGGAAACCTGAGAATATCTCCTAAACACAACAAGGGCATTGGGACCAATGTACTTTGGAACCATGATTCATTTATATATGTTCCTAAATAGGTGGGAACCTGAGAAGAAGCTCCAAAACAAGGTAATAACCTTGGGAGCCATATACTTTGAAGGAGTATTCGTGCTCGTTCCATGTGTATTAGATTCCCTTGAAAAGGGTATGAATTGGACTCGACCGGACCCATGAAATCATTGTGCTTATACATAGCTCATGCATCATGTATGGTATATATTTGAAATGTAAAGCAACATGCTATTACATACATTGGGTATTATAAAGTATGCTAATGATGTTGAAAGTATATGTTGTGTATAGAGCCCATGTACTTATGCGACAATTTTTTCTTATGTTATGTCTCATATGACATGTGTTCCAGGAATTTGAAGCCAAGTAGAAGCTGATTTCATCTGGACATAAAGCTTTTGGAAAGGACTAGATGACCCACCATTAGCATAAAGGAAACCCTAATAGAAAGTTGTTTTTAAAACAATAGTTTTCTTTTGAATAAATTAGTGTTTACTATGACTTGTATCTTTTATAACCCCTATATTGAACATGGATGTGAATGCTTACCGTGGTACATGATATTATCGCAACTAGTGTTTATGATTATGCTAAATCCATATATCGAAAGATGGAGTGTGACAAAGAAGATTAATAATTTAAGGAATGATAATGGCATGTCATTTTTCTCCAAAAAATTTGAAGCCTATTTCAAATTGAAAGTATTGTTTGTTACTACACGATTTCCTTTACACCTCAACAAAACGATGCAGTTGAATAGATGAATCATACCATTATCAACAAGGCTTGTTGTATATTATCCAAGGAAAATTTACATCATCATTTTTGGGTTGAAAAGGCATTTATGGTATGTTATTTTATAAATATTTCACCCTTAATTTATTTGATAAGAAGACTTCATTTGATGCTTGGTTCATTCCACCCATAAAGTACTATTATTAGTTATAGCTTTCGTGTGCATTGCATATGCTCACATAAAAAATGGTAAGTTGTATCCAAGGACATTAAATGATTTTTTATTGGTTTCAAATCAAGAGTGAAAAGGGTACAAGCTTCAGAATTCTTGGACTAGCAAAGTAATTATCAACTAATACGATGTTTACAACAAAACCATGATGCTTTACTCTTCTAGTTGCAAAGTCGATTTCCAACAGGTTCTTTACCCAATATTTTCAATTCATCCTAGGATTCTACTAAGAATATTGATTTCTAAAGGAGTGTTGAGATTCAGGTGGATCAATCAAACTATTGATCTATAAAATATCAAAAAATCAAGACAATGCTCACATCACGCAAAACCCCAATTTTCAACTCCACCAGAAATCTTCACCTCAATCTCATCTTATTGCCGTTAATAGGCCCATGAGGGTATCGGGCCTCCTAGTAGGTTTACTGGTGTGTCTAATACAGTTGTTTATGCATTTTTGGTAGCCGACGAAATTAAAATTATCCAAACCCGTCATCCTATTCAAGGCAATTTCCACTTCTGATTCTAACAATAAATGACTGTTATGCAAGAAAAATGCAATATCCAGATTTTTTTTTGATATGGGAGCTTGTCAAATTTCCGAATAAAAAGAAGATTATTAAGTGTAAGAGGGTCTACAAGAAAAAGGAATATGCGTTATTAAAGGCCCAATTTGTTGCAAAACAGCAAAGAGATATTGCCAAATACCCAAGATCAATTTTAATGATGTGTTGTCATCTATTGCTAAGCATAGATCTATCCCTAATACTTAGCATTGTTGTAATGCAAGATTTAGAGCTGCAAAACTTGACATGAAGACCGCTTTCATGCATAGTGATTTGGATGAAAACATCGACATAGAGCAACTCGAAATGTTTGCTATTTATGAGAAAAAAAAGATTTGGTGTGTCGATTTAAGAAATTACTTTACGAATTAACGCAATCCCCTGGGGAGATGGTACTAGAAGTTTGACAAATTCATGATTTCTCAAGACTTTAAAAGATTCGATTTTGATTCTAGTGTATACCTCAAAATCAACAATGGGTATCCCATTTATTTGCTTTCGATGACATAATGCTTATAGCTATGAAAGATGATTGTTATTACCAAACTAACAAGTCAACTTAACCAGGAGTTGGTGATGAAAGACTTGTATCTTTATTGTGCAAGATATGGAACTAAGTTTCCGTCTATACCGAGAATTTGTAATATTTTAACGGGCTACCGGTTGCCTCATTACTTGACACGGTTAAAATATTTTTTACAACGTTAAAATGTTTATTTGTGCAGCAATGTATTTCAACTTTTATCGATTTTATATGACGGTATCTCACGGTTCATAAATTTATGCAATGATATGAATTATATAACCATATTTCAAAATTTTAAATAGGGTGAGGTAAAATATTGCATGTATTTGTCCCACAAGTACGTATGGTTGCACATAATATTCTATAAACAACGTTCTTGTATAAACCAAAAGAATATGAAACGTCGTTTGAATAAATAAAATACTAATACTAAAAATATAAAAATACAGTAACTTTTTTATCTGCGATGTGATTTTGGTTATGTACAAATATAGAAAGGCATTGTTCCCCGCCTCTCCTTTATGTTCTACTCGTTCCACAATTTCAGCAATCTCTTTCGCATAAAACAGCATTTCAGATGACGTATTTTGAGATTCAATGTCCTATCCAAGTTGAAATGATCACTCCCTTGTTCCAAAAGAACCCGAACTTTATGCTGTCATCGGTCTTCTCCAAGAATCTTGAGCGATGGTGAGAAACTTTCCTACACGTGAGAGTTCTCCACAAAATCCATTGCAATCAGTCACGTTCATCATTGCTTTTGTGGCAGCCGTAATCACGATCGTTTCATTCCTTTGTGGAGTCCCCAAGAAGAACCACAAACGAACATCCATTCCACTAACGAATCGAGAAGCGTTTGTACATGAAGAAACACAACCATTCGAGGTAAGAATCGAAGAAAAAAAGGATAGCCACCGGTCGTTTGATTTACCGCCACCTCGAGAAACCACCATCGAACCTTTTCCACCACCACCAGATACCACCGTTAAACCGCTTCCACTACCACCTGCAATGGTGAACCTAAGGGCGGCATCTTTTCACGTCCGATCAAACTCAAATCTATCACAAAAGGGGAAATTGTCATCGAGTATGAGCATGAGATCTATTAGAGGGTACAAGAAGGCGTCAAAAAAGGAAGCAAAACGCGACAAGAAAAAGTTGACCCATGAGGATTCGATTTGGAAGAAAACCATCATATTAGGGGAGAAATGTAGGGTTCCTGATGATGAAGATGAAGCCATTGTTTATGATGAGAAGGGAATGCGGATCCCTACCTTCCGCCGCAAGCAACATTCGGGATTACTAATATCTCGACAAAATTCAACCTTCGAATCAGATAATATGGTGAAAGAGAATGTATAGGAAGTGTCAAAAAGGTGAAGAATTTTGGTTGTTTTAGGTTTATTTGTTGGAATTTATGATAGAATGAGAATTCAAATTGTTGGATTTCATGTTTTTATCTACATATTACATGATGATATTTTGTTCATCTTGATTTCGCTCTTTCTACTTTGCCAATGAATCTTCCGTACTCGACCAGCTTCAGACTCGACGATCCATTTATTTCTCCTTTGTTTTCCTATATAAACATTACCGTGTTTTCATACTTTATTTCAATGCTCAAACAAAGATGCAATCCGAATATATGAAAACATGTACACACACATATTGGAGATCGATTAAACAAATCCAATTTACATTTACACACACGTGACCTTTGTGTTTATGATATTAGCTAAAAAATCTCTTCCACAAATATCTCTGCGAACTCTCAAAGATTGAATCTAATCTAGGGACAATTCACTACTAGAAAAGAGGACCATTTCTCACGGCCAAATGAGCCGATAATCCCCTTATTGACAGAATGCCGATAAGAAAATTGTAGGAAATGTGTCGGTAAATATGTGACGGATTTTCCGACGATTTATGACAGTTACCGACACACGTATTTGTCGTTAATTACCAACGGATTCCAGAAACAAGTTCTCCTGATTTTTGTAATGGATTTCCTACGGAAAGAGTTGTGATAGATAGCCGATGGATACATTTTGTGACAGATTCCCACATGTTCCTTTTTTGAAAGTTTCTATGATTTTGTGACAAGTTGTCGCGAATTTGCCTTGTGAGGAATCACTGACGTGTTTGGGTACAGATTACCGACGGGTTCCTTTGTGACATTGTTCATGATATGTATGATAGATTGCCAATGGATTGGTTTATATCGCCGACGGATTCTGTTTGTGACTTTCTTGATGGAACTCTTGTCCAGTTCGTTGACATAATTTTGTCACTAACCGATCGGTGAAATAACAGTTTAAAAAACTTTAAAATTCAAAGTCTTTCTATATAAGATGTAGAAAAAACCCAATACAAAACAAACACAATCCAGTTTTCAAATATAATAAACAAAAGTCCTAAAATTCCAATACAAATTCCAAAAACTTAATAAACATGATCCTTACAAAGTATCTAATACAACAAACATAATAAACACTATTCCTAAAAAAAACAGTGACCGAAATAACAAACATAAAACTAACATCTGTTTGGTAGGTTGAGGATGGGTTAGACCACCCCATTGGTTGGCCAAGCTGATCCGCACACGGCATTATGTTAAAAAAATTGAAACATTCCTTGCGAGCTGGGCGATGGAACAGAGCCAAGATCACCCAAGATCACACCCTCTCTCTCCTTTTCTTTTTTAGTTTTTCTTTTCTTTTTTTTCTATTTAAACTTTATTCTATTAAAACCAAATATATTATTTGTTAAAAAGTAAATAAAAGATATCATAATTCCTAATTTTTTCTCTACAAAATAAGACCATTATCAATAATATTTTTGTGAGTTTTTTAATTAAAATATAGGATTGGGTTGGATTGCTAATGTGTGTAAAAGATTGAGTTTAAATGGGTTGTGTATTTGGAGGTGAGAGATATTAATTTTTAAACAAAAAATTGGATTGGATTAGGTTGTGAATAAGGATAATAATACGAGAAGAGTGCAACAATAGAAGTCATACTTTAAGGGGAAAATGATGTCATCATTGCCGTATTTTTTATGCAAGGCAGCAAGGCCATCTCATACTCTTATAATTTACCAAAACAACATAGTTGTTATTGTACAAAAAGTTGAGAAAATAAACAAATACATCAAATAAAAAAAAATATCTAAAAGGATAAGGGTTGTGCTATTAATACTCCCATTACAATTTATACCCTCCCTGATTTGACTATGTATTTTGTTTTATCATTTTTTCGTCTTTTATTGTCTTTTCTCTTATTATTATTAATTACAAATACCCCTCATGATTTGACTAGGTATTTTGTTTTACCATTTTTTTGTCTTTTGTTGTCTTTTGTTTTACCCCTTTTTCGTCTTTTCCATTATTATTATTATTATTATTATTATTATTATTATTATTATTATTATTATTATCAAATGCCCGACATTGCTATTCTCATCGCTAATAGATATCGTGTTATCGTATGCTTATTTACCAGTTACTGTATTTTTTTATAATCACATTGAATGGGAAACATTGTATGCTGCTCGAATAAATGCTTATGCTCGTTATCCAGATAACGCACCACGCAATTGTAATACTGAATCATTTACTATCTCTGATTAATAAGGCAAACTTTGCTTTAGTATTATTATTTATTTTGTATTTTTTATACAGTCGTTCGAATTTGACATAACCGTTTTGATATAATTTTATAAATTTATAAACGGCGTTCGTTGTGTCATAATTAATAAAAACTATTGTTTTATTGTTATTAAAACATAAAAATTATAAAAGGTAAATTTATTATCATTTTTTTTCTACTACTACTACTACTAATAATAATAATAATAATAATAATAATAATAATAATAATAATAATAAAACAAATCAAATATTATTTGTAAAAAGAAAAGAAAAGAAAAAAACAAAATGGTTAAAAAAACAACAAAAAACAAAATTTCACATCAGGGAGGGGTATAAACAGACTATAGGGGGGTATGTATAAAATGACCCAAAGGATAAATATAACTTACATATGTCGCCCGAGACTTAAGGGTAACCCAATCAAATTTTGGGGTCCCATCCAACTCTCTAGATCAAAATGTCGCCTCTGAGATAGCCTCTTAAAAAGTTACCAAATGTGAGCTCTCCCTAAAACTTATTCTTCCATCGGAAGCATATAGATTAGTTAATATATTTATGATGTTCGTAAATCAGAATTTAGTAATGTTGAAGTTGGAATTTGTGTTCTAATTCATGACACATAATGTATCCAATAGTAGCTATAAAATATAACTATATGTTTTCTCACATAGTATTTCTCGAATTCATGGTTGTAAAATGTTTGGAAATATCAAGAACACTTGATGTCAAGTTGGAATGTTCAAAATAATGAAAAATACATTGTTGATAAATTGAGAATTTGACTTTATAGTAGTCAACTTGGGAACTTTACATTAAAATAGCATATAAAAGAGTTATAAAGTGGTGGAAATAAACTTAGCAATAGTTGATATGTACCATTGGTGAAATGATAATAGTTCGGATTCTTTTGGAAAAAAATCTAAAATTAGACAAAAACAAGTATTGAAGTTATGATTAAGAAACTAGTTAGAGTCGATGAATTGAGGTATATTTTGTATGACAATAGAATGGAATGGTATGTTTCAACATTTTGGGACGGTTTTGGTATCTACAAAAATTGCACAAAAGAGAACATAGAATTTAATTGGAATGATATTTATGAAGTGTTGAGAATATATTGGAATCATGTGAATGTGAAAAAACATATTTTGCAATGATTTCTATTTTTAGAAACTTTAATGGTGGAAATTTGCTCAAACGACATAAATGGGTAAAATAATGGATATTTTGGCATCTAACCATTAAAGTGAACATATAGAGATGTAAATATTATAATGTTGCTAAAATTACCTTGTGGAACTCGGAAACACCATAATTGGTCAACGTGGGGAAAAGGGTAAAATTGTCCAGAATGATTATTATGCTTTATTAACCATTGGAATGGATTTAGATGATAGTTAGAAGGGGTCAAGAATGAATAGACATATATTGTATGTTAGAATGTAATATGAGTTGGGATTTGATCACATAAACACATAACACATGTAGCGGAAGACATATAAGATCAAATCACAAAAATTCCATGAACATTGTTTAGGATCATGCAGTTCATAACAAATCATTGCAACTTAAAACTTAAACAGAATATACCTCAGCAAGTCTTCTTCTTTGTGCTCTAGTCAGGGCCACGATTGAAAGGATGATGAGGATCTAATGTGTGAATCCCTCTAATGGCTTGTACCCGGTGACCAACAAAAAACCAAGCAAATCAGAAGCAAAGAACTCTAACCCTAGAGAGGGAAGATATTTTGAAGAGGAGAGGAGGAAGGAGGGGAGTTGGCGGCTCAAAGGGTTTGGGGTGCCTTAGGGTGTTACCCCAAGGCCTTTATTTATAGTGCATGGGCTCCTAGGGTTTCAAACTTAGGAGCCTTTTGGTGGCCGCACCCCCTGGACTTGTTTTCTTTGATTATATCTTTAATCAATAACCTTTCCTTTATTTTGACTCTGGATATTTTTCTGGGTTCTAAGGGCAACCCAAAAGGACTCTACCTTTTATCAGAAGTATTACAAAAAGTTGATGACCTTGGACATTATTCCAACAATATGTTTCTAATCTTCTATTAAATTAGTAGAGGTTTAAGGACGTTTGGAAGCAAGGAAAGGCAAGAGTCAAGTGGATTAGTGTAGCTGGACATACCTGGCTACTAAGGTGAGTACATGTGACATTTTTCCACTATGGGGTACATAGAAAATATTTATAATTTTTTTATGTGATCTTCAAATATGAAATGATATGCAAGTCTTTCTACTTATGTCATGTTTATGGAAGTTTTATACCATGTTTATTGAAGAATGTTTTGGCATAAAGCCTACTATGTTTACGAAAGAATGTTTATGAAGGAATGTTTTGGCATCAAGCCTACCATGTTTATGAAAGAATGTTTTTACGACTAGAAATGTTATGTTTATGAATGACTGGTATTTGAAGCAAGCAATGTAATGTAATGTAATGTGAATGTAAGGATAATTTTTGGCCTGGACAATGAAGTTCCCAAAAGGGACAATAGAGGTGTCTACTGGGACGGTACCAATCCCTTCGCGAAGTAGATGACCTAAAGCTAAATGAGGTCATGATGGACTGATCAAGTTCTTTTCATTTTGGTATAGACTTGCGATGTCACCAAGAGTGATTAATGTTCTTAGTATAAAAATCAAGCATGTACAAATACCAGTCAAAGCAAGTATTAAGAGGCTGGGGTAGTTTAATTATGTTGGTATCATTTCAGTATGCATTTGGGGTATTATTAAGAGTGATTAAGGCCCTAAGTATAAAAATCAAGATGTTTTAGAATACCAATCAAGCTAAAGGAAAGAAAATGAAAGTTTTATGTCAGTAGTTTTATTGGTTGATTTATTTGATAGGCTTTGGGTGGAAAATATCTTTACATGTTTGTTACGAAAGGTTTCACAGCAAGTGTCATTACATGATTTGATTATAAAGGTTTTGAAAACGATTGACCTATGCTTAAAAATGTTTTGTGTCCAAACCTATGTAGCTCAGGACACTTTTTAGTCTTACGTATGTTTGTTTTTATATCATGTATCACAAATTCTTGTTACAAGGTTTAGATACTACCGAAGAGGAATTGAAGAACGTTAAGGAATCTTTAGATAGAGTGTGACTTTTGACTTTTTAGGTTGTAATCTTAACTTACTTGCTATGGTTTTGTGACACGAATGATGTAATACCTAAGCTTTTGAACTTTCAAATAAAGGTTTTTTTAGCCAGTATTTTGTATACTTGGTTCAATGATCAAACCCCCATGTTTATAATAACCTAGCATCTAAAATGTTTGGAAAAATATGTGGTGCTACGATATTTAGTTACAATAATAATTGTATGTAAGATTCTGAAATTGTCTATGTATGTTGATTGGTCCAGAAGTGGTCATATATTCATACAATACTTAAAGTTTATAAATGAATATATATATATATATATATATATATATATATATATATATATATATATATATATATATATAAGCTAGAGGTGGCAAACAGGTCAGATCGTGTCGGGTTCGTGTCGGGTCAAGACATTAAACGGATTGAAGATGGTGAACCCGAACACGACACGTCTACATAAACGGGTTGAAAGCTACAACTCAAACACGACACGATTTTACTCGTGTCAACCCGAAACGACCCATTAACCCGTTTAAAAAACTCAAAAAAACATTAAACTCACTAAAAAGATAGCCGAATTCGAACACAATTAGACAAACCCAGGCCAACTAAGTCCAAAAACGGACTAACTCAGTCCACAATGGGACCAAATCGAACCAGCTCAACAAAACCAGGCGGCTCAATTGAACCACCTTGTCAATAGTGAACCGTATTCTCTTAGGAGAAAGAGACTTGGTGCGCCCCTTTTTATAGAATAAACTCTTCCTTGTTCTTTTCTCCCATGAGCGATGTGGGATGAATTCCCAACCAAAAAACCTCATTTGTTTATTTACGCATGCTTCTTTACGCTTCCAAGTTCCACCCAATAACAAAGCTACACCAACTCATCTGCTTCTTTACGCATGCTTCTTCCTTGTTCTTTTCAAGGAGTTTTATTTTTGAAATATAAAAGCTACACCAACTCATCTGATTAAATATGATAGACACCGCAAACAATATATATGATTAAATATGAAGACCACGTAATATATATATATATATATATATATATATATATATATATATATATATATATATATATATATATATATATATATATAAAATTTCAGAAAATATATATAGTTAAACGGGTCATTCGGGTCGTTTTCGAGTTGAAAGTCTTGACCCTAACCCAACCCGTTTAAATTGTGTGTCGTGTCGTGTCGACCCGTTTACTTAAACGGGTTGAAACATCTTACCCAAACCCGCTAATTTCGTGTCGGGTTGTCGTGTCGGGTCTGATTTTGCCAGGTCTAATATAAGCTATCGGGTGAGGACTCTTCTTAAAGTGAGGACTCGTGAGGACACCTTAAAAAAATTGAAAAAAAATAAACAAAAAATATAAATAATAAAATGGATCATAGTACTATATTGTAGAGAAAAAAACTTTTGGATCATTATTTTTTTATAATGAAACAATGATCCACAAAATAAAAAATTTTGTGGATCATCGCTATTTTTCAATGATCCAAATTTTTTTTCCAATTTTTTTTATAATGATATAGTACTATTCTCGATTTTATGATTTTTATTTTTTTTATAATTTTTTTCAATTTTTTTAAGGTGTCCTTACGAGTCCTCACCGGAACGGGACCATATATATATATATATATATATATATATATATATATATATATATATATATATATATATATATATATATATATATATATATATATATATATATATATATATATATATATATAATAGGGTTATTGACTTAATGGCCCAACAAACTATTCCAAATTATTTTAAAAGGTCCCTTAAATAATTTTCACTCGTTTGAAGCCATTAAATTGAAAAATGAACTGTCTTTTAGTCCTTGATAGAACATAAAACCGGTTACCCGGTTAAAAGTTTTATTTTTCTATTAAACTGAACTTAGTTAAATCCACGTAAGTGGACACGTCAAATGGACTTGATGAATCGACACAGAGGATGAATCGTATTTGGGTATAATAAAGTCGTATTCGAAGACTTTAAGTGTTTATTGGAAAGCGGGACAAACAAGATCCAAAGTCTTTCAAAGCTTTGCACATTCCAACAATGGCGATCAATCGTTACTACCTCGACATTGTCGATAATAATCGTCCTTACCCCAAGTGTCATTGCCAAGAAACGGTAATGCTAAGGACATCTTCGACACCACTAAACCCTAGACGATGATTTTCGAATTGTCGATACTTGTTGGTAATGTTTCTGTCTTGAACGTTTATAAGTAGCTTGGTGTTGTTCGGATTCGTAGCAAAACGTAAACTTTTTACACAAAATGCAGGTAGCTGGACGGGACTGTGGTTGGTTCCGATGGGTAGATGATGAGTTAACTCGGCATTATAAAGCTGAAGTGAACCACTTAATGACGGGGGTCATAGAGTTCAGAAACCATCCTGAGATACAAAGGTTGAAAGAGATAATGAAAGAAGAAAAAAACACGAAGCAAACCTGGATGGTGTTGTTGAAAGGATTGTTGATCTGGAAGACTCATTGAGTGCTGAGAAGAAGAAAGCAGCTCACAGATGTCTGGTAATACAAGTCATTGTTGTCATATTCCTGGTTTGGTGTATTTACAGGATGTGGTTCTAGATGTTTACAGGGATGAGGTTTGTGGTTTTTGGGTTTTTGGTTGGTGAGTTTCTTTGCCCTAACGGATGTTGTGTATTTGTATCTTGGTGGGGTTGTTCGTTTGCATGTTGTTTGTTTAGGTGGGTTAGGTAGGGGGTATTTAAAGTATAGTATGGGATGACATGATTTTGGTTAGGGGTAAAGTTGGATATGCTTACTTTGTGTTCATATAACCATAACTTTTGTACATAAGGTAGCAGGTTGGACAATAGTCCTTTTACCCTTTGTATGCATGTAAATTATAATGAATTAATGAAGATGCTGACATGGGATCATACAAAATCGATCCTACATTTTGTCTGTTAGTGTTTGTCCATGAGAATTAGCATCGTACTGAATGTGTTGGAATATGTGGTGTGCATTGTCCATAACTTCAATAAAGTTATTACCCTTAATGTTTGGAAACATGTAGTATAAGGGACTATTAGTGCAGATTTAGGCATCATACTTTAAACTATTTATTGGGGACCATTTTTAAAGTTGCATGCACTTGTAACTTGTAAACAATTAATTAAATGATGAGAATCAGTGAGAAATGAGTTATGAATGGGGGACCATTTGTAAAGATTTTGGCAACAATTGTGTAGATTCTAAGGATATAAAGATGTGGGACCATAAAGTACAATGATAAAACATATAAATATCAACAGATGCAATGGAACCTAGAAACCCCCATATAATAATGCAACGTGTCATAAATTTACCAAAGGTGGTGTGCAAATGCACACCAACACGTTGCCATGTTTACTACAGACCAAGATCTTGTTTGATAGTTTTGGAATACATGTCCACTAAGTAGAAAATAAAAAACATACTTAATACTTCAATAACATAGGTAAAAAGTTCAAACTATTCTAAAGTGACTGGTTTGTGTTGGATTAGGTGTCTAAGCCATAACTATAATTGGTATATACATGATTGATAGTAGCAAAGTCCTTTTGAGTTGCCTCATAGCTGACAATTTTACAAAATAACTTTTTAGAGAGAGATTGATTTATTATGTGATTAATAAATCAATATAAATAATTTGTTAATATATTATGAGAATAATATATTAATTAGAAATAGTATTATTTAATTAATAATTAATTAGAAATTAATTGGAATTAATTTTGGGATTAATTGGATTAATTAAAAGTGCAGGGGCTGAATTGTAATTATTCAATAGTTGAGTAGTGAACAATTATGGAAGGATAGAAGATGGCAAAATTAAGGATATATTTATCCTTGAATTTCGAAATCCATATAGGAGATAAATAGGGATTTGAATTAAAGATAAAAGGTTTATCTCGTTTGAATTCAAATAAGGTTTATATCTAAGGCATATATGCTAATCCTTTCAAAGCTATAAATAAGGGTTCCTAGCACCCTTATTCTGCGCTAATTACCACCTCCGTCTCCTCTCTCTCTGGTTTTTCTTGTTGCTAGCTTTGGGTGTGAACCATTTGAGGCACAACGCTTGTGGTGCTCGCTTCCAAGAGATCAACAAAAGGTTAGTAATTCTTTATTTATCCTTTTAGTAAAATCGAAATGCCTATAGGTTTTTAGTTATAGATTTAAATAGTGAAAACATAGATCCTTTAGGTTGCATGTGAACTTAAGAGTTAAGATTATCTGTTTTGCCTATTTCCTATCAGTTTGCCAGCTGAATTCCCTTCTCAATTTTTCCAATGATATTCTTGGCCAGCTTTTTTCTTAACAATTCTCTCAGACTTCCTTATCTTCTCAAGCTTCTCTTTCTTCAATTTACATCTAAGTGTGGTAACTGCCTCACCATTAGAAGGCATTGTAACATCTTCTCTCTCCATTCTATTTACTTGATTTGGCAATTGAACATCTTCATTTTCCAATGTGTTTTCTTGATTTGTCATTGGAACATCACCAGTTGGAATTGTGTTTTCTTGAGTAAACCCTCAGTCTGAGATGGCATTGGAACGTCATCCTCTCCATTTGTTTCTGGAGGAACCTGAAAATATGATAAAACCTTTAGAAATGGATTTAGTTACACTAATATTCAAACAATATTTTACAATTATACATGGTTCCCTGTCATTGTCCTAGCACGTTTCACATTCAATTTTGCAGGTTTGGGCACCTTTGGACATCTTGCCTTGTTATGACCTGGTTCATGAAATATATTACACAAAATTCTTTTTCTAACCTTTGATACTCTATGTTTTCCTACCTTTTCAGTCACATGCTTCCTTCTATTCACTGTGGGTCTTCCAGGCATTCTTCTACTCTTAGGTGGCAATGGTGGGGTAAATGGGGTTTCTGGCCACATGCTGCTCCCTTTCAAAGTGATAATCTATTTTTGTAAGACTTTAAGTACATATCCCTGGTGAAATAATCATGGACATAACTCTCAACCTTTCTCTTAAGGAAACATATGACAGCCACTGAATAGACACAACCATATCCATTTAGTTGCCATAATCTACAAGAGCAAGTCCTTTTTTCCAGGTCCACTTCAAAGGCTTCTCCTGCACACCTTGTTTCAAATTGATGCAAGCCACTTGGCAATACCTCCCAATATATTTGTTTCATCTTCAAGTCATTCAACTTATGTATAATAGAAGGTGAAATGTCAGTGGACCATCCTCTTCCATTCATCTTGAACATCCTCTCCATCATATAAAGCCTTAATTCCTCTAACATTGTAATTATGGGTTTTTTCCTTGCTTCAACAATTACAACATTAAAGCTTTCACATAAACCATTATCATTGGCTGCACAACCTCTCCCAGTTTGGAAATATGCCTTTGACCAAGTCTTTGGGTCCTTGTCCATCAAAAATTAGTTGGCAGATGGACAAAGCAATTCCAATTCCTTCATAATCCGTTTGAAGTGTTGTTCTATAGTAGCATTGGAAGCTTTCTAGAACAAGTTTTCAAATGTGCACCAGCATTTTTCTTAAAGTTTGTACATATGTGTCTTGCACATTGCATGTGTTCTGCTTGAGGAAGCAGTTCCTTGACAGCCTCCACTGATCCCTAAGTCACAAAAAAATTAATACATGAAACAAATCAACACACACATCTAATAATATTATAAGTTAAAAAATCAGTTTACCTTGTGTTGGTCAGACATCAATGTTAACCCATTGCCCAAAGCAAGATCAAGGTCATCTATAAGCAAATCCAAAAACCACTTCCAATTCTCCTTATTCTCTACACATACAACTGCCCAATCAATTGGGAAAATTTGGTTATTAGCATCCCTACCAACAGCACAAAGCAACTCCCCACAACAAATTCCCTTTAAGAAACAACCATCTATTCCTATCACTCTTCTACACCCTTCAATCCACTCTTTCTTGATAGCTTCAAAACACACATAAAACTTACTTAAGTAATTCTTTCCATCAGGCATTGAATTTACCTCCAATTTGACAGTAGAACCAGGATTAGTCCTTCTAATCTCTGCACCATAAGACCATAATTTTGCATAGTGCTCGATAAGCGTACCCTCTATCAAAGCCATTACATGTTGACTCTTCTGCATTGGCTGAGACTAACATCTATTCCAAATTTTTTTATGACTTCAAGTCTAAGTTGCCTAATAGTTAGCTTTTGTCTATGTAACATCTCTTTTGTGTAATGACTTGCAATCCAGGAGTATGTCACAGTTGATCCTAACTTGTAGTTTCATGCACAAGTATGGTCACTTTTCAATGATTTGATTTGAAATGAATGTTCATCTCCCATTCATGAGGCCCATAATCTAAAACTACAATCCCCTTGACAACATAACACCATTAGCCTTTTGTTATCATTTTTATTGAAACAAAGTTGGTATCCATTAGCAACAGCATAGTTACATAACATGTGTTTAAGCTGTTTTGGGTTCTCAAATCGCATACCTAACACGGGACATTGATTCCTCCAATGTATTTTTTTCATTAAAAGTGCAATGTTCAACTCCATCCTCATGAACATCAGCTTGGCCATCATGGGTCTCCTCAGGACACATTTTACTCAGGATGTCGTCATCAGATGTCTTGTTCATCTTAGCAATTTCTTCTGGACCAATCAAATCATCCAAATCATGAAAACTGGGAAACTCTTCTTCTACAATAGGCTCTTTATCAACAACTTCATCTTCTCCTTCGACACTTAAAACAACATTCATATCTTCATCAAACCATAGATAACGGTTTATTTTGGATATAATAAAACAGTTTCTCACATGGTGATCCAGTAAAACGTGTTAGTTCTATATGCCCAAGGATGATCATAAAATGATATTACTAATAATACATAATCCTATAGGGTCACACCAACAACAAGTTTGACACCAATTGATCATTTAGAACGTTAAATTTGATTTAACATCAAATGATACTAAACTTGCAATTTAATCTTGTAGGTTATTATTATTTGAGGTAAATAATAATAACTACAAAATTAAAGGTTGATTAGTAATTCATATGTGATGAATTAATTAAGTAACAATTAAATTGTTTAAATTGTTAAACGATTTAATTGATTTATAAGTAAGCCTTTTATTTAATTTAATTAGTAAATTAAATAATATATATATATATATATATATATATGTATATATATATATAATTATACAATTAAGATTGTATATTTAGATGGTTTATTTATATATTTGATTATGGGTTAAATGTTATTCCATTAAAGAAATGAGAAGATGTATTATTTATAAACTTATAATTATCTAAGTTTTATAAATAATAACAACCCACTAGCACTTCATTAGTCATCATATAACTAGCCATATTGGAAGGAAAAGAATGCATTAAGAACTTAAAAGAAAAGGAAGATGCCTTGTGTCTTCTAGCTTTTGATTATAGAAATCAAATGGATCTTTCTTTTAAGCTAGTTGCATGTGCTTTTCTCTTGCCTTGGTGGGATATATGGTGGACGGTTTTGAGAGGGTTTGTGTGATTATTCTTGCTTCAAAAATCAGCCAAAAACTCTCCTTAAGTTCTTAGCAAAAATTGGTTTTTGGTTTCATAAGAAAAGGAGTCATATTTTGCAAGTTGTGGAACTAGCATTCAAGGGTGTTCAAGCTTGTGGTGGATCAACTATAGAGGGATTCTAATTTGATTCCTAGCTATCAAAATCATCCAAACCAAACCCAAGAACAAAGGTTATGATCTTGAACTTAAACTATGTTTGTTCTTCATCTTATCTCTACATGCATGTAGCATGATCCTCTTGAAAATGGAATTTGTGTTCATGATTTTATGCTTCCGTTGCAAACTCATGTTTTTGAAACTAATTACATGAACCATGATTTCCAACAATTGGTATCAGAGCCATGGCTATATTGCATGTTTAGATAATAAGTTTATTTGGATAAACTTGGTTTTTGGAAGCCATGAATGTTCATCTTCTTGAATGAAAGTTTCATGCATGGCTTCTTTGGCAACATGCAAGTATATTATCTATGATTTTATGTAACCAACTATATCTTATGTATGCATGCTTTTGGTTACATAAATTGTTGCCTTAGAAAAACAAAGTGTTGGTTTTCTTATGATTTTATGTGATAAAATGGTGCATAAACAAGCCAAGGACCATATGATGCATGTTTTGTGTTTGTATTCGATATGGTTGTAATCTATTCATTTATTCAAATGGTTTGTAATAATAATTAGTTATTTCCTTCTTAATATTCATTTTGTAAATATTATAATAGTTGTATTTTATTTATTTCACAAAATGTAACAAGAGAAGGAAGTAAAAGACCAAGAGAAGATTGCACCCAACAGCAACACTTTCTGAAGAGCTGCTGTCCAGATTTCAAAATTGTTTTTGGAAGTGTTTTATAAATTCATATCTTGGTCATTTGGTGATATACTTGTTGGTAACTTTAATATCTAGTATATACATTAAGTTTCAACAAGTATTAGCATCAATATAGCCAAGAATGAATTGAAAAAATGCAACAAAAACAACAAAAAATCCTTCCTGCTGCCCCTGATTTCGAAAATTTTGAGGGATCCATAGAAAAATCACATGTCACTCAATGGTGTCAAGAAATGGTGGTTCAAGTATCATTTGGTGATATAAGAAGCTTGGCAAAATTGTAGCCAAATCGGAGATCATTTGGTTGAGTTTTTGTCACCTTTTTGTCCCTAGGTTTGGACTTGATATTTCATGTGTGGCTCACATGAAATATCAAACTAGTTGGCTTGTGTTTATGCACCCATGTATGCTTGTGATGTTTGAATGTTTTATTATGTTATGTTGTGGATGAAAATAAGATTTTGCATGCTAGACAACCTAGATAATTAAACATAATCATCAAGGAGTTTGTATTTTCAAAAGTTGATAATTAAAACATAAGATGTGAAAAATGGGTTTTATTAAAATGGGTTTTGTTTAAAACCTATTAAGTCAAGTTTTGAAAATGATTGAAACAAGAAATAAAATGGAGATTTTATAAACTCTTACAAACTCCAACCCTAAGTAATAATGGTAATTATTTAGGATAATAAATTGGTTCTAATATATATGTGATCAAACTCAAACTTAATATAGGATATTAATTGTTATCTTGACCACAAACAAAGAATCAATAAAATGGAGATTTTATGATTAAGGAACCAATTAACTAAATAAGATTTAATGGTACCATGTTTATTGGATGCATGCAATCTACATGATACCATATGTTTTTCAAAAATTAGAATTGTAAAACATTCAAATCCCTTATGAAATACGAATCTATGCCGTCCTTCTTAAAGACACTCATGTATCACTTGTATTTCCTTGTGGGATAAAGGATACCTAACCACTTGGAGTCTTCTTGTGATACAAGAAGTAGTTTTGCAATATTGATGGGATAAAGGACACCTAACCATTAATAGTTGTCAAAACTACACGTCCGTTTAAGTAGGATGATTCGTTTGGAAATCTCTTGTGATAAAGGTCACCTAAGCATTAGAAATCCAAGGCATAGATGGGATCAAACATGCCAAACTTATAAATGTTATAATGGGATCCCATAACTCTAGAAATTATATTTGGATATAATTGGTAAACCGTTACCTACCTTGTTGATTCGAATAGGTGGGATAAAGGATACCTAACCACTTATTCGTAATGCAACTTGGATTCTAGACCTTAATTAATTAAAGTTTATGAAACAAGAAAGGGTATTAATTATTAAGGACTTAATATCATAATATACTAAATAGAACCTTGTCAAAATTTTGTAGATGGCACCAAACGCAACAAACCCGGCTCCTAACAAAACCTCACTACGGTCTCTCCTTGAAGGAGAAAAACTTAACCATACCAACTTCTTGGATTGGTACCGTAGTGTGAGAATTGTTCTCAAACAAGAAAAGAAAGAATATGTTCTCAATGAACCACTTCCAGAAGAGCCCCCTGCCATTCCTAAGCCCACACACGATACATGGCTTAAAAAGATGGATGATTCCATCGATGCATCATGCCTCATGTTGGCAACAATGATTCCCGACCTTCAGAAGGATTTGGAGAATCATTCAGCCTATGACATGATTCATCAACTAAAGGAAATGTTCCAACAACTTGCAAGAACGGAAAGGTTCGAAACTGTTCGGGCTTTCCATGATTGCAAGATGGAGGATGGGCAGTCGGTAAGCTCTTATGTGCTCAAAATGAAGAGTCACATTGATCATTTGGCACGTCTTGGAGTTGTGATGCCCGAAGAGCTGGCAACGGATATGATCCTTAACTCCTTGACAAAGTCGTTTGATCCTTTTGTCATGAATTTTAACATGAATGGTTTAAACAAGACTATCCCGGAATTACATGGGATGCTAATTACCGGGGAAAAGAATCTGCCTAAGAAAACCACTCAAGTTCTCATGATCAAGGAAGGTGGAACAAAGAGAACTAGACCAGAACACCCCACCAACTCCAAGGGCAAAGGGAAAGCAAAAGCTTTCAAAGGTAAGGGCAAGAAAGTTGTCCAACCTTCCCATCCGCCCAAGAAGAAGGCAAAGGTTGCCAAAGAAGACACATGCTTTGAATGTGGCAAAGCTGGGCATTGGAAGAGAAATTGCCCTACCTATCTTGCGGAGTTGAAGAAGAAGAAGGCCGGTGAAGGCACTTCAGGTATCTATGTGATAGACCTAGAACTTTATAATTTATCTCCTAACACATGGGTATTTGATACTGGTTGTGGAACTCACATATGTAATATGTTGCAGGGGTTCAAAAGGAGTAGGCAATTGAAGGCAAATGAAGTAGTACTTCGGGTTGGAAACAATGCAAGGGTTGCGGTGGATTCAATTGGAAGTTTTAATTTATTACTACCTAATGGCTTGTGTGTGACATTGTTGAATGTTTACTATGTTCCTAGCTTGACTAGGAATATTATTTCGGTTGCTAAATTAAGACAATGTGGATTTGATCTTTCCTTTAATAATGATGATATTTGTGTTTACAAAAATAATGTATTCTATTTTGAGGCTAGGCCTTTAAATGGAATTTATGAAGTAAACGTTGATGAAAAGACTAACAATGGCTCTTTATACCACACTTTCACCAAGAAACCCAAATTTGATTTGAGTCAAACCTATCTATGGCATTGTCGCCTTGGGCATATAAACAAGAATCGCATATCCCAACTTCAAAAAAGTGGACTTTTGAAGGCAAATGAGAATGACTCATTTGATATATGTGAATCTTGTTTACATGGCAAGATGACTAAAGCTCCTTTCTCTAGAACCAATGAGAGAGCAAAGGACTTGTTAGGAATCATACATACGGATGTATGTGGTCCTTTCAAGCCAATGACTAGATATGGTGAAAGATATTTCATCACCTTCACTGACGACTTTAGTCGTTTTGGATATGTTTATTTAATTAAACATAAACATGAGGCATTTGAAATGTTCAAAACGTTTCAAAGTGAAGTGGAAAATCAACTCAACAAAACAATTAAAGTTCTTCGTTCTGATAGAGGAGGTGAGTACTTAAGTACAAACTTTATGGATCATCTTAAGACTTGTGGAATTGTTTCACAACTTACTCCACCTGGAACACCACAACATAATGGTGTGTCTGAGAGGCGGAACCGAACACTATTGGATATGGTTCGATCCATGATGAGTAGAAGTACTCTACCTTTATCTTTTTGGAGTTATGCTATACAAACAGCTGCTCGTCTCCTAAACATGGCACCTACTAAGAAGGTAGATAAAACGCCTTATGAGATATGGCATGGAAGGGTTCCATCTTTATCCTATCTAAAGGTATGGGGTTGTGAAGCTTATGTTAGACAAGAAGCTTCAAACAAATTAGAACCCCGTTCAACTAAATGTATCTTTGTAGGGTATCCGAAAGATTGTCTTGGATACTATTTCTACAATCCCATCGAGAATAAGATATTTATTTCTCGAAAAGCTGAATTCCTAGAAAATAAGTTTCTGACGGAAGAGGCTAGTGGGAGGTTTGTGGAACTTGAGGAACTTCAGGAACCACAACCTGATACACAAGAAGTTGAACCTAGCATTCAACAAGAAATTGTTGAACCTGAACAAACGGTTGATCAGGAACAAGTTGTAACACAAGGTGTTCGCAAATCTGGTAGGGTTCGAATTGAACCAGAAAGGTATGGTTACCTTTTGATGGAAGAGGAATGTTATACGATAGATTCTGATGAACCCATCAACTATTAGAGTGCAATATCAGATCCTGAATCTGATAAATGGCTTGAGGCCATGAACACTGAGATGCAATCCATGCACGATAATCAAGTTTGGAACTTGGTTAATCTTCCCACCAATTGTAAGACTGTTGGGACAAATGGGTTTTCAAGAAGAAAATCGACGTGGATGGAAATGTTCACACTTTTAAGGCTAGACTTGTCGCTAAAGGATACTTACAGACTCATGGTATTGACTATGATGAGACCTTTTCTCCAGTGGCAATGATCAAGTCGATTAGGATACTTTTTGCCATAGCCGCATACTATGATTATGAGATATGGCAAATGGATGTCAAGACCGCTTTCCTTAATGGATACTTATTGGAAGATGTCTATATGGAACAACCTGAAGGTTTTGTCGATCCCAAGCATCCAAACAAAGTGTGCAAGCTTAAAAGATCTATCTATGGATTAAAGCAAGCGTCTCGAACATGGAACATCCGTTTTGATGAAAAGATTACGAGTTTTGGATTCATCAAAAATGAGGATGACTCCTGTGTTTACAAGAAAGCTAGTGGGAGCATTGTCATAATCCTAGTATTGTATGTAGATGACATACTTTTATTTGGAAATGACATCCCAACTTTAAAAGGTGTCAAAGCGTTCCTTGAGAGTTGTTTCTCAATGAAGGATCTAGGGGAAGCTGCTTATGTATTAGGCATAAAGATCTATAGAGATAGATCTAAGAGACTTATTGGTCTTAGCCAAAGTGTATATATTGATAAAATCTTGAAAAGGTTCAAGATGCAAGACTCCAAAAGAGGATTCTTGCCAATGCCTCACGGCACCATCCTAAGCAAGTCTCAGTGCCCAAACTCTAGGACTGAACTTAAAAGGATGAAACATGTTCCATATGCTTCGGCAATTGGGTCCATCATGTATGCCATGTTATGCACTAGGCCCGACGTCTCATGTGCCTTAAGTATGACTAGTAGGTATCAACAGAACCCAGGTGAAGCCCACTGGACTGCTGTAAAGAACATTCTTAAGTACTTGAGAAGAACTAAAGATATGTTCTTAGTTTACGGCGGTTTGGAAGAAAGCTTAAAGGTAAAGGGTTACACTGACGCAAGCTTCCAAACAGATAGGGATGATTCGAAATCTCAATCTGGGTATGTCTTTATTTTAAATGGAGGAGCCGTGTCTTGGAAGAGTTCCAAACAAGAAGTGATTGCACAATCCACTACAGAATCAGAATATGTTGCTGCTTCAGAAGCTGCTCAAGAAGCTGTCTGGATGAGAAAGTTCATAGAAGATCTAGGGGTTGTTCCTTCCATTCGGGACCCTATAGAAATCTTCTGTGACAATCTAGGTGCTATAGCTCAAGCAAAGGAACCTAGATTGCATCAAAAAACCAAACACATTCACCGAAGGTATAACTACATTAGACATGAAGTTAAGAATGGTGAAATTAGTATTCACAAGGTTCATACAGATCAAAATTTGGCAGACCCATTCACGAAACATTTACCCCAAACTAAGCATGAAAGTCATGCTAAGGGTATAGGACTCCGTTTTTCTAATGAATGGATTTGATTTGTGTTTAATGTTTTATGAATATGAACTTATGTAAACGACAAGAATTATGTAATATATGTGACGTGATGTTTCATTCATAATTATTGTGTTTTATTAGCATGTTTAATCCTTGAATAATTTAGTGATTCTAAACGTCCATAGTCGATCATAGTTGTGGGAGCAATTATGAAGTAAGACTAATATGAATTGGATTGGTTGACTTTTATGTGTAAAAGTAGCAAAAGGTTGCAACCAAATTCATAGGTACTTGTCAGTGAACAAGTATTGGACTTGACCCGTTTCAAGATCACTCCATGGATCATCATCATAAGTGATTCTTGAATAAAGGTATTATCATTGTATCCTTTGACCTGAGATACATATTTGGAACTCAAGTGTAGAGTGTACTATGCTTTGATATGGTTTACTGTTGTTCTTGAAATACAGACAACCATAAAGGCCATACTCATGCATAGTACTAACTATATGAGGGGCGTATGTAGTCAAGACGGGATTTGTTCCTCTTATGTGTTGAGAGTTAGACATCTAAGGCGCCTGTTTGAAAGTTGAACATAAAATGAGAATGATTAAGATCCATGTCTCATGTTCAACATGATGTCTGTGACAAAGGGATAATTGATAGATAACCTTATACATCAATTAGAGCCTCGTGTTTTCTGAAGAATTGAATGTTGTTGAATGGCACAATGTCATGTGTTATTGGGGGCAGTGAAATGTTGCTAGACGTTTACCACTGTCGATATCATTCTATGATGCAACCTTGTGCAAGTGGGAGATTGTTAGTTCTATATGAAAGGTTTTTCTGCAACCATGAACTAAATAACCTAAGTTCACATGCAACCTATAAGGATCTATGTTTTCTTCTAATTGAACATATAACAAAACCTAAAGGCCATAAGAAAATTAACTAAAAGAATAAAACTAGAAAAACCAACCTTTTAGAATTTTCTGGAAGCTGAGCAGCAAAAGTATCCTGCCTCAAATGAGATCACACCCAAGCCGAGAGGATTATGGATCGATATTCCAGAGAGAAACAATCGAATGAGCAACTGATAATGAGGCCTAGGGCTCCCTATTTATAGGGAACCAAAGGGTAAAGCTAGAAACCCTAGCCGCAGCCCATTTTCCGGATTATGTGTACGCGCGCCGCGGCCTTTACGTTTGCGCGCCGCGCGCCGCAATTCAAACTATTGAATTCGTACGGATATGTACGCGCGTCGCAGCCTTTACATTTGCGCGCCGCGCGCCGCAATTCAACTATTGAATTCGTACGACTTTAATCCCTGACCTCCTGATTAATCCAATTAATGTCACAGAAATTAATCCAATTAATTTCTGATTAATTATTAATCAAAACAATATTATTTCTAATTAATATATTATCTCCATAATATATTAACAAATAATATCTTGATTTATTAGTCATATAATAAATCAACACTCTCTCTCTACTTAACTTTCCAACAAACCTCCAGCCATGAGGGCAACCCAAATGGACTGTGCTACTATTAATTAGGTAAATACTAATTATTAGTCATGGCTTAGACACCTAATCCAACAGTCTCCCACTTGGATAAGTCTATGACTATAATTACCAATTTAACCTCTAATTAACCAGCACTTTTAGCTTCCTAGAAACCGCTGCCAAACTCTGATCTAATCAGTTCTGTCCATAGATAAGTGATCAGATGATCCTCCGTCCAACAAGATATTTTCAGACTCAAGACATGGATAAAAGTCAATCCTGGTCTGATTCACTGTTCCTCGATATCCGATTTGCATATGACTCTTAGACTATCAATTTAGTCCCGGTTGGCCAACCATTTTAGTCAACTTCAAATTCATCGAGAGGCCTACAGATATCTGTTTCCCGTTAGGGTCAAGGGACGAATAAGCTTCGACTCATATACTTATGTCTTTTATCAGACAAATCACTCACAACAATACGTTTTATAACACCGAGTTACCGATGCATTTTCGTATTATCAATGAACAACCGTCTAGTAAATCATAACTCATATGTCTTAGCTTAAAGATCAAAAGATATTATCGTCTCAACATTGCTCGTGATGAAATCCATGAAACAATCCATTGAGCGCGGGTTTATCCAATACTCAAATCTCCATTTCCAAGTACTCATGAATGGTGCAGCAATCCAATTGCAATGTCTAACCCCTTAGACAATCTATTACCAATTCATGACAGTCTTACTTCACACTTACTCCCAAAAGTGTAATCGACTGTGGATATTTGAATAATCCAATTATTCAGGAAGTAAAACATGCAAAATGAAACACAATGATAAAGTATTGACAAAAGTAGTAAACCATTTCTTATTAATAAATCTCTATTATTAAATCACAAGAGTCAAATACAATACATTGTTACAAGTTTCGAAACCTATCTAATTTACATAAACTTTATATCATCTCTTAATCCAATGCTCCCAGCATGCTGATTATGCTTAATCCTACTCAGAGCCTTTGTCAAGGGATCTGCAGGATTATCTTCCGATGATACCCTCTTTACCACGAGGTGACCTTCTTCTACCTTATGCCTTATGTAGTGGTACTTTCTGTCGATATGCCTGGACTTTCCATGGTCTCGCGGTTCCTTTGTCAAGGCGACCGCACCTTCGTTATCGCAGAACAGTTCCACGGGCTCCTGAATACTCGGGACTACTCCAAGGTCACCGATGAAGTTCTTCAGCCAAGCCGCTTCCTTTGACGCTTCACTTGCTGCTATATACTCTGATTCACAAGTAGAATCAGCCACCGTATCTTGCTTGGAACTTTTCCAAGTTACCGCTCCTCCATTCAGAAGGAATACCCAGCCAGACTGAGACCGACCACTGTCTCTATCCGTCTGAAAACTGGCATCCGTATATCCTTCAATTTTCAAAGTATCACTGCCACCGAGGACTAAAACCATGTTCTTGGTCCTTCGCAGATACGTGAGTATATTTTTCACAGCTATCCAATGCGCCCTTCCAGGGTTACCCTGGTACCGACTGACCATGCTTAATGCAAAGGCCACGTCAGGGCGAGTACACGTCATAGCGTACATGATCGATCCTACAGCCGAAGCGTAAGGTACCCGACTCATTTCAGCTATTTCTTCGTCTGTACTCGGACTTTGAGTCTTACTCAAATTTGCATTACTTTAGATAGGTAGCTCTCCCTTCTTGGAATTTTCCATACTAAACCTTTTCAGTACCTTTTCCAAGTATGTACCCTGACTAAGTCCAATCAGTCTCTTCTTCCTATCTCTCAAAATTCTTATCCCGAGAATATAGGCAGCCTCTCCTAGGTCCTTCATCGCGAAACATTTCCCAAGCCAAGCCTTGACATCTTGCAAGGTTGGAATATCGTTTCCCATTAGCAGTATGTCATCGACATACAGCACCAGAAAGGTGACTATACTCCCACTAGCCTTGACATATACGCAGGACTCATCCTCGCTCCTAGAGAAGCCAAACTCTTTGACTTTCTCATGGAAACAAAGATTCCAGCTGCGAGAAGCTTGCTTCAATCCGTAGATTGATCTCTCAAGCTTACACACCTTATTAGGATACTTTGCATCGATAAAACCCTCTGGCTGATTCATGTAAACATCCTCAGTCAACTTCCCATTCAGGAAAGCGGTTTTGACGTCCATCTGCCAAATTTCATAGTCATGAAATGCAGCTATGGCCAGCATAATCCTAATAGACTTTATCTTGGCTACTGGTGAGAAGGTCTCGTCATAGTCAACCCCTGGGGTTTGAGTAAAGCCCTTCGCAACCAGTCTTGCCTTGAAAGTGTGTACCTTTCCGTCCATGTCGGTCTTCTTCTTGAAGATCCATTTGCACCCGACTGTCTTTCGACCCGGTACATTATCAACCAAGTTCCAAACTTGATTGTCATACATGGACTTGATCTCGCTATCCATGGCCTCTTTCCACTTGGCAGACTCAGGGCCCGCCACTGCTTCCTGGTAGTTAGCTGGTTCATCCAAATTTATCAGTGTCCTATCACTGACAAACGTGTCCCCATCCGAAGTTATATGGAAACCATAAAACTCGGGTGGCATGCTAACCCTACCGGAACGCCTAAGAGGTAAGGATACATCTGTCGGACCAACAGGAACTTCTTCCTCATGTTGGTTGCTAGTTTCTCCTAAGGTTGCGTCATCTGATGACTCTTGAATTTCTTCCAGATCAATGGTACTCCCACTGTCCTCTTTGAATATGAGCTCTCTCTCTCGAAAGACCGCTCGTCTAGCTACAAAGACCACGTCCTCGCTTGGTCTGTAGAATAGATATCCAAAGGACTGTTTGGGATAACTAATGAAGAAACACCTTTCGCTTCTATCTGCGAGTTTGTCTTGAGTCTCTCGTCTAACGAAAGCCTCACAACCCCAGACCTTGATATGTGCCAACGAGGGAGCTTTCCCCGTCCACATCTCATGAGGTGTTTTCGCAACCTTCTTAGTTGGGACAAGATTGAGGACATGGGTGGCAGTCTCTAATGCATACCCCCAGAAATGAATGGGAAGTGAAGCTCGACTCATCATGGAACGAACCATGTCCAACAGGGTTCGGTTGCGCCTCTCTGCAACACCATTCAACTGTGGTGTCCTGGGAGGTGTCAACTGCGAAACTATTCCGCATTCCTTTAGATAGTCTAGGAACTCGATACTAAGATACTCTCCGCCTCTGTCGGACCTGAGCATCTTTATCTTCTTGCCTAATTGATTCTCTACTTCGTTCTTAAACTCTTTGAACTTTTCAAAGGTGTCCGACTTGTGCTTGATCAAGTAGATATAACCGTATCTACTAAAATCGTCGGTAAAGGTCACGTAGAACCGCGTGCCATCCTTTGTGGTTGATCTGAATGGACCACACACATCCGTGTGAATGATGTCCAGCAGACCCTCACCTCTTTCAAAAGACCCTTTGAAAGGTGATTTAGTCATCTTGCCCAACAGACAAGATTCGCATACATCATCCGACTTGAGGTCGAATGATTCCAACACTCCATCCTTTTGGAGTTGGGCGATGCGTTTCTTGCTGATGTGCCCGAGCCGACTATGCCACAGACATGCCTTTTCCACATCACTAGTAGAATCAATATAATTTACACTATGTCCTAGATTGTCAACACATTTCACAGTTTCATACACACCATCACAAGGATAAGCAGTAAAATTCAAAATACCATTTTTGAAAACAGAAATAGATCCAATATTATTATCAAAAGAAAAATGAAATCCTTGTCTGAATAATGCGTGAAATGAAATAATATTTCTTGCCATTTCTGGCGAATAGCAACAATCTAATAATTCTAAACTAACATCACTACTAAGCACTAAACTATAAACTCCAATCTTGGTAACAGGGGACGATCTCCTATTGCCCATGATCAAGTTCAGTCTACTGTGCTCCACCTCCCTGCTTTCCTTTAGGCCCTGCAGATCAGAACAAATGTGAAAACCACATCCTGTATCAAGGACCCAAGAATTAGAAGATGGTGAGTTTTTAGAGATAGTGTATATACCTGCTGTCGATGGCTTTACTTTCCCATCCTTGACATCCTGCAAGTATTTGGGGCAGCTTCTCTTCCAATGGCCCTTCTCTTTGCAGTAAAAACAGTTGGCTTCATCGGGGTTGGCCACACAAGGAATGTGGGAAGTTTTGGTTCTCGAGCCATTACTGGATGACCCGACCTGAACCTTTTCCCTCCAATTTTGCTTAGGAGGGCCCTTCCTTTTCTTTCCTTTGCCACTTCCAATGGCTAGAACGGGCTGATTAACCGAGGGTACACTTTTACCCTTCATCCCGTCTTCAGCAACTCGAAGCATGCGATGCAACTCATTCAGGTTAGCCTGATTGTTGTTCAAATGATAAGCCAGCCTGAACTGGTCATAAGAACTCGGTAGGGAGTTAAGCACTATGTCAACGGCCAACTCCTCCGGTACAGGCATCGCAAGCTTTCTAAGCCGCTCCACGTAACCTTGCATTCTTTGCACATGGGCACAGATGGACTCTCCATCTTTAGGTTTGCTGTTCGTGAAGTCCTTGACCACTTCGCACCTTTCGATGCGCTCTTGCTTACGGAACTTTTCCGCAAGCTCACGGTGCATCTCATAGGGCCAGTAGTCTTCATATATTCTCTGCAATTCGGGGTTCATTGTGGCGATCATGATGCAGGCCACTTTGGTCGCATCATCAGAATGTTTTTGGTACGAGGCAATTTCCTCGGGAGTAGCAGTTTCAGGGTCAACATCGACAAGCTCAGTCTCGAGAACATACTCTTTGTTCTCATACCTCAGAGCCATCTTGATGTTTCTAATCCAGTCATTGTAGTTTGTCCCGTTCAATTGAACCTTGGAACACAGTGAGAGGATTGAGGGAACACTGGAGTTTGATTGGGGAGCGGATTGATCAGCAGAAGACATCTATAAAAGAAGGTAAGTTTAATTAGATACTTGTCGATCCTTATAATAACCCAATATAAAATAAGGCTAGGATCCAACTATAACAATTTGCAACATAGAAGAGGGATGCCGTAATCTATAAGCAAATTTTATAAAGGTAGGCGAATGACGATTCAGCCAATTCCACCGCGGAAAAATAATCTTATTATGAATGGAATTCCTAGTTTCTTTTGAGATTTATTGAACTGTTCAATAGCATGTTTAATCTCGGATATGCCCCACCGTTTGTGACTGGGATGCCGAGGATCACAAACCGGGTGTGAATAACCATGCAAATTAGCTTGGTATTCTCGGGGTCCATTATCATCTCAAATTGATGTGCCGGTAAACCACACACGCTCCATCAACAATGATAACACCCGAGACACCCATTGCCACTCTTTATGAACCCCATTGGTGTGCCGGTAAACCACACACGCTCCACCAACGTTTCATAAAGTGCAATGTGCAATTTCATGGGTTAGCATCAAATTCACATTTTTCCTAAAGTAACTAGATTGGGATTTTGTAAATGGTTCTAGTACTTGGATCATTATACTTTTAATGATTAAGCGGTTCTGTCAAACCCGTTCGGCTAACGACCCTCCACTGATCAGGCGAGCGGTGGGTGAGACTATTCACCCATTAGACTACCATTTTATAGGCAGTCTCCTTATACCCACTTTATAGATCAGCTTCGTGAATGAGGCCTACTATTGATTTGACTAACCAAATTTATCTCATATATATAGTATTAACTTTTAATAACATATATAAGATGTATTTTAAAACCCTTTAAAATATTCAAGGTTTATCTTTTAATTTTACTAAATTTAACAATTAAATTTTAAATTAAATTAAACCTTAAATCTAAATATTTTAAACATTTTAAAATATTTTTCCGGATTTTTTTTTCATTAATTTTCGAAAAATAATTAAATCCCTTTTGAATTATCTTTTAATTAACAATTAATTAAATTAATTCAATGAAGATAGGTTTATCCAAATGAATCAAATTAATTAAAACCTATCCTCAACCCCTTAGATTTCGAATTCAATAAATGGGGTTTAAGGTTATCCATTTAATTAACAAATAAAGTTACCAAAAATAGAAAACCTCCTAAAACCCTAATTACAATTTTCGAAGATTACCAAGGGGGGATTAGGGTTTCCAAAACCCTAATCCTAGAAATCGATCCACATTAAAATTAGGGTTTAAAGGCTTTAAACCCTAAAACAGTTATAACAATTCAACAAGAAAACAAAACAGGCTCTGATACCACTGAAAGGTTTTTCTGCAACCATGAACTAAATAACCTAAGTTCACATGCAACCTATAAGGATCTATGTTTTCTTCTAATTGAACATATAACAAAACCTAAAGGCCATAAGAAAATTAACTAAAAGAATAAAACTAGAAAAACCAACCTTTTAGAATTTTCTGGAAGCTGAGCAGCAAAAGTATCCTGCCTCAAATGAGATCACACCCAAGCCGAGAGGATTATGGATCGATATTCTAGAGAGAAACAATCGAATGAGCAACTGATAATGAGGCCTAGGGCTCCCTATTTATAGGGAACCAAAGGGTAAAGCTAGAAACCCTAGCCGCAGCCCATTTTCCGGATTATGTGTACGCGCGCCGCGGCCTTTACGTTTGCGCGCCGCGCGCCGCAATTCAAACTATTGAATTCGTACGGATATGTACGCGTGTCGCAGCCTTTACATTTGCGCGCCGCGCGCCGCAATTCAACTATTGAATTCGTACGACTTTAATCCCTGACCTCCTGATTAATCCAATTAATGTCACAGAAATTAATCCAATTAATTTCTGATTAATTATTAATCAAAACAATATTATTTCTAATTAATATATTATCTCCATAATATATTAACAAATAATATCTTGATTTATTAGTCATATAATAAATCAACACTCTCTCTCTACTTAACTTTCCAACAAACCTCCAGCCATGAGGGCAACCCAAATGGACTATGCTACTATTAATTAGGTAAATACTAATTATTAGTCATGGCTTAGACACCTAATCCAACACTATATGCCCAAGGATGATCATAAAATGATATTACTAATAATACATGATCCTATAGTGTCACACCAACAACAAGTTTGACACCAATTGATCATTTAGAACGTTAAATTTGATTTAACATCAAATGATACTAAACTTGCAATTTAATCTTGTAGGTTATTATTATTTGAGGTAAATAATAATAACTACAAAATTAAAGGTTGATTAGTAATTCATATGTGATGAATTAATTAAGTAACAATTAAATTGTTTAAATTGTTAAACGATTTAATTGATTTATAAGTAAGCCTTTTATTTAATTTAATTAGTAAATTAAATAATATATATATATATATATATATATATATATATATATATATATATATTGTTATATATATATATATATATATATATATATATATATATATATATATATATATATGTATATATATATATATATATATATATAATTATACAATTAAGATTGTATATTTAGATGGTTTATTTATATATTTGATTATGGGTTAAATGTTATTCCATTAAAGAAATGAGAAGATGTATTATTTATAAACTTATAATTATCTAAGTTTTATAAATAATAACAACCCACTAGCACTTCATTAGTCATCATATAACTAGCCATATTGGAAGGAAAAGAATGCATTAAGAACTTAAAAGAAAAGGAAGATGCCTTGTGTCTTCTAGCTTTTGATTATAGAAATCAAATGGATCTTTCTTTTAAGCTAGTTGCATGTGCTTTTCTCTTGCCTTGGTGGGATATATGGTGGACGGTTTTGAGAGGGTTTGTGTGATTATTCTTGCTTCAAAAATCAGCCAAAAACTCTCCTTAAGTTCTTAGCAAAAATTGGTTTTTGGTTTCATAAGAAAAGGAGTCATATTTTGCAAGTTGTGGAACTAGCATTCAAGGGTGTTCAAGCTTGTGGTGGATCAACTATAGAGGGATTTTAATTTGATTCCTAGCTATCAAAATCATCCAAACCAAACCCAAGAACAAAGGTTATGATCTTGAACTTAAACTATGTTTGTTTTTCATCTTATCTCTACATGCATGTAGCATGATCCTCTTGAAAATGGAATTTGTGTTCATGATTTTATGCTTCCGTTGCAAACTCATGTTTTTGAAACTAATTACATGAACCATGATTTCCAACAAAACGTTCCAACCAAGTTCCACACACGTGAACATTCATAGCAGCAAAATCAAAGTCCGTAAATAGATAAGTTTCGCCATCAGCATAAGAGCAGGGATGGCAGATAAACGTACCATTGTAGTGTAATTTAACTTTGAAATACAATGGATAAGGCAGATTATTAGCCATGCACTTACGCTTCTCCAGTTGCTCCTACTTCAAGCTTCAAAAACTGTAATCGTCACTACCTTCGTCTTCAAAAAACCCTAATCGCCCCACTGTTCTTTCAACTTCACCGAAATAGCACTTCAACCTCGTCGACCATGTCATCTATTCTTTTATTCACTGAAAATACCAGGTGTAATTTTGCTTATTCTTTATATTCACTGAAAATACCAGGTGTAATTCCACATCAGCTTCTTTACCGGCTCAATCAGTGACCCTTCCAAAAATAACTAAATAGACACGATGCTTTTCATTTTAATGACTTCAAACAACGAAAATAAAGTTAAGGGACCTTTTAAAATATTTTTAGATACTTTGTTGGGCCATTAGGTCAATAACTGTATTATATATATATATATATATATATATATATATATATATATATATATATATATATATATATATATATAGTTAGAATATATTAAAAACTATAGTTATTGTGTGGACATGAGACCCAATCACAGGCTAGAAGCAACCAAGGGTGGTGTAGTAATTTGTAAATACCATTAAATAATATCCAAAATTAAATTCCTATAATTAAGGATGTAACCTATAATTAGGGAAAATCAGTTACATTCCCTATTAATCATCAATCTCGCCTTCTTCCAGATCCAGAACCATACGTACGCTTAATCTACCAGTACCATCATCGATCATGTTCTCCACAACAGCACCATCATCGATCTCCATCTCCACACAAAGCCATCGCATACCACGCCAAAGCCATCGCATCCACAATAACTGATTCATTCATCCCGATTCTTCAAATCGTTTACCAGAATACGTAGTGTCAAAGTTAGCTTCATGCTCCACTTCAAGGTAATTATAATAAGATCTTTTGATTTCAAACTCATTTGTTTTTGTTCGTCGATAACTTTATCAATGTTTTTAATCGTATTGTTTGCATTTTCTTTTAGTTTAATTTTGTTAGGGTTTTGCAGGTTGAAAAGGCATGGTTTTAATGGCGATTTGTTTACAGGTTCATTTCCAGATCTGAAGCACACATGTTAAAGCCATAGTTCGTGAATGCTGATTTGAGTAAATGTATCCTTTCTGTACAAAGTTAAGTTTATCAAACGAATGAGAAGAAAGAGAGGGGACATGTGGTTTTTTCTTGGCTTTCGATTCAGACTTTGGGTTAGACACACACATAGAAAAGAAAAGAGCATTGAGTGTTCATCTCGTTTCCCCAGTTCTACATTATTTTTTTTACAATTCTATGATTCTTAGATTTGAATGTCATTGTCACATTCTGCCAGAATGGACATTTCAGAATGTTATTATTTCATCGTTTTATTTTCTAGATGTATTTTAGTTCAAAGAATTGTATTGTTTTGATGTATTTTAGTTCAAAGAATTCTATTAGTTTGATGTATTTTAGTTCATTATATGCTTTTTTATGACATTCTGTCAATAAAATGTTTTTTTGAATGTTATTATGTCAGAATGGTTATATTGGAATGATTATTTTGCCAAGAATGATATTTTTTTGAATGTTATTCTGCCATAATGGTTATTCTGCCAAGAATGATGTTTTTCAGAATGGTTATTTTAGAATGATTATTTTAGTTCAAAGAATTCTATTAGTTTGATGAATTTTGAATGTTATTCTGCCAGAATGGTTATTTTGCCAAGAATGTTGTTTTTTAGTATGTCATTATGCTAAGAATGCATATTTCAAAATGTTATTCTTTTAGAATGTTATTCAATTGATCTCTTTTAGTTCATAGAATTTTTTTCCATATGACATTCTGCAAGAATGATTTTTTTGGAAGGAAAAAAACGATTCTTTAAAAAAATGACAGATATTTTGAAGAATAAATCAGAAAAATTCTGTTAATAATGTATGATTTATTGAAAAAAAAATTATTATTTCGAAATAATTTTTTGTATTTAATACATTAAATCATCTTTCCTAAAAATTAGTTAGTTTCCTTTTTTTCTCTAAATAAAATACCTAATTTACCCTTCTATAACCGATTTTTAAAAAAATCATTTAATAATATAACAGATAATTAAAATAATACCATTTTGATCAAAACCGTTGATATTTCTAATCCTATGCATCAAATTTGGTCTTACGTCCACACAATAATTGTTGGTCTTAATATAACCTAGCCCTATATATATATATATATATATATATATATATATATATATATATATATATATATATATATATATATATATATATATATATGTGTGTGTGTGTGTGTGTGTGTGTGTGTGTGTGTGTGTGTGTGTGTGTACACACTTATTGTTAGACTAGACATTAAAGGACCTAAAAGACATTACATAATGACTTAAGCTTTTTGTGTTGATAATATGGCGATGGCATGATACTAACAGATTTTAAGAAAAAAATATTTATAGATGCTCTTAGAGTTTTTAATTCTAGTTTTAATGTAATAAGATCATAAAAAAAACACATTAAACGACAAACACATTTTCAAGAAAAATGTTGAGTGACATGGTACATAAAAGATTAACATTTATGTAATTAGGGAGAATTTCATATGTCCTTCAAATAAACATTAAAATATTATATTTGTGTAATCTAATATTTAAATATCATATATACACTATATAAACTTGCAAAATATCATATTTTCTCACCCGAATTTCTAAATATCATATATACCTTTTATAAGCATCCAAAATATCAAATTTGTCCAATTCTTTTAGTATTTATAAACATTTTTTTTGTAATTTAAAATCTTTATAAATATAACAAAATTATGGAATGACCAAAATATCCCTACTTTTATTTTTTTTGGAATAATTTCAATCTTCCAGTCAGACATCTCATACAAACACGTCAATGGAAAGTGGAAATACAAACGACACAACCTTGAGGAAGGACGACTCCGCCATTGTCGTTGTCTATAGTTGTTGTCTGTCATCCACCATTCGTAGTCATCATCTGTCGTACTTAGTCGCCATCAATAATTATTTTCTGTGCTGATTTCCATCTTCAGCGATAATCATGTGCACCGATTTCTATCTATGTCGTACTTATTTGCCTCATTTCATACTTAGTCGTCGTCAATAATTATCTGAAGAGGGTAATCGGTGCTGGTGATTGTGTTTCCACTTTCCAGCAACATGATTGTGTAAGAAGTATGCTTAAAAGATTTAAAGTGTTCTAACAAAATAGAAGTAGGATAATTTAGGTTATTCCGTATTTCTCTTAGATTTATAATGATTTTAAATTACAAAAAATGATTATAAAAATGTTGTAAAATATTTAAAGAAGACTTTGGGCAAATATGTTATTTTGTAGTTTATAAAGGATATATATGATATCTAAAGATTAGGTTGGACAAATATAATATTTTAATATTTTTAATAAAGGCTATATGTGAAATTTATGTTAATTACATTTTTGGTCCCCGTAATTTGTCAAAAATTATTACTTTGGTTCAAAAGGTTTTGAACTAGCACCATCGGTCCAAAATATGAATTTTTTGCGATTTTTGTCCAACGTTTTTTAAAGATTCTTAAAATGTCCAATTTGCCTTTATTATTTTCTTTTTCTATTTTCTTTACATTGTAAAAATTAAAAAAAATACACACCTACCCTCACCCCGCCCCACCCCTCTCTCCCACCCCCTAATAGCCCCACCCAACCCACACCCCTTTACCAGAAACCACCGCCACTGTCGCCATTATTGTCGGAAGCCACCGCCACCGCCATCACCTACCCATTCAACTATCACTGCAGCTGTCGCATGTGTTGTGATGCTAGAATTAATCAGGTTATTTAGGCATAATCAAACAAACTCACACATTATAAGAACTTGCTAAACATATTATAACAAAGAGGATTAAACTGACGTATGAAAACAAAGAGAAAATATCAGAACAACTTGGGGAAAATCTTTCAGATCCATAATAAAGATCAAGATATGAGAAACGAAAGATGTAAACTTTCAGAACAAAGAGGATTACACTGCCATGTGTAACGTCCCAAATTCCGTAATACATTTTTCGTTTTAAAAATAGTACAAGTACATAAAACGGGTTATCAAATAAAAATCATTCAAATTTAAACTTAATTTTTAAAACATTTACAAACGTTATCCAGCGGAAGACTTGATTATCAAAATCTCAGATGCTGTACAGTCGCGCCGTGCTCCAAGCTCAAGCCAGCAAATACCTGAAAACAGTTAGGGTGAAAGAGTAAGCACAAAGCTTAGTGAGTTCCCGAAAATACCACACGATTTATCACATAAAATCATCATTTGACTCTCGGGCTTGCCCCGATCTGCCGACAATCAACTCATCGTTCGACTCTCAGGCTTGCCCCGATTCGTTGGTAATCAACTCATCGTTCGACTCTTGGGCTTGCCTCGATCCGTTGGTAATCAACTCATCGTTTGACTCTCGGGCTTGCCCCGTTCCGTCAGTAAACACATAAGGCACATACAACACATTTCTACACACAGTGATTAAGCTACCTACGCATGTAACTTCATTCATAGTATAGTGAGAAGACTCGCTTGATCCGCGACCTCAAACTAAACAACAGTCCACGCGAGTGCCCTCAAATCCCGATAGCACAAACTTCCTAACAAGGATAAACTTCATTTAGAACTTCCTAAACCCCAAATAGGATAAACCTTTAAGACAAGTATCCCAAACCCTCAAGTTTTACCAAAAGTCAAATTGGTCAAAAAGTCAACGGCCAAAGGTCAAAGTCAACGGTCAACAGGCAGTTAGCGCCGCTGACTTCCCTGATTAGCGTCGCTAACTATGAACAGCCTCGAAACTCCATTAAGCTCTTAATTGATTCAGCCAAGGTCTCAATTCTTCCAGGGACCTTCCAAACAGTCCCTAGATCTATAAAAATCCTAACTTTACCGTCTAAACATGATACAAGCTCATGAACAATATCCAAGTCCAAACCAAAACTCAATAAAAATCCTAACTTTACCATTCAAGTCCAAAATGGTCTAAACCAACTTAATGGTTCTAAATCAGGACATAAAAGCATAAAGTTCCAGACTTTATCGTTTCCAATCATGGAGAACACCAAAAAGGAACTATCACTTCACTTCAATCCATAAAATCCCACACAAAACAATTGAATAACGTTTGGGTTACTCTCTAAACTAACTTAATGGTTCTAAATCAGAACTTAAAGTCATAAAGTTCCAGACTTTATCCTTTTTAATCATGAACAACACCAAAAAGGAACTATCACTTCATTTCAATCCATAAAATCTCACACAAAACACAAGAATAACCTTAAAACAGTAAAAATGTGGGAACTTTACTCAGAATGGTCCAAAAATAAGAGCTTTAGTTGATTTCCACTTGAACAAAGCTTCCTAACAACACCATACATCCTCTAACATCATAATCTCTTCAAGAATCCTTCCAAAAATACCAAGATCACCAAAAATCACTCCAAATGAACTAGAGAGGGAAAATGACGAGTTTGGGGGCTGAAAGGGTGTAAATGGCGGCTGCCCTAGGGTTCCATATCCTTATATATGGACCAAACATCAAAATCTAAGGTTTTGGTCCAAAATCAACAGTTAGTGTCGCTAACTCTTCAGTTAGCGTCGCACGCTAACTGCACAACATGCAAACCCACGAACAGGCACCAATAGCGACACTATTCAAAACCATTATTAGCGTCGCTAATGGCCACCTTTAGCGACGCTAATGGGGCTTTTCCCAAAAAATCAATCTCTTTTTACTTGAGCTTGGACATTCCGGGTTCAGGGTCTTACACCATGCCAGCATTTATCACAATTGAATCAAAATCAGAAAGCACCGGAAAATGCCCCGCCAAGATGCAGAAAACCTCAAGTTTGCTCGATTTACTCAGACAATTTGAATTAATCGTTACCGCCCCTTACGATGGCAATCAATCCCTAAAATGAAATGGGTTGCAGATCTCTTTTACATAAACAAATCGCCATTCAACAATAGCTTCAAGTCTCCAAGGATGAAATCAGATGGAAGCTAAGAGGTGTGTTGACCACCGCAAGACAGCCTCCGTTTATACTTCACACTACAAGCAAAACACCGGCGGAAATCACAAGTTCTCCATTTAAATCGTTCATGTATAAAGCCGAGATCAGAAACATAAACTCTAGAATCCGGACCTTTAATAAATCGAGAGCTACAATTAGAAATCAGACATTCAACAAATAGAATTCAAATATTTAAGAAGAAGAAGAAGAAATCGTTATTCAAATTAGGTTTAGATTGGTTAGGGTTTTCACACTGAGGATATTTGCAACGCTAATTGAGGCTCGGATCTGTTAGAGTTTTCAGACAGAAGAGAACCACTATTGTTCCACCATAGCCGCCTAAAACACTGGTGGAAGAAAAAGATGTTAAGATGGGTTTAAGAGAGAGAGAGAGAGAGAGAGAGGGAGAGAGAGAGACGTTAGGAGGGAAGAGGGGTAAGGTTTTATATTTCTTTTTTTTAAATAAAAGCATAAAATAAATTAAAAGAAAAGGAAAACAGTAAGGGTAAAATCATTATTTTAGGTATTTAAAAAAATTGGACCAAACTCGTAAAAAAATTGGACCTGTGATACTATTCTAAAACTTTTTTAACAAAAGTAACAATTTTTGACAAACCACAAAGACCAAAATGAAATTAACTCATGAAATTTTAATATTTATTTAAGGCATTTATGGGATTATGCAATATAAAGTTGTAACATATTAAAATTATGTCAATATTGGAAGCAGCCTGTTAAAGCCCTCTTGTAAAGTTGTAAAGGGTTAAAGGCATCAAATGACTAGTAGAGGCGTTATTCACTTTTTTTGCACCCGCCTCTAATATTAAACACATATTAAATTAAGAGTAAATTATAGTTTTGGTCCTTGTGATTTGCGACTTTTTACATTTTTAGTTCAAAGTTTAAATTTTCACACTTTTGATGTTTATAGTTGGTATTTAATTGTACTGTTGGTCCTTGTTCCATATGAAAAAGATCAGTTTACCCTTTTTAATTTCTTTTTCCTTTTTCATTTAATCTATTATTTATTCTATAATTAAAAAAAATGAAAATCACTCCTAACCAACCCCCACCCCACTACCCCATCTCTCTCACTCTCTCACTCAAACCTGAGCCTTATTCCACCCTCGATTCCTACTTTGCCAATGGCATTTGCACCACCATGTACAACTCTCACACTCTGGTGACTGCTTCTTCAATACATAACGACTTATATGACTTTAAGAATAAGTCGAAGCAGTTAGAAAGCTTAATGCTTTTAAATCTGTATGAAGATTTGGTCGGCAAGGATGGAATCGAGCTTCCAGACATGAAAATATAGAAAGAAATGGTGGAGGGAGTTCCAAAACATGACTTGAAATATGTTCTAATTTTTTTCTACAAACTCAACACCTTCCACATGGATTCCACGACAATAGATCATATCGATGCTCTTAAATGTTTATAGTTATTGCATAAGGAGATCAAGGATGCATTCGTTAATCTACTACAACCCATTAGTTTAAGTGTTCGAAGGGGTTTGGATAAGGCTTTATGATCTACTCCACGTAACTCAACAATCTACTATTCGTTAGCCATGAGTTTCCTTAATCTAGACATACCTAAAAATGATCTCAACCTAAACTATGGTTGGCAGGTGCAAACACTAGTCATGATGGGGCTCAACGATTAAACATGTGTTGTAAAGTTCAAAGCTAGTTAAATGGCGAGAGTGGTGGACTATAGTTGCAAGAGTATAGGGTGATGAAGGAGACTTTAATCAACTTGACTTGGGTGCTAACGGTATGGAGAGAGAAAGAAGGAGAGAGAGAGAGAGAGAGAAAGAGAGAGAGAGAGAGAGAGAGAGAGAGAGAGGGAAAGAGACAGAATATTGGGGGTAGTAGGGTGGGGGTGGGGTTTGGTGGGATTTTTCTTTGTTTTTCAATTAATAGAATAAATAATAGATTATAAGAAAAATAAAAAATAAATTAGAAAGGATACGTCTTGTTATATGGATCAAAGACCAACAATACAATAAAATACCAACTACAATGACCAAAACTGTGAAAATTTATAACTTGGACTAAAAGTATAAAAAGCTGCAAAACCACGGGGATCAAAATTGTAATTTATTTTTACACTTTTAATGACTCAAAAAACACTTGGACCATTAATTTCTTAAAAAATACATATTTTTCTAACTATGATATTGTTGGACTAAGGCCCTCCGGTGTGCGTGTGCGAGCCCGAGCCCGACGAGCACGACGAGCGCGGTGAACACCGCCCCGCCTGTGCGACGCCCTCGCATTCCGACCCCGCGCGAACTTACAACGTCGTGCGACGAATTCAATTTCAAACCATTTGACCGTTGTCAAACGGTTAGTTTTATTAAAAAAAAATAATTTTCTTAAAACCCCTATAAATACATCCACATCTCACATATTTTTTCAAATACACATCAATACACACACATTTCTCACATACACATCAATACACACACATTTTCAAATGGCTGATGTGGGAAACGGAAACGGTGCGGGAAATGGAAACGGTGCTCGACACTGGACTCAACAAGAAGAGGCGGCGTTAGCGAGGGCCTGACTCATCCAAAGTGAAGACCCCGATGTGAGGAGTCACGCTCACGGTTTCTGGCAACGTGTTGCGGATTCGTTTCACACAATATTGGCCGTAAATGAATATAGGAGTAAAGATCATATTTGCTTCAAATGGAGGAATTTGTCATTCAAAGTGTATAACTTTGAACAACTTATGAAGGCGAACCGGCACGAGGGGGTCACCGACGAGCATATCGTTGCCCAATCATCGGAAGAGTATCGGGAAATGTACAACAACGATTTCACGCATATGGATGCGTGGAATGTGTTGAAAAATGAACCTCGATTTCACGGAATTCGTGTCTAGGATTTTAAGTTTCGTATTTTGTGTTTTAATTATCGTATTTTGTGTTTGAATTATCGTATTTTGTGGTTTTAATTTATCGTATTTTGTGGTTTTAATGAAGTATTTTATCTTGAAGAAATATTTTATAATGTAGTTTATGAAATTATTTGTTTTGTTTTTATTTTATTTTTAATATATATTCTAAATTAAAAAGTGAGAGGTGAGCATTTCCGGGGGTAAGACAAGGAAAGAGAAATGCTGACTGGATGCTGAGGTGGCAGGCAAAAAGTGAGTTCAGAAGAGAGATGACACCTGAAGGCCTAAAGACTATAAACTTTTTGGTAGATACATTATTTCCTAATAAGAGTTTTAATTAATTAACATCGTTTATAGTATTATATTTTGATTTATGGTTTGATTAATTCTTAATATTAAAACAAATTGTTTTAATCTGTATCGGTGGTTTGGTATGGGTTTATTCCGGTTTATCTACAAAACCGCGAACTATCCCTTAAAACTTTTATCCCTTGATCTTTTGGTTCTTTGGATGTTTATTGTAATTTTGTTCACTTTTTCGCAAGCTTCCCGCTTGCCTTTAATAATATCGCTGCTGTTCAAAAAAAAAGGAAACCAAACCGTCGATCGATTGTATTAAAGTCGTTTGGTTTTTGTTTCAGTTTTGGCTTTTTGACGCATCCACTACTACACATAAATTATTATTATACCATAATTTATCAACCAAAAATCATTTAACTTTGTAACAATTCTATTAGACTATTATAATCATTTTTATTAGAAAAATTGTATTTATTTTTATTTTTTTTCCTACTCGTAGAATGTGAAATTATGACAAGTGTCACATTTAATAAAAATAATAATATTTTAATACACATGTCACAATTTAATATGTATAGGAACATAAGTAGAAACAAAAGATAGAAATACATACAATTTCTCTTTTTATTATTATGAAAAAGGGTTATGAACTTATCATTTGAATCATCCCATAGTAATAAAAAGAAAACTTAGGCGAATTGTTGTGAATAATTATGAACTTTGAATTTCATCAACATAGAAAAGGTATCAATCTTGGTTCTGTTGCCTCAACTGTATGTCAGCACCCACGCATTACAGAATAGAGATACATACACATGCTTATAAGGCATATTTATTATTTTACCAATTTAATTATATAACCTTTTGTTTACCATTTTTATTATTTTTATATCAAACTGAAGAATAATTATTTATAATTTAATTAAAAACGGAAAAAGTTGAAAAAACCTCATCGATAATGTATCAAAACTTTCTTTTTTGTGATACGTTAAAATGTATTTTTTTTAAACGACAAATGTAACACTACATTTAACTTAATTTCTAAACCACTTATCTTCAAACCCCTGACCTCAACGAAAGACTTCATTTTCAAGTTAAGTTCATAAATATTACACTATTATAATTAATGAGTTAAATAACATACTACGCAAAGCTTATCAAGTAACACAAGGCCATAAATTATAACAATATTTTTAGAATAGATAATTTTGATTATTCGATAATCGTTTACTGTGGAGTGTGGACATATATCGTCTTCGCTAAATGGCCAAAAAACGATTGATCCCGTCAGCCGTTTATCATTGCAAATGGCAATTTTTCGATCAAGTTGTTCAATATTGTTATGTGAGGATCATGTTTTCTATATTTTTAAGAGTAATACTAAATGTCCCAGTCTTGTTTTGTATTAAACAAAACTTCATATTTGAAGTAATGTGTCACATATGTTAATCTTTATATGTATACGAAGGCTTTTTGACATTGTCAACTGAATATATAAGTAAGCCGGTTAATAATAATAATTATAATAATAATAATAATAAATATCATACTCAAGATAAAAATACTTAAAAACACCATGTTTTGTTATTTTATTGATTAAGTTTTCAATATTCTTATATTGATTAAACCCTAGCATTTCATATTCTTATATAAAATTATATAATATTATCAGGATAACCAATTTTAATAAGTAAATAAAATATTTTTTCCGAGAATACAAAATAAAAAATATAGGATTTAATCGTTGGCAAAAAGGGTTAAAGAAGTAAATCGGTAACAATGTAAATAACTAAATATGTTGTCTTCTAAGACTTCTACATCTAAATTTTAGGAAATGAACTTATATACATGTAAACAGTGATAAAGTTAAATCATACGCTATTAATGTAAAAGCATAATTCAAATATTATATACAATATATTTTTAGAAGAACGAATGTATTTGAAAGAAGCATTAATGGTGTTGCTTAGAACATACTTCTGGTTTGGATGGAAACGAGATTGTGGTCAATAGTAGATTCATTCCGTTTCTTCAAACTACACACATTTAATGTCAGTTGTCAGACCATTTAATACACTTAAATCTTTTAAATTATACTTTCAAAAAGCAACATATTAAATCTCAAATATATATATATATATATATATATATATATATATATATATATATATATATATATATATATATATATATATATATATATATATATATAGGGCTAGGTTATAATAAGAATGACAATTATTGTGTTACTTTGTAACCAAATCCTGGTTATCGGATTTCATTCTCGTAACAATGAAAAAAACACATTCTTAACAGAATAAGTTTTTGACATAATGAGTTCTTACCATTCTTAAAAGAATGAACTAAATTTTGTACATTCTTAAAAGAATGTGTTTTAAATGAGTGGTCCAGATTGAGTTTCAAGGTTACATAATACATATATGAATATATTTGATCCTAGCCCTATATATATATATATATATATATATATATATATATATATATATATATATATATATATATATATATATATATATATATATATATATAATAGTTATTTATTTATTTAAAACACTTTAATAAGAAACCTTTATAATATATTAGTTAATTTAAATATGATAAGTTCATAAAAGAGTGTCGTATTTTTTTACTTGCTTTATTTAAGTTTTTTTAGTATATATTTTTATTATTGTATTTTCAGAATTGTATCGCACTTGAATCTTTTAATATGTTTGTTTAATACAATAATACATACCAATTATAAAGTAAATTAGTCATGTTATAGACATAAGTGAAGAATATATATATATATATATATATATATATATATATATATATATATATATATATATATATATATATATATATATATATATATATATAAGTAGTTATGAGTAGATTAAGATTGAGTGTGTCGTCGTTAAAAAAATAAAGTAAATTAGTGAAAGTCAGATACATATGGACGATTTATTTTTTATATTTAACTAATATATTCTAAAAATAATTTTGTGTTACTATTATTATAAGCCAAAATATTTATATATTGATTTAAGAAAGTTAGTATTTTCTATCAATTAATCTTAGCAGAATATTTCAAAACGTATAATAATTAGAAAAATAATCATTTAATAAAACAAATAAAAAGTACATTCTTATTTTTTTCAACTTTATGCTTTTTAAATACATCAACTTTGTTCTTTTTGAATTATCCAAATTGTTGATTGTAAAAAGACAAGTATCACATCTCTCTCTCTCAATTTGAAAAGTTATGACGGGAAGACATATGACTAATATTTTACTTTTGAAAAATAATGGAATGTTGTAATAGACTGTTTCATGAAATAAATATTTTTTCATGAAACAAATATTTTAGCCGTTCAAAAAAAAATGAAATAAATATTTTTTCGTAAGACATTGTTTAATTTTGTAATTTGTTAGTTTTTGGCTTTCTTTCTTATTGGTTTAATAGAAAGATAAGGAAACTGGCAACTTAAAAATCTCAACGAGGAATAAAGAGGAGGAAATCAAAGGAATTGGAATAATTTACTAAGATCTTGTTTGTTTTTTAATAGGCAAAAAGTCTGCAGTCTGCGGATCACATTTGCAGACATCTGTAGAAGAAAGCGGTAGACCAAATAATGTATGTTATTTGCAAAAAGAAGACTGTTTGTTTTTTAAATTCTGCAAACTGTAAAATAAACTGAAATTTAAATAAACTGAATTTTTTAAACATAAGAGTTTTCAAAATTAAAATTTAAACAATCCAAGTTTTAGAACATCGAAATATAAATCATACAGCATCAAAAACAATTTTTTTGAAAGTATTCATTCCCTATTTTGCATTAATTGCTCTACAATTTCATCACGTAAATTAACCATATAATCTCGGTCCGCTGCACTACCATGTTCTTGAATCTCTTCATAATCACCCGTGCACACACGATTATTCACAATCGGCATATCAGGTTGATCGTATTGAGCAAAGAGCTCGCCGCTCAAACCCTCTTTCCGTATAAAATTATGAAGCGCAAAGCATGCTATGGTGATGTTTCTTTGTGTAACAAATGGAAATGGTGTCATTCTTCCCACTCCTCGTTTGTTAAGGTAAAAGTGTTTGTTTGAGAATTGTAGATGTTTCCCGTTTTGTTTCTTAGATAAGTTCATCCTATGTACTTGGCTTTAAGATTGTCGTAAGCATTTTTCAACTTTTTTTGTTAATTCAAGACCAAACCTTTCTTTTAGAATGCTTCCTAAATTATTCCATGATTCTTTGTGCAAACTTAAACCTTTCCTATCCACCCTATTCACTTTTTCAATGCACGTGTCTAACAAGTATTTTAGTTGCTCGTTAGCCCATTGATGCTTCTCAGCCATTTACAAAAGCTACATATACATTCAGCAACGGAATTATCAAGTGAACAACAATAATAACCTAATTCAACACCAAAATCAGCATAAGAAAACCATGTTCCAGTAAATTCAGCATGAAAAAACCATATTCTAGCAAAAATCAGCATAAAAAACATATTCCAGCAAAATCAACATAAGAAACCCACATTTAAGCAAAATCAGCAAGAAAAAAAAAGTCATATTTCAGCAATAACCAACAATAATTTCTGCATTTCAACAATAATCAGCAAGAAATTTGGAAAAAGATATCTGTATCATTTCAACAATAATCAGCAATAACCAACAATAATTTCAGCCCTAAAATTAACCAAGAAATCAGAAAAACAGGATCAACCTCCAACAAATCGGGAAAACGGGAAGAAGCGGCCCCAAAATCAGGAAAAATAGATCAGTAGCATACCTCCAGACAGTGGTGACGACCGGTCAGGCGTCGGGGATGGGAGTGATCGGAGAAAACCAAAATCGGGAAGAAGCACCGGTTGGAGATAGCAACGATTGGAGAAGCAACGATCGGAGAAAGGTGCGACCGGCGGCAGCTGTGACGCTGAAGGAATGAAGCAACGGTCGCGCGCCGGAAGGAGGATGGAGGAGCAGTCGCTTGATCGGGAACGGGAGGAATGAAGCAGCGATTTGGAGATACTGTGTTTTTTAGGGCACAAAAGAAGCGTGTTTTTTTTGGAAGAGGTCAAAAGAGGTTGTTATGTCACTTCTAGCAAAAGAGGACGTGCATACCTTTTAAGGTCTGCGTGCTGCGAAATAACAAAGTAAACATATGTCATTTTGATGTAGAATTTGTGGGGGTGGTGTAAATGTTATGGAGAAGAGATAGACAAGAGAAATGACACCAACATGTCAATGAAACCCATGGATATGCCATACCTACAATGGTGGGAGGGATATGTCGTCGTCATGAACCTCCACGTAAGATGCCACCAGCACCAACCCACCCACACCATTTAGTCTAATGCCACAACCCAAGGCTGTCAAGTAATTTATAATTGTGCACTCAAAACATGATCAAGCAATGATAAATTATAGGATGCCCGTGCTGACGAAGGCAAATGATGTTCAATGACCATGAATTTCATTCGATATGATCCTGTACAAAATTAGCAATGTAACACTAACACTTGAAATTCAAAAAGGTATTTAAGAAGTCTTAGTATTTTGAATCATATTGTACCTTCGAGAATGTGTATTACAATTATTAATATCAAAACTTACTTCTTAATTTTAGCAGTTCATCCTCTAGTATTTGCAAATATAAGACTAACCGGTATACATAACACAGATGGACTGTGATGCCAAAATGGCACCCCATCACAGTCATGCACACCATCCCAGGTGCACCGTGATCGAACATGTTGGGAGCCTTCGTGGTCCAGTCATGGTGTAGAACGGTCAATAGAAAACTTCAAGTTGTTATTCAACGACTAAATTTAGAAAAAATTAATTTTAAAAATTTACCTTTAAACCTTATACCCGTCACCTATATAAATATCACTCTATTCTCATACTTTCACACACTACTCTCATTCTCTTTTATAAATTTTAACACCATAAGTATGAAATTTTTTTGTGAATACGATTCAGACGATGAAGATTTTATCGTAACATTCTTTAACGTTATTGAAAACCTTGCCGATCGAGAGTCCACAAATGTTAGACAATCAAGAACCGTTGTCAACCGAGATCGGCAAGCTACACATGACATTTTGGTACGTGACTACTTTGATGATAATTTTCTTTATGATGTCAAAATTTTCAGTCGTCATTTTCGTATATATAGATACTTTTTTTACGCATTAGCAATGCTTTAGAGGCGAGCTACGATTTTTTAAGCAAAAACCAGATGCCGGTGGTAGAATGCTTTTTAGCTGTTTTTAGAAATGTACAACCGCACTAAGGTATTTAGGACTATGTATAATAGCTGACACTAGTGATGAATATTTGAAAATGTTTGAGAGGTGCACAAGAGAGTGTGTGGATGTGCATACATTATTGAGGTTTTTGGTAAAGAGTGTTTGCGTAAACCTACCGCACGTGAAATTGAGAAATTGAATTTGGCACATGAAACCAAGCATGGTTTACTGGGAATGATCGGTAGCCTTGATTGTTCACATTGGGTGTGGGAAAAATGTCCAACTGGATGGTATTGGCAATTTACCCGATGTAATATAGGTAAGCCATATTTGATATTGGAAGCTGTTGCATCTCATGATTTATAGATTTGGCATGCGTTCTATGGGGCTGTAGGGTCCAATAATGACAGGAATTTTCTTAATCAGTCTCCAATTTTCAATGATATTTGGACCGGACTAGCAGCTGATATGTCTTTCACGATGAACGGACATGAATACAAGCACAATTACTACCTTTGTGATGGGATATATCCAGATTACTCCACATTCGTGAAGGCATACGTGGGACCTCGACCTGAAAAAGAAAATAAGTTCATATAAAGACAAGAATCTACTAGGAAGGACATAGAAAGGGCGTTTGGGACCCTCAAGCAAAAATGACATGTAGTAAAACACATTGCACGACTCTGGGATGACGGATAGATAACCACACACACACATACACACACACACACATATATATATATATATATATATATATATATATATATATATATATATATACATATATATACATATATATATATATATATATATATACATATATATATATATATATATATATATATATATATATATATATATGTGTGTGTGTGTATGTATGTATGTATGTATATAGAGAGACAAAGACAGAGAGAATGTTGAGGTTAATGTTCAATATAGACAGACCTTGGTAATAAAGTTTTAATCAATGATGGTATGTGTTCTAGTTTAGTGAGAATAAAAGATTCTTCATATGATGGCTCAACACAACGTGTAATGATGTCCATTAGACACCAATTAATTTTAGAGAGAAGTTAAATACACTAATGAGAAGTAGTCAAAATATAGACTATGCTGTAATTTAAAACTAGACCGGAGTGTAGAAAAAAACTCCCTTTTGAATAAAAATAAGCAAGAAGGGATATTCCCTAAATTCATTCTTAGGGTGCCAACCCACAACCTATTTTAGAAGCCTCATGCTTATTGTTACAAATACCTAGGGGTATAAGATGGAAATAGCATTTGACACATGTCAATGCTATGACAGTCACAATACAACTTCATCATGAAAAGACTTTGAGGTCAATGACTTATCTTGATGGACTTAATGTAGGACCATATTAAGTAGTTTGGTTGATGCAACTATTTTGATCAAGTTGTGTATAGAAGATTTTATGAAAAGTTGAAAAAGACCTTTTGCACCATTGAAAAAGTTGTACAACTTTTTAAAGACTTTTATCCATGTAGAATGGAGAATTAACATAGTGAAATAAACATTACATTCTTGGATCACATGTGCTTTGATGCTTACCTTGTTCTGGATGATATGGCAAACATGTGGTAATATGTTTATATGTCTCCTTGGGATACCGAGTGCTTATTAACCTCTATGTAAATGTATATGACAAAGAATGTTAAGAAGCTACTTATCATAAGGTATACAAATATGAAATGTGATGGAGATAGACAAAATTGTGATGTTAATTCAAGAAATAAATAAAAAAGATTGATAAGAAGAGGATGATGGGAAAGAACGAGACCTTATTCTCATGATAGGCCTATTGAAAATTTCAAAATGTGATATATTCTCATGATAGGCCTATCGGAATTTTCAACTGTGACTTCGTTAGATGTTACCAATTGGTTCCTAAAAGTTATATAAGAGTTCTTTGAACCTAATTAAGTTATTGGTAAGATTTTTTGGTTATTTGAGATGGGTTAATGATATGGTTATACCCAAGTGTTAATTGGAGGCATTTATTTTCCTTCTATGTGATTCATAAAAGGTAACAAGGTTAGTACGTTGTCTTAAGGCAGATGCCCCATATGATGTGATGTTTTCTCATGTGTTCTTTATTAATATATAATATGTGTTATTTGTAGTTAGAACAATGGGTCCTTTAGAAGGCAATTTACACATACTCAAACCTTAAGGATATCCTTAATATGCCGTGAACCTACATTTGTGAGTCATAGATGACTTAGGGAATTAGGCATGGTTCTCCATTTTTTGCATTGCATTTATTATATTTACACTTTTTATCTTTGACTTGTGCTTTATTAAACTGTTTGAATTATTATGCAATATTTTTCCATAAATAAAATTAAAAGAATTTGAGGAAAAGTTGTGGTAAAATTTTGATATATAAATTGTGGGTGTTTGTATATTATTCGTGAAAATGTATTTAACCCTTGTCTGACTCACTAAGTTTCCCATCCTAACATACTAGTTTGACATGTGCTTATATGAGAATTAAGAGAAATATTATGGATATAAAAAAGATAAGAAAGTCATATTATGAGATAGTACAATTTTGGGATAAAATAGTTGGACCCTTATTATGTTAAATGATTCTCAATATGAATTTTAATGTTGCCTCCTATATATCGAATGATTGTTTTAGATTATAAACTTTTGATATTTAGACTTCCGATTTCAATTCAAAATGGTTAGAATATTTGAAACTTTTGTTAACATGTATTTTACACTGAAAGTATACCATTGTATAGACAAATTATTGTCAAATTTATGTTAATAAATTATAGATTATCTACTAAGTTAAAACTAGGTTTTCGCATTTACTTATTCAATCTGTCTAATGTAGAATTGGTATGAAATTTTGTGCTTTTTTTGTCTAATCATTTCTTTATGTCAATTACAAAACTGAGATTTTTTGGCCCTCTCAGATTGAATAAGTAAATGCGAAAACTAAGTAAATGCGAAAACCTAGTTTTAACTTAGTAGATAATCTATAATTTATTAACATAAATTTGACAATAATTTGTCTATACAATGGTATACTTTCAGTGTAAAATACATGTTAACAAAAGTTTCAAATATTCTAACCATTTTGAATTGAAATCGGAAGTCTAAATATCAAAAGTTTATAATCTAAAACAATCATTCGATATATAGGAGGCAACATTAAAATTCATATTGAGAATCATTTAACATAATAAGGGTCCAACTATTTTATCCCAAAATTGTACTATCTCATAATATGACTTTCTTATCTTTTTTATATCCATAATATTTCTCTTAATTCTCATATAAGCACATGTCAAACTAGTATGTTAGGATGGGAAACTTAGTGAGTCAGACAAGGGTTAAATGATGGTAGGAAACTTTGTGACGGCTGTTTCCCAGCAGATATTGGTAGACCTTCTTTGGGAGTAAAGCTCCTTGGGGGGGCTGTTAGCAGAGACGCTGGGTTCATTACTGGGCTTGCCTTGAAGAGAGCTGTCAAGGCTGTTGATTTGATGGGCCTTCTTCCCCAGCTTTGTGACCCGCAGAGTCAGCTCCTTTTGCTACGTTCTTGTATGGGCATTGCTAAACTTTTCTTTGGTTTAAGAACTTGCCAACCGGTGCACATAGAGGAGGCGGCTTTGTTTTTTGACAAAGGGTTGCGTGGTTCCATCGAAGACATTGTGGTTTGTGGTGGCCCTTACTTTGGAGACTTCCAGTGGCGGTTGGTTTCCTTACCAATACGTTTTGGTGGTTTGGGTTTGTACTCGGCTAGTGAGGCTTCATCGTACGCTTTTGTAGCATCGAGGGCCCAATCTTGGGCCTTACAAGACCACATCTTGCGCCACAGTGGCATATGTGGTATGGACATTGATTATTATTCTGCTTTGGATCGTCTGCGTGGCATAATTCCAGATTTTGACTGTAACGGTTTCACTAATAAGGACATCGCCCCCCCTAAATCCCAAAAAACATTGGCGAATGCTCTCTTTAGTAAGATCGTCAACGATATGGAAAACGACTTTCACATGACGTTCAGGCAGAAAGCAGTATTGGAGTGTCTTCGAGCTCCTCATGCACAGGATTTTTTGCTAGCCATCCCCATTGACGGCCTCGGTCTACATATGTCCCCTGTGGAATATCGCGCTATTCTACGGTACCGCCTTATGATTCCTCTCTTTTCGAACGACGAGATATGTCCGGTTTGTCGCAAGGCGTGCTTGGACTCTTTTGGGGATCATGCTGTTCATTGTCGGGAGCTCCAGGTTTCAAATACCGTCATGATATGGTTAGGGATGTTCTTTTTGACGTCTGCCGACGTGCCGGGATTTCGGTACGTAAAGAAGCTCCTGTTAACTTTTTGACTGACCCTTCAGACGGGAGATCTACTCTCAGGCCTGCTGACATTTTAGTCTTCGGATGGATGGGAGGTAAACATGCATGTGTGGACCTTACCGGGGTTTCCCCCCTTGTGAACTTGAGAAGTGGAGGTTTCACAGGGAGGCAAGCGGCTTTTAAAGCAGCTGCATGCAAAGTGGATAAACACGATAAGGCATGTCATGAGAATCAACATGTGTTTATCCCTTTCGCTTTTGATACCTTTGGTTTTCTCGCACCTGAAGCTGTGGAGCTACTCAACAGAGTTCAACGGGTTATGCAGAGTACCATCATGTCCCTTAGATCTTTGGATTTTGTTTTTAAGCGTATCAGCTTTGCCATTCAAAAAGGGCTAGCGGCGCAGCTTGTTGCCCGTTTGCCACACGTCTCTATGTAATACGTTTTTCCCTTATTTAATACAACCTGTCCTATTACAAAAATTAAATGCAGAAAGTTACACTTTTGATTAGTTATTCAGTCAATATTATATATATTGTTAGTGCAAAGTTGACTTTCATTATTCAATTGGTATATTACATATACTCTAACTTTACTTGATCAAATAATTTATATGATTTATATTCAGAATAACATGGAAAAAACTCAAAAACTTACGAATGACGAAGTACATAACGATATAAGAGTATTATTCGCTCTAATATTAAGAGAGGATGATGTAAATGAAAAGGAAATCAACTTTAGATACGGTTTTTGAAATTCAGAATGGTTCGTTCTGGAATGTACGAGTAAGGATCATAAAAGTCATGTTCTGGTACACCTTTATGTATACTTTTAGTCTTAAACAAAATTTAAACTATCTGAATGCCATTTTCTGAATATTGTGGTCATTTTTTAAAATTACAAAAATTCTAGTCATTTTCTATAATAACCTCATTAATAAATGTTAGGTTCTACGGAGTTGCATGCTGTTTCGACAATGGGTGTGGCAGTACCAGAGGGGCCATGTTTTGTGGTCATTGGCTTTAGAATGAAGGGTAATTGCTGGTTTCACTATCATCTTCATCCCACATCAATATAGTCGTTGAACAACTATATTTATAAAAGTATTTTATTTCTTTTTATCATCTATATAAACACTCTTAACCATTTCAAAAGTCGCACCAACCTTCTATATTCTCTCAAACTTCATTCTAACTTTCTATTTATATTTATTGAAATGACTTCTTTTGATAATTCTAATTCATATATGTTTAATGACAACGCCTAGTAATATCAAGTATTTTAGTCGTTGTTAGGCTCTATTCTTGGTGAAAATATATCATATATACATTGGTATTTCTCACTTTTTGTGCTAGTGCTCGTATGCAAGAAAATGTTATAACTAGGGACTAAAAGGGGGCAAATGAAGAAGTTTCAAGGATAAAGTCAAAATCAGTCGAATGAACACGCACGCCGCAGGAAGGAAGACCAGCGCATCGTGCCACGTCAAAAGTTGAGGCGGTCGAAGAGAATTCAAACAGCGAAAAAACGGGGATAAGGCTCTACGCGCGACACGGCTAGAGGCTTTACGCGCTACGGATTCTAATTTTCCACAAGTATAAATAGAGGCCATTAGTTCGATTTCTGGAGGCGAAGATCGGACCCTAAGGTGGACTTAATGCGACTTTGACTCAAGTTTCGAGATTCCAGCAACCATTCGTGGTATTTTTATGTTTTCACTTTAATTTCTTTATTAGTTTAGTTGTATTAGCTCTTAGCTTAGTGTTTCTGGATTGTGACAACCAGTAGCAGTAGGTTAAAGTTTATTATTATCGTATTTGAATGTTTTGGATCTTCTGGGTTTGATTTAATGCAAGTAATCATTCGGTTCATGTTTTATTGAACTTTTTACCTTTATTTATGTTTGAATGTTAATTAAATTTATTGGTTTGTGTTATTATTTCTGGATTCTGAATATAGTTTCTGATTTCAGTAAGCAATTTAGGGTTAGAATTTGGTTTAGTTCCATTTAGTTTATGCTTGATTTTGATTTTGGATTTTGTTTGGAAATTGTCTTTTTAGTGTGTTTTTGGGAAAGTGGAGTTAGTCCCTTTAGCTGTAGCGTGACACTACAGTTGGTAAGATATCGTCTTGTCTTGATCACCAAACTCCCGTGGATCGACCCTTACTACTGCTGTACTAGTGTGTGTGAGGCTTTATTTCTTATTTTTGACATCCGACGACCTAGGCATATCAAATTTTGGCGCTGTTGTCGGGGAGTTGTGAGCTTAGGATAAGACGATCTGTAGGGAGGTGTTTTTCTGATTTTTTGGTTTAGTTTTGATATTTAGGTTAGTTAGTATTTTTTCATTTTGGTTTTGGCGAGCGTTTGCACTAGTGCTTGCGTACCCATCAGGGTGGGCACACATCACCCTTGCTTTTTGACTCTGAAATCGAGCGAACCGCGCACAATAACCGTGTGCGTAGGCGTTTAGTTAATATGAGTCCCAGTAGTGTCACTATAGAAGATGTTACCCATGAGCCTATGGGCGAGGTAACAGGGGGAATTCCATTTATACCCCTAGTGTCGGAATTTCACTTCGGTAGCACGAGTGCTAGTGATGGTGCGGTTTCAGCCCCCGCATCGGTACCATCATGCACTCCGCCTTCAGTTCCACCTTTAGGACAACCAACCACCAATCCTTTTTCTGCTGCATTGGCTTGGGGAGCGCCAACTCGAGATGGCAACCCACTGCCATGACAGCAAGCAACCATTTCTCAACCATAACCTTCACAACCATTACCATCACAATACCAACAACAACCCATATTCAAACCACAACCTGTTTTTCAAACCTTACCACCACAGACCCAACATCAGTTACAACCACAACAACCTCCGCCACAACAGTACCAATACCAGGATGTAGAGCAAGGATATGACGAGGAGGACGAGGGATGGATGCCTCAGCATTCAATCCAGCAACAGCAACAACAGTGGAATCAAGGTCGGGGACCTCCAAGGAGATTTCAACAACAACAACAACAACCACAAGGGCAGCAATTTTACAACAACAATGATCATCATAATGGTAACTTTGTTCCACCCTTATATTTTGCACAACCGAGAGGACAATCGGTTGTGTCACACTTCCAACCTCGGGAGTATGACGATGCGTTGCCTATTTATATTCCTGAAAATGTAGATACGTAAATAGAGATTAGGCCTCAATTGATAGGAGTGTTAACACAATTTAAAGGATACAAGACTGCTGATCCATATAATCACTTATATGAATTCATAGCTCTAGCTAATGCCAACACTCCTAGGAATACCAATAGAGATATATTTAGGTTAAGATTATTCCCTTTTACCCTAAAGGATAAAGCCAAATATTGGTTCACATCTTTACCGCCTAATAGTATCACTACTTGGGAGCAACTGAAGGCCAAGTTCTTGCAAGAGTTCTAACCCGCTAGTAAGACCACCGAGATCAGACGGAGCATTCAAGACTTTCAACAGAAGTGGGGGAGGCATTTCACGAGGCTTTTGAGCGATTGAAAGAATTGATGCGTTCTTGCCCACATCATGAAATTCCAAAGTGGCAGCTAGTGAAGTTATTTTTCGAAGGGGTGAATGAAACGAATCAAGCGATGATCGATGCTTCATCGAGTGGAACGTTTATGTGACAAGAACCGGAAGATGCGTGGAGATTTCTGGAGTAGCTAAGTTTAGGATCAAAGGTCAGTAGATCCATGAAGGACAATACAGTGTATGTGGCAAGCATGAAGGCCGAAAACAAGTGGAAGAAAGAGATTCAAAGTGAGTTAAGTGCTGTTAAAAAGAAGTTCAATCAGATGCTTACAAGATTTCAGAAAGAAAAAGGAGCTTATGTATTACATGGGCAAGTCGTTTGTAATACATGTGGTAAAGTAGGTCACAACCACAGCGAGTGTTCGATGACACATGAGGAAATCAGCCAAGTGCATGGATATGGTCCGTTTCATAATACGCCACAACTATTCAGGAAAAATCAGCAGAGAGATGCGAGGCAACAGCAGGTGAGGCAGCAGAATGTGCAACCAGCACCACAAGCAGTAAGCACAAACATTGGCACGAAGGAGATTTATGAAATGTTGCTCAAACTCAAGGAAGCGGAAGAAACCAATACTCAAGCAATCTTAAGACTGGGGAATCAACTTATGAAGTTGGAAAAGGAAAGGGAACAAGAGAAGGTGCAACTGCAGAAGATGCAGGTGAATGAAGTTATCACACTCAGAAGTGGAAAGAAGGTGGACAATAAAGTTGCTGCTCCACCAGTGGAAGAGGATAGCGATGTGGAGATAGTATTTGACGAAAAGGAAGAATTAGAAAATGAAGGGAAGAGAAAAAAAGAAAAACAATATCAGAAAAAGGAACCTGCAAGTAAATGGGAAAAAGGGGAAACCAGTGGAATAGCTCCTTTTCCTGCGGCTTTGGAAAAGCCAGAAAATAGATCATATGGAAAGAAAGGACCGCAAGCAGAAGAGATGTGGGAGCTGTTCAGCCAAATCAAGGTCAATATTCCATTAGTCAAGCTCATCAAGGAAGTTCCTGCTTATGCGAAGTTTTTAAAGGACATGTGCATTCATAAGAAGCATATTTTATCGCATCTTCCTAAGAAGATTGAATTGACTGAGTATGTCAGATCAATAATTATGGACACATTACCTCCCAAGATGAAGGATATAGGAGCTCCTCTCATTTCTGTTGACTTGGGTGATGTGCACATTAAGAACGCTTTATTAGATCTAGTGCAAGTGTGAATATTTTCCCAGGACAGCTCTTTGACAAAGATGAATTCGGTACCTTGAGACCTACGGATGTGATCTTACAGCTTGCCGATAAATCTACAAAGATTCCGAGGGGAATGCTTTCGGATGTTATCATCAAAGTTGGGAACTTTTATTACCCAGCCGATTTCTTAGTTCTGGATACTCGTCAAGCCGCCAATAGGGAGCAACCGACAATCATTCTTGGGCGACCATTCTTGGCTACAGCCAATGCGAATATTGACTGTCGTACGGGAGAGATGGGGATATCTTTCGGGCATCAACAGACTAAGATCAACATCTTCAATGCAAAAGGAAGCCCAATGGAAGAGGAAGAATGCTATCAGGTGGATATCATAGACGAATTGGTGCAACAATACACGCCTAAAGTATTGCAACAAGAAGCGATAGACATTCCCGAAGAGAGAGATGCTGAGCAGGAAGATCAAGAAGAGGTATAAGGAAAGGAGAAAGGTGTGAAGCATGAAGAATGCGCGTAAATCGAGAAGCTACCGACAGAGATTCCTAAAACATTAAAGCCATCTTTACAGGAGCCACCAACCTTGAAGTTGAAACCATTACCAGCTAATCTTAAGTATGCGTTCTTGAGAGAAAAGAAGACTTTGCCGGTAATCTTGTCAGTTGACTTGACAATGGAGCAGGAGAAGGCATTGCTTGAAGTTTTTTCCAAACACAAGGAAGCTATCGATTGGACAATTGCGGATTTGAAGGGGATCAGTCCCACTACATGCATGCATCGTATCATCACTGAGGATGAATCCAAGCCTGCAAGGGACACGCAACGTAGATTGAATCCGAATTTGAAGGAGGTCGTAAAGAAAGAAGTGTTGAAATGGTTGGATGCAGGAATCATATATCCAATCTCCGACGGCGAGTGGGTGAGTTTTACGCAAACTGTGCCAAAGAAATCTGGAATTACTGTGGCGGATACCAAGGATGGTGATAAGGTATCCACGAGACCCGTAACTGGATGGAGAGTGTGTATTGATTATCGGAAGCTGAATGCTGCAACCTCTAAGGACCATTTCCCGTTGCCATTCATCAACTAGATTGTGGAGAAGTTAGCCGGACAGAAATATTACTGTTTCTTGGACGGGTGCTCAGGTTACAACCAGATTGCTATTCACCCGGAGGATCCGGCTAAAACGACGTTTACTTGACCCTAAGGTACTTTTGCATTCCGAAGGATGCCATTCGGTCTGTGCAATGCTCCAACGACATTCCAAAGGTGTATGATGGCAATATTCTCAGATATTATTGGTGAGGCGTTGGAAATTTTCATGGACGATTTCTCTATCTTTGGTTTATCATTCGATGCGTGCTTAAATCAGTTAGAAAAAGTATTGGAAAGATGTGTGGAATCGAATTTAGTGCTTAGTTGGGAGAAAAGTCATTTCATGGTCAGGGAAGGGATCGTTTTGGGACATGTAGTTTCTGAAAGAGGATTTAAAGTAGATCAAGCAAAGGTCAAGGTTATTTCTACACTGCCACCCCCGACATCAGTGAAAGGGGTGTGATCATTCTTGGGACATGCAGGATTTTACAGAAGGTTCATCAAAGATTTTAGCACTATTTCTCAAAAATTCAATAACACGATATTACAATTATACAACTATTATGAGGAGTTGTGTCCCCAATTACATCGTTTCATCATATATTGTTTCATAACGGGAAGTTATGTCCCCAATACCTCTAATTCTACCTATAAATCATTCATACTGTCTTGTAAGGCTATATGTCAACGTACATACTTTACGTCATTTCTCATTACTTATGGAGAGTTACGTCCCCATTTAGCTTATTACATATCATATCATTTCTTTACCATATCATATAATATTTATGTCATTAAGATCATTACTCCGGTGTATTTTAATGCTATAAGCCAAATACCCTTTCTTATACCCTTACTTATATCTTTCTTATCTTTCATATAACATTCATGGTTGATGTCCTCAATAGAACACCACTTCTTTAATCCTACGTAATACTTATCAACATAACATAAGTATTAACCAGTGTTGCAGAAATCGGCCTTAGCGGCCAATTAATCGGCGATTAATTGCTTGGCGGTCTTCAACCGATTACGATTAGGCCTAATCGGCCAGCTTGACGGTTTGCTGCAAAAATCGGCCTTGGCGGCCGATTAATCGGTCTTGGCGGTCATTTTTTCATTTTTTTTTCACTTTTTTATTATTTATTTATTTATTTTTTTAAATGATGACACAAACACTCACTAATACTCAAGAAAACAGAAAAAAAATCAATATTAAAGAATAAAAATAAATAAATATATAAGTTTTTACAACCATGGTATTAACACATGTTCATCTTTTCATATTGAACACATACATAAATATTTTCATAATACTAACCATGCATCTTGAAATGGGTGAAAATTGCATGTACTCACCTTGGCTAGTTAGAGAAGTCTAACTAGGGTTACTCAATTCCCTTGTCCCTTCCATTCCATGTACGTTACTCCTTAATTACATAAGGAGTTCATTAACATTTTTATTAAAACATGTTAGGTCTTAACAACATGTAAATACCACTTAACCCAAGTTCTACTATACTCATTTTTCATGTTTTCACACTATATTAAACATATAATAAAGTTTAAGGGATCAAATCACTCAAATAGGGTCATAATGGGAGTGAATTGCATGAATTCAGGTCACACGGATCGTGTAAGACTACACGGGGTCGTGTTGGACTTCCAGACTTGCTGCCTGTTTTCACACGGGGTCGTGTAACATCACACAGGGTCGTGTGATGCTACATGCCATGTTTTCAGCTCTAAATTTTTGTTCTTTCTTTATAACTTTAGTTCATTTCTTGGTTCCATTTGTTTCCAAACTTAACAAAACTTTACAAATAAGTTCTATTAACCTTCTAACATGTGAAGAACATATTTTTAATCCCATTAAGTCTTATTTAGTTCATGACTTAATGGTTAGGACCGCATGATGTCACAAGTGCTCTAAGGAAGCTCATATGCAAATCAATTCTAATACAAGAGACCATTTCTTTTTACCTTCTATACATATATACAATCAAGGGATGATCAATTTAGGGTCTTACAACTCCAAACATACTTTATTAATCATCAAATCCTGGCTACTTTTACTAATGCATATGGGTTTCATCCATGGAATCATCGATTCCGTTCCACCCTTCAAATTCCCATTTCATTATAACATATTCTTGATTACTTGGAATGATTAGGAAACCTCTTATATGAGTTTCTTTCATCCATAAACACCATTACAACTACTTAATTACATCCATTTATACACTATGATCATAAACCCCAAATTTCTAGGGTTCATAAGAATCAAATCATCAAATCATGATTCCAAACTATTCATATGTTGGATAATGATCATAAGGTGACTAGAAACATAATCTAACTACTTGGAACCATTGGAATTACTCCTCCTCCAACATATGAAATTCGCCCATGAACCCTAAACGGGTTTTCTAACTAGCAATAGTGAAATCATACCTTATATGAAGTAAGAATTCAAGAAATTCGATCATCTAACGTTGCTAGCACGCAATCCTTCATGAATTCCTCAAGAACAGTCATCTCCTTCTCCATTTTCACTGAATTTTACGTGAGTTATGGCTGAAAGGGGAGAAATCACCTTTTTATACCTTTCATCTTTCATGAAATGACCATTTGGTCTCTTAACTTTCCTACTTTTCACTTTAGGCACAAAACTCTCTTTATTTCTTAGAACTTTTAAGTTTTAGAGTTTTGTCCCACTTCTAAATTTATTTTATACATTAAGAACATTCTAACACATAAAAATCTCATCATGATGTTAGATATTTCAAAATGACGAAAATGCCATTTTTGATCATTTTACACTTTTCACTCACTTTTATCTTTTCATTCTTAATACTTCATACTTATAACTATAATATAATTCATATATTTCATTCTCAATGAAAATATAATTCCTTTCATTTTGTATTAGTAATTGGAAATTACCAAAATACCATTTTGCTCCAAATATGAATAAATTACTTATTAATTATTCATTGACTTATTACTTTCTATCTGGACATATTTTTGGGTCCTTACAATGGATATATATAATTTATTTTGGATATATACTTTATTTTAATTATTGTATTTAGGTTTTAATTTCACTTTTATACTTGTGTGCTTTTTTGATGAAATGTTATTTTCTTAATTTTATTTATTTAATTCTAAAGTAAATATTTATTTTTGTTAAAAAGAAAATTGCATGAGTTAGGAAGTAAATCATCGTGTTGTGAGTTTGGAAAGTAGAAGTAAAAAGAGAGAGAAAACTGATATCATATTAATATGACAAGTGGATTGAGAAAGTTTCTAAAGACTTTCCCGACCCTTATACTTGTGAATATTGAATATCCTAAAGATATGTTTTATATCCTTTTACTAAATCTTTCTACCTATATTCCTATTCAGATCAATACAAGTGTCAAAAACAAAACATGTGATTAAAAAAAGGATTAATGAATTCCACATATACTTTACATAATTGATAGGAAGATGAATTATGAAGATTTAATAGAAATAAATATAATTTTCCTATCCCAAATAACTTTTCTCAAGAGAAAATCTACATTACAAACGTTGTTAAAAACACCATGTTTATAATAATTTAATTTAATAAAAAAATTATTTGAAAAGGTGAAAGCCATGTTTCAAAAGCTTGAACCTTGTTTAAATTGTGATGTGGGATTTGCTTTCTATTGCTCGCTTTAAAACTTTTAGGTCCATGTGTTGGACCTTTTTATGATACCGACAAGACCATTCCCTTCTTTTTATGAACAAACACTATCCTTCCTCAGGCACTTCCGTAATTTTCTTAAAAGCCCAATGGCATTCTCTTACCCCTGACATTTATTGTCTCTCCTCGAGCGGGAATCACGATCACCCCCTCCCGTTCTTGCCCGTTGTGCTTCTTTTGAATTTCAAATACTACAAGACAAAAAAACCACCCTCCTCTACTACTCCCAAGAAACCCACAACCACTTCAATTCCCGAATCCCCTTCTCTGCTTCTTTGCATCTTCAATTCATCAAAACCCACTTCAGTTTCTCTATTGTATCAAGAATTAGATCATTATCGTTTCCTTACCAGCAAACCCTTTTCGTAATTAAAGGTTTCGTCGTGTAATCTATTCGATTTTTCCGAAATGGGTGCTTCAGGAAAATGGATGAAAGCCCTCATACTCAAAAAATCAGAAAAAGTTGATCAGGTAACTCGCCATTACCTTCCCCTCCGTCAGATCTGTTGAGTTCTGTTTCTTTTCGCTTACAGTAACGGAATCGGTTTTGATCGGATTGTTTTCATGTAGGATAAAGCGGGGAAGAGCAGCAAGAAATGGAAGCTATTCAGGAGTTCATCAGGGGAGATGGGTGTTGGTTGGAAGGGTTTCAAAGGAAGCTACAGGGGGACAGCATGTGCATCTGACGGATCAGATGCATCCTCTGTTATCAGCTCTGATCCTTTCTCCGCTGCTGTTGCTACCGTTGTTCGAGCTCAACCCAAAGATTTCAAAGCTGTTAGGCAAGAATGGGCCGCCATTCGCATACAAACCGCCTTTCGTGGGTTTCTGGTAAATTATTTCTCCACGATTTCGTCTTCTACTTGTTCGATTCTTTACAGAATCAGTCGTTAAGGATGACTGGATGAGTGTTTAGCAAATTAGGTGAAGTGAGTAGTGACGATTAAGTTCGATTTATGTAGGCACGAAGAGCATTAAGAGCTTTGAAAGGAGTAGTACGTCTCCAAGCGTTAGTCCGAGGGCGGCAGGTCAGGAAACAGGCCGCCGTGACCCTGAGGTGCATGCAGGCTCTTGTTCGTGTACAAGCCCGAGTCAGGGCTCGTCGTGTTCGCATGTCCATTGAAGGTCAAGCTGTTCAAAACATGCTCAATGAGCGTCGCACTCAAGCTGAACTCTTGAAAGAAGCCGAGGAAGGGTGGTGCGACCATCGAGGAACTTTACAAGAAGTTAAAGCCAAGATTCAAATGCGTCAAGAGGGAGCGTTTAAACGTGAACGCGCACTAGCATATGGTCTTGCACAAAAGGTAAGTTTCCATTTTTCCATTTCTATGTTTCTAATCTGTTGAAAATGCTAAAGTTTTTTTCTTTTTGGTATTTCAGCAATGGAAATCAAACCAGGGATTGGATTCAAAAACGAGAGCTTCGTTAACGTCTCTTAAGAACCAACAATTTGACAAAAACAGTTGGGGTTGGAGTTGGTTGGAGCGATGGATGTCAGCAAAGCCATGGGAGAATCGTCTAATGGAACAAGACCAGAACAACCCATCGGAAACAACTCCGCCACCGTCCAAAATTTGTTCCGATAACCATAAAGTAACCACCGGAAAATCATCAGAACCGGATCTGGTTAAGATCAGAAGAAACAATGTAACGACAAGAATCTCAGCGAGACCACCCCAAGTTGCTGGTCAACGCACTCGTTCATCATCTAGCCCAAGTTCTGAGTACCGATATGATGGGAGCTCTGGTTCGTCATCTTTCTGCACGTCAACAACTCCAGTTTCCATGGAAAGAACAGAAGAGAGTAAGCCAAGTTACATGAGTTTGACTGAGTCAACGAAGGCTAAACAGAGAAACCCGTCTCCGAGAATCTACAGGCAGTCCATGGACGACTTTCAGTTTCTGAAAAACTCAGGGGTGTTATGCAATGTTGACTCGAATAGCAGCAATTTATCTGATCCTTCATCTGTTAATTTGTCTGTGTCTAGACCTCTGTCCATGCGAACAGAGAAAAGCTTGACGAAGCTGAAGAATAGAAGCTGCTATGCTTGAGATGATGATGATGGTATGGATTTGATTAATTGTATTGTTTTTGAGTTTGTTGCTAAGTTCAACAGCTTGTTGTTCTGTAATGGTTTTCAACAAGGTTTGTGTAAGTAGTTGGGTATGTAATTGGAGTTGATGCTTTCCAGTTTTTAATTCGTTTGTCTAAATTCAAAATTTAAGAGTTTTGATTTTTGAAGTGAGTTTGTAATCTACACTCTTGTTCGTTAGAGATCATTAGCGTTTTTATATCATAATATTGAAACTCATTTTAATCAAAAATTTTCAAATCATTTCTCTTCCCCAAACTTTGAAATTTCCATATTTTTGTGAAGTGTTTTCTCTTCGACAGACATTGAAATTGAATCATAGTATGTCTCTAGCTTATTTCATTGTTGTTGGTGCAAAAAATGGTTATGCTGTTTGATATGCGTATGATGTAATTTTGAGTTTGATAGTGTTATTGTAAACCTTTTGTGCTAGAAGCATAGATATATTTTGTGAAACTATTTTTAGGTTAGTATTTCGATGAATTAAACAACCAAACCCTCCAAATACATGAAATTTTAAGTTTAATTTTGATATCATCTTGATTTTATACTTGTAAAGTTTTTTTCCTGAATGTATATATATTTGGCGAAATGGTAACTAATAAGTTTTACAAATTATGTAATTGGAGTTGATGGTTTTCAGTTTTAAATTCGTTTGTCTAAATTCAAAATGTAAGAGTTTTGAACTGAGGTTTGTAGTGCTCTCTTGTTCGTTAGAGATCGTTAGCGTTTCTATATAATAATAGTGAAACTCATTTTTCTCAAAATTATCAAATGATTACTCTTCTCTAAACTTTTCATTGTTCGTGCATGAAAATGGTTATGTTTGAAATATGCGTATGATGTAAATTTGAGTTTAATTCTGTTATTGTAAATCTTTTGTGTGCAAGATGCATAGATATATTTCGCTTGAAACAAATTTTAGGTTAATATTTCGATGAATTAAACAACCAAACCCCTCCAAATACATGAAATTGGAAGTTTAATTTTAATATCTTGATTTTTTACATTTAAACTATTTTTCCTGAATGCACATATATATTTTGCTAAATGATATTTAGTCAGTTTTACGATTTATGTTTTACTGCAGTTTACTTGTCTATAATGTAATGGTTTATGGTTATACAACCAAAACATGCAAGTGTCACTTTTTACTTGTAGAATCATTTTGTGAATGTATAGATGATTTGTGAAATGTTGGTTAACAATTTATATAGGTTACATCAGTATTGTATTTGTTACACACATAATCATAACATATAGTAATTATGTGTGTGTGTTTTACTTTATAGGGGTATGGATAGAATAAGCCGTCAATAAAATGTGTATTATATAAATATCCATGAAACAATAAACTGTTAAACTTATAAAATATTATTTTGGGAACTAAGAGCATTCCGTGAAACAACAATTGATTTTCACCAATCTTTTAGTAGTATCCAACTTTTTTTTTCTTGTTTCTTTGGTGATGCAAGAGAAGATCAACAAACATTTTAAAAGATTGTAACATCAATCATTTGGGTTAAATCTTTTTACCCTAAAAGTATGAAAATGCTGCCTGAGATTTAATTATGAAACATAATGTTCATGAGAAAAAGTCATATATAGAAACTTCCTTTTGTGAGAATTAAGGTATGTTGAGGAATTTATGTATATTGCTAGAGTAGTACTTTTCCCTTATGAGTTATAAAAGGCAGAATTGGTTAGTCACTTAATTGAGATAACTACTAATTTAAGCAGGGAGTAAATTTAATTAAAAAGTTAGCTTGGGGTAATATTTGGATTATGATACGAACTTGATAAATCACAGCTGAGCAATCAAGTAAGGTAATGAAACAATGAATGAAAAAGACCCCAAGGAGAATTAGATTGAATAAAAAACAGAGTAACAACCGGGGGTAACCCCTCTCTCTCAACCCGAATGGTTAGAGCCAGAAAAACAATACGTAAGCAACAGAATGAATGATCACAATAGAATGATTCTCCTTATTTAACTATCATCTCTCTTCTAACGATCTCAGCCACTATCTGCTGGTCCCTCCTCCATATTTCCCTTTTTTCCCCTTCTTGAATAAACAATTAACTGTCTAGGCTTTCTAGTTTCTGATAATCTTTCTGCTTCCGTATCACTACTCACCCCTTCCAAAAAAGTATTGTCCTCAAGACTTGCATTAGGAAACTGTGCCCCTCCTCCATATTTCCCTTTTCCCCCTTCTTGAATAAACAATTAACTGTCTAGGCCTTCTAGTTTCTGATAATCTTTCTGCTTCCGTATCACTACTCACCCCTTCCAAAAAAGTCTTGTCCTCAAGACTTGCATTAGGAAACTGTGCCTTAATTGTCAAGGAATCTTCCCACGTTGCCTCTTCTACGGTTCCCCCCGTCCATTGAATGAGCCACTGGGTCTATGGTTGACTGGACTTGGTAACGACACGAGTGGCGAGAATTGTAGCTGGCGTGATCACATCATCAGTAGTATAGTCTAATTCGAGGGGTAATACAGATTCAACAGGTTCACGGATGGCTTTTTTGAGGAGGGAGGCGTGAAATACAGGATGTATTTTGGAAGTAGGTGGAAGATCCAATTTATATGCTACTGGATCGATAGATGCAAGTACTTTAAAAGGTCCAAAATAACGCGCGGCTAATTTCTGATTTATACGGGATGTGACCGACATTTGGCGGTAAGGCTTCAACTTAACATACACCCATTCCCCCACTTGAAACTGGACGTCACGTCGGTGTTTGTCGGCTTTTTGTTTCATAATCTCTTGAGCTTGGGACAAGTGTACCCGAAGTTGTCTTAAGGCTTCATCACGATCCTTTAGTTCCACCAACACCTGATGAACGCGAATTTCCCCTGGTAAAAATTGTGTGACAGTAGGGGGCTTCCGGCCATATACCACTTCAAAAGGGGTTTTTCCCGTTGAATCGTGAAACGTGGAATTATACCAAAATTCAGCCCACGGAATCCATGTGGACCAATTACGTGGTTGATCGACTGCAAAACACCGCAAATATGTCTCTAGACAGCGGTTAATAACCTCGGTTTGACCATCCGATTCGGGATGATAAGCCGAGCTCATATGGAGATCCGTTCCTTGAGAACGAAATATTTCTTGCCAAAAACGACTCAAAAACAGTGGGTCACGATCACTCGCAATGGATTTTGGCAACCCGTGATGCCGTACTACTTCTTTAACAAAAATTTCCGCAATGGAACGAGCCGTATACGGGTGTTTCAATAAAATGAAATGGCTATACTTAGACAAACGGTCCACCATGACTAATATAACATCATAGCCACGAGATTTGGGTAAACCCAAAATAAAGTCCATGGACACATGCTCCCAAATTGCATCGGGTATGTCAAGAGGCTGAAGTAAACCACCGGGTGTAGTAGCGTTAGCTTTACATCGTTGACAAGTGTCACATTCCCGCACGAATTTCTTGACGGCTTCTATCATGCCCGGCCAATAAAGGATTCCGGCTAAACGTCGATACGTTCGGTAATACCCCGAATGTCCTCCGGAAGCCGTTTGATGAAACTCTTTTAAAAGATCCGGAATGTAACGGGAATGACGGGAAATGACTAAGCGGTCTTTATAAAAAAGAAGCCCATTTCGAATCGAATACCCCACATGGGCTGTTGGTTTAGCAATACAATCACTAATAAGTTTTTGGATTTCCGGATCGGCCTTGTGTTCATCTATCAAATCAGCTCCTTGTAACCAAAGGGGAGTAGAAACGAGTGTGGAAAGAGACGCCTCCTCTTCCTTACGTGACAAAGCGTCCGCAGCCCGGTTCTCTCGGCCCGGTTTGTAACAAATTTCAAAGTTATAGCCTAAGAGCTTCACCACCCAATTTTGTTGATCCGGACTAGTAACCCGCTGTTGTAACAAAAACTTCAAGCTCTTTTGATCCGTGTAGACAATAAACGTTGTACCAATGAGATAAGAACGCCAATGTTGTACCGCGAGGACTAATGCCATAATCTCCCTTTCATAAGCCGACTTTTCCAAGTTGCGTTCACTCAATGCCTTACTAAAATACGCAATCGGATGGTGCTTTTGCATCAAAACAGCCCCGATACCCCGTCCCAACGCGTCACACTCCACTATAAACGGAAGAGAAAAATCTGGTAGTGCCAATAAAGGTGCGGATACCATAGCTTGTTTCAAACGGTCAAACGCCATTTGAGCGTCGGCATTCCATGTAAAGGCATCTTTCTTTGTCAAGTCGGTCAACGGCTTGGCGATGCTCCCGTAGTGGCGAACAAATTTCCGGTAATAACCGGTAAGTCCCAGAAATCCACGTAACCCTTTGATTTGTTTTGGAACCGGCCATTCCAAAACAACTTCTATTTTCTTAGGATCCATCGATACCCCAGCACCGGTAATAATATGTCCCAAGTATTCCACCATTGATTGACCAAACGCTCATTTTTTTTGTTGACCACTAATTGATGTTGTTGTAACAGTTGTAAGATCAATTCCAAATCTTGTAAATGTGCCTCCCAAGAAGAACTATAGATCAAAATATCGTCAAAAAAAACCACGACCATTTTCCGCAACCAAGGACGAAAAATGTCATTCATAATAGCTTGAAAAGTAGCCGGTGAGTTCATAAGCCCGAATGGCATGACAAGATACTCATAGTGCCCATCATGAGTACGAAAAGCGGTTTTGTCAACGCTATCCGGGTGCATCCGTATTTGGTTATAACCGGATTTTAAATCCAATTTAGAGAAAAATTGATATCCATGCAACTCATCCAAAAGTTCCTCCACCATAGGAATTGGGTATTTATCCGCGATAGTAGCTTTGTTTAAAGCACGGTAGTCCACACACATTCGCCACGATTGATCTTTCTTGCGAACTAAAATGACCGGGCTAGAAAAAGCGCTCTTGCTAGGTTGTATCATACCAAGGTTTAATAACTCTTGGACTTGACGTTCAATTTCGGTTTTCTGCACATGCGGGTATTTATACGGTCATACATGTAACACCCGTGTCCTGGATAATGTTTCAGATCAAAACATTAGTTACAATCTCATATAAAAATCAGCATTGTATGCCGATCTTAGAAAAATCATAATTAATTCTATAAAAATCGGATTGACCTCAAACCAGTGCACAAAGTTTGCAAATTGAGTCTAGTTTAAGTGATAAAAATTTTGTAGATCGCGACGCGACGGGGTATGGGATCGCGACGCGATCTCTGTCGGCAGTGTCGGTTGAGTGCGCGATGAGATAAGTGCTTGCGTCAGAGATCGGGACGCGATCTAGGGTTGGATCGCGACGCGATGGGGCTCCAGAGGCCTATAAATACGAGGCACAAGCCTCATTTTAGAGGCAGAACACACACCAAACACATATATTGTAAGAACCCGCGAAAAAGTTGTAAATAGGGTAAAACCGTCTTTTGCCATGTTGAACGGTTATTATGTGTAATAATACGTATTTGTGAAGTTATAATGTAAGAATTAAAAGGTTATATGAAATTTGGAGTTTTGAGGTGTGAATAGTGAAATTTGACCAAAAAGGGCAAAATGGTCATTTGACATAAAAATGACCAAAAATGTCAAGAAAATGTCAAGTTAATAGTTATTAGAACATTGCTAGCAAGATTTATGGTTTTAGGATCATTTTAGAAAGAAATATGAAGATTTGGGGACTAAAATGAAAACTAGTTTATAAACATTAAATATATATATGAAAATGAGAGTTATTCTCTCATAAGTTAGAAAATCTCCAGAGAATTCCAGAGAGCACGAGAGGCAGCGGGAAGGAGCAAAGAAGAGGAAGAATTTCAAGAGTTCATTGCCAAGAAATCAAGGGAAGGTTGGAATTGGTGATTCCAAGGTTAAAGAAGGTAAGAATTCCTCTAGTTTTAACCTAGTTTTTGGGTATGTGCTTGAACTTGGTTTTTGGATGAAATTGAAACTGCAATTGCAGTTAGAAACCATGTGGGTTAAGTAACTAATGCTTCCAATAAGCCATTAGTTAAGAACTTAACTCAAAAACATGGAAGTAGAATGCTATAATTGAGAATTTTCAAGTTTGATCAAGAACTTCAATTCTTGAATATGGATGATTCAATTGATTTGAATAGCTTAAAACCTGTTATTAGTCAAGGGTTTTAGTCCTAGAACAAACCCCATACGATTAAGGACTGAATTAAGAGCTTAATGGGTGAAAACTGCATGCTACAGTGCATAAATCGCGACTGAACAGGCCACTGCCCAGGCGCCAGGCGCAGTGCGCCCAGGACCAGGGCGCGGTGCGCCCAGGCGCAGTGCGCCCCTAGCCAGGCGCAGTGCGCCTTCAGACAGGGACCAAATTTGTTAAAAATTTCAAATATTCCAAACGCTAGAAACTATAGCTAGACATGTCCGATTGACCTGAAATTTTAGACATAACCTTATCATGGTATAAGAACATGTCGGGAATGGTCAAATCAGTAATTCGACCTTGCGGAAAAGTCACTGTAGCGGCAGTGGCGAAAAGTACTATTCACGTTAAAACTTGATTTTTGAATTTGAGCTAGGCTTATCCAATGAACTTCAAATTTGAAACACAAGTCTAATATGGGATAAGATTTCATGGAAAAGAGTCGGAACTGAAATACGACCCCTCGGGGGTACTGTAGCGATATACGCGTATTTCGGAGAAAAACCGTAAAATGAGTTATAAATGGTTATACATTTATTATAACCTATAGCTATGTTATATGAGACCTTAGCATTATAGAGTTAATTATATTGAGTATTTATATATATATACAATTTGTATAGGTGGTGCTTCAAACGTTGTTGAGCACGGGAATGGAAAAGCCGTACGAGAAGCTTAGTAAACCGTAGTAAAAATCAAGGTGAGTAGTATGTGGATTTTCGAGTACATAGCAAAAATGGGTTTTATATAAATGAATGAATTCTAAAATGATTTGTGAGTCAAAATGATTTTATGGAAATTGAATTGGTTTAATGAAAATGAAAATGGTTTTGTGAAACTGAAAATGCTACTATGAAATAGTAAGTACAAAGTATACGGAAATGATAAATGAGAAAGACAGAGAAGTAATGGAGTGATTGAGCCATGTTGATGAATTAAGAAGTATCCGGATAAAGACCACGGCCTGCTGCGGTAGGGGTGGCAAAAAGACACTACTGGGATGGTACCTCCCGTCGCGAAGTAGTTGTCTTACCTTGGTAGATGAATCCGTTTCATGCTATTGAGGAAGAAGCTATATGGGTGCGTCTCGTATAAAACCTACGGGTGCGCTCGTAGGAATGTGCTCAAGAATGATAAGGATTACCTATGGGTGCGCTCATAGGAATTTGAATAATAAGAAAATTTGGAATGTTTAGAATAATGGAAATTGTTTTGGGTCTAAACCCGTATTACTCACAAGACGTATGTCTTACGTATTTTTTTTTAAAATGTTATGTACTCAGGTAACAGTGGGAAAAGGGTAGACGATGCGTTAGAGGAACAGGAGTCCTAGATTGATTAGAGTATGTACCTATTCCTTAAATTGTGGTAATATATCGAGCTTGTGACACCCCATGTTGTAACGAAAAATTTTTATGAGAAAAATTTAACTCGTAAATTATTTTATTAAATGTTGAATATGGGACGGGGTGTTACAAATTTGGTATCAGAGCCATAGTTTAAGTGAACTAGGTGTCAATACTTGAACCTAGACTTAAACTGTGTAGGAGTTAAGTAGGGTACATACTTAACTATGAGGTCGTAAGTAAGGAGAAGAGGGAGTAAACATGAAACAGTGGAACATGAGTCCTGGTGGTAAAGCTAGAAGCAAATATATATAGGTGATTATAATAATATGGGCCCGTACTATCATAATCACATGATATATATTTGAGTTTGGTGGAACCATCCAGGAATCATGTGAATCTGTAAGGGACGAGTGTTGGAGGTTTGAGGGGTACAGGTTCGGTATATCTACGTAATAAAATCAAGCATGACTGAAATTGTTAAAGTATAATTGAAAAGTATTAAAGATAAAATAATAAGTGGGAGGTATGTAGTGGGGGGAAACCGATACCCTATATGTGAATTATTATAAAGTAAGAATGAAGAGAATTAAAACTAAGATAACAAGTGTGTGAAGGGTAATAAGGTAAAAAAAAATCCAAATATGTGGTTGTGATAACCACCATACCATATGAAAAAAAAAATATAAAAATAAAAAGGAAACGAGTTGGGTTTTGTAATTATAGACAAACCCAATAGCTATATGAAAGGGTAAAGAATAAATATTGAAAAGTAGTATGATGTATCTCCCAGGGACAACTAGGGAATTAAAGTATGTGTACTAAAAGCTGTGATCAAATACGTTACTATAAAATGAAAGTATAATACTTAATTAAGTATTAGACAAGGAAGCAAAGACAGAAACGAAAATTTAGAAATGAGAAGTCGTGACTTCCAAATCCGAAGGAAATATGATAAATAAATGCATCTAATGGTTGGAATAAATAATTAAGTCATAAGTATAGTGCTATAATGAGTAATATGATAAAGTAAGATACTCGAATGGGAAAGAAATGAAAAATGGAAACTTGTTAAAGACTATGATATCTTAGGTATTTTGCATTATTATAATGTGATTATGAGAACATGAATTGAAAAAAATAATAATAATAATAATAAAGATTGAATGCCTAAACAAGTGTTAGGCGAGAAATTAAAGATAAGACAAATGATGAGGATAATGAGAGGAATATAAAGAAAGTTATTAAAGAAAATGATGATGAGAAAAATAGTTATTAGAATTAGACCTAGTGATCATATAAAATAAGTATAAGAAGAAATGTACATGATAAAAGGATACCTGAAAGCATGTGAGAAAGATGACTGAGAGTCATAAATAATATGAGGTAAGGAATAAAGGTAAATGCCTAGATAAGTATTAGACAAATAATCAAAGATAAGAAAAGAACGATAATAAATAGATAGGAAGTTATCACTTTCGAATGTGAATGAATATAATTAGCAAAAGTGTCCAAAGATTGTGAGAAATGGTCAGTACATGGTTAGTACTGATGAAATATAAGGAAGGGTGTATATGGGTATATATGTTTATAAATATAAAAGAATGAGTAAAATTACGGGACATATATAAAAGTATACGGGTGATTATGAAATAGGTACCTTAATTAGAACACTATAAAGTATGAAGCAAAAGAGTGAGATAGTGTATTTGGCATATAGCCCAAAATACAAAGGAACGAAAGATAACAAGAAAATAAATGAAAGTGTGTATTAGCTAAATATATATAAGAAATAAGTCTTATATGAAATATGAAAAATAAAAGGAAATGTATAGTGTATACTGCATTAAAATACGAAAAAGGAAGGAGTGTAAAGAAATGAAGTTAAAATGAAATGTTATCAATTAATGATAGTGGTGGTTGAGAGTAGTATCAAGTAATTGCTATGGAAAAAAAAATAGTTGGAGTACTTAATTTGAGATCTTAAATCGAAAGAGAATCAAGTAAATACATATGAGTATTATACGAATTAAAACTTGTAAATATGTGTTAAGACGTTGTTAAGACAATGAGTTGTATATCATTGACAAGTTAGAATCATAATAAGACTAAGAGCATATAAAGTTGGTAATAAAATGTTTGACAGCTTTGACTTTTATAAGAGTCAAACTTAGAATATGCCCATAAAATTATTTGAAGTATGTATGAAGTATATTGGAATTGAGCTTGGAATTACGCACTACTATATGTAATAAACTAGAAACACCAAAGAATCAACGTGGTAAAGTTGGGGTGCTAAGTAGTAATCAAGAGGTAAAAGAGAAACAAAATTTACTTGTAAAGGTCTAGAGTGGGACAAGAGTTTGAGAATTGATTTTTGTAATCAAGAAGTTAATAAAGATGGTTTGTGAAATCTAATTACACCACGAGATGATAATATCATGAAAAGTGTAATAAGCATGAAAATGTGAGTGATCATATACAAAATGTATGAGATATTATAAGTTGTAAAAAAAAATGGAATCAACCATGGTAAACAATTGGCAGACCGGTAGAGAAAGAATAAGTAAGAGATAAAGTGCTAAACTAAGCACTAAAGTGAAAAATAAGTATTATAGAAAGGTATTAAGACATAAAATATTAATATGAGAATGGTACACAGGGTACCTAAAAAGAATGGAAAATGTACCTATAAAAGTATTGTAAGAAAAATTGAAGAACGAGAAAGACATATTTATATTGGTAAGAATAATGAATAAATGAGATCAAAATCTCATAAATAACAAAAGTGGATGAAAGGAGTAATTAGAATGTTAATACGTTGAAATGTGAAAGTAATACAAGTAAAGAGCGATATATGGTAAATACATGTAGAGGTAATGCACATAATGTGCAGGAAACGAGTAAGAGGCACGTGAAATTGAGATTTCATGAATTCAAGAACAAGAACGAGAGTAACGTTTGAATTATTAATAAATCAAGATACAAAAGTACCATAAGCACCACGGGATGCAATATGTGTATTCATAAGAATAACCCATGTGAATTATAAGAGGAGAAAGATAACAATATGGTGAAAATGTATGGAAGATAGTATAGGGTTAAATGAATCCTATAACTACATAGTAAAGATGATGAAAGTAAGAGTAATGAAGTTTGACAATAACCATAGGTCAACTTCAATAAGTAAAACTGTACAAAAACTATAAGGCCAAAAAGAATGTAAGTAGATGGCTAGAGCTGATCAGTGATTATAATTGCAAAATTGTGTACCATCCGGGTAAAGCAAATGTAGTAGTAGATGCATTGAGTAGAAAAAAAAAACTCCTGAGAAGAGAATCAAGGCAAGATCAATGCGAATAGAACTGGTGTCCAGTATAATAGAACGGATTAAAGCAGCTCAGCAAAAAGTTGAAGAAAGTGGGGATTTGAAAGATGAAAAGCTAGGAAAAGATATGCAGTTTGAAACCAATAGTCAAGGCTTGAAGACCTTCAGAAACCGCATATGGGTACCAAAGACAGGAGGATTGAGAAAGTTGATTTTAGAAGAGTCGCATAAGTCAAAGTATTCCATACACCCAGGGAGTGATGTAACCATGGACTTGATTGTCGGGTTACCGAGAACAAGAAGAGGTCATGATAGTATATGGGTTATAGTGGACCGGTTGACCAAGAGTGCACTGTTTCTAGCCATAAAAGAAGCTACTCCATTGGAGCAGTTAGCCCAGTTGTATATAGATGAAGTATTTAGAAGATATGGTGCACCGTTGTCTATCGTGTCAAACAAAGACCCTAAATTTATCTCCAACTTTTGGAGAGCTTTACAAGAGAAAATGGGGACGAGAATTCAGCTAAGTACAGTATATCATCCATAAAGGGATGGTCAAAATGAGCGAATGATTCAGACAGTAGAAGATGCGTTACAACCAAGTGTGATGATTTTGGAAGGCAGTTGGAAAGAACACCTGCCTTTAGTAGAGTTTGCATATAACAACAACTACCATTCCAGCAGTAAAATGCCACCCTTTGAGGCATTGTATGGTAGAAAGTGTAAAGTTGGCAAGACTAAAAAAAAAAAAAAAAAAAAAAAAAACTGATAGAGTGAACAATGAGAAGATTGGAGTGATTCGAACTAACATGAAAGCAGCACAAGACCGACAGAAGAGTTATTCCAATTTAAAGAAGAGACCATATAAATTGCAAGAAGGGAATCTAGGGATGATAGGAGTATCACCGTGGAAGGGTGAAATCAAATTTGGTAAGATAGGAAAGCTGAGTCCAAGGTATATTGGACCATTTAGAATCCTGAAGAGAGTTGAATTGCAGGCAACCAAGCTAGAATTACCACAAAAACTCAGTTGAATACATGATACCTTTCGTATATGCTACTTGAAGAAGTATTTTGGTAAAGAAGAATTAGTGATACCGTATACGGATTTGAGGGTGGAGACTCCCGGCAGAATGATTGAAGAACCTGAAGCGATTTTAGAGATGCAGACAAAGAAGTTAAGGAACAAAGCGATTGACTTAATACTAGTCAATTGGTAGCACTAAATAGAGTCGAAACTAACTTGGGAGACGTTAGCAGAGATGAAGGGAAGATATCCAGAAGTTCGTAGATTTCGAAAAGATTCCGAGGACGGAATCCGCTTAAGGAGGGGTGACTGTAAGAACCCGCGAAAAAGTTGTAAATAGGGTAAAACCGTCTTTTACCATGTTGAACGGTTATTATGTGTAATAATACGTATTTGTGAAGTTATAATGTAAGAATTAAAAGGTTATATGAAATTTGGAGTTTTGACGTGTGAATAGTGAAATTTGACCAAAAAGGGCAAAATGGTCATTTGACATAAAAATGACCAAAAATGTCAAGAAAATGTCAAGTTAATAGTTATTAGAACATTGCTAGCAAGATTTATGGTTTTAGGATCATTTTGGAAAGAAATATGAAGATTTGGGGACTAAAATGAAAACTAGTTTATAAACATTAAATATATATATGAAAATGAGAGTTATTCTCTCATAAGTTAGAAAATCTCCAGAGAATTCCAGAGAGCACGAGAGGCAGCGGGAAGGAGCAAAGAAGAGGAAGAATTTCAAGAGTTCATTGCCAAGAAATCAAGGGAAGGTTGGAATTGGTGATTCCAAGGTTAAAGAAGGTAAGAATTCCTCTAGTTTTAACCTAGTTTTTGGGTATGTGCTTGAACTTGGTTTTTGGATGAAATTGAAACTGCAATTGCAGTTAGAAACCATGTGGGTTAAGTAACTAATGCTTCCAATAAGCCATTAGTTAAGAACTTAACTCAAAAACATGGAAGTAGAATGCTATAATTGAGAATTTTCAAGTTTGATCAAGAACTTCAATTCTTGAATATGGATGATTCAATTGATTTGAATAGCTTAAAACCTGTTATTAGTCAAGGGTTTTAGTCCTAGAACAAACCCCATACGATTAAGGACTGAATTAAGAGCTTAATGGGTGAAAACTGCATGCTACAGTGCATAAATCGCGACTGAACAGGCCACTGCCCAGGCGCCAGGCGCAGTGCGCCCAGGACCAGGGCGGGGTGCGCCCAGGCGCAGTGCGCCCCTAGCCAGGCGCAGTGCGCCTTCAGACAGGGACCAAATTTGTTAAAAATTTCAAATATTCCAAACGCTAGAAACTATAGCTAGACATGTCCGATTGACCTGAAATTTTAGACATAACCTTATCATGATATAAGAACATGTCGGGAATGGTCAAATCAGTAATTCGACCTTGCGGAAAAGTCACTGTAGCGGCAGTGGCGAAAAGTACTATTCACGTTAAAACTTGATTTTTGAATTTGAGCTAGGCTTATCCAATGAACTTCAAATTTGAAACACAAGTCTAATATAGGATAAGATTTCATGGAAAAGAGTCGGAACTGAAATACGACCCCTCGGGGGTACTGTAGCGATATACGCGTATTTCGGAGAAAAACCGTAAAATGAGTTATAAATGGTTATACATTTATTATAACCTATAGCTATGTTATATGAGACCTTAGCATTATAGAGTTAATTATATTGAGTATTTATATATATACAATTTGTATAGGTGGTGCTTCAAACGTTGTTGAGCACGGGAAGGGAAAAGCCGTACGAGAAGCTTAGTAAACCGTAGTAAAAATCAAGGTGAGTAGTATGTGGATTTTCGAGTACATAGCAAAAATGGGTTTTATATAAATGAATGAATTCTAAAATGATTTGTGAGTCAAAATGATTTTATGGAAATTGAATTGGTTTAATGAAAATGAAAATGGTTTTGTGAAACTGAAAATGCTACTATGAAATAGTAAGTACAAAGTATACGAAAATGATAAATGAGAAAGACAGAGAAGTAATGGAGTGATTGAGCCATGTTGATGAATTAAGAAGTATCCAGATAAAGACCACGGCCTGCTGCGGTAGGGGTGGCAAAAAGACACTACTGGGATGGTACCTCCCGTCGCGAAGTAGTTGTCTTACCTTGGTAGATGAATCCGTTTCATGCTATTGAGGAAGAAGCTATACGGGTGCGTCTCGTATAAAACCTACGGGTGCGCTCGTAGGAATGTGCTCAAGAATGATAAGGATTACCTATGGGTGCGCTCATAGGAATTTGAATAATAAGAAAATTTGGAATGTTTAGAATATGAGAAATTGTTTTGGGTCTAAACCCGTATTACTCACAAGACGTATGTCTTACGTATTTTTTTTTTAAAATGTTATGTACTCAGGTAACAGTGGGAAAAGGGTAGACGATGCGTTAGAGGAACAGGAGTCCTAGATTGATCAGAGTATGTACCTATTCCTTAAATTGTGGTAATATATCGAGCTTGTGACACCCCATGTTGTAACGAAAAATTTTTATGAGAAAAATTTAACTCGTAAATTATTTTATTAAATGTTGAATATGGGACGGGGTGTTACATATATGATATAAGAGAGTGTTCTGGTAAGGAGTATACGTTGAGAGATGATAGTGAGAAGTAAGGAGCCAGCGGTAGCTAGCATCGAGGTGCTCGGGAGCTATCAGAAGTCCGGAACGAGAACCGTGCCAGGACTCCCGGAAAGCACCAAACTCAGGTGAGTAATCGCTACCGTATCTCCCTAGTAGTTTATACGTGTTAAACTGTGGTAGAAAGATATTATTGAAGGAAATGCAAAGTAGTACAATTATGATTTTTAATAGTAGTCATGTGGAAGGTAGATATGTTGTGGACCCGTTTGACGAGTCCGTCTCATGAATAGTAGAGTGTCACGGGGTGATACTAAGCAGTGTGATTAACCAGTAGTGTAGTGCCCATGCGGAAGGATGACATATGACATAGAAAGAAGATTAGGTAGATGATGTATGCCAACACTAGATGTTGCACCAGTATTGGTCTAGTATGTTAGAAGGGATATGGATATTCCATAAAGCAAGTGTAGGAAATTGTGTAGACAGTTACCAAATGATGAATTTGGTAAAGAGCGATAGTGCCGAGAGAAACCCGGTGCGAAACCGGTGAATATTTTAAGATAGCAAGAACGAATGAGTTGTCACGGTATGTGATACCGTAAGTAATAAAAAGAAGTAAGGAATGAGTTACCGTATGATAGTAGTAGGTAACATAGTAGTAAAACACATCACTACTGATACTGAAAATGAGTAATGTTAGACAGTATGGTAACATTATAAGTTACCAAGTAATAGTAGAAAGCGCATACAGTACGGTAGCATCATAAGCTACCAGATAGTAGAGGAAAGTACAGAAAGACCTAGTAAGAGTGTACGTACAAGAGAAGTGAGATCCGTCGGGTAATACGGTAGTTTCACAGTATGATAGACGAGTAAGAAAAAGTGATCGTATGACGATCCGGTGTAGTAAGATGAATCTGTGAAACGAGTGTGGCTATTTAGGCCATACTGTGATTCAATTACTCACTAAGCTTTATAGCTTACCCATTTATTTTATGTGGTTTTGCAGGTTTAGGTAACGCTCGGCTTGGATCATGGGACGATCCCTGGTGATATTATCTTGTAAAACCTTAGGCTTTGGAGAGCCGGGTCGTTACAAATGGTATCAGAGCCGAGATTTGAGTGAACTAGGTGTCAGTAGAAAAGATTCCTAGACTCAAATCAGTAGGTATATGTAAATTACCTAATGATAGGTAAATATCACAAACCTATTATGATAAGGAGATAGATGGGTAAACATCACAAAAATATTGTGATGAGAAGATAGATAAAGATAAAGCAAAATATATATAGTAACTTAATATGAGTGTTAAAGAACTCCTTAGAAATCCAAGGAGAAGAGGATAGTAAGAACAGTGATAAGATAACTTGTTAAAAATATAAACAAGAAAGTAAGTGAGAAATAAGAGCTACAAGAAAATACTAAAACATGAGAATGGTACATAAGGTACCAAAGAAAATAAGCAGTATACTCATAAGAGTAATATAAGGAAGCTAAAAAAATAAAAAAGAACATGGTAACGAGTAAATAAGAAAGCAAGCAGTTTTGAGACAAGAAACAGTTTGAGTAAACGGTTTTGAGAAAGTAAAAGAAAGCTATAAAGAAAAGAGTTGGCTTTTAGCCATAAGATATTTTTGAAAGTATGATTTAAAAGTCAACAAGAATGTAAGATATAAATATAAAAGTGATAATAAAGTAGCTCTACGTAAGAGCTAAAGATTTGAAAGAAGTTTGTAAAAAGCTAAAATAGTAGCTCAACATACGAGCTAAAATGTTTTACGAGTCTGAATTATGTTTCAGAAAAGAGTTTTGAAAGATATGAGATTTAAAAAGAGTTTTGAAAGCTATGAGATTCGCTCTATATAAGAGCGAAAGATGTTTTAGTTTAGCTAAGACCAATTTGAAACGAATGACAGTCGAAAAGAGAAGAGAAAGAAGTCCGGACAGGCTTTCGCCATTTAAGGAAGCCTAGAAGACACTACTGGGATGGTACCTCCCTTCGCGAAGTAGTTGTCTAGCTTAGTATACCCTTGCACTTGGATCCGTTCCAAGTCACAAAAGGGGAGACAGAGATAGCATAACCTAGCGGGTGGATCTGTTCCGTCCCGCGAGGGAAGTTAGTAGAATGAGTTTCATGAGTTTCAGTTGGTCTTACGCTAAGAGAAAGGAAAGAGTTAAAGAAAGAATTATTTTCAAAATGAGGGTTATTTTGTAACCAAAAAAGATTAAGGGTCCTGTAATGACCAAAAGTTATGATAGAAATTTTTAACAAGATAACAAAATAGTCATTTTATGATCAAGAAGTAAAAAAAGAGATTTTTTTTCTAAAAGAGTCATTTTCATGACTAGAGTATGTAAAAACTTTAAAAGTATAACAGAGTCATTTTATGACTAGAAAGAGTAAAAATGAAATTTTTACTAAAGAACGAAATATCCAACTGAAAAAATAATAATAATAATAATATGTTGAAACAGATCAGTTGGAAAGTATGGAAGTTAATTATGTGATAATAAAAGTCACAATAGTAAGCATATAAGAAAGCGAATATGTATGTGACTGGTGAGTTTTGATATAGAAAAAGAAAGAATACAAATAGACTATACCACATGTAACTAGTGGTATATGAGTTAAGGGAACCAGTGAGCTAGGAAACCCAGTGTAACGTTAGAATCAGTATGTATCAGTAATTATGATAGTAAGGGCCCGTATTATCATAGTCACAAAATATGTATTGATGCTAACGGAATCACGAAGGAATCATAGTAATCTGGTAAGAAATAAGTAGAAAGTATAACAAACATAAAACTATGTTGTGAAATGAGTAAAAGATATGGGAACCCTTGTACCCAAAAGTATAAGTCAAGTAAGTATGAGTGACGATAAGTGAAAACAAGTAATGATAAATATAGTATGGTAAGAATACCTAAGGGTGTAGAAGAATATGTACACAGGTACATAAGACTTAGTTTGAGAGATTACTAAGATTTCGGGGACGAAATCCTGTAAGAGGGAAGGATTGTAACACCCGTGTCCTGGATAATGTTTCAGATCAAAACATTAGTTACAATCTCATATAAAAATCAGCATTGTATGCCGATCTTAGAAAAATCATAATTAATTCTATAAAAATCGGATTGACCTCAAACCAGTGCACAAAGTTTGCAAATTGAGTCTAGTTTAAGTGATAAAAAGTTTGTAGATCGCGACGCGACGGGGTATGGGATCACGACGCGATCTCTGTCGGCAGTGTCGGTTGAGTGCGCGATGAGATAAGTGCTTGCGTCAGAGATCGGGACGCGATCTAGGGTTGGATCGCGACGCGATGGGGCTCCAGAGGCCTATAAATACGAGGCACAAGCCTCATTTTTGAGGCAGAACACACACCAAACACATATATGATATAAGAGAGTGTTCTGGTAAGGAGTATACGTTGAGAGATGATAGTGAGAAGTAAGGAGCCAGCGGTAGCTAGCATCGAGGTGCTCAGGAGCTATCAGAAGTCCGGAACGAGAACCGTGCCAGGACTCCCGGAAAGCACCAAACTCAGGTGAGTAATCGCTACCGTATCTCCCTAGTAGTTTATACGTGTTAAACTGTGGTAGAAAGATATTATTGAAGGAAATGCAAAGTAGTACAATTATGATTTTTAATAGTAGTCATGTGGAAGGTAGATATGTTGTGGACCCGTTTGACGAGTCCGTCTCATGAATAGTAGAGTGTCACGGGGTGATACTAAGCAGTGTGATTAACCAGTAGTGTAGTGCCCATGCGGAAGGATGACATATGACATAGAAAGAAGATTAGGTAGATGATATATGCCAACACTAGATGTTGCACCAGTATTGGTCTAGTATGTTAGAAGGGATATGGATATTCCATAAAGCAAGTGTAGGAAATTGTGTAGACAGTTACCAAATGATGAATTTGGTAAAGAGCGATAGTGCCGAGAGAAACCCGGTGCGGAACCGGTGAATATTTTAAGATAGCAAGAACGAATGAGTTGTCACGGTATGTGATACCGTAAGTAATAAAAAGAAGTAAGGAATGAGTTACCGTATGATAGTAGTAGGTAACATAGTAGTAAAACACATCAATATTGATACTGAAAATGAGTAATGTTAGACAATATGGTAACATTATAAGTTACCAAGTAATAGTAGAAAGCGCATACAGTACGGTAGCATCATAAGCTACCAGATAGTAGAGGAAAGTGCAGAAAGACCTAGTAAGAGTGTACGTACAAGAGAAGTGAGATCCGTCGGGTAATACGATAGTTTCACAGTATGATGGACGAGTAAGAAAAAGTGATCGTATGACGGTCCGATGTAATAAGATGAATCTGTGAAACGAGTGTGGCTATTTAGGCCATACTGTGATTCGATTACTCACTAAGCTTTATAGCTTACCTTTTTATTTTATGTGGTTTTGCAGGTTTAGGTAACGCTCGGCTTGGATCATGGGACGATCCCTGGTGATATTATCTTGTAAAACCTTAGGCTTTGGAGAGCCGGGTCGTTACAGTACACATACGGGTTCTTGCGGGTTATAAAGAGCAATCACATGGTCATGCACCCGAGCTGGGGGCAGACCCGTTGGAGCTTGAAAAACCGCAGGAAATTTGTCAAAAACAGCCTGTAGGGACTGGTCCTGAACAGTCGAAAGAGGAAGAAGTGCAGCGTCTTTGGAAATCGAAGAACACAAAGATTCAGCCGACTCTGTGGAGCTAAGTAAATGGTGTAATGAAGTGGAAGACGAGGCGGACAATTTGCCGCCTTGCAGAAAAATTGATTGTCCTTGATAATGAAACTTTATCCACGACTCATCCCAATTATGTGTAACCTCTCCTAAAGATTGTAACCACGCCATTCCCAAAATCAAATCCAATCCACCCGTTTCAAAAATAAGTGCGTCAATCCAAAATTCAAAAGACCCAATCATCACTTTCAAACGAAGGCACTGTTGATTCACAAACACATAATGACCGTCTCCCAATTTGATATTAATACCCGAACACGACGTGAAAGGTAAAGCCAAAGAAGAAACTAATTGCCTGGATATAAAGTTATGGGTGGCCCCACAATCCAGTAAAACGACAATAGGGATACCTTGTAATTGATCGTCGAATTTCATAGTTTGACCTCCCAGAGTGACATCAGTGGAAGATCCCGCCAATTGTAACGCAGCACACAATCCCGTTGGTGTAGGTTCCTCTTCTGTAGCGACGGTTTCCCCTAAAGCGTCCATAGATTGTAAATCACCCAACTCACATTGATCTTCGTCATCTCCCAAAATTAGCACACGTGATTTTCCCTCAGGGCATTTGTGTGCGTGACCATATTGCTGCCCACATCGAAAGCAAAGACCCTTCTTGCGATGATCCTCCCACTCGGTCCGAGTCAAAGAGCGCAAGCCCCGATCTCGAGGGGTCGACGGCGGAGGTGGAGGACTGTTCGGACTAGTACGAGTTGGAATAAGCGGTTTAGGGCTGAAAGACTTATCCGTTGACTTAAATGGAAAAGAGGGTTTAATATCCGAACGACCCACTGGGTTGACCCGGGTATCATTAAAACCCATCGAAGAAAACCCAAATCCGGATTGATATCTGAAGCGGGCCTGTGACAAATTACCCAACGAGGGATTGAGCATCTCTTCGACGTCCTTAGCGAGGTACATCGCATCCAGACGGGATTTGGGCTGATGAAGGCGAACCCAACGTTTCACCTCGTCGCGTAAGCCAGCAACGAAATACCCTAGGGATTGGGATTCGGGCAATTTGGGAACCAAGGAGAGGAGATATTCGAAATCATTAGTGTAATCATAAATTGAAGAAGTTTGGTGGAGAGTTGCTAGCTGTTCATATGGATTCTAAATTTCAAGGCCGCTAAACCGTTGAAGAAGTTCTTGTTGAAATTGTTCCCAGGAGAGAGTCTCGTATACCTGCTTCACAATGGAGAACCAATGCTGTGCTACCCTGTCATGCTGAGCTGAGCTAACCGGATACGTAAAGCAGGTGGGGTATCATTAATGTCAAAGTACAAGGATGCTTTCTGAATCCATCCTTGTGCGTGAAACCCACAGAACTCGGGTAGCTTGACCTTCTTCACAGCCCAGGGAACCCATCAGACGGTTTAGGAAACGGAAGAGAAGGGTCTGGAGGTTTAGTAAGTACAGGTGTCTCTCCGCCACCCGGCGTCCGCCCACCACCTCCCGATGATGAATCCAAACGCGGATGGGAAACACCCGACGATTCAGGAGTCGGTTGTTTGCCTTGTTGCTTCACCCAAGTCATCACAACCTTGCGAAACTCACAATTATCCACGCGTTCTGTCTCCACAACCGCCATCGCTGCCTTAATTTCAGCGATATCCGCTTGCATCTGAAGGAATTGTTCATCGTGCTGATCCAATCGAGTCTGAACTGAGCGAGTTTCCATGAGAAATTGGATACAAAACCGGCAGATCGCAGGTAGGTCGGACCAATGATACGAACATGATAAATCACAGCTGAGCAATCAAGTAAGGTAATGAAACAATGAATGAAAAAGATCCAAAGGAGAATTAGATTGAATAAAAACCAGAGTAACAACCAGGGTAACCCCTCTCTCTCAACCCGAATGGTTAGAGCCAGAAAAACAATACGTAAGCAACATAATGAATGATCACAATAGAATGATTCTCCTTATTTAACTATCCTCTCTCTTCTAACGATCTCAGCCAGTATCTGCTGGTCCCTCCTCCATATTTCCCTTTTTTCCCCTTCTTGAATAAACAATTAACTGTCTAGGCCTTCTAGTTTCTGATAATCTTTCTGCTTCCGTATCAAATTATAACAAAATATTTCCTCTACAAGGTTTGCCTCTTCAACCATGAAATCACTATTATCACTTGATTCAATATTCATCATCTTCTTGTTCCTCTAGTAAAATGTAGACCCTTTTCCCATATTACTGTCGTATGAGTTCTAGCCAAATAATGGGTCAAAATCTTGAAAATGTTATACAAATTCTTTATCAAAACTCTCATTATCTACCACTTACTCAATGTTATCAACCAATATGGTCATTATCCATTGCCATTGTCTCTTCAAATGTATTAGGTTTAATTGCCTCATCAACAATCAGTTGGTCTTCCACTTTGTAACGACCCAAAATAGGGCTAATAGAAAGTAATAAGTAAATGGATAATTAGTAAAGTAATTATTCATAGAATTGGCTTCGGAGTCTATAATACATGAAGCATGCATATGCATTGAAGTTGTTCTAGAAATTGTGGGTGCATGTGCATAATGATAGGAAACAATGCTAGACTTGATCACATTGTTAATATAATGTATTACCATGGCTTTGAAGAATAAATATTTACAATACATTATTCACTTAAGCTGTAACAATCCGATAACTGCCAGCATGATGTCACCTTCGTTTAATAGCTCTAACCTTGACACCATATTTGAAGTTAAGAACTATCCCAAAATCAAACTCCAAAGGGTTTTCCATATTTGGGGAGTGTCGAAACACAAATCTTTGGTATAAATGAACCAATGAGAGCTTAATCTCTTGCAAAGAAAACTTCTGACCGATACACGCACGCGGCCCAATCCCAAAGGGTATGAAGGCATACGGATTCCTTTGCTTTTCTTCATCACAGTTCGGGTCAAATCTCTCCGGCTTAAACTTTTCCGGTTCTGGAAAGTTCTTGGTATCCTTCGATAAAACCCCAATCGCCAACCACACCCATGTCCCCTGTTCATGAACAAATGTGAGAATGCAAGAACAAATCCGATTTGAGAGTTGTAAGTTATGCAGTAAAGGAAGTACCTTGGGGAGAACGTAACCTCCGATCTCGACTTGTGATGATGTTTCCCTTGCTACCAACGGAGAAACTATGTAAAATCTCATCACTTCTTTCACCACCTGATCAAGATACGGGAATTTCGATTGAAGATCATCAGCGGTTGGAATCTGATCGTGTGGACCAAACGCATCGATTTCTTCAAGCAATTTCTTTTCGACTTCTGGATGCCCGGCAATTAGATAAACAGCGGAGGAAAGAGTGAATGATGTAGTTGCAGATCCAGCAAGAAGGTGTTCGTATGTGACACCGCTGATGTAGTCTGGCGTGAATAATTTTGCGGAAGCAGCCTCTGATTCTCTTGCGTTCAATATCAATGACAAGAAATCATTCGATCCTCTGTTTTTGTCTTCCATTTTCTTGACCACAATCTCGTCGAGTTGACTATTCAAGTTCTTGTTTGTTTTTTCAATTTTCCAGTCCATGGTGTACGGAATTCTCTTGAGTATTTGGCGGAAGGGCTCCTGGAGTATTGGGAGAAGGAGCCCTAAAATGATCGAAAACGAACCCGACAAGTCCATTTTGAGCATCTTCGTGGAGTATATGTGTTGCTTGATGAATGAGTCGTTTTGGGTATCGTTCTCTTGATGATCGTTAGTTTTAGAGAGGCCAAAGTCACAACCAAATGCGGCTTGTCCAATCACGTCGGTAGCCATTTTGAGAGAAAGTTCGTTAAAGTTTATGTCTTGATCATCGATTGGGAGATTCTGGGATGTGGTTTCGATGAAAGATTGCATCATTGGGACTAATTTTGCTAAGTGGGATGGCTGGTACATTGAGAGTATCGTGTTTCGCATCGTCGACCATCTTGAATCCCTGAAAGTGAGATCGTCGTTAATATGAGATTTCATATGAGTCGTCAACAGTGTGCGCAATTGCAGGGTACAAGTCATCAATGCATAGGTACCTGATCCAGAAGAGACCTTTCCGATGAAGTGGGGAAGCCAAGATAGGAGAAGGGATACTTCTGTTTGAAAATTCTTTGAATTTCTTGATCCCGACTTGCCTGCAGAGTTCTGGATCGGCCACAATCACCAATGGTTGTCTCCCCATATGAAACCTGATCAACATTCACACAACATTGAATCTCCTATTTTGACTTTATAGCATCTGTTCATTTGACCCCACTGTCTCATACACTTAATAAGATCAATGATTTGACTTTCTAACGAAAATTAGCAAGTTTCAGGAACTAAGAGATGATATACGACTATCGGAAACGAATCCCATACATGAATAAGAGCAATCGAATGTTTGAGAAAATTAAAACCAAGAGCAAACATTGATGGTTGACTAGAATATGAAACGTTGAAATTGACAAAAATCGAAGTGAAACCTGAAGATCGGGCCGTATTTTTTGGCGAGAACAGAGAACAAATCAGGACCATGTTGAGCAAGCAAAGGCAAGTGTCCTACCAAGGGAATGGCCGGAGGACCTGGAACCTTCCTAACACCCCATAATGGTCCATAAAAGTATACTAAAATCCCCGCTGATAAGGCCAATATGGTGAAGATTGATGACGATGACGACAAGGAGGGTAGTGGCGTTAATGGCAACAGTCTTCGAAACTCTGCGATTAGACACATGATTGATGTTTCCATATGAGTGATGATCGGGGTAGTGAAGACGAAGGGGGTATTTATGGAAAGACAAAAAGGGAATCAAATGGCGGACGGTTATGGTTGATTTTGGCATCTTCGTAACCAGTTTGTCTTGTCATTATTCCCATCGACAACGATTTGGAAGTGGTTGTGTGGGGTAGTCTGTTTGTGTTGCTTGACCGCCCATACTTTCCAACAATTACTTAAATAAAAGTAAAATGATATGATTACTTGAATATATTATAATACGATGTACAGAAACTTCACGAAAAATCAAAAAGGTTGGAAGAAGATACTAGTGTTAGTGTACAGTATCATATGATTCTGTTTTAGTATCGAGTCTACCATGGACAAATGAGACTATCATGAGAAACTAGTATACTCTTGTTGCTCGACTCGAATTCAGGTATGATATTCCTTTAAACCCCAAAATATCATTTCGAAACGAACTACCTACTCCTTGAGGCATTATACTTCGTACGATTAACTTTAAAGAAATATAATTAGATAAAGATGTCTTAACCTGATAAATTGTATTTTTCGTTTGAAAGTAACTCTCTGTATGTATCAAGTCTTCATAAACATTCTTTTAGACATCTCAACTGCAACTTTCTTTTAAAACATAAAGGTGTAACGAGTCGTGAAAGATGGGTGTGGTATTCAGTGTACTCTGACAATATCGTAGGTAACACCATTCCTTGTGGTAAATGATGTAGTTCGGTGGCTTCACTATCTGTTTGAACCCAATCAACTCTTTCTCTCTCAACTTGTACCATATGTCTCGGTACATAAATTGGAAGTGGGTTAAGCAAGATAAATTATTTGTGTTGTAGGTTGGGAAAAATAAAAGTAAAAGGAAATAGAAAATTTGATATGATGCATATATGGCAAGTGGATCCCCGAAAGTTCCCGGAGATGGTTTCCATCCACCTTAATGTTCATTATATTAAACATCTTTTGGGCATATAGTCTCTATAGAGACAAATGCCACATGTGTAATTTGTAATCATGTTTCAATTTTGATGTTACTATGCATACACCTATTCCTAGTTATACACATTCTAAAGTTCATCAAATCAGTTAGGATTCTATCAAATCATATTTTTACTTTTTTGTATTTAATTTTACTTATTACATTCAAATTCGATTTGATTTTTTGTCACTTTGTTGTTCATTTTGTCTTTGTTATCTTCTATAAAATCATCATCATCATCATCGTCATAGTAGATTACAATTTTGATCTCCGTGGTTTACATCCATCTGCAGTTTTAGTCCGACTATTCAATTTTTTGACATGGCTCGTCCTTGTGATTCCAAAACTTACATGGGTGGTTATTGAGTTTAAATTCGTCAAGTTCTATCCTTTAAATGTCATTGAAATGAGTTAAATGACCATTATACCTTTTTATTTTCTCTGTTTTTGACATTATTAAAAAATTTTAGCGACCCTTTGTGTAAAATATTTACAAAGGAAATGATTCATCGTGAAAAGTAATCTTACTATTTCAACCACCATTCACAACATAAATCACACTCGTTATTTTAATTCAATAATCGATGACACTCAATCTATACACAAATTATGCTCATTATTGTTTAATAGTCAAGATGAATTGATTCATAACTCATACTTTAACCTAGAACAACTGGTGTCTAATTCAAAATCACTTATGAATAAGCTTTCACAATAATTTCATCCATACACCACTCATATTGAATTTCTTTGGTTTGAAGTATACGATAATTGAATATTGGCTTATTATGCCGGTCATTACTTTTCTTAATGCAAACATGTATGACGTTATCGTCCTGAATCATGTAGCTAATGTTATCGCTCATGTTCATGGTGATCATTATGTGAATGTTTGAGTTAAAAAATAATATCAGAGACGATAAGCGATAAGAAAATAGTCCCTATGGTTATGTATTTTTGGAATGGTTGTAGCTAATAGGATGGTGTTAAACACACACTATGCCAAAACACCATGGGGTTATGATTCCTTACAATTCTGAAAAGTGTCACATCATTAAGTAATTGTTTTATTTTGTGCATTTTCATTTTTATTGTTTATTGCTCTATCAAATTGCTTCTATACATTTGTGTATTGATAATCTTGAACGTAATAAAGTAAAATCATTTAAATAACAAAGATAACTTTTAAAATGATAAATAGTTAAAAAAGTTTGAATATAAATAATTTTATTATTTATATATACTTGGAAATATATATATATATATATATATATATATATATATATATATATATATATATATATATATATATATATATATATATATATATATATATATATATATATATATATATATATATATATATATATATATATATATATATATTGGAGCCGGTAGGAACCTAAAATCCGGTAGGAACCGCGAGGACTCTTCTTGTCCAATCACTCTTCTAAGGGCAATAACGTGAAACGTCTTCTTCGACGTGACGCAATCACGTGCGACGCACGTCCACGGAACGAAATACGGACTCGAGGATACGATCATTTGTTACTCACGTCCGTACAACATAATTTACCGATTTATTTTTTATTTTTTTCGTTATTATTATTTTTTAAATATTATTTTTAGTTTTTTTTTTATTTTTTCAGTTTTTTGTTTGTATTTTAGTTTTTTTCAGTTATTTTTTCTCTTTTTTCGTTATTTTTCCAGTTGTTTTTTTTACTTTTGTTGTTATATGTTTTTTAACTCGTTTTGGATCATAACGAATTTTCGATCTTGGATCATAATGAATTTTGAATCTTCGATCATAAGTTTTGAATCATTTTGTCATTGTATGTTTGTTTTAACTCGTTTTGGATGTTGGATCATAACGAATTTTGAATCTTGGATCATAAGTTTTGAATCATAAAACATATTTTGGTTTTAACATTTTTGGATCATGTATATTTTTTTGCTATTTTGATGAGTTTTTACTTAAAAATATAAAAATGAACACTTAAAAAACTTTTTTTTTCAAAAAATTCTTTTTGCAAACTTACTAATATAATATCTACAATGATCCCTTAAATTTTCATAATTTTTGGATTTTTTTTAATTTTTGATTTTTTATAAAAATAAAAAATAAAAAATATATTTTTTTTTTCAATTTTTCATGATGGTGCTTGTTTTGTAGAGAGTTCAATTTTAAGAACTTTGGTTTTTTCAGAATTTTTTTTACAAAGAAAAAAAAAAGTTATGACCCAAAAACAAAGTTTGTGGAATAAAAAAAACACAGCAAACGAGATTGTGACAAGTGTCGCAATGGGATGGGGTACACAATCAGATTAGTATATTACCCTTCTTAATTTGTCTTATCCACCCATTAGTTTAATTTTTAGACAACTAGCCCCCTCAAACTTTTAAGATATGTCATTTTTTTCACCTTGAATCTAATCCACCTAATTTTCAAGATTAAAGGTTCAGCTTTGTCCTCGCGGTTTTTACCGGATTTTGAGTTCCTACACGATCCTCCTTCATATATACTCCCTCCGTCCCAAAATGATAGTCCATAGACAAAAAACACACAGATTAAGAAAACATTAAATGCATCTTACTTTTTCCCACAAAATGATTGTTTTACTATTTCTTTGCATTTAATGCCGGCACTAGATGTGTTGGCTGTTACACAGGGCCGTTTCAAGCTAATTTGGGGCCCGAGACTAAATAGAAAAATGGGGCCCCTAAAAATATATTTCTTTAATAAAAGAAGGTGGCACCTTCGAAATTTTTTATTAATTGAAAAAATTATTACAATTGAAGGCTGGGGACTCCCCACATATGGAAATGAAAAAAGCTATGAGACATGCCTCATGAGCCAAACAACCTAACAACTACATATTACAATTGAATAAAATAAAATAAAAAACTAAAACTAAAGTTTACATTTTCGAGCTTTCTTAGATGCAAAATTATCATTAATAGTATCAATATCAATGTTGTCTAACATATTTTCTCAATGCATAACATAGCCAACCCATTTAATCTTTCTTGTGACATTGATGATCTTAAATAGTTTTTTAATAATTTTAATTTTGAAAAGCTTCTTTCGGCCGATGCTACGGTAACAGGTATACTTAATAAAATTCGATATGCAATGGAAGCATTTGGATAAAAACATTTTTTTAATAAACTCTAAATTTTCAAACGCGGACATAACCACATTTGGCAAAGTTATTTGCAACACTTTGAGTTCCGCAAACAAATCATTTAAGTCTACATCACACATGTTTTTATGAGAAAACTTGCTTGCAAAATTAGTACAAATTTTTTTAAGTTCAATGTTATCCAGTGACTTTAATTTTTTTTGAATTATATAAAAAACCAAAAATATTTTCAAAGGTTGTTATTTGCTCAAATCTAGCTTCTAATGAAGTAATTGCCATATCAACAACAACCAAAAAATACTCAACTCTAAAAGATTCTTCGGGTGATTCAAATTCATGTTCATCTTTATTATTAGTTTCATCAAATTGTTTTTTTCTAGTAACTCGGCGTTTTTTTAGAAACATAGGTTCATCATTCATATCAAATGCAATAGTTTTTGCATTATCTATACTAGTGGCAAAACCATCATTTCTCATGTGCGACATTATCATCTTTATAATTGTTGTTCTCATTTTCAATATTAACATCTTCATGTGTGACATTTTCATCTACATTATTGTTAATTTCATCATCAATAGTGACATTTTCATGTGTAATGTTGTCGGATTCATTTGCTCCATTTTCTTGTTCATTTAAAACACCACAACTAGAAGAGCCTAGTTTTTTTATGAACTTATTCATGGACCCTTTTATTTCTATGGATTGTTCAATTTTTTGTTTTTTTTCCTTTTTTCATTTCCAGACATGTATTTTCTAGGCAACATTTTAAAATTAAACTAAATAAATGTGAAAGGGAAAGAACTCAGAAAGTGAGAAACTACCTGCAATGCTAATGAAGAAGCAGAAAAACAAAGCTCTATAAACAATCAAGCAACAACAACAAAATCTGTAAACAATCAAGCAACAGCAACAAAATAAATAAATAATCAGCCCTCCAAATACAAAACAAAAAAAACATACTCAAGATTCAAGAATTGATACTCAAGAATCAACTGTATAAACAGAAAAAAAATCCTTATTATATATACAGAAAAAAAGAGATTACAGATGATAAACATGTTGGATTAGGTGTCTAAGCCATGACTAATAATTAGTATTTACCTAATTAATAGTAGCATAGTCCATTTGGGTTGCCCTCATAGTTGGAGGATTGGCAGAAAGTCCGGTAGAGAGAAAGGTTGATTTATTATGTGATTAATAAATCAATAGAAATTAAATAAATAGTTTATTAATATATTTAAGTGTTAATATATTAATTAGAAACTATAATAATTAATTAGAAATTTTTCTGGAATTAATTGGAATTAATTTGGCAGTTAAATTGATTAATTAAAGGTGCAGGGACTAAAACTGTAATTATTCGATAGTTGAGTAAGTGGCAGTGTTAGTGACCATGTGGTGGCCGAAAATATATATATAGATATATATATATTTTCGAAATATATACATATACTATAGATAAATGGTGTTTGAATGATTAAAATAATAGTTTATCTTAATTCGAATTCAAAAAGGTTTATCTGTAACGATTATCTGATCACCATATGGAGGCTATAAATAGGGAGACTCTCCCTAACCCTAGGACCACGACTTTTATACTCTCTCTAAAGGAATTTTTGGCCAAAGCCTCAAGCTAGGGTGTGACTTCATTTGAGGCAGGACATTTGTGCTGCTTGGTTTCCAAGAAATCCTAAAAGGTTGGTTTTTCTTATTTTATTCTTTTAGTTAATTTCTTCTGGCTTTCTAGGATATGTTATATGTTTAATTAGAAGAAAACCTAGATCTATATAGGTTGCATGTGAACTTAGGATTTTTAGTTCATAGTTCCAGAAAACCTTTCAGTGGTATCAGAGCATTTGGTTGTTTTTCTTGTTAAATTGCTATAACTGCTTTCCTTGTAATTAGGGTTTATAGTCTCTAAACCCTAATTTTGGGCAAATCGACATTAGGGTTAGGGTTTTGAAAAACCCTAGCCCCCCCCCCCCTCTATTTTGGCGATTTTATGATTAGGGTTTAGAAGGTATTCTATTTTTGGTAACTTTAAATTGTTTAAAAGATAAACCTTAAAACCTTTATCCTAAAAATCGAAAATTAGGGGATAAGGATAGGTTTTAATTAATTTGATTAATTTGATAAAACCTATCTACATTTGAATTAATTTAATTAATTGGTAATTAAAAGATAATTCAAGGATTTAATTTAATTTAAAATTTAATTGCTTTAAATTGGCGAAAATTAAATAGATAAGTCCTAAAATATTTTAAAATGTTTAAAATATCAAATTTAATTAATTTAATTAATTGGTTAATTAAAAGATAATTAAAATCGATTTTAAGGTTTAATTTAATTTGAAATTTAATAGTTTAAATTGGCAATAAATTAAAAGATAAACCAGAAACAATTTTTTTTTAAATGGTTTAAAAAAATTACATCTTATATATATTATAATTAGGGAATTATTATTATATGTATAAGATTAAAATGGTTAGTCAAATCATTAGTAGGCCTCATTCACGAAGCTGGTCTATAAAGTGGGTATAAGGAGACTGCCTATAAAATGGCGGTCTAATGGGTGAACACTCTCGCCCACCGCTCGCCTGATCAGTGGAGGGTCGTTAGCCGAACATGTTTGATAGGACCACCTAATAATCACTAAAAGTTAATGATTCAAAGTACTAGAACACTTAATAATATCCCAATCTAGTTACTTTAGGAAAAATGTGAATTGATGCTAATCCATGAAATTGCACATTGGACTTTATGAGACATTGGTGGAGCGTGTGTGGTTAACCGGCACGCCAATTGGGGTTCATAAAGAGTTGCAATGGGTTTCCCGGGTATTATCATTGTTGATGGAGCGTGTGTGGTTTACCGGCACATCAATTAGAGATGATAATTAACCCGAGAGTACCAAGCTAATTTGCATGGTTATTCACATCCAGTTTGTGATCCTCGGCATCCCAGTCACAAACAGTGGGGCACATCCGAGATTAAACATGCCATTTAAAAGTTTAATGAATCTCATCAGAACTAGGAATTTCATAAGATGAAATTGATAAGTGTTTATCTACCTTAATGACCATTATGTTGTGATTACGGCATCCCTCTTCACACCATAGTTGGGGTATTTTGGATCCTAGCCTTAATAAATAATATATTGGGTAATTATTTAAAAGGAACAGTTAAACTAATAAATTCTATTTCTTTTATAGATGTCAAGTGTCTATTCTCCTCCTTCTCCTCCTTCACCCATTTCTGAAAGCATCAGATTGCACCTGCTTAATATGGAAAGGCTGACTGGCCTCAACTGTAAAGAATGGCTTCGCAATTGGAGACTGGGTCTCGGCATTGCTGGCAAGCTACATCTCACCGAGTATCCGATCCCAGTTCCACCGGAACAAGTCATCATAAAAGGTCCTTATGATGAATCCGAAGAGATTCGTGACCTCATGCTATCAACCATTGACCCCGAGTTCCGCAAGGATTTTGAATCCTTGGGGCCATATGAGTTGATGCAACTGGTGGAGGAAAGGTTCCAAAAACCAGTTGAAGAGGAACGAGCTAGAATCCTCGGAAGACTTGCAGAGTGCAAGCTAAAGGGAGGAAGTAGCATCAATTCGCATGTTCTTCAGATTGAAGGGTACATAGGCGAGTTATATAAACTTGGTCATCCCATGAGTCAGGAGGAGAGTGTTAACATCCTGCTCGCTTCGCTGACAAATGAGTACGATCTGTTCATTCAGACGTATAGAAAGGAAAACCAGAAAAAGACCCTCATGGAAATGCGTCCACTGTTGACTTTATACGAGTCACTCTTGGACATGCATAGCTCCAATGGCTCAGCTACTTCTGGATTAAGTCCAGTAAAGAGACGTAACAAGAAACGGTCAAGATCGACTGGACATGTCTCAAACTGGGAATCCGCTAAATCGGATACAGTCACAGAAAGATTGGAAGACGCTCCAACTCTTTTGAAAGCTCAGGTATATCTAAAAACCTCAAAACTCCTGTTCCAAGATTTCTTGATACATAATGTGACAGTCGCATTTTGGTTTGTATGCAGGGAATCAAGAAGGCACGGGACTCTGGTGCATAGGAGCACATATGGATTGGATATCCAGCTCGTGCAGTTTTGAAGTTTAGATAGATATTAAATATTGTTATTAGTCTTTAGATACATTTTTTGACATTGTCTATTACATTGTTCAAGGATTTTATTTTTAATAAAATTGTCATATTTTCTTTTAACACCTGTTGTCTGAAATTATCCTTGAAATGTTATATGAATGTGTTGAATGTATGATTAGTAATAACTTGAATGTTGATGCATCCAAAGTGTTTGGATTCAAGAATTATGTCATTTATGATTGTTAATACAAAAGTTATAAGAATCAATTCAACCATAGGTCCAGTTGGACAGGACCTTGGAATCATTTGACTTAGAGTCACTTGATGAATTGATTTCTTAATGTGTCAAGAAATGAATCAACCAAAGGTCCAGTTAGACAGGACTTTGGAATCATCTGACTTGGAGTCAGATGATGATTAAGTTCTTTATAAAGCACATGTGGCAAGAAATGAATCACCCAAAGATCCAGAGGATAGGATTTTGGAATCAGTTGACTTAGAGTCAACTAAAGATTGCAAGTCTTGAACAAAGTCATAAGTTTACATAGATATGTAAGGGACATTGAGATTAAGAGCAACAGACACACCTGTTGTTGTGTATTGCTAGAATCTTGATATAGAACATAATTGTTTATACTTCACGATATTCATCATTCGGTATGACGAATATGACATTGCTAATCGGGATAAGCAATTGAATTGAAACCTTGAACAGTTCAAGGACTTCGAAGGAAGTACAAGTTCCACAGAACCTGAGCGATAACATAAACTGAGGAAAAGGTTTCACAGTTCATTCTCTTCCAAGAATATTAATGGTTATAATGTGTCTTAGGGAAGATAATGGAGCATTGGTCGAAACAGTTCGATCATCGGTGTATGAGATACATTGCCAATTAGTTTCCAATAAGATGAACACTATACCAGTCAGTCTATATAAACCATATTCCGACCACATCCTAGACTAAGAAGGTCTTGCTGACACTGTCTGATATGTAAAGCTGGGATTATCCTACTTGTACAGTGAAACTCCAGGGTCCTGTAGTGTTCGTCTGAACCTCATGACTAGCCTGAACCTGATCAGCAATGTCGTTTCGTTGGCTATCCCGCTACAACTCTAAAAGAATAGCTCTTTTAGAAAGAACTCATGTTTTAAGGAAACAGTGGGAGTTGGGACAGTCCTGAATGAGTTCAGGATTAGCCAAGTGGAAGAACCTTTAGTCATCACTAGGATTGGAGCAGAAATCAAATTTCTGTTCTACAACTGACATAATCTTCTCTTGACCAGTAGTATTGATCACCATCATAAGTAGCTATGATTGGGGTGACACACCGATTGGTGGTAAAACACTATAGTTAGTACGGATTCACAATCCGACTATTGGGAAGCATTGGTGAGCCCGGTTGCTACCAAACAAGAGAACCTTAGGGCGAGACACAGTCTATGTGAAAAATTTGATTGATTCTACACCTGGTCTAAAAACCAGTGGGAGTAACGAAATCATCAAAAGAAAGCAACATGGACATATACATACCTTCAGAGCATCTAGTTGAGTGAATCGATACTCAGAGTCAAGCAATTGATTCCGAGTAAAGCACTCTCAATAGAAGATGAAATCCGAGAGGATTCTGCATGGCATAGTGTGAGTCGTTAGTGGAGCATGTGTGGTTTACCGGCACACTAATAGGGACACATATAGAGCATGCCATTACAAAAGGTACATGGCCCCGGGTTTCGTCCCACGGGCATCTCGCAAGAAAGAATATTCAGATTCTCAAAATATGCCAAAGGATTGGATTTTGAGAAAGGGCTGAAAGATTTCCATTAAAATGTCAGAAAGGTTTAGATTCTCAAAATGTGCCATAAGTCCTGGATTTTGTGAATAGCCTATAACCGTGTCAAAGCTAGTGGGAGTCGCCGTTATCCATTATCCCCACATGTGGGATAAATAATGGTTCTAGGAAACGTCTCTTTTCATTACGAAGTGTAATGACTTGGTGTTAAGAGACGGATCGCTATGAAAGGCCTTAATAGAAATACGGCATACTCAGGTGGTTATAAACGTCTATGAGATAGATCCAGATTCTGCCAAGATGATCTTGATGAGATTCAAGATGCATAGACTTAGGAAAAGTTTTTTCTTGTCATTGCAAAGTGTGATGACTTGGCATGAAAGAAATAAAGAAGGTGCAACATACTCATGTAATTCACAGTCATCTATTGGAAAGATGAAATCACCAGCATAGACCTAACCATTGTAAGCATGATCTTGATAAGATTCAAGATGCACGAGAAAAGTCTCCGAAAGGAAAATAGTTTTTCGAAAATCATGACACAAAGGATTATAAATAATCCTTGGACTCCGAAAGGGTTTGGAATAGGATTAGATCGGGTTCCACAAGTTTTGGATCGATCATAAAGTCATGAACATGTCCTGATAACTTAATGCTTAGGGCATAGTAAGTTGGATTCAGGACATTGCCTGGCTAGGTATACTGGATGGATTGTTTGAACTCATGTGAGAATTCATTAGGAAATGATTGGGGTGATAGTGTTAATTTGAAAGTTTTTCAAATGGGTAACGTCAGGACATGATGTTGAAGGACATGATGGTTAAAGAATCTCGATGGTATTCTGATGGAGCGCGTGTGGTTCACCGGCACATCATAGCACCTCGAAATAGTCTTAGGGTGCAGTCAAGTAGACTAAAGACCCCAAAACCATAGGAAGTCACCGTACACATTACCAGAATGGAGTTAGGAGAGAAATTGACAGGATAACATATTGAGATGTTATCGGATGAGCATCCGATTGGACCATCTGCAATAAAGTGTACAAGTATAAGATACTTTGGATACATAGAAAGAGTGTAAGGTTCATAAAGACATAGATGCAAAATTAGAATTGAAAGTTTAAAAGAAATTTTTTGAAACCGATAATAGTTTATGGCAAGACCAGACTTGGTGATTACCTTGTGGAGACTTGGTAATAAGCAGGAGTAGCTGCCAGTCAGATCTTTATGTTTCGCTTTCGCATGTTTTACTTCCCGAATAATTTAATTATTCAGAAAGGTCCACAGTCGCTCATACTTTGGGAAGTAAGTATTGAATCAAGACTGTCGTGAATTGATTTGTAGACTGTCTAAGGAGTTAGGCATAGCAATAGGATTGCTACAACATTCATGAGTACTTAGAAATAGAGATTTGAGTATTGGATAAACCCACGCTCAATAGATTGCTTCATGGATTATATCACAAGCAATATTGAGACGATAATATCCTATGATCTTCAAGTAGAGAGATATGAGTTATAATTTACAAGTCAGTTGTTCATTGATAATACGAAAACGCATCGGTAACTCGATGTTATAAAACGTGTTGTTGTGAATGATTTGACTGGTAAAAGATATAAGCATATGAGTCGAAGCTTATTCGTTCCTTGACCCTGATTGGAAACAGATATCTGTAGGCCTCTCGATGATTTTGAAGTTGACTAAAGTGCTGGCCAGCCTGGACTAAATTGATGTGTTCAATTAGAAGTTCTAAAGTCATAAGCAGAATCGGAAATCGGGGAACAGAGTATCAGACAGAGATTGATCTCAATCCATGTCTCGTGTCTGAAAATATCTTGTTGGACGAAGGATCATATGATCACTTATCTTTGGACAGAACTGACTAGGTCAGAGTTCGGCAGCAGTTTCTAGGAAGTTACAGTTGCTAAATTAATTAGAGGGTAAATTGGTAATTTTAGTCATAGACTTATCCAAGTGGGAGACTGTTGGATTAGGTGTCTAAGCCATGACTAATAATTAGTATTTACCTAATTAATAGTAGCATAGTCCATTTGGGTTGCCCTCATAGTTGGAGGATTGGCAGAAAGTCCGGTAGAGAGAAAGGTTGATTTATTATGTGATTAATAAATCAATAGAAATTAAATAAATAGTTTATTAATATATTTAAGTGTTAATATATTAATTAGAAACTATAATAATTAATTAGAAATTTTTCTGGAATTAATTGGAATTAATTTGGCAGTTAAATTGATTAATTAAAGGTGCAGGGACTAAAACTGTAATTATTCGATAGTTGAGTAAGTGGCAGTGTTAGTGACCATGTGGTGGCCGAAAATATATATATAGATATATATATATTTTCGAAATATATACATATACTATAGATAAATGGTGTTTGAATGATTAAAATAATAGTTTATCTTAATTCGAATTCAAAAAGGTTTATCTGTAACGATTATCTGATCACCATATGGAGGCTATAAATAGGGAGACTCTCCCTAACCCTAGGACCACGACTTTTATACTCTCTCTAAAGGAATTTTTGGCCAAAGCCTCAAGCTAGGGTGTGACTTCATTTGAGGCAGGACATTTGTGCTGCTTGGTTTCCAAGAAATCCTAAAAGGTTGGTTTTTCTTATTTTATTCTTTTAGTTAATTTCTTCTGGCTTTCTAGGATATGTTATATGTTTAATTAGAAGAAAACCTAGATCTATATAGGTTGCATGTGAACTTAGGATTTTTAGTTCATAGTTCCAGAAAACCTTTCAAAACATACCTAAGAATGAATAATTGATTGCTTGGTTTGTTGGTACTTGGTCAATCGATTTCGATATCAGGTGCGATTGCTTGGTAGAGTGAAATTAGAATTCTATCACTAATCAGAAATAAGAAATCAGAATTCGATTAGAGAGGGAATCAAGGAAATCAAAATCGAGCACAGGCAATAAAATTCTGAAATCAAGAATCGAGCAGAGGGAGAGTAAAATCAAAAATCAGAATCGAGAATAAGTAGAATCGATTACCGTTTAAGATGCCGAAGACTAATC